>JARQZJ010000097.1:2227500-3507500 GCA_030704895.1 Henosepilachna vigintioctopunctata | reverse complement strand
GTACAATGAACTGATTCATTAGAATATATGAAAAACTATTCAGAAAACCCACAACACTCATTAAACATGCAATATCTGAATAAATGTCAATAATAAGAAAAATAAAATGACGAGACGTTACCATCTATCAAATGAATGTTTCAATGTCATCTATCTGGATTACTGCTATTCATTGTATTCTTCGTTTATCAGTTGTGAATCTTCATCCAGCTCTCCATTACCTTCTGAAGTATACCGCGCAGACGCATTGAGAAGTAAACACTAATCTTTATTGATATATAAGCCAATTTGGGTCTGCACAATTGATATACAATCGGTTAATAACACTGCTACCCTTGCACTTCTCCTTTAATTCATCACTTTATCGGTGTTGCCATTCCCGCCCCAAAACATTGAACACATGTTCTGATACTTATCTTCTTATCTGATTATTTACCACTCGGAAAAAGCGCCGGGACGAACTGAATGAAATGAAAACAGGGGATGAGCCAGATTACAACAGAAGTTATATGAATTTAATAGTTTTATGAGGAAGTATATATAACTGTTTGTGAAATGAAACTTTTATTAGAATGTCAAGGTTGATATAGTTTATTGAGTCATATATCATCAACATTTACTGAATGATTTGATATAATTTGCAAAAATTCATCTAAGATCAATTGTTTAAGTCCAGGTTTTTTAGAATTAATATTATTGAGACAGCTTTCAATCAAAACCTTGAAATCAAAAGTTGATTTTCAACTCTTTCAAAAGCCCAAATTTTCATTCCAAATTCAAGTCAAATAAATATTTTTATTATTCATATTTTATATATTTTATTACAACTACATAATGTCACTTGTAGAAACGAACTTTATCGGCGTTTTGTCCGCAACTTCGCAGATTTTATCGAAAAACACATTTTATCACGTTATTACTTACATTCCGGCGTTTGAAAGTGATGCATTTTATATTTCTTGATATGTGTTGTGTTGTATATGTGCGTAAATATATGCACACATATACATATAGTTGTACGACGTGTCACACGGTCACACGTATACGATGTGATGTCTCCATTATCCTTCAAGGAATAAATGTTAGAGAAATATTGAAATCGATGCCACACCTGATGAAGTGCAATACAGCTGTTTAGTTCTGCTAGGAACTCGTCAGTTGCACCTTGTCCATCGAAGTGAGGCAACGATTTCAATCTCCAAGCATCTTCTTATGACTCCAAGTGAAGAACCATCAAGTAATAAATACTTCACAATTCCATCTACAGGAAACAACAGAAAACCTCTCTAAGATCATATAAACACCAAGTATCTTGGCGTGGTGCAACTGACGAGTTCCTCACAGAACAAAACAGCTAACTTGCACTTCCATCAGGTGTGGCATTGATTTCATTATTTCCCTTGAAAGACAATGGAGACATCACATCGTACACGTTCACGTTGCTCTACTGCACATTCACTCCATATTATTCTGAGTAATTTGAATTTTTTCAATGAATGTTCTAGTATTCATTTTCTCAATTATTTCTTTCAGTGTCATTAAGCAAAAAGTAGATGTATGTGTGTGTGTGTGTGCGTGCACACATATGTATTCATATACAACTCAGTATATAATATAAATATTGCTTCATATCATCGATAATCTGAGACCAAATCATTTTGATAATGTTCAGAGAATTTGAGTGAACAATAAGGAAGTATTGTGAAATTCATGAAATATATAACAACAAAATTATCATTTTTTATTGCCATTGCTGTCGAATAAATCTGATTTTACGATTAAGACAAGCAGTCTGAAACTGTAATTTTTTACCTACATTTTGAACACTAAAGAAAAATTATTACAATAACAGAAGGTAACCGGATTCGAATATCTCTTTCGCATAGCAAATTGATTATATTGACTATAGTGTTCTGTTTTAAATCGCAGTGAAGATATAAATCCATTCGACACCATATTCATTTGATTATTATGGATAAAGTGGAACACAATTCTTGTACAATCACGACATGCGGTGTTGAATGAAAATATCTAAATTATCTATCATCCTCTGTGGTAATCATTTATATAAAATATAAAATAAGTTTATTTCATAATGAGAAATTTTTAAAATTGAAAATTCGAAACAATCGAATCGTACAGAATGTTTCATTCATAATAAGTTGGCACGCCCTATATATATAAGGAATTATCGGTAACATTTACTGAATTGTTTACCACAATTTCAAAGAGTTAGCTTCATACTATTGGAAAATTATGGTTAGGTTGGGTCGTTTCAGTTTATGCTTTATAGATTAAACTGACCGTTAATGCAATCTGGAAGCTAATTCAGCCAGGGCGTCAAAATGAGAAAATCACAATTTTATGCATCATACAATCAGTAGCAGGAAGTTTGTTCGGATTGCGGAAATAGACTATCAATGTTTTTCAATAGTTTCTATGGATCTCCACCAATAATGAAATTCATCAAAACTTTAATCTAAAATATTTATCGTAATTCAAATAAAACTAAGTTTTTTCTGATTATCACAATGGCTTTATCAGATGTTCATGATAAACTGAGCTATTACAATGTGGACTGCTTGCATTTATCCTGAAGTGTGTTGAAATGGCCATAGAACACTGTTCTTTTGAACAGAATTGAAGTTGGAGAATGACTATAGAATATATTTGTTCTGAACTGTGGGGAATGACCATAGAATACTTTTCTTCGATTGTTTTTTACTGGAATTAATTTAATAAAGGAGAATTATTGGGTGAAACTTGATCATTTAATAAACTATTTGGCTCCTTCCTCTTATTAATTTTCATGGCTTCTAACAGCGTTAGTTTATAACCTTTTCGTTATGTATGTAATATTTTGAAGTTGTTGTTGAAGACATGGTTCTCTTCTATAAGATGTGTTGCATACGTCGAATCAGTTTTTCTTTTTTGCATCTTTTGTGTTCATATATTCTAAGTCTGAAGTTCCTGCCAGTTTCACCAACATTTACTTTGGGACAACACCGCAACTCAACTCGATTTATCATCAGGCGAAATTTTATCTTTCACATTTCTGATGTGCCGCCCATAGAATATCTGAACACCAAAGATGCTTTGAAAAACTAAAACCTATTCTACGTATGCAACATATCTTATAGAAGAGAACCATGTTTTCAACAACAATTCCCTGTTAGAAGCCATGGAAATTAATAAGAGAACGAAATCAAATAGTTTATTGAATGATCATATTTCAATTAATAGTTCTCCTTTTTTAAATCTATTCCAGTAAAAGGCCATCGAAGAAAAGTATGCTATGGTAATGCAAGCAGTCACAATGAAATAGCTCAGTTTATCATCAATAGGTATCTGATGAAGCCACCGTGCTGGTGAAACAATATTGTTACGTTTTGAATTAATTATAATGAAAATCAGAAAACAACTTTGTTTTATTCAAATCATGTATTCAGATTTTCATCAAGTATAGACCCAATCGATTTATTAATATATATCGATAAACCAAATAGTGAAATTACTTCTTAGAATGCAACCTACGCAATATTGTGCTTTTTGCATGTAGACTATTAAACAATGCGCTTTCCAACGAAACCTCTGAACTCTTGAAAGTATAACAAATCTCAACACGTAGGTACCTACTCTGATTTATAAGATATTGTGGTACGAATAAAGCTGACCTGGTATTCATTTTTATTTCGAAATCACCTTGCCAGAAGCAAGAAAGTTTCTACACATGGAAAAATAGGAAAATAAAATAACTGTAACTTTCAGTTTCAACAAGGATAAAGTGTTTGCTTTTTTGCACGACGAAAGTATGCCGTCTTTTACTTTTAACGATAGCAATCTATCTTGTAATATCATCTGCATATTATGGCTGGAAACGGAACTGAGAATACACCACTCTACTTAATGCTGCACGCAACTTCTTGTTTAATGCATATTTATCTGAATTACGATGTTCCATCCAACTGTCAAATGGAAATTTGATATTATTGAATTAAATGAATTGAGTTCTGCTGAAAATTGTATCTTCGTCGAAATAAAATGTTGACACTAGTTATAGTCTTCTTTTCATTGATAGGAGAAGAAATTTACACAAAGTGAAACTTATAGTAGTTACTTCAGTTACTTGTTTCGTCATCTTGTAAATTTGACAGACACAAAATTTATCGAAATGTTCCTTGAGATAAACATTTTATATATGTATATATGAGAGAGAATAAATTGAGTACTCCGTAAAGGGCTGAATCTAAATTGAACAACCATTGATTAAGATATTTTAATTTTGGTCCTTATTTCGGATTCTGCATCAGGATTAACTGATGAGTTAAGAGAATGGCAAAACTTAAAGGAATTAGAAAATGTGAACTCTAAACTCAGCAAATATCTAAACATTAATATAAAAATAAATGATTATATGATATACTTAATCTAAAATGAATAGGTAAATATAATCGGAAACGTTGAAAACTAAACAAACACTAAGCTGTGTGAACTTAAACTAAAATACATAAACAATGGCCTACCTAGGGCTTTTGCTCCATCTTTTTTTCCTCCCAAAAATGCTTCATCCTCCCGCAATACTATTTCTCCCGTTCATCTGTACATTTTATTCTTGGCTGGTGCGTTGATTTGTACCCAAACTTCACACGTGTGATTTTATAGTGATCTTCGAGATTTATTATGTTGATCTGTTATAGATACGTTTCATTCTGTTGACATGTGCATAAAATTTTGCTCTCCGTTTCCTGATTTCTTTCGTTTTCATATTTGTGTTTTGATAAATTTCATTTTGAGGTATTTTCATCCAAATGGCGTTTCTATTGATTGGCCCGTAATTATTTCTGAGATTTTCGGTTCTTGTTTTCAGATTTCCCTTATTCTTGAATGACCGTCAATTACCATTGTTTCTGCTGCGTAGATTGCTTCTAGAAGAATTGATTGTGTTCTAAGGCAACAATTTGGCGCCTCTCGAGATGCATGTTTTATTATAGTACGCACATGTTAGCTTGTAGGCCCTTTGGAACTTGGTAATTCTTTGCTCATCAGCGATTCTATTTAAACCTGAGGACTATATAACTTCTCCTAGGTATTTAAAATGTCTAACTTGCAGATTTTCCCATGTTTTGTGGGTAGAGAAGATTTATTTCTGTGTTCCTTCCATATATTTGGTTTTATCATGAGAAATCTGTAAACCGGTTTTCTGCGCAATTTCATATAGATTGTCTACGGCAATGACTTCAGTTCTGTTGTCTGTGATGATAGCAATATCGTCTGCAACAGCTAGACATTTTACATCTTTTCAGTTCTTTGTATTCTTTCCTGATACCCTCTTTTATGCCCTTCGCATGTATATATATATATATACATATGTTATACGATATATAATCATATGTTATATGATTATATGATTGATATATATATATATATATATATATATATATATATATATATATATATATATATATATATATATATATATATATATATATCATAATAAAATATTACTGTTGATGCTCCTATATTGTTACCTATTTCACATGTGTTTCATTGTTGAATTTCTTTATTCCTATATTCATAATCATCATTTTCACAAGTTTCACTGAGTGCATTACCAACTCTACATATGTTTCGGGTGGTTAACCATTATCAAGAGTATTAAAAAATAATAGCTGAAATATTGTTAATTTTAATATTGATTTACTTTTATTTAACATAATGTTTAACCAAGTGATAAGTGAAATCTCCGTGTCGTTAATTATCATTAGAATGCTTGGGAAATATTAACGTATCATTTTTCAAAAGATTTTCACAATATTCATAAGATAGAATTCATTCACATATTCAAAAATTCCCATAACCAGGACCAATGCATTGAATAAAATGGAAAAGTGAGGAAATTTTCAGTTTGTTTCCTACCTAATCGCCCCCAATTTATGCAGTTATTTTTGACCGATGCAGAGAACGTATAATGCAATAATGATTTGAAAAAAAATCATGCATTTCATAGTCCTGCCAGATATTTCCCAATCGAAACCTCTACATCGCTAGTTATCTCGAAGATGACGGAATGTTAGAGTCCAATCCAAAAAATCGATCTACAGTGCTTTGTATATGCCGACATCTTAAGTTAATCAATTTGAAACAATGACTTCAACAAGCCGTGATGATATCGATATAACAGAATGGCATTATATAAATATAGATCTTATCCTTCCTCACCGCTCAGTAAATCAAATGCCGCATTGAAATAAAAGACTGCAAATTGGTATGCATCGGAATACTTTTAAGTTGATGAATTTTCATTGAACTTACTTATGCCTATTACAACTAGAGAAATAGAAGTACGAATGCAACTGTTTCTGAACTGAATGATTTGACTTTGAATTTGACCCACCAAAATTGACTGATATTCAATTGAAAGGCGCCAAAAACAACCATAATTCTTTAGAAACTATGTATAGAAACTACCGATAGGATATTGATAATAATAATACATTCATTTCCTACAGATATACGTACAATTACAGGGAGAAATGACAAATTTTACAATTTAGGAAAAAAAGAGAAGTTGTTCGATAACTAACGCAATATTTGAATTGAATAGAGAACACAGTTTTCAGTTTTCTATTTAATCATAAAGTACATATAAGATAGGCTTATGTACGGAAAAATACATCGGACAAATAGCATTCACGGCTTTGCATACACATATGCCCTCGTTTGTCTAAATTTTCCATGACCGTTTTGCCTGAATCTGGCTGAATTTTGTTGATGCAACGTTAAATCTCCTCTCTTAATGCACGAGTGATTGTGGGATTGTTGACGTAGACCTGTGATTTCAAATAACCGCGTTAAAAGAAATCTAATGGTGTTAAATCACCCGATCTAGGAGGCCAATTCTAATAACCGTCTCATATAAAATGTCTCATGCAGTAATTGATGTGTTTCACAGGCTATAAAACATGTGGCAGAGTCTAGTTCATACCACATATTGAGCACATCAATATCATCCAATTTCCTCGAGAAGAACTGTTTTATCATGTCACATAAATGGCAGCAAATTCAAATGTTGCGTTAATTTTGGGACACCCAATATTTAGCAAAGTTTGGTCGGTTCTAATTGAAATATATTCATTTTTCGTATGAGTGAGTCATTAAGAATTTACTTTGAAATTCGAAACACAGTTCCACAAATGAAATATGAAATGATTTGATGAAATTTCTTCATTCAAAGGGATTAATCATCGAATATAAGAAGGTATATTTTTACTTTGTTCGACGTTTCCACCTCCTAATATAACGTTTCAATGAAAACTGGAGAATTTTCGAAACTTCCATATTTATCATGGTCATATGAATATATTATCCATTAATTACGATTACGACAAAGAAGAAAATTGTCTCAAATTTTCAAGAGATTTTTGCTTAGATTCTTCTTCTTAAGATCCCAGATTATTTCTGTCTTTTTGTTGAAGCTGTTTATATAATTATCGGTTATATATATATATATATATATATATATATATATATATATATATATATATATATATATATAACCGATATATATATATATATATATATATATATATATATATATATATATATATCTTGAAATTGATTTATTGACTGTTTGAGATATTTATTTTGAAAGTTTTTAGCATTAACAGGCTTTTTAATATGAAAAAGTTTATTTTTGTTGACGTTTCGTTGTTATATTACAACGTTGTCAAAACTAATAATTAGTTTTGACAAAGTTGTAATATAACAACGAAACGTCAACAAAAATAAACTTTTTCATATTAAAAAGCCTGTTAATGCTAAAAACTTTCAAAATATATATATATATATATATATATATATATATATATATATATATATATAAACCTATTCAGTAAAAACACATTCACGTCTTTAGGAGAAACCTAAAAATTTGATAATGAAAATTTCTGACCAAGTGTATCTTCTAATGCCAATTTTCGATAGATGAATGATTTCATATAAATAAATGTTATATTTCTTTCAGGTCACGGGGGTGTGAATCAATTGGGTGGTGTTTTCGTGAACGGTAGACCTCTGCCAGACGTAGTTAGGCAAAGAATAGTAGAATTGGCTCATAATGGAGTCCGGCCCTGTGATATTTCGAGACAACTAAGAGTCTCGCATGGTTGTGTGTCAAAAATACTTTCCAGGTAATAAAGAACTTACTATTCTCATTTATTATATTTTACTGTAGTTATTAATTTATAGTAATCTGATAAATGAATGAAATATACACTAGTAGTTAGGTTGGTATTTAATGAAACAACGATGCCAATAGTCTTGTACTAATTATAATTATTTTTAGATAATAATTTTACACTCTACTAAGCTTTTATGGAAAGAGAGGTACATATAATTTTAATTAGTCGCTAGAAATGTTTTAGTCGTACATACTCAACAATATATTTCAAATTGAAGCTCTCAAGTATGCTGTCAAGCATACATTTATTTGTTAGCTGAGGAAATATACTTGTAGAAATATCAACCATTACTTTATACTTCTGAAAATAATTTTCACATAGTCAAAATTTCACTCATGTCTTCACCTTTTTATTTCCCTATGATCTTCAAATCATAATGAATATTACAATTTATTACAATGAAACATGAATGATTCACCATTTTGATATTATTCTTTCGACTATTTAATTTTTTCGTTATCTCTTACGTCCAAATGATAGAACTTGAAATGTTTCAACATTATATATATTTATGTTATCATAATATATTATTTTCTCCTAGAAAAACCAAATTAAGGAAGCTCCTGTGAAACAAAATTTCATTTCATGAGAAGTGCCATAACTTACGTAGAAATACTTCGAAATTTGGTGACCCTTTTCTACCAAAATACACCTCAATACTTTCTATTATATTCCACACACATGTTAGCAATATGCATATGTGTGAAGAAGATTTACAATGCCGCCTTTAAGTTAGAATGACATGTGAGACAAATTTACCGACGTAGAAGTGTGCAAGAAATTCCACAGTCATAAATGTGATAATAAATATGCATCCACTGCTGAATTTCAGTATAATAGGAGTATATACAGGAAACTTCTCCAGATCGACTCATAACAAATGTTCCTTATTGACTATATTATAATAGGCCATCTATCGAGAATTTTGAAAACTATTGGATAGAATTAGATTTAGATTTCACACTGCTAAAATACAAGATCGGACAAGCAAAAAGAAAGGTTTGTCTGGTTTAACAAGAAAAGGCACTCTCTCATGATGTTCACTTTGAGATTATATTATAAAGTAATAAATATAAACCGTGTTAAACATTCTCAATACTAAAATGACCAAACAATGCACAGTAGATTCAGGATAAAATATGAAATTGAAATGAATGGCACCATGCTTAGGTAATGTTTTACTGTATTACTGGAATGAAGTAATCAATATGTTTCAAAAATTATTATCGAATATTATCAAGACTAGACTTCATACTCACAAAATAGTCGAATATTAATTTTTTTAACATATTAATTGATTCTACAAACAGAAAACAAGAAACCCAGTTAGTTTCAGTTCTTTCTGATTATGTTTTATGTTTCACAAAGTGATGTTCGAGAATTCAATCTTAGTTGATAAGATTTATGTTTCAAATTTTGTTACATGTCAGCCCTTTCTAATCAGAAGGAAGTATTCTAGTAGTAGTTCATAAATATACTCGTATATAATATATATATATATATATATATATATATATATATATATATATATATATATATATATATATATATATATATATATATATATATATATATAATGGCATCCAAACGTCATCTATCAAAGTGAAAAGTTTTCAGTATACTAAGCCATTTCATCATGGAGAGGCTTACGAACGAGCAACGATTGCAAATTGGTGAAATTTAGTATCAAAACAATCGACCTGGTAAATCAACAATTCGTGTTATGACCAAGTTTACTTTGTTGGACATTAAACCATTGCCTGGCATGCGTACAGTGCGTAGTGAAAAGAATATTGCAGCCGTAGCGTACAGTGTTAATGAGGATCGTGAAATGTCAATTCGTCGTCGTTCTCAGCAATTAGGCATGTGTTGTTACTCAACCACATGGAAAATTTTACGTGTTGAGTTGGGTTTGAAAGCTTAAAAAATTCAACTTCTCCAAGAATTGAAGCCGACTGACCTACCACAACGTCTAATATTTGGTGAATGGGCTTTAGAACAACTTAATGAAAATTCGCTGTTTTATCAAAAAATTGTGTTCAGCGATGACCTGAATCTGGCTTAACGGATATGTAAATAAACAAAACTGTCGCATCTGGAGTAATGAACAAGCGCATGCCATACAAGAATTACCGATGCATTCCGAAAAAACGACAGTTTGGTGTGGTTTATGGGCTGGGGGCATCATCGGCCCATTTTCCTACAAAGACGACCGTAGAAGAAACGTTACCTTCGACGGCGAACGATATCGTGCCATGATACCCAACTTTTTTTTGCCCCAATTGGCTGAGTTGAACTTGGTTGACATGTGGTTTCATCAAGATGGTGCCACATGCCACACAACTCATGAAACAATGGACATGTTGAAGGATGAATTTTGTGAGCAGCTCATCTCTCGAAATTGCCCTGTGAATTGGCCGCCAAGATCATGCGATTTGACACCTCTGGATTATTTCTTGTGGGGTTATGTAAAGTCGATAGTGTATGTGGACAAGCCGAACACGATTGAAGCCTTACGAGATAACATAACACGCGTAATTCGTGGGATACAGGCTGAAATGCTCGAAAAAGTGACGCAAAATTGGACCTTCCGAATGGACCATTTGATACGGAGCCGCGGACAACATTTACACGAAATTATCTTCAAAATGTTAATGACAAAGACCAAGATATCAATTTCAATAATAGTTTTGAATATATAATGCAAATTGAGTGTGTTATTCGAATTAAAAAAAGTACGCTTAAAAAATCACCCATATATCTGATTTAGAGGTAATTGTGTACATATTGCATAACTACTATTTTCAAAAATAATTTTTTTGATTGTTTTCCTGATCTTAAATTTCTATTCTTTCATAATAAAAATTGTGATAAGAGACAAGCTCTAGGTACATGCTTATGCATATCATCTTCATCCGAAACAGCTCACTTTCTGTTGTACAATTCTTAGTACAAAATTTTGTATAGTATATTTTATAAAACATTTGAAACATTGGAGGCAAGATATTTTGAGAATGACAATATTTTTACCAACTCTAGAATGCGATCTTTGATTTTTGTGCTATTTCAACGTTTTTCCACTGAAATCACAAAACATTCCAATATACCATTTCATAGCTCTCGGTTTCTATAGAGTAAAAAAATTCATTTTAAAAGGACTGAAAATCTCTATATTGTCTGTAATTTAACGCGGTGGATACTATGAGAGTGAAAGTGTTATAATTCATTGTATGCCTCCAGCACTGAAGAAAGCTTAAATTATCTTAGCATATTACATTTCATTTAAGTCAATGGATTATTCACTTATGATCATTTGTCACAATGACTTCTGAAGCATATAAATCATAGGCACTTGAATCCGGATGATATTCGAACCAGAGGCTCAAACGCACACGTTGAGAAAAATTAATTGCCGCAGAACGGTGATAGTGGATCTTGTAAAATTGATTAATAGGTTCGCTATCAAAGGCGGCAAAGGATGATTGAATTATTATTAACGTGTTAATATTACGTAATATGCTTGTATTTGTCAATGATTACTGTGTACTTGAATGTCACCATTTCAGGTTTCACACGATTGCAAAATCTGAAAAATAGATATTCCAATCAAATTTTGATAGATCGATTTTATTAAAATATCCTTTCAAACAAAATAGCCTTCAAAATTGTTATCTATTTATTGCGATCAGGTAACGAATACTTGTGCTTGCAATTCTTATATGATCTATTTAAAACTACGAATATAATTAAAATTAAACAAATTAATCAATTAATTATTCAACCACCAAAATTATATTTCTATATTTATGTTTGGAACACTCTATTGTTGCTTGGACGAGAACTATAACGAAATTTATTTTGGAGTTATGGGGTTGTTCCATGGGGAGTTGTGCCCCATAGAACAACCGATAGTGCCCTAATTGAGTAATTCGAATAATAGCAAACGTTGGTTACTTGAAATCAATGGAACCATTATTTATAAAATATAAAATAATGCCCTTGTCTACACTGTGGATATATAACGTTCTTTTAGAAAAATATAATGATGTGGTTAATAATAATCAAACACTCTTCTACAATTTGCAATACAAGGGATGTAATTAATATCCGAACAACAAAATATCGTCCATGTCAATGGAAAAAACTCGATTGAATACAATTTATACGATATCTTACCTTTCCGTTCCGAGGAGATTTCTTGCAATAAATTCAAAATAAGCATAAAGAAATATCTTCTGACATTTTGCTCACCACATGTTTATGAAATTATGTGTTATTCATGTGTATTTTTTGTGTATATTTTTTTAGTTTTATTGTGAATAAATTATTCAAGTTCATAAGGTTTAAAGTTATTAGTAGGAGTTCAAAAAATGAATCGTCCTAGTCCTACCATTCGTGAGAAAGAAATTTCTCCTCAATAAAGATTACTCTATTTCAATATCCCCAATATTACCCATTATATTCTCAATTTAATTGAAAATCTGCTACACATTTGTTTATTATAATTTCACATAATACAACCAGTTCATCAAGCATCAACTTCGAATTCGTGAACATTTTAAATTGAATATAAAAATTAAACTCTGAGTAGATTATCTATTAAAGTCTGAAGAAGTCGGTTATACAGACGAAACGCGTCAGGTTACAACAATAAAAGTGTAAATTAAACTCAAGTGTTTGAGTGATCCTATAGGCTGACCAGATCTCCATATTTATTCGTATTCCTAATGTTTTTTTCTTCATAGCTTCAGAAAAAATATTTATTGAATGATGTATTTTACGCATTTCATCTATGTTATTTAATTTTACTACCTACAGCGTTTTATTTGAATGAACTGCCCATCATAACTAATTTTAGAATTATTATAAAATAATTTTATGGTTGAATAAGATTTATGATCAAATGAGACTGAAAATTTTTCAGTTAGTCAAAACTTAATGGTGGTTTGTATTTGAGAAAATTCCAAATATTTCGGTCGTTCAAATTTTATCGGATATTATATTTGCGAGTTGAAAATTCTATCTGAACAATTTGGGATGGTTAAGTAGCAACATACGTCAACTGGAAAAGCAACATATATCAGAAAAAGATTATTTTATTAACAGAAAAATATTTATAATACACCCAGTAAACTACTTGCCGTTAGGTAACAAAAAATTGTATTCTGCAAAAGCCTCAATTTCATTACTAGGAGATATTCATTCGAAACTGAGAATTATTTGAAGTTACACATTGAAACATAATTCTCTTCATTTATCTGAAATATTGTCAAATGAATTTTTGTGTCAGAAACAAAAAAAGCTTGTGCAATATTAATAGTAATTTTTTCACTAATATTTCTATTCCAAAAGTTTAATTCCAAACTCTAGGAATATATTTCATTTCGAAAATTAAGTACGAGGAATAAACTAGACTACATGTTCAATAAATATTGATGTTTCGCCAAAATTATATACATTTCGATGAAATGAAATTCATTAATCCTTTGAATGAAATCAGCTCTCAGAAATAATATTATTTCGAATATATTTTAAGAATTAATGAATAGATGGAGGGTTGTTTGGAATTTTCCATTTGTTCATTCCAGAGTTCATATTTACATATTTTGAAAATTTACTCGACTTCAGACGACTACTGCTTATTTTAAGAATATAAAATCTCCTATGTTTTGGTTATATATTAACAATAATGATAATATTAAGTTGTTTGTTCTCCAACAGGTATAATACCCAATTACAGAAAATAATGTCATCATGTTGAATAATAACTAAATAAATGAAATGAAAGAATATTAAATCAAATTAAACTATATTTAATGTTTAATATTCAATTCAATTAATTTAATTCATTAATTAATTTAATTCAATATAATTAATGTTTAATTCAATTCATTATTTAATTATGTTTCACCAAGAGTCAAGCGAGAACTCAATCTCAGCCATTAAAAATGAAAGAAAAATAACGAAGAGCTCAATAAAATCTAAAAGGAACTAAAAAAGTAACTCATAACTAAATAATGGAATTGAATAATATATCACAAATAACTCAATCTAAATCAATTAATTTTTTCAATTTCCCTTGTTCACATAACTCCTAATAATAACTACTATCGAGTCAAAGTGAATATCAAAATTATTAGCACTCTGTTGAATGAACTCCTCAAACCAAATGTGGGATTGTATTAGCGGGTTCGTTCTTGAAGTATCTAGGTGAAATAATTCTGGGGTTCGAGAATTTTGCCTAGGAACCGGAAATGTCAAAGAGGAAATGAGAGGAGAACAATCAATACTGTTGTGCAGTAAATTGAACAAAAATATAAGTGAGAATGTTTCTCTCCTTCCCTGCAATGAGATTTAACTAAATGGATTCAATAATTCGTCATGATTGTCTTCTCTGTGAATAAATTTTATCCTCCCTCCCAACGAAGAATCTGAAGAAACTTGTCTGAATGGCCTCAAGATGGCGTCGAAGGCAAGTATAAATGGGATGCCAGATCATGCTCCCATACTCAAACTAGCTACTGATTAGGGCAAAAATAGTCCTACACATGTTGAGGAATTATTGAAATTTGCCATTGCGTAAAATACTCGTAAGTTATAAATGATTGGAAAAATTAACAGCTCTTAATTATTATTTTTAAAATAAATTATTATTCAGTTGTTTTTCATTACTGTTCTAATGAAGTTTATCGAATACATTGCCAAGCTTAGCAACAATCAAACTCTAACCATAGCATCCTTCAACAGCAGGGCATCTCGTTCACCCTCCCGCTTTCCGGGAGTCGTCAATCCCCTCTTCCGGAATAGTCAGCAGGCGAGGCTAACATGATAACATAACCTGCTGGTAATGTTTTCCCGTTTTTTAGTGCCAGTTTCCCGAAAAAAGAAGAGCTTCATTTTATGCGTCCAAAGACCGCATGGGGATTGTACATTTATCATGGCAGAGCGCAAGGGCGAGTAGCTTATGCCCGCAATTATGTTGTAGAGATATAAAAATGATAAAAGCCAAGTCGATATATGAATTCAATTTGAGGGTAACATGGAGAAGACCGTGGGAAGTAAATTGACCCTTAGATCAACTCAATAAACATAAGCGATATTGAATTCATATGAAAATACTAGATAAAAATAATATATTCATTTCCATCAGATTTATATCGAATTGCGGAAGAGAATAACAGATAATCGAATTGATCAACCATTTGAAAATACGAATAATAATAAATGAAATTATTCGAAAAGAAAGTACATAAGTGAATAAATATAAAAAATTGAATAAAGAAAATTAAATAAATCAAAAAGCAACTAGTCTCAATCACATGTTGTCAACAGAAGTGTATGCAAATATCACGAAATCCCATTGGGCTGTTCTGAGTTGCATGTCAAAATCCTGGTCGCTGATCAAAATAGACATCACTTCGACCTCAACACCCAGCATAATAATAACACATAAAGTTGATAGAAGAACGGGTCGTTACATTCTATCTCCTGTAATCGACAAAAAATACATTATTCGCCTAAGATTTTGGCCTTGGTACGGAAATATTTATTTTGCAGAGAAGAAATTGCAAATCAATCGAATTGTGCGAAATTTTATAGATAAAAGCCAATCCAAACCGTTTATGTCTCAAGTTCAAAACTTCAGTTCCAATATTATTGGTTAGGCTGAAGAATCTTCAAGGATACTGTCCATATCTGCAGTATCTGCAGTAACATCTGCAGTAGACATATATATTTCAAACACTTTTCCTGAATTACCTCCAAGTCGACAAGGAAATTATTGTACAGAGGAGAACAAACTATAGAATCGTATTCCTATTTAGTGCAAACGAAAGAAAATTACAGCTTTTTCACCATGCAAAAATTAATGAATTTGCTCCAATTTCTAACCAAATAACCCAGCATTCTAGAGACAGAAGCTGTGTTTCAACTTAGGTGTTCAGAAGAGGACAGGTAATAGTCAAAGAATAACTTCGAGGTAACACTCAAAGCAAGAAATTTTTGATGTTTAACTTGAAATGCCTGCGAATGTGCGAATGTGCGAATTCATCTTCCTGTGAAACAAAAGGTCTCTAGAAAATATCCTACATCTATCTATACGTTAAAACTAGAATTAAAACTTGGCATAAATAAAAACACTTCAATTCAAATTCAATTCGATAAACACTCGAACAGATTCATAGAATTATATTAACTGCTTAACAATTGTTTCGCGGTATTTCCCTTTTTTCGAATGAGAAATTCCTTGTTTAACTCTTGAAAATGGACACCACGAAACAATTATCAAGCAGTTAATATAATTCTATGAATCTGTTCGAGTGTTTATCGAATTGAATTTAAGAATTTAAAAATTTTATGGAACACATTATTTTTTACGAACACGAAATTTTATATTTCGGTGTGATATTCTCAACTCAAAATAATTTTGTGACAGTGAATGTAGCAAATATTAAATAGTTTATTCTGAATACATTCCTCTTTCACTATCACAGTTTCATTTCCAGTGTTCTGTTATTAACAGAGAAACATAATGAACAACGTCAAGTCAATTAATTCGAAATTAATTGACTTCAACATCTGTTCTTGTTTGTTCTCTTCACTTCTAGAAAATTATTTCTGTTTGGCTAGGTAATTCTAGGTTGATAGCTCTTAGTTCATTATATGCATCTATTTCTCTCTCTATTTCTGTCATTGGCTGCAAAAATAATGCGTGACAATTGCAAAAGTGGAAGGTAAAAATTTTGTGGAAGGAGTAACTACACGTGAATTATCATTATTTTATATTAATTTCTTCAAAATATCTCAGCGCAAAACATGAGAATAGACAACTGATGAACCAAAATTCTTGCCATTACATTGTTTGAATAAAATTTAAATGATAGAAAAAAATTAGTATTTTGTTATTTTTGGTGAAAACCAAACTCGATTAAATAATTTTTTTTTTAGTAGACTAAAGGCAGGCTCTTTATTGAAGCCTAATAACAGGCTCTTCAGTGTAAAAAGCTTTATTTCTGTAGACGTTTTGTTGTATATCACAACTTTGTCAAAACTAATGAGTATTTGAATTTTATTAATTACTTTAGATGTCAAAACGTCAAACATATTCTCTTAAGTAATCAACCTGGCTTTTCTAGTATTCACACGAATATTTCTGGCTCAGACTACGTTTCGGAAGTTTATTAGTCTTCCGCATCATGAGGAAACCTCTGAAAAACTCATGGTAAGCCAGGTGATTCAAATGAGCGTGATTTATTTTTCAAAATTTGAATTTTACATAGTTGAGTTTCATATACTCATCCAGCAAATTTATATTTACCTAAATATTATTTATGGGTTTATGTGTGTGAAATTGATAGTAGATCAGGAAAGAATGAGTTTTGGGATATGGTGTTTGATGATTATTGTGTATTCTTACCATGAGTGTTATTTGTAAGATTTCTCAAATCGCTGTTGATAGAATTAAAATGATTTGCATAACTAACTGTGTTTTCTAAATTCTGACGAATGTGTAACATTTATCATAGTTCTCTACATGTGTTGTTTTTATCAGTTTCAATATCTTGGTGTGATTAAAATCGTGTTTTTCATGAATGTGTATATATGAAGCCATTGAAAACGAAGTATTTCATATGGTTATTTCAGTTGAATATGAGAAATAACTGAATTCAACCGCCTTTCAATGAGTGGCCATTACACTGATTAATAATGTAATTTCAATAGAGTATGAAAACTCACTCCACTTCAGTATCTATATATAAACTCCAAAAGTGTCCATATGAATTAAGCCTCAGCAACAGTCAGCTATTTCCCCTTTTCTAAATGTCACCCTAAATGTCATAAGTTGTCAACACAATATAGAGTTATAGATCGCATACGCTCGTTCTAATATGCACTTCTGATGTTTTTTCTCCAAGTCACGTGTCACAAAAATATTGAGTAAGAGAAAAATGAAATCAACTTAATACAGTTAAGTGGTCTTTTCAATATATTATTACGAGCAATTGTGGTCTAATACAACTCTCTTTATTTGTTTAATATTAGAGTATAGAAACTTTAGTTAAAAGGAGAAAATTAAGAATGCATTTTCATTTCAAAGTTGATTCTAAAGTAATAAGTCTGAGTACTAAGGTAATAGTACTCAGACTTATTGAAATTGACTCATAAAATTGATATTGTTGAATCATATTATGTTTGATGATTTAAGATGCAATTTTATGGAATTTCAGTAATAATTGAAATAAAGTTGATAAATTATGTATCATAATTCAATTCAATATACATTTATGGTTTTCGTTTCATATTTTCAGTTGATAACTTAAGTTTTGAGAGAAAATTGATTATTAATCCTCATAAATGAGAAATGAAACCAAGAGAATAATATTCATCTGAAAACACTTATCATTATACAATTATATTAGTAGTCCCTTCTAGTGCATAATCTCTTCTAATCGTAAATAAAGATAAAATGTGTTTCAATGAGAATGAACAGCTAAAATTCAAATATGATGGCTCATTTTTGAATATTACTGAATGAATATTCAATTAATATCTCTTTCGAAATGCTCAAACTTTATAATGGTTGTTTGATGATCTAAACACCAATTATATCTAAAACAAAGTATCAATATCAAAGTATACTATAACTTTCTTTCCATAATTCTTTGACAAATGATTCAAAAGAATGCAGATGAATAAAGCTAGGTGCAACATGAACAATGTGTTGTCTCTGTTATCCTTCTAGGGATGAATGTTAGAGAATATTGAAATCAATGCCTACATTTATTGAAAGCGTAAGGAAAAGAAATAGAGCGTGTTTCACATATCCAGCTTCTTCTTCTTGTAGTGAATTTCTTTCATATTTTAAGAAATAATAATTGAAAATCAAATTATCTTCATTTTATTCTATAATAAAAATGTTTTCACGAAAAATTTATCTTCAACTAAAATTAAAATTTTATCTGAAGACAATTCGATATCTTTGAAGAATATAGGCTTAATAGAAAATAGAGGGAGTATAACCATTGCTTTTCATAACACATTGTGAAAAATATTCATTAATAATTGATGAGGCCGATACTTGATGTAAATCGATAAACATAATAAAACAATTGTTAAACTGATTTACATATATATTAAAAATAATACTGCATGACGTACGTTTTTACGAAAAGGTGAATCTCATCGAAACGTACGTCATGCAGTATTATTTTTAATATATGTGTAAATCAGTTTAACAATTGTTTTATTAAAAATATTATTCTCGTTTTTTGATTGGTTATTCACAAATTCATTCAATGTGAATATCAATTTCGACAATTCATACTCATTTCTCATATTCGTTTCTGTTTTAAGTGAGGTATTTTGTTAAAAGGTCAGGTTTTTAGTTGAAAAACAGGGACCTATCCAAAGCTTTAGGCATATATCGTGATTCACAAATTTTTTCTGTGTAACACGATAAAAAAGGGGGACTTTAAAGTTCAACCAGAATGCATTCGAAAGTGCAGAAATCCCTCGGGATATTTTCAAACCCCTTTATCTCCCCCACCCTAAGGACCCTGTGAAAGTCCCTGTTATTTGTGCTAATGCAGCTCTATAACTGAATCATTTTCGATATAATTCGATTCGGTAGAATATGTGGGCTTGGCATAACGAAATTGAGTATTAGTGTACATAACCAAAGAAAATTATGATTAACTAATAAAGATTATTTTGAATTGAATTGAGGGTTGAAAATTTAATGGAATTTATTCTTCATTATGATGAACATGAAGGATGAAGTGTCCTTGAAAGTTCACTAAATCTTATTCAAATCTGTGAGACTATATGAAAATTATGTAATTTAAATAAAACTAAGCGATTTTCACTATAATTAATTTCAAACATGACAATATTGTTTCGCCAACAGAGTGGCTCCAGTATATCATCAACATCTGATGAATCCACTGTGTTGGCGAAAACATATTTTCATGTTTAAAATTGAATATAGTGAAAATCAGAAACTACCTAGTTTTATTTAAATTATGTATTTAGATTTTCATCAAGTATCGGCCCAATCGATTAATGAAAATTATGTCCTCTCTCAGTTGTCTTTTATCTATACGTGCCTATATTTAATAAACTTGTTGTAGTCTGATGCCTGGATATTATTTATATTGAGGAGACACAAATATGAGAATTAATAAGTTAAAATTAACACACTTCGTAAGGATGATTGAAAGTTCGCTGATATCTTGGTGAAACATTGTGCAATATATTAAATTAAAAACACTTGGCTTGGTTTCACAAAATTTATAATCAATACTTGACAATTGTTTCGGGGTGTTCTTCAGTTTAATTTTTGAAAATGGGGTAACACCCCAAAGCAATTGTCAAGTATTAATTATAAATTTTGTGACACCAAGCCAAGTGTTTTTTATTTAATATTTCAACGCACATTTTGCTTAAATTTCACTAAATATACCAAAAATTCTAGGTACATATGTTTCAGTTGGTTAACTTTTATCAAGAGTATACAATGTTACATGCAGCATTGTAAGGTACTGTTGATAATGGGTTACCCACCCGAAATATATATAGAGTTTTTCATATGTTTAGTGAAACTTAAGTCAAGAGAGTTCATTTTAATATTTTGTTTTTAATATAATGTTTCACCAAGAGATAAGCGAAACCTTGTGTCATCTATTCAGTATAAGAATTCTTTAACAGAGCAAGATCCGAAACAAGCTTGAAGACTGAAATAAAACGCACTAAATAGAAATAATTACGTACACTATTCAATGTAAATGATCAGTCAACATTGTTTGAGTTATGAACTCATTTCTTTCGAATACAGTGCTTATTTTGATGTTATTTCGAATTTCTGTTTGTATTTATCAAGTAAAAACCACTTTATTGAACTGAATGTGGTTTTTACTGGTTCATAAGTGAGAATTAACTCAAAATATCACCACTGAAAATTGTTTATTTAGTGTATCACGTTTATTATTGTCCATTCTGTAGAAAATGCCACACCATCTATTTCAACATAAATTCAATCCCTAAAGGTTTCAATCTATTCAAGATAATATTTTCGAATCTAATGCAAAAAATCAATATTATTTCGCGATAAATAAATAACTCTTCAGTAAAGATACATTTGCACACAAAATTTAGTTATATAGAACGTCAATCAATGAATTAACAACTCAAAAATTTCAGCACAATGACAGAATAAAATTCTTTGACATACTGCAGTCGCAAAATTGATTTTTTGACTGAAATTTTAACGAAAATTTAATAAAGGAGAGATGCTCCTCGAATAGCGCAGCAAAAGTTTATAATTTTGTTTCTTCTGGCATCAGAAGTAAATCGATTATGCGGAATTTCCAAAATTTTTGAAAAAATGCTTACTACCTTAGCGACTACTTTTATTTGTCATTCGAACCATTGTAATCATTGGAATTAATAATAAAGCATCAGAATTACCTTTTGTGATTCTGATGCGTTAATTATACTAAGATTCACTGTTGATTTTAACTTTGTGTTGTACTTCGCTTTTTGTGATATTATTATTTAATTTCTTGGTGAGTTGTTCTAATTTACAATTTCTAGCAGTAATTTCGATTTTATTGTTAAAAGCCTACAATGCCGGACTTCACCGAGGATTCTGAAAATGGAGGCCTTTTATTATTATTTTCCTTATTATTAACTGAGGTGGTAATCTCTCGTAGAATTTTCAACATTAATACTAGTTATATTAAATGAATGCATTTGTAAAAGAAGTATAAGAGACTTGTTGTGGTTTCATCTTGTAATACTCAATGATTTTGATCAAGGAAAAAATGTTTTACACAAATATTTCTTACAGGTATTATGAAACGGGTAGTTTCAAGGCGGGTGTTATAGGAGGATCGAAACCAAAAGTAGCTACTCCTCCAGTTGTGGACGCTATAGCAAATTACAAAAGAGAAAATCCCACGATGTTCGCATGGGAAATTAGAGATAGACTTTTGGCAGAGGGAATCTGCTCACAAGATAATGTACCTAGTGTCTCATCAATAAATAGGTGAGTTATTTGAGGAACGGTCTGAAAGTATACGTAGGAATGCTTGTGCGTGTGTCTATAGCTGATAATACTGCGTGAGCAATGCAAAATTATTTATCGATGGATTCATCCAGATTTGTATCTGTAAATTCATATTTATGAGGCAAAACATCGTTATTTTCACATATGAATTTATCTATCTATGAATGACTAAGTTTATTAACACTCAATATTGATGGAACTTTAAGCAAATTCTTGAAATTCTTTCAACACAGTCCAAAACTGAATTTGAAAAAATATTTTCAGCAATTTGATAAACAATATATCGTTACAGGAGTGTAGATTGAACGGTATCTGTGACTTCACTACAACGAGAAAACTCAAACTAAAAGGTCTGACCTGTGTCCAAAAACAGTAAATACGCATACACTGAACTTAATTGATGGATTTTTCTATTCATACTGTTTCTTAAAATATGAAAGTTTTCTATTCATAATAATCGGCAACTAACATTGCAAAATTTATATATATTTTTATTATATATTTATATAATAATAATAATATATATATATATATATATATATATATATATATATATATATATATATATATATATATATATATATATATATATATATATATATATATATATATATATATATATAATATATATATATATATATATATATATATATATATATTATTATTATGTGCGTATAGACCCCGTTGATTATTATATATTATAGACCGATTCATCTAGTAGTGTTCTTTCTGTTCTTCCACACTTCTCTCATTTTTTCCCAAAGAATTTTCTTTCTTTCTTCGGTCCACCTAGTCCCTGGTTTTTTTAGGACTTCATTCTCTGGCATCACGTTTCACTGGTGTATCTTATTTCTGTACGTGTTTCTGTCTTGACCATCGGTGTGATCTATTCGTGCCTTTTGTAGATCAATTTCTACTTGTGTGATCCATGGTGTTGTAGATTTGACCCCTTTTATATATTTGAGGATCCTGTTTGCGATTCATGTCGGTGAGAGTCTACTGTATATAATAATAATAATATATATATATATATATATATATATATATATATATATATATATATATATATATATATATATATATATATATATATACATTTCAATTGTTTCAATATACTTTCACAAATGAAACCAACTACATATTTCCCCCACATATAACAATTGATCTCTATTATGTAATTACAATATAAAGTAATTTCAACAAGAGAATTCATAAACTGAGTAAATAGTGTACCGGTTGATCGTAATTCTTGTATGTGAATTCGCGTATATTAATTGATTAATTTCCATTTATTTGAAATATGTCCCATAAATATGCCGCTATAATGTCCGATTAATTGCCTAGCTCTTCAACAGCGTAACAACTGACACATATTATGCTGAACCACAATCTAGTTTTACACGTATATTTATAACTATCATGCATTTATTGGTTCTGTCGAACAGTAAAAGAATGTGGCACAAAACGAAGACTTCATTTAAATACTCGTGCTATGAAAATATTCCGCAATGTTCAACAGAAATTTAATATAAATATATAACACTTTTTATCAATTATTGTTCCCATTTTCAATATAACATATTTCACTATCTTTTATCAGGAAAATACCACCGTGATTTCGATAAAATTAATCATCGTGATATTCCCCAATCCGATGGTTAAAAGAATCTCTTATAAAGTTGTATAACGATCAATTTATAACATCAAAGGCTACTCATCATTTGAATAAAACACCCTCAAAAACACCTCCCTAAAACAAGCTTGGATGAATGACCAACAATCCATTAATTTAATCGCAGTAGCAACAGACAGAGGGCACTCAGCATAATCCATTCGAAACAATCGAAGAGCAATCATGACCACCCCCGATCGGGAATGAGATAAGAGCTCCCGTAGGGGCGCTATTTGACACATCTGATTTGGCTGGTTCGTCCCCCAGGGGGTAGTACGCTGTATTTCCATTGATAAAATAACAGATGCCTTCCGTTTTAATGGGCTCTGAATTGGACTGGGTGTCGATTTCACTAATTCGTAGTTTTTTGACAAGTGGGATGAACAGCTTATCTCTGGAAGTGAAAAAAATTATAACTTTTTATAATTTCATATATCAAAATGAAACCATCATTCAAGTTTTTCAATACAAAAATTGAGTTACTTAAAAATTGAAAATTATTGAATTAAGTAAAATATGTCCCACTGAGTGAAGTGAAAAAAGGTAATAGTTTTCCTCCTTTCGATTTAAACAAAACAAAGTTCGAATCAACTTGATTAGCAACACACTCAATACAAGGATGAAATTATAACCACACTTGAAGTTTTCCCAATATGTTACTGAAATTTATGAATATATTGACATATAATTATAATAATAAAAACATTCTTCATTAATCTCAACAATTATTCATATTAGATAACAATACTGCACTGAATAAAATAGAGATAAGTCAAAAGGAAAAATCAATTTATCACGAAAGGCAATAAATCAATTTTTTCATAACGTTCACTGATCAAGATGAAACTATAAATGGGCTTTCTAATTGACATAATATCTTCAATAACTTTCTAATACTTAGGTAGCAAATTGAATAAACGCATGGTCACATAGAGTGGTCCAGTTTAAAATTTACTGGCACCATAAATAGGAAAGAGGAGTGGATGTACTTGGTGAGTGTTATTTTCATTGAATTATGACGAAAATTAACCTCTTTCTATCTTGAGGAATACAGAAAAAGATAAATATATAGATTAAGTAGTGTTCTATTATGTTGAATTTAAAAACCCCACGGCAGGATTGCCGAAAGCCCAATCTACACATTATTACCAAGACCCTTTTCTGAATGAGTAATTTTTTTTTAAATATCATTCCATACGTTAGTTCAGATTCGAACTATAGAGTTCTCATAACTTCAGCCTCCACCTTGCTTCTGATCATGATAAACATATAAGTACTAGAGTTCAGAGTCTGCCACATAGCCACATGATGCTGCCACCGTAGTAGTTTCTATATGCTACTTATTCTAATAGAAATCTTTTTTTACCTTCACATCTTTAAAAGAAAATGAGAACATACAAATGTTTATAAACAATAAATTGAAAATTAAACCACTTGACTTAAGTTCACTGAATATATTAAAAACTCTACATATGTTTCAGGTGGTTAACCCATTATCAAAAGTATACAATATTACTGTAATATTGTATACTCTTGATAATCGGTTAACCACCCGGAACATATGTAGAGTTTTCAATATATTCAGTGAAACTTAAGTCAAGTGTGTTGATTTTTAATTTTATAGTTTTTAACGTAATGTTTCACCTAGAGATAAGCGAAACCTCCGTGTCATTTATAAAAATGTTTATGTACTTTCTGTGATATGTTCATCTTGCCAAACTATTTAAAACAAGTTGCTAAAATCCCAAAAACTGCGCAACCTTCCTCACTCCACCATAATATCTTACCAGATCGAAATCGTTGAATATTAAACTAGATTTCTTTGAACTTAAGTCAATTTGAAATTCCTCCTATTCCTCAGAGATAAAACCAAATAGAATGGAAAGTAGCCAAATGGCATGCACCTAAATGAAATGAGTAATTATTTAGCTACCAACGGAGTGGTAGTAATTTAGTCATTCTGGGTCCCTTAGTGTCCCGATTATGCCAGTTGGATGCTTCTTTTCAGCTCCACATGGTGACATACGGTGTTTTCGAATAGTCCCTAGTTTGGCCTTGCACGTTAAGTGAAATGTACTGATTTCGTTAAATGCGTTAGTTGACACACTGGCGATTCACTGTGACGAGAAATTCAATCATTAGAAAAATTGAGTATGTTCCAGTTGTAAATTACCATAGATTAGAAGGTTTTTAATTTTTGCTTCCATTTGTTGTGAAAGAAGATTTGAAACAACATGTAATTGCAATACGGATTAATAACCGAAAATTTTAAATCAAGACTTATTCAAACACTTGAATCTGATTCATATTTTCAAAAGTCTAAATCAATTTCAAATATTTGAATTATGGTATAATTATAATAATGGATTTGCACCAAACAAATGACGATACTATTCAATAAAATGAATGTTTCAAAATTCCATATATAAAAATCAATAGAAAATATTAATGTTTTACATATATATATATATATATATATATATATATATATATATATATATATATATATATATATATATATATATATATATATATATTTCTTGAAATTGATTTATTGCCACGTCCATTCCCTTGGGTTTCCTCCGAATTGCAACATCATTATATAATGTTTTATATATATATATATATATATATATATATATATATATATATATATATATATATATATACCCATATAATGAACTGTATCAAGAGACAAATACGATAACGGAAGAAATCAGAAAACGACGAGCAAAGTTCTATGCACATGTCTACAGAATGAAACAGTCCAGAATACCGAAGAAACTACTCGATATAATTATGAATAGTAAATGCGGAATAGAGTGGCTAAAAGATGTCCAAAAGGATCTACAACAGATCAATATAAAAAATCTCGAAGATCGCACTGAATGTCGCTATAAAATCGCACATGTGACGTTTGAGCAAAAACCAAATCGTCAACCTGGAGTGAAATGGACAGATGAACGAAAGAAAGAGCATTCAGAGAGGATGAAGCGTTTTTGGGACGTAAGAAAGATGAAGCAAAATTCCTAATGGTTGCGAATTCAAGTTCAGTCGCTCTCCTCATGGGGAACAATCGTTATAATAATAATATACCCATATGTTGAAAATATATCACACAAGCATTAGAATTCCTTCGATTAAATAAAAATATCTGTAATATTCAATAAACATCAATTTATACTTTTGAAATATGCGTGATTTGACCTGGAAGATTGAAAATACAATTTACTGTGCTAATTCTTTTCTCAACGTTTGGAGGATTGTTGTCCCCTTCATCAAAAGTTGTGCATTGATTATATCAATAGAATTCAATGTATGGCAAACAATTTATGATTAAATCGTCAAAAGTTGAACATTTTCTCGATATTCTCGTTCGTTTCATTCTGTCTTTTAATCAATAGATAATTATGAACAAAACGCAAGATTAAGTGAGATAAAGATATTATTGAAGAATAAAATAAAAAAAATTAAACAAAGTGAAATACGAAATAAAACTAAGAATAATTTCGAAAAATTATTAAGTATTGACGATTTTATTATGGATTATTGGCAAGACATTTAATTCTAAAGAAATATACAATTCACAACTCTTAATGAAGGGTCAGCAATTATCGAAACCTTAGATAGATAGAGAAGGAGAAAATTGGATGGTTGAATGCCAATAAACTTTATTTCAATGGGGAGAAATATCGCACAGTTATCTTTGCAACATCTTGAAGAATGACTTCTGGCTGTGCAAAGTTTCTAGGAATGCATATTGACAGTAAGCTTTTGTGGAAAAATCACTGTTCCCTTAAAAAATTAATTATATAGTGCAATATATGCAATACGCAGAGTTTGAAAAATATTCAGTCACAGTGCAGCTTTACTGGATTATCCTGCAATATATTATTATAATATATTATGAGACAACATGAATATTATGAACTCAAGATTACAAGTCACTTCTAGAAGATCATTAGCAGTTGTATGGTACAATAAATTACCTAGGAACTATAGAGAATTAGACAAATGAATTATTTATATATATTATAAAGAATTATTTATTTCAAAATCCTCCTTACGAAATAGATGATTTTTTCGAAATTTTTTGTTGACTTGATTATGATTTACATTAAATTATTTTTTATATATAATTGCGAAATATTTGCATATGTGAGTTGGTCAATGGTATGCGTCGCAGGGAATTTCGACAAGAAGAGACCATCTGATGTCTAAAGAGCGAAGCGAAGACGAAACGAGAGCAGGACGAGAAGGAAAATCAATAAGGGAAGAAAGCCGGTTCCGGAACGGTTGGCTGACTCTCAGATTCGTGAAATCGAGCCCGAACCGATATCCGCTCCGCTCGGTGATGCCGGAAAACGCGAGGACTTTTTAGTTTGGGATTTGCATAAAACGATCCCGAATATATCTGTCGAACCACTGCCAACTTTGAATACTATTTTTTGAGGTTTCACTTTCTATTCGATACGAACAGTACAAACATTCATTTGAAATTTCTATCTGTTATATATATATATATATATATATATATATATATATATATATATATATATATATATATAAAAATTTACTACAAGAAAAATAGTTCTGTACGTCTCGTGCTATATTATCTCACTTGTAGATATTCTATATCAAAGTATACTATAACTTTCTTTCGATAATTTTTTGACAAATTATTCAAAAGAACATTAAAGCAGAGCTGGCTGTATGAAACATGAACAATGCGACGTCTCCGTTATATTTTTAGGGATAAATTTTAGAGAATGTTGAAATCGATGCCTACATTTATTGAAAGAGTAAGACAGTTACTGCTTCGTACTACAAGGTACTCAACTCATCAGTTACGCCACGTACCTAGATTAATGTATATCTCAAATCTTAGGAATCAATGAATTCATCTAACATTGAAAGTTTAAAACGCTCGTCGTCATTTCTCAAACATGAAAGAAATTTACTGTCTTACACTTTCAATAAATGTAGGCATCGATTTCAACATTCTCTAACATTTATCCCTTCAAGGATAATGGAGACATCGCATTGTACATGTTCCACATAGCCAGCTCTACCATATTGTTCTTTTGATGAATTTGTCCAATAATTATCGAAATAATGTTATAGTATACTTTTATAATTAATATATATATATATATATATATATATATATATATATATATATATATATATATATATATATATATATATATATATATATATATATATATATATATATATATATATATATATATATATATATATATATATATATATATCCCTCTAAGGCGAAGATAAGATCAGAGCTGTTCCTTAACTCCTAACCAACCTGATTAACACATAATTACGACTCATTGAATACAGAGGTTAGTGAAAATAAACAGCATTCGGTGACCACAAAACCAGTAGGAAAAGACCAGAATAAACGAAGATTATGAGAAAACTAAAAAGTATTAAATGTTGACATCATTGCTGGGCGCAAAGCAAATTCCAGGATAAAAAAACAAGGTCTATTTAGTGATGGAATTGACATGATCGCCATAAAATCATTTTAGTGTTTTACTAAACTGAAAGTTAAACTTCGTTCAAACAGAGCAGAGGAGGGATGTAGCATTGTAAGAATATTGTGGTGAATCTCTACATAATAATAATAATAATGAAATGTCTCAATTTCAAATTCCTCGGTGAAGTCAACATTGGTAATACCTATAATTAATAAACCCTGCTCTACTCAGCTCTGCCCTGCGATGTCAGCAGAATAAAAATCTTTAATAGTGTTGGCGTTTACTTGATGTAAATCCATTATAATTGAATATAACTTAAATTCACTTGAACTTATGATTTACACTTTATTGACTACATAGCATGACGCGTTTCGTCGTTACAAACGACTTCTTCAGATGCGTTTCTTATGATGTGTAAATCATAAGTTCAAGTGTTTGAATTTAAGTTATATTCAAGAATAAAAATCGTCGTATTAGAAATCCGCAGATCTCTCATATTATTTCTAAATCAAACCTCAGTAAAACTTGAAACTTTTTCAATAAAAATATTTCATATTAATGTATGGTGATATTTGTATACTTTCTGACAAACATACATCCCTCTTGATATTTACCTGCTTGCTCAGGGGTAAATCTGTTAGGGATATTGACAAAAGAACCAACCCTCGTTGACTTTTAACAACTGATAGTATAAAAGAGATAATAAAGTACCTTTTCTGATAACAATACCTTCATTTATAGTTTCTAAAGCAGAAAATGATGAAGCCAATTGTGCATATCCAAGTTTGGACAAAATATTCGTCAATTTAGCACACTCTCATTTCGTTATATATATATATATATATATATATATATATATATATATATATATATATATATATATTGCGAATACTTTTTTATAATCAATATCGACTGATATAACTTATATAATTATTAATTAACAGAAGTAATAAATGGAATACTCATTTCAAATAAAATCAATGTATGTTATTCTCCACTGTTCAGCCACATGCATTAAGAGAAATATCTCCACGTGCATCTCCTCTTTTGGTTATTATTTTCATTGCTTCCTTGTATAGAATAATTACAGACTGAAACCACTACAGGTACCTGTAATAATCTTCACCTTTTCATCATTGAATCCTCAATAATGATGATTCAATATCATAATCTCATTGGCAGCTAGTCTTTTATTGGAAGTTGCATTCCTTGGTCATGAACAAATATCAATCAATTTATGCGATTTCTAATCTGAATTTGAGTTGAATTACAGTTGCTATATTTCTCATACATGTATGAAAATAATGAGAATATAACTTTTTGTTAATTACGGGCTAGTTCGTCAAATATATAAAAGGTATTCAATTTCAATAGAGTGAGTGGAACATATCTTTTTACGATAGTTTTTAGCAAGAACAGGCTTTATTATATTAAGATTTTTCATTTAAGTTGAAGTTGCGTTGTTGACTACGACTTTGTTGAAACTTATATATAGAAATATTGTTATAAAATGACAGAAATGAATATAAATATCATCCACTTCAACTATCTATAGCTTTATGTATATATATATATATATATATATATATATATATATATATATATATATATATATATATATATATATATATATATATATATATATATATATATATATATATATATATATATATATATATATATCAGAGAAAATACTTGCTCAGAATTCGCTGGGAACTATCTTATCTATTCCGCCATGAGAAAGAGTCTGGAAAAACTCATGGTGAGCCAGATAATGTTATGGAGAATTTTCAGAAGTTTTCTTGGTTTTGTGTCATATCATTATTTTTGTAGGTTGATTGTGGTGTATTATTTAATTGTTTGTGAGAGTTCTGTTATTTGATACATTTATCAATTCGAATTTGATATCAAACCTACATCTTTCAATATCTTTTTCGTCATTGATTGTACTTTCCAATTGTTTACTTATATACAGTTCTACCTGAATTTTCATATATTTTTCATCCTTTTCAGTTCATAAACTGAAACATTTTTCTATTCTTATATCATTCTACTATTCTTAAACACATGCTATGTGTTTCTTGTGTTATTCGAGTATTTGATGATTCAATATCATAATCTCATTGGCAGCTAGTCTTTTATTGGAAGTTGCATTCCTTGGTCATGAACAAATATCAATCAATTTATGCGATTTCTAATCTGAATTTGAGTTGAATTACAGTTGCTATATTTCTCATACATGTATGAAAATAATGAGAATATAACTTTTTGTTAATTACGGGCTAGTTCGTCAAATATATAAAAGGTATTCAATTTCAATAGAGTGAGTGGAACATATCTTTTTACGATAGTTTTTAGCAAGAACAGGCTTTATTATATTAAGATTTTTCATTTAAGTTGAAGTTGCGTTGTTGACTACGACTTTGTTGAAACTTATATATAGAAATATTGTTATAAAATGACAGAAATGAATATAAATATCATCCACTTCAACTATCTATAGCTTTATGTATATATATATATATATATATATATATATATATATATATATATATATATATGTATATATATATATATATATATATATATATATATATATATATATATATATATATATATATATATATATATATATATATATATATATAAATATATATATATATATATATATATATATATATATATATATATCAGAGAAAATACTGGGAATTATCTCTTATCTATTCCGCCATGAGAAAGAGTCTGGAAAAACTCATGGTGAGCCAGATAATGTTATGGAGAATTTTCAGAAGTTTTCTTGGTTTTGTGTCATATCATTATTTTTGTAGGTTGATTGTGGTGTATTATTTAATTGTTTGTGAGAGTTCTGTTATTTAATACATTTATCAATTCGAATTTGATATCAAACCTACATCTTTCAATATCTTTTTCGTCATTGATTGTACTTTCCAATTGTTTACTTATATACAGTTCTACCTGAATTTTCATATATTTTTCATCCTTTTCAGTTCATAAACTGAAACATTTTTCTATTCTTATATCATTCTACTATTCTTAAACACATGCTATGTGTTTCTTGTGTTATTCGAGTATTTGCGTATTTATTTATGGACTCGCATTCGTTTTTCTGAAATAAAACTGAACTGAAAGTGAGATATTTCTATTTTGAGATTTTTTATCGATAAGAATCTCAATTTTCTGTTCATATAGGAATATAAATAGATGAGAAAACACTCAAATATATACAAAAATATATATCAACTTTTTGCTCCACGAATCTTGAAATTCATTAATTCACTCCACTAGTGAGGATGTCCGATTCGTGGATGGTTAACAAATAACTATTACTTTAATATCTTCTCCAAGCTTCTGCAAACTTTTATTCACTTCATCACGGCATCAACAAAATTACTAATTTCTTCATTTTCCCAAATCATTCCATTCCTTCATTTGTTCAGGGTTTCTAATCAATCACTACAAAGTTTGAAAAAACAGTTTTATTGAACACTTTATAATGTGTTAATAACCCGAAGTATGTCGTACATATACTTTTTTATTGTGCCAAATTTCTATTGACCGAATTTAACCCAGTGTTATTAATGAAACCATAATTCTAACTTTGTTTCACCATGTTTTGTACAAGGCATAAGTGACATCAAATCGATATGTGCTACTGAAATTGAACTGGAATTGGTTCTCGAGTATCTTTAAGGATTAGGTAGACTACCCTTGAGAGTTAACTGAGAGATTCTAGGAGTATTAGAAAATAATATGGTTAAATTAAGCCAGAATTATCCTTACCACTGTATTGTGCAAATATTGAGACAGAAATGAACTGCTGAACACAAAGGGAATCATACTTAATAATATTCAAGTATTTTCAGTATTATTCAAGTATAATAGTCAAATGGAGTGATTAGTTACGTCTTAGTTAAAGCTTGAAATATTAACCTTCAAATTTTCCATATATTCCCATGCATTTTTTCATTCGATAAATATTTATCAATGATTGGTTTGATATTCGTCACTTTTCCAGGTTTTTTTATTATTTCTATTGATAAACTGTAAAGGTTATCCGATATTTAAATTTTTTACCACACAAATACTGAATTTAATATAGAAAACTTCTTTGAAACTCATTTGTTTGAGTATGAAACAGTTTTCATTGATTTCTGAAAAATTCGTGACTTAAGAGGTTTTTCTGTAAGCATAGTTTTCCAAATAATCAGTTTGTAGTCGATAGAAAATATTCAGGTGTGTAGATAAGAGAATTTTAGTGCACCAAACAAGTGTAGGCATTCAATTAGCATATTTCTTTTCAAATCTCCAATTTCAACATGGAAAACTGAAATATCTTATCTATGGGTATATTTCGAGCGACATATTCAGATACAATATCATCGAAACAACACAAAGTCTCGAAATGTGAACCTAGACTTTAAAGATTGAAGGAAGGAATCCTCCCCTATACAGCAGGGAAGTAAAAGTCAAGATAGCGGGAGTGAGGAGAGTCTCCAATAAACCCGTTATTGCTTTCGGTCGGTAAGATGGCCGCTCGTAAAGGGGCACATAAAGTGCATCGATGTTGGTCGAGGCGCGGGACTCCATAGGACCAGGAGCCATAATCTGGAGCTCAATGAACGGGCCTTAATGCGCCACTCGGTTTACTGCGCCGAGCTTTCAAGCATCACGTCCAACGCCGGCCTTTTGTGCCTTACCGCAACGGCTTTTCTGATAATAACCCACTACTACGGTTTCTCGGTTTTTGTTTATGCCCTTTTTGTCCACCGTTTTTTCATCCAATTGCCCCAATTCCATTCCCGTTTTCGAGCTTCTATAGAAGGAAAGATTTTTCTCTTTTGTAGAGTTAGATAACCATCTGAATATTTTCCTCGAATATATAATAATAACATTCATTGTGAAACATTCCTTATATTGTGAAATTACGTTCATTCAATTGATACAATAATTACAACTAATACACACAAGAGGACTGAATTCAGTTTTGAGTCTGATCTTCCATTGAGTCCTCGAACAAAGATATTGGTTCAAGTTTACGTTTATATTCACAATAATATACAACTACAATTGAAAAGAAAATATCTTAGAAATATTAAACATTTGAGACAATTTCACGTGGTGAGATTTCACTGTGAGAAAAAAATGAACAGACATATGATACAAAAAATTGATTCATACTATTGCCTACATTCGAATCATCAGCAATTGCAAGTAACAGTAATGACTTAATTCTCTTCTTAAACAAACGAGCATTCAGTCATTTCAAATTTGACGGTAAATGGTTGAAGTTTTTAATACTCTGATAATAGAGTGGGCGTCAAATTTTGCTGTTTTATGCTTTGAAAAAGTAGCACATAAATGTTCCTTGTTGAATACTCATATTTATTCAATTTAATAAACCTATCTTCATTTTCTTCAACATATAGTAAACATCATTAAATATATAAACAAGGTAGGGTGAGTATGTAATTTTAATGAAGATAGGTTAACAAGATGTTCGATGATGAATATTGAATATTAATCGAATTATTCACTTATGTGTAATAAACACCCTATTTATTTCTCTAGAGCAGCCCCACAGAAGAATATTATAGTTTAGATGACTATATACAAGACTGTAATACACATTCATAACACAGTTTCTAGGTACAATGTTCTTAATTCTAGAGATTACAAAAAATGAGTTACTCAATATTTCACCTAAAACATCAATGTGTGTTGTCCATCTCAAGTTTCTGTCTACATATAATCCAGGAAACTTAGTTGATTGGGATGATGATATAATATTGTCTCCATATTTCAATTTTGAATCATTATGGAATCATTGAATGAATTTTGGAATTTTCTTTGAATCATTTGAATGTGAAGCTTCTGAAAGTAATTCTCTATAAATATACAAAAAACTTCGCCAAAATATTGACATCTATGATTTTTGTGTGGTCAATTACTCATCATAATAAGTTTCATCAGATCCCTTTTATAGCATGCCATTTCTTATGGTTTCTGAAGGTTTTTCATTGAATCATTGAAGTTATACAAGTTCAATTTCGACCCTCATTTTTTTCGAGAAGGAAATATGTTTTAGAAACGAATATTGAAGGTAATAGCAGTTCAATCTACAATGAGCTTTCTCTTGGAAATTCTTGAATTTTAAGTGAATACGCTATAGGTTTTTGAAAAGTACTGTACCAACCGAATTAGCATACCTTCAATATTTCTGCAGGAATATTGGCGTATTCTTATTACAGTAGAATTTCGATCATCCGAACATCGATTATCCAAACATCCGATTATCCGACTCATTTGCCGCTTCTCTTATTGTCAATTTGAAACTGTTTTGACGGCGAAATAAGACATAATAAAATAGGTTTATTCCCGCCTCGAACCGTGTACCCCCGCTCTCATTTATTTGCAGTAATGTGTTTATTATTTTATCTCATTTTCTGTGACATCATTCAACCGAAAAGAAGTCTCCTATTTTTGTTTACGTTTTGTTACGTTACGAATTGTGTTGCATATTCAAAATATCCAAGCCAAAAAGACAGGTGTTTCTTGAAGACAAAGTGGACATGGAAAATAGTTGTAAAATTTTTTTAAAAAATTTTAAGTGAAGTATAAAAAATGTAGTAGATGGAATAAACCAAAACTTCAAATTACTTAGGTATTATGTAATTTGACGAATGTATGTTATATCGCCATAAAAAAATCTATTACAATTCAGATATTGGTTGAAACCGTTTATCCGAATTTTGAATACCCCTGGTTTTAATAAAGTTGATTGAATATTCGCTCATCTCTTGGTGGACTATTGTTTGGTATATCAAATAAAAAACTCTTGGCTTGGTTTCACAAAATGTATAATGAATACTTGTTTCGAGATATTCAAAAGTTAAACTCAATTTTACTTTTTTTGGCAGTTTAACTTCTGAAAATGAGGTAACACCCCGAAAAAATTGTCAAGTATTCATTATAAATTTTGTGAAACCAAGCCAAGAGTTCTTTATTTAATATACCCCTGGTTTTATTTGACACGAATAATCGGAATTCTACTGTATTGGATAAATCTTTTTCTCACTAGGTTATTCTATGTTCCTCTGTTTGAATAGGGGATATTAACTTATTTCATAGTAAGTAAGTAAGTGAATTTATTGGTGCAATATAACATGAATATCTGTCTTCACAGAAGTTTCAATATAAAATACAATTTTTAAGAAAACTGTTATTGTCTACGTGCTCAAATGAACACAAAAAAAACAAGCTGGATGGTATAGGTACTAGGAAAAGTCTATAAGAAAATATATATATATATATATATATATATATATATATATATATATATATATAGGTAGATGTACCTATTGTAATACATAATTGGAGCTCAAACGACTGCATCAGGATTTAATATAACTGTCGATCATTATATTTTCAACGAAATGGTATTAGTATAGACAATAAAATCTTTTTTTCTGATCAGAACCCCAAGAAATATCCTACAAGATCTTACGATGTATCATAAGTCGAGAGTGTTAAATTACTTTCAACCGCACAACGTAGGATTGGGCTGAAAAAACCTTTTGCCATTTAGTCAATAATGAGCAAGATAATGACATTTGTGAGCCCGTATAACCGCGGAATGGAAAATAAGAGAAGTGGCAAAAACGCGGTTTCGACTCTTCACAAATTCTCTAAATCTTGAAGAAACCGTTTATGCGTACTGAAACGGGAACAAAATGAACTGTCACTCGAAAAAAATTTAGATATCACCATTATTTTTTTTAAGTTGAGTCGCCATTTTTCAAATACTCATAATTTTTGCGCAAAATGTTCCCGAAAGTTATTCAGTGAGTCTCAACTTGGTAATACAATTTTTCCAAAAACACTGAATTTAACATTTTTCGATGAGTCTTTCCAGCCCTTCAAAAATATCCCTCGATTGAATTATTACCTACCCCTAATCTGATGAGTAGCGTTATCACGTCTGCAGATAATCATTATGGTGAATTCGTTAAGTATAATTATAATGTGCACAATTACTCTACTAGGGGTTGCATGGACAATCACGTTATTAAGGCTAAAGTCTGCATTTGACCAACTATCTGATTTTGAGAACTTCTACTGATTATAATTGATTATCTAAAGTTGTCAAAGCTAGTTACAATTTAAGGCCATTTGATAATAATATAATCTTCCATATAAAAGGTGTGAACAATTAGTTCAGAAGCATTTATTATGTATTCTATGATATAGTGGCATGTGTGATCCTTCTTTGTAGCTATTATTTCCTTTCGTTATATTTCTATAAATTTTTATATTTGTTTCAATTTTATTAGAATCTCTATGTGGGAACGAAATAAACGTTACTGTTATTTTATATAACTTACCTACTGGTTATAATGATACTATTACTCCCTTATTATTAAGTCAAGGTTTGGGAAGTTGATAACAAGACATCCTTTCAGTAACTTTAGTTTATGTTATTTTTGTTCGAATGGTTCAAAATATTTGAATTTCTCCAACTTTCATGCTGAAACTATAATTTTCTGGATATTTCTTTTCTATAAAGACTTTTCGACAATCAGCTACTACCATGTTTTGTACCCTGTTATGTTGAAATGAAACGTGCTTATTTCTTAATATGATTGAATATCTGTGGAATGAAATTATTCTTATAATCAGAGAAGTCACAAAAGAAGGTGCTTTATTATTCCGATAATACTCTTCTTTCGCAGGATAAAAGCTATGACATAAACGAAGTGATCGGTGTGTATACGGTAAAAACACAAGCTTTCTGAATCTCTGCCGTCTTTCTAATTGCGATGACACAAAAACATTGCCATTGTTTGGAGTAGTCTTCCGCTATTTCTACTCAGCATGGCGTCATGTCCGCTTCCGACGAGGCACCATGCCCTCCCCGCTTGCACGCTTTTAGCCCCCGCGTACTGGGGTTATTATTTATCTGTTTTCTTTTACTTCTATTCATTTTCAGTGGACATTGTTAACGATTGGATAGTCTTAATTTCCGCAGATTAACAAACTTCTCAGTTCTTCTAATTCAGTCAGTTGGGGTATATTATTCTCGATTGTCAGTATTTTAACCATCCCCACTGTATTAAATATCTGAAACACAGTGATAATGATATAACGAATTGATGGAAAAATTTTATTGCTTCTATGATTGCGAAAAAATTACAAAACCGAGAAAAAATAGCACTCAAAAAAACAAAATTGCGAGAAAATAGATTATTCTTTTTCTTATTCCTTCGATTTTGGCCTACTAAGGACCACGTGAAAAAACTTTTCATGAATATTCCTCTCTATTCTTTCTTTTCTTTCAATACTCCTTCATTCGTTCTCCATGCTTTCTTTTTCTTTCTTCTGTCCATTTTGCCCCAGTCTTCTTTTCTTTTTTTTCTCTTCTTTTTTTCGTTTTTCTGAAAACAACCGAATCCTTTCATCTTCTTCCTGAATTATACTCTCCTCTTCACATCTTCTAATAGGTTGTACTAATCAAAAAGAATGTTATTTTAATTATAAACATTTAAACATCATTCTGATAATATTAAAACGAGATATTTTTGTTTTGAAGTGCAAATTTATATAAATGGAAATTCATAATACCAACCACACAGTACCTAAAACATTTTGTTATAATACGAGTGAATGTCAAAAGTTCAATTAATTTCGACATAACTTTGTTCTTTATTGTTATAATGTATAGTATTTAAATTATATCAATGTGAAATTACTTTCTACAGAAACTCTCAGTAAAATATTCATAAAAATCAATATGTGATTCGAAATACTTGGAAAATTTCACAAAAATTCTTCAGTGGTGAACATATATGTTTCGAGCTACTATTACGAGTTTTTTTAACTCTTTATAATGGAGTACTAGCCCGAAAGTTATGGAGGTGAATTATCAATCAAGTGTTGATTCTATAGTGAAACAATATTTGAATTTTCTCATATATTAACAACAATACACATGACGCGTGTTTCGAATTACTTACTAGTTTAAATGTTTTAATTTTATAAAAAAATTTTTTTTTTGTAAAATTACATTTGTTGTTAATTCAGCATTTGAAAAAGAACTATTGAGTACTTCGAAACGCGCGTCATGCGTATTGTTGTTAATATATTATAAAATTTTGAATATTGTTTCATTATGGATATGAATTTTCTCCAAGTATCGGCCTCATCAATCATCAATTATTACGATTGTAATTAATTATTATAACGAATTATATTCTATCGCAGACCAGAAATCTGAAGCTGAATATTTGTTCAATTAACAACCTACAGATTTAATAACTTGTTGGTGATAATTTAATATCACTTTACGTGAAATATTCCTGTGAAATCAAACTGGCAAATATCTTTCCGTGAAATCTGAAAATGTGTGATCGATTCATTTAACAGCCTGTAATCCAAACCCAACTTATTCAATCTCTGAAGTAGGTACACGTAGGGGACCCCATACGACCTTATTCAAACGTTTGGAGTATCGCCTAAACATTTTAATGAAGTATGCTAGTTCGGGCAATTCACAAAGTCGGTTTTAATAGACATAACATAGACTGGCTGTCATTGTCCGGAAAATACCAAAAGGCAAAAGACGCTCAGGCAGCTGCTTTTGAAAGACAAAGATGTTTATATGGGATCCCTGCAATTCTGACAGAGACAGTAAATGGTTGTAGTAGCAAAATATTTGCCGCATTCAAGTGTCAACTATTGTTCGGGGTCCATTGTGTAGCTGTTAGATTTGTTAGAGGCCCACACCGTATGAAACTGTTGGTCTGGGATAATTTAAAGCCTGAATCGTGTACTTTCGTGTCATTTTAAAACTTTGATCGCAGAACTTGGCATCTTCTATTTATTAACGTGAAAATTATTCAGAAAATTCAAAGTCAGTTCGAAATTTCAATTTCTCACCCAGTATACGAATCATGCATTTCTGTAGTACAATTTTGTTTACTTAATTACGTGCAACCAACAAAATTCGATGTTAATACTGTTAATACTGGGTAATAATTACGTAAGTACTAAGATTGGATTCTCGCATAAGTATTGGTGAAACATAATTAAATATTAAATTAAATTAAACTCTTGGCTTAAACTCTTGTATTTAATTCGTGGAACAATAAATGAAACATGCCAAGAGTTTAATTTGATTTGAAATGTATTGATTTCGTAATAATTCAGTAATAATTTGGTATAAAATTTGGGTAATATATCAAATTCTTCACAATACCTATATATTGCATAACTGGCATAAAAATTATGGATGGGCTTTTCAGCAGTTTATATTACTTTAAAATTTAATAATTACATCATTATTCAGTAATAATTTGGTATAAAATTTGGGTAATGTATCAAATTCTTCACACTACCTATATATTGCATAACTGGCATAAAAATTATGGATGGGTTTTGCAGCAGCTTATAATGAATTTTCTGAGGAACAGTTGTTTTATTTGTACTCGGCTTATTGCGAACCCCAAAGTGCTGTGTAAACTCCAACACAAACAAAGGTGAGATTAGTGTCAACAATACCAGATATTAGTCGGTGCATGATTTCAATATTACTCGGGCATAAAGAATATTTGTTCAATATATATAATCGATATCATCTATAGTGATATCGCAGTGTGTTTCTCTGTCCTCTGTTCCCTAGAATTCATTTGGTAAAATATACAAGCACGGTACAATTCTGAACGGAAACGGTAAAAACACATTTCAATATTTTCGAAAAATTTATTTTCCGGACCTACATCGAAAAATTTAATTAAGAATAGTGACATTTATCTGTTAATTATTTCATTCAATTTATAACTCTATAACTGGCTTAATGTACCATAGATCAATAAATATCAAACAAAATTATTTTTCTTCAAATTAATTTCATGAAAACTCGAACAGCCCAATTCAAACCTGAAACATAACACTACCTATAATTAATGAAACTTGTTGAATAAAATTCAAACAATATGTTTGTATACATTCAATATTCCATGAAACGGTCAATCGTCGTACAAACTGACATCAATAAATACAGTTTTCTGTATTAAATGGTTGATTTATGATACGAACATAACTAACATATTTATTTCTATTATTGTTTTGTTCATAGTGAATATACATAGGTGAGTTTCTGTTTATTTGGAATTTATTCAATCGTTGAATATCATAATGAACAAGAATTTATTTTCAGTAAGTTACCAGAAACAAAATTCGAATCAATATTTTAGTATATATTCGTACGTTATATATGATGAAATTTTACATTTATCATTGATTGGTAAGATGATTTGTTACACCAAATCCATAACTTTATTTTCAAATTGTTAGAAGTTCTTTCATGGTTATCGATTATGTCAATAACCGAAGAAAGAAATAACCGAAAAAAAATTATTATGTTATGTAAAATTTGTTTGAATTTAAATCTCTTACAGAAACTCTTAAGTTTCTGTATAACCTCTTACATTGTTATATGGACTCTCCTACCCTCATTGACTCAATTGATTTTCATGCTCCTACACATTTGTTCACCCTCAATTTTTTTCATTGGGTACTCAGAAAACTAATTACCTCGTACAATCACCCATTAGATATTTGTGTTCGCTATTCAATCAACAGTGACTCATTTGCTTTTATAAGTCTAGTTTATTTGGACTCTTTTCATGTATAGTGAATTTTGAAGTATATATTTTCATTGTCTATTATTCATTATAATTACTTAATTTATTGATAATTATTTTTTAAACGTTTGCATTATACTATTGCTCTACATGCTCTATTTGCTATACATTGCTATACAGTTATTCTCAGATGATACTCGCACATTGATTTATGTTAGTGTTAAAAATGTCCAGATTATGACAGAAAGGATTAATAGAGACAATTGGCAACAATAAATAAATGTCTAAGGGATAACAGTTTATCGCTGAATGTAAAGTCTAAATTTATGGTTTTGACGCAAGTAAAATATTTAAGGTAAATAGTAACGAAAATATACATATTCGAATTGAAAACCAGAATATTGAAAGGGTAAAACTTGTTAAATATTTAGGCGTTATGTTAGATGAGAAATTGAGTTTCAGTAATCTTGTCGACTTTATATCGTCTAAAATCTCGAAGAAAATCAACTTTCTCTTAAAGAATTGGAAAAAATCTAACGACATATGTGAAGTTATTGCTCTTTAAGTCTTCAATAATGCCACACTTTGAATATTGTTCTACTCTGTTACTGGGATTGGGTGATAAAAAACTCAACAGCTATAAAAGGTACAGAATAGAGCTATGCGAACAATTTTGAAATGTTATAGATATACTCCAATCCAAAGCATGCTAAATTGTTTAGAACTGATGTCAGTTAAATAGAGAATACTTTTTGCTACATATATATTTGAAATTAAAAACAAATTATTCCCATATTGAGTAATAAAAAATGTGACATATGTCAGTGATGTGCACGCTTTCAATGCAAGAAATGCTGACAATTTCTACATGCAAGTTTGTAAGCTTCCTGAATCTAGAAATAGATTATATAATGAAGGATTCAACGCATATAATAAATTGCCTAGCTACATAAAAACAGTTAATGACCTCAAGATATTCAAGCGTAAATTAGGTAAATTCGTCTTAAACATTTTTTTTAGAAGTATAGCACTTCAAATTGCAATAAAACAACGATGGATCATTCGATTGACAAAATATTTTTTTATTCGAAAGATAATCTTGTGGCATTGAATTTCAAATATGATTTCTGGCATATGACCGCCACGTCTGGCTCTGCTATAGTCCAATCTGGACGTCCAATTTTCGATGACTTTTTCCAACATTTGTGGCCGTATATCGGCAATAACAAGGAGAATATCGTCTTCCAAATGGTCAAGCGTTTGTGGCTTCTCCCCATAGACTAATGACTTTACATGACCCCACAGAAAGTAGTCTAGCGGTGTTAAATCACAAGATCTTGGAGGCCAATTCACAGGTCCAAAACGTGAAATTAGGCGGTCACCAAACGTGTCTTTCAATAAATCGATTGTGGCACGAGCTGTGTGACATGTTGCGCGGTCTTGTTGAAACCACAGCTCCTGGACATCATGGTTGTTCAATTCAGGAATGAAAAAGTTAGTAATCATGGCTCTATACCGATCACCATTGTTTGTAACGTTCTGGCCATCATCGTTTTTGAAGAAGTACGGACCAATGATTCCACCAGCCCATAAAGCGCACCAAACAGTCAGTTTTTCTGGATGTAACGGTGTTTTGACATACACTTGAGGATTATCTTCACTCCAAATGCGGCAGTTTTGTTTGTTGACGTAGCCATTCAACCAGAAGTGCGCTTCATCGCTAAATAAAATTCGCTTATGAAAATCGGGAACAACGGCAATCTCGTTTTGGAATAAAATTGCACTATTTGCAAGCGTTGTTCAGGCGTGAGACTATTAATGATGAATTGCCAAACAAAACTGAGAATAAATCACTTCTCAGCTGTTAAATCGGTCACCATCTTCAACAGTAATACCAACTTAAAGTTCTATACCTCTAAAAAAACACCCGTTAAATAATATTTTTGAACCTAAATGGATATATGATTTTGTGAAAGCTATTGCTAAATGAATATTATTATTATTGTTATTATTATCAAATCATTAGATGTTAGTACTGTATATATATATATATATATATACATATTATATATATATATTTATATATATATATATATATATATATATATATATATATATATATATATATATATATATATATATATATATATATATATATATATATATATATATATATATATATATATATATATATATATATATATTTGAATATTTCTTGTAACTGGGTGTTTTTACCTGTAGCAAAATGAAGAGTTATTGTTATTATTATTATTATAACGTCAAACTTAGGCAGTACACTGATTCAACCAAATCAGTCAAAAAATCCACCTGCCCCACCCCTCACTAAAAATGAAACCGATAAAAGTCACTTAATGGACAAATTCAACGCCCCTATTTAACTAATAAGTCTCGTTGCAAATTAGATTACGGGAACCAGAGCTTTGTACTCCTCTAATTCCGCGGCAGAAAGCTCAGTCGCACAGCTCGTTCCTGGCTCCAGAATTCGACGTGTAACGAATCAGGCGCAGTCGGGCGGATGGTGTGTATGGCCACTTAGCTGCGGCTTTCTCTGTGTTGGAATAATTATTCCGCAAATTATATTTGTGGATAGAACTACAAGCTCGCCACAAAGTAAATACGGTTATTCTAATTATACAGATGCGCCTTTGATCAGTACCTTTCACTAGGGTTGAGAGTGAGCGCTTTTGCCAAAATCGATGCAATTTTGATGACTCTGTGATGAGAATTTTTGTTTCAATTATGTGTTTAGAAATAAATTATAATATTTAATCGTGAATACTAAAAATATAATTATTCAATGTAATGTCTAAATTTATTTATTTATTCAACATACACTGTTTTACAGGACTGGTTCCAATTACAAAACAGGAAACACAACATTCACAAAAAACAAAACTTGTAGTACGAAAGTTCAAATTTTGTACTTTCAAACTTGTGATATGAATTACATTATTATATTTCATTTCTGATGAAATTAAATATAATAATTATAGGAATAAAAAAAATGCTTAACAAATTTAAACTTAAATGCTTAAATAAATACTTAAATGCTTAAATGCTGAGCAAACTTCAAACATACATATAAATTTAAACACACAAATACATTTACGTTCACATATTAATACTTATACACACATAATTATATGAGTGAATATGAATTCTGTTCGTGAATACATTTAAATGATTGTTTTATCAGAGATTATGTATATCAAGGAAACTTTCCTTAAAAGCAGTAACAGAACAGTTGAAAATATCCACCATAGCTCCCAAAATATTACATTGTTCACACATAGTGTGCAATGGCGAAAATTTTAGAACATTCGTTCTAGCTGCTGGAAGGTAGAACGTGAATGCGCTTCTGGAAGAAACTCTTGGGACAATAAAATTAAGCTTCTGCAATAATTCCTGACATTTCACTTTATTGTTAATTATTTCATGCAAGAAGATTATTGCATGGCATTTCCTTCGCGCACTGAGTGTGTCCACATTATGTCGACTTGTGAGCGTTTCATGTTGTATGCCTGTAGTGATATAAATGAGATATATATATATATATATATATATATACTATGCTGTTCGAATTATTTGGGACAACGGATAAAAAACAATGTTTTCGTAAAACCTTAACTTTTAATGAAGTAAATACATACATACATAGCGTAAATATTTCATATTAATATGAAGTATGTCCTCCTTTCGCAGAAATAACTTCTTGAGCTCCTCTAGGCATCGATTCCACTAGCGTTGCGCAGATTTTCTTCAATTCGACATCATGAAACCACACCTGAATTGCACTTATAATAATTTTTTTTGTAGTGCAGTCCATTTTTGCCAGTTGTTTCTTTAAAATATTCCATACATTCTCAATGGGATTGAGATCAGGAGAATTCCGTGGCCAATCGAGTACTTCTATTTCATTCTCACGCATAAAGGCCTGCACTAGTTTGGAATTGTGGCAGGGAGCCAGGTCGTGCTGAAATGTTCCATCAAACGTTCCCATGAATGGAACAATCCTGGTGCGCAATATTTCCTTATATTCCACTGAATTCATCATCCCTGTTATAGGAGCTAATCGTCCAGTGCCATTGATTGTGAAAAATCCCCAAAACATTTGTTTCGAAGGATGTTTTACTGTTTGCTGGATGTGATGAGCCGCAAAGTATCCCCATCACTTTGTCTAACAACACTTGGTTTTTACCCTTGAATAAACAAATGTGTCTTATCACTAAAAACCACCTTCTTCCAGTCGTCCACAGTCCACGCACGGTACTTTTTGGCCCATGCCAAACGTTTCTTCATCATTCTCTGGGTAAGCAGTTACTTTCTTCTTGGTCTTCTGGCCTTACGGCCAAGATCCAGCAGTCATTGTCGCACAGTTAAGGTGCTCACCTCCACGTCAGAAACCATATAATCCCTTCGAAGATCAGTGCTTGCCTTTCTCGGATTGATTTTGCTATTTCTTATCAACAATTTGTCTGTTCTTGGAGTAGTTTTGCGTTTCCCACACCAACAACTTCAGCTATATCTCTTACAGTCATTGCTGTGTGTTCATTAAGCGCGATAATTTTGGAACGCTTTCTTGGAGTGATATCCATCTTTGGACAAGACAAAACAGCTCGTATCAAAATTAAAACAAAATTGAAATACATCTAGCAAAGGGACAGCACTGATAGATGGGCTTCGGCCAACTTCTGTTCAGGCTCTCATAAAATGAGATAATATATAAATTTGTCACATATCATCTTCATATAATGAAATCAACTGTAGATCAACATTTGGAAATTATTTTCGTAATTATTATCTACTGATTCAATCTAAACGATTTCAAATCATTCTTCATTAGTATCATTTCCATATTTTTCTTTATTCTCATAATTTTAAGAGAATAGCATTACTCTAATGAATCCGCAAATTATTCTCAATCTCCATTGAAACATTAATTTGTTTCCATCGTGAAACCCTTTGCAATATAACAAACGCTAAGGAAACCCATTCAAAAATTGAAAACATGGTCGTAAATAAATGGGAACTATTGTCTGACACTTGATTTATATAGAATGAGTGGCTCAATTCCGGCCACCGATGATGTATATTAAAAATCGCTTTATATAGGGTGATTCCAAAGTGATCCGCACGTCAGTCACGTGGCGGGACGATGGCCATTTTAGCGTGACGCCACGTGCTGTGGCCTAACACTTCGTTCGCGACGAATTTTATTAATCTGGTAATATATTTCAACACAGAGGAACAAAGAGACAGAGAGTTGAGAATAATTAGAATATTTCTTACCATGTCTGTAAGGGTTTCCATACTCAATAGATTGGAAAACTTTATATATATATATATATATATATATATATATATATATATATATATATATATATATATATATATATATATATATGTAAGTGTGTGTTTTATAAAACATTCTGCAATAAAAGACTTTATATGATGTAAAAATCTTTATTTTGTTGACATTTCATTGAATATTTCAATTTTATCCAAACTATTCATGAATTACTATTGATCAACGGCATTCGTAATTTTCGGGAAAATCGACTTGACCTTTTTGCCTATTCAGTATTCAGTGGAATATTTCTGGCTCAAAATTCGCTTCAGACGTCTACTAGTCTTCTTCACGATGAGGAAGTCTCTGAAAAATTTATGATAAGCGATGTCATTTAAATGAGTGTAATAAGAAAAAAATAAAATTACACTTATTTGAATCAGGCTTACCACAATTTTGTCATTGTCTTTTTAATGGTGAAGAAGACTAAAACTTCTGAAGCGAATGCTGAGCCAGAAATATATCTCTGAATAATAAAGAGACGAAAAGTCGAGTTGTTTTTTTTTTTAAATTACGATTGACGTTTATACAAATACTATCCATCAATACAATGATTATATGTCTGTTGTGATTTAAATTGAGTTGTGTTTATATTTTCTCATGATCTTGTACAATTTTTCTTCGTAGAAAAGATAGTTTCAATGTAATAGTAGAAGTTTTTATATGAGATCCAAACAGAATAAACTATGAAGTAGAAACTTTCGTTATATTCAAAAATGCCCTACAGTCAAACATGATTCATCCTGATGAAGAGGACTCAGAATCCCTTCTGAAATTTTATAATCATAATGGGTATTATTTGAAAGATATTTCGAGGAACACAATGTATAATTTACTACTTGAAAAATTTAAGCATGGTTTATCATTTCTTCTTACAAATTATTGCAACAAAATTAATGACATTTCAGAATATAATTGTTGTCATCTCAATAAATTAAAAAGTATAATTTTTGATTATAACATGAATATAACGAATGAATTAAATTCAGCTTGCTTTTATTCGTTTTTGCAGTTTCATATCCATCAGTTCATCGCGATTTGAAAAATCATGTACTGAATAACACAACACGTGTTTTCGCAATAATATACTTCACTCAAATGTTTTCTACATTCAACATCGGAACTGTTCTATTTTACTCAATGAAATATTTGATTTTCAGGATTGTAAGGAATAAAGCTGCCGAAAAAGCTAAACATGCACACCAAGTTGCAACCAGTGGTGGCTCATCTGTTGGTTCGTCAGGTGGACCAGTTTCTGTGATCGCGCATGCTCCAAGTACACAACTTCCAGAGCACAGATCGGGGGCATATAGTATTAATGGAATTTTGGGACTACAACATGATCCTAATGGAAATAGTATTAAAAGAAAGAGATTAGAAGATCATGGTAAGTGCAACTTTATCATGTATGTGTCTGTGTACCATGAAATCATGATCCATGAGGTAAATGATGGGGCAAAATTATATATATATATATATATATATATATATATATATATATATATATATATATATATATATATATATATATATATATGTATATATATATATATATATATATATATATATATATAAAATATTATATATATATATATATATATATATATATATATATACATATAATGCGAATTAAAAGTCTTCTCAGACTGTCTTAGGTATTATAGCTAAATCAAGTGTAGGATCATTTGTGCATTATAATTAGCAATGTTTTGAGACTTTTGCCTCCTCATCAGGCGATAGCAACGTGAACTAAATATAACATAGCGTCCTGATAAATACATAAATGAAACCTGAGATGTCACATGCAAATCAAAAATAGGTATTTTCTTTTCTTTTTGAACTATCCAGAATAAAACAAACTGCTCATGAAAAATTATACAATAAAATACAAATTCAAGGAAAACTATTAAAACATGTCATTTAATATATGTCAAATGGGAATATTGAAACAATATTGTAATAAGGATATACCTATTTTACATTTGTATGTGACATCGCAGGTTTTATTCATTTATTTTTTTTGGACTTTATGCTCTATTTCGATCACTATGCTATAATAATAATAATAATAAGATTAATTTATTGAGAAACATTCCTTTCATTGTAAAATTACATTCATTTCAATTGATACAATAATTACAACTAAGAAAAATGCTTTCAAAAGGACCGAATTGAGTTGACCAAATATAGCTTGATGAAGGGGAAATAAAAGCCTTGAAATACTGATAATTGCATAAAAGATCTTGCACTTGATTTAGCCGAAATACCTAAGTCAGCCAAAGATTAGTTATAATTAGTTCGACTATTATCTAATACAGTATATATATATATATATATATATATATATATATATATATATATATATATATATATATGGTTAATCTCCAAACAAAGAATAATGAGTAAACAATAGCCTCAAACGTGATATATTATTGCAATTCATTATTTTTTAAATGAAGTATTATTGTAGCTTGATTGCCATTCATCACGTTCATTGAAATAATTAAACAGATATCATAATTAATGAAGGGTTCTCGAATGAAGGTTTCTATCAATAGTTTCTTCCATCTAAAGGATTATTTTACTGAAATTGTACTTGCCTAATACAAATTCTGAATATATTAAATAAAACCACTTGGCTTGGTTTCACAAAATTTATAATATATACTTGACAATTGTTTCGTGTGTGAGTTCAACTTTTGGAAATGGGGCAACACCCCGAAACAATTGGCAAATATTTATTATAAATTGTGTGAAACCAAGCCAAGTGTTTTTATTTAATATATTAAACAATGTTTCACTAAGAGATCAGCGAACATTCAATCCTCTTTATTAATTCTGAATATGAAGTTATCGAAGTTAACCAAAATGTCATCGTATCTCGCTCATAATTCTCCCACAAGAAAGCAATATAATTTAAATCTAATAATATGAGCGAGAAAAGCCTCCGAGGAAAGCTTCCAAGGCGTATAACACATAATGCGAAAGCATATGCACGCTCCTTCAAACTGGGTAAGCTCTGCTACTGAAGAAAAAGGAATATGAAAGTGGTTTTCAGGGTTGAGAATGATGACAACGTTAATGCGCGACATAGTCGAATTTCTACGCAGTATAAGGTGATATACAAATACCCTGTGGATTTCGTTTCGATCTATTCTCAAGTTTCGTTCATATTCATCGAAAACACAAGCATTTTTATTAATAAGGTATTTAGTTTTGGTTATGTGCTATCGTTGATTAAAAGACTATGAATAAACTTTGAAATAGTGTCGCTTAAAATCAACAGAAATTATTCGTATACTGCTTCATTTTCCTAATGTAATCGAAGATAAATTTGAATTTCTGTTGTATATGTCGAATATTGCATATGAATCCAAACTCAGATCTAAAAATAGAAACCAACTATAGACTTAGTTCTTTGGAGGGTAACATATACTAACATAGAAAACGCTCTTTCACAATAATTTAACTTCCAAGTCTTTTATATATAAACATTCATCTTGCTCATCAGCAATGATATTTTATAATATTATTAGTTCCCATATAAGATGGTCCTGCTAGACCATCCGATGAAGCAATTGTAATGGTGAAACGTATATCAAAATTGTTGAATACAAGCGTGTATATTTAGATAACATTATCTTCTTTCCCATTTTAATATATACGTATATCGATAATAGATGCATTTATTGATTCCATTGATCCAACAAAAGTTACACAATATCCCAAGTGTGCCTTGAACCATAATACATTCAAATGTATTATACCGTAATGACCAGTCGAAAAAAACATTTAAACATGAAAATACCTTCCTATGACCTATAAACAAGCAAAATTTCAACCCTCCATGATTAGTATTATAATATAATAAGTACAATATTCGACATAAATTTCAATATATTTTGTAGTTTGAATAACTATTGAGGCTTTGTCAGATGTGAAAAACTCTTTCATTGAGTAGATTGCCATTATGCAAGACACGCTTAAGAACAAAAATTAATTTATCTCTAGGAAATCTCTTAAATTTACTGTTATAAAATTGTGGATCTTTTTAATTGAACTTCCGACATTTTCCTGCTGATATCCAAAATCATATTTTTGGGGTAACAAATTTATCCTATTTCTGGGAAAGTCTTTATGATCAAATACAGAATGTATATGAGTAGATCTCTATTATTATCAGAAAAACTTAGACATTCAAAAATTTACAAACTAAGGACAGTCAAAATTTTTATATTTCTTATTCGTAACACTATCACTCTTCATCCTCACTATAATTTCCCAAAAATATTGAACCATATTCAAGTCAATACTGAATAAAGGCGTGATATGAAGATAACCATGTACCTATTCCTAGTCTCAGAAAAACATTCAATGCAAAACAATACCATCTCATGTGCCTCCTTTTCAATATGCACTCTCTACTACAAGATTTTCTGAACCCCCACTCCAAGAAAAGAACCTAGCCTGAAAAAATATGTTGCCCCAGTTTCAAATGAAGCTTCTCTTTTACTTCTGTTTGCAACAGAAGAATATTGAATTTCTGAAACCTTCAAAAACAATTCCTTTGTCCAAAAACATCTTCTTATCTGACGTTCCATTCGTAAATTTTGAAAAAAGGGGGCCAATATTGATCCTTGTGGCACCCCTTCAATATTATCTATCACTCCTCATTGTATGGATCTTCCCTGATAGTCACTCTATCATTTTTGTATTTTTAGAAATATATCAACTCATCTATATCAGAGCAATGCCCAATTTTCTACATATTTCCAGTTTGGTGTTATATATATATATATATATATATATATATATATATATATATATATCCGACTGTTTTGATAAATTTTTTCGAAATCATAAGAAGCTCTATCCTCATTTTGAATATCATAAGTCTTCGAGAAAGATTTAAATGAATACTCCTAAACAAAGCGACCTTTACGGTACAGAAGACAAGGAATATGGAAGTGGTTTTCGGCGGTAAATACGAGGGAGCCATGGTCGCGTAGCAACGCGTATGATGTCTTTATAATCCGTCGCGGGTGCTGATTGGTCATGGCGGCCGCGGGGGTCTGGGGGCCGATGTTGGCGGTGGCTAGAGAACGCTCATTTCACGGCGAAGTTCCGAATAGAGTAGGTGCTGGGAATTATTTTTCTTTTCTTTTCACTACTTTCTTCCGAGATTTTAGTGGGACACGTTTCTACTAAGAAAGGGTTGGAAACTTGTTAAGTATTTCAAGTACTAATATGAATTCTTTCACCTTCGGTAAATCATCAGCGAGATATATTCACGTACTGTGAAATGTTCCAACCATACTCATTTCTAACTCACATTCTTCGAAAGAATCTCGTATTATATTCATTAATCAATGAATATTTAAAAACTGACAACTATGTAAAATACTTAGTTACTATTTTCGATAGAGTTTTTCTTTGTTGCTTTGTTAATTGTGGAAATTCTTTCAATTACAATTATACAAATCTTTTAACTTTTGTTGAAACAATATTTAAATATTAAATTGAATTAAACAGTTGGCTCAATGTTTCGCGATTATATTTAACAACATGAATTAGTCAACATGTTTCGAGCGTGAGCTCATCTCCAAGTGAAGATAATCAAGTAAATCAAATCGTGAAATATTGAGCCAAGTGTTTAATTTGATTTGATATTTATAGGGATTGCCGATAAAAGTGAAAACTTTGAACTTCCACTGTTAATATTTGAAAATTTATAATATTTAAATTAAATTATCAACCGCAATCTGATTTTCACATCTATTGACACTACATGCAACAATTATATGCATGCTCATAAGGTTCTTTATTATTCGAATATATTCCCTTTTGTACGAACTCATGGCAGTATAAATACGATTATTTTGAAATAACTATCAATAGACAATATTGTTATTTATCAATAGTATTTGTATTTACATAAATTTCAATGTACTCTCAAATCTGAATGATTTTCAAAATTTTTTTCATAGTTTTCATCATTATTGTCATCAATTTGCACAATAGCCACAGTTGTTCTAGTTTCAATACTTTCATTGTGATCTGAAAATGAAACAATAGGCTCATTTATGGTTAATAAAAAAAGAAGTGAACATGTTTGAAATTTATGTAAGTACAATACGCCAGCTGTATGCGTAAAATTACGTCAGCGACTGCTTAAAGCATGTCGGTGACGCGAATGCATAAGGTTTCACGTGGTGCACCATGTCGGTGACGCGAACTCATAAGATTTTATCCTACCAAAGTTTTCACTTCGTAATAATTATTCCTATTATCAAATTGCTTTGTCAAGTAGGTAAGATGAGTTTGTAAAAAACCTTGTTCGTTTTTCGTTATTTTTTTGACTGAAAAATTCAATCTTTCAAGTTTTGATATGCGTATTGAAATTGAAAGCGTTCTTTCATTTGAATATCTCCTCTTTCACCCTATTTATACATCTAACTCATCAAGTATGATGATTAATGAAATATCACATAAAAGGCAGTTTTCCTCAAATCACTCGTAGGCCATCAAGCAAGACTGGAAGTCAATGAAATCAGAGAATCTAATAACCAATTTATCAATGATGTCACATAGGATGAACGATCGCTAATCACAGAGCAGACATCCATTGTAATGAGCAGCTGACATGCCTCAGTGACTTTGCGATGACGGCACAGTGATCGTTCTTCTTCGGTCAGTATTGTGCAAATGATACTTTAGCTTGATTTGATTGATAATCAAATTAATTATAATAATAATATATTTTTTAGTATTCTAAAAAATACAGCAATGGCTACACTATTATTCGGCAAAATTTTTGAGCACGTTTTTGAAGAAGTTTAATAAGTGTACAAAAGCACAAAAAAATTCTTGTAAAAAAACTTGTAACTTTCAAGTTACAAGTAAATATCTCTTATTTTTCATTACCGTTACTTTCGAAAAGTATTTCAGGAAAACTTCAATATAAGATTTTTAAGCTTTATCAATTTTAAATATCATAAAAGGTGACCTATCATTCATCGAATACGAATATATTTGATGTGATTTTTGTATACTTTTAGTAACTGAACTATCGATAAGCTGAAAGATGAGGTTGTGATACATTATAATAACAACTGTTTGACAGATAACATTCTGTGAAATTCACTCTATACATGATTGTAAAATATTTTAATATATGAAATCGTTATTCTCAGGAATTGAATTTCTACTACACAATGACTGAAAATTGGTGCATGCGCCGGGTAAAACCACTGTAGTATAATAATAAAATATTTTCACAATTATATACAGTCCACATCAAAATGACTATCATTCTATTCAACAGAACAATCATTTCTTCTACATGAAGGTCATGATATGGTTTTATGTTAAACAAAATTAGGGGAAAAATATTTCTATATATGAAATTTTAAACCTATTCACTACTTGGGCGGACATAATTATTTTTTTTAATTTTTATTGATATCTGTGGAATACTTTACTGTAGAAAATAATAAATTCATCCTATAAATCAAAAAATACTATACTTCTTTCATTAATACAATTCTTCAACTTTTATCAATTCATAAATATTCATAGAGTCTTCAAATTCATACAGTTCAATATTCACAAGGTCTCTTACGAAAATACTTATTAATCAATCTTTAATGATTTCTTTATTGTTTCGAAGAATAAAATATCCATCACATGTTATGATCAAAATTAATTGAATGTAATAAATGGACATTCAAAAATCTGATGAACTCAATTCAACAATAATCACTAAATAAGTCTGTTATTGTAATAACGTGATGAATAAATATTTAAATAATATTACTGTAAAAAAAGGTAACCGTTTAATGAAATTGATAAAACACCAAATTGGGTAAATTTTCAATGATGAAATAAAACTGAAATACCTTTGTCGTAAATTTTCGAACATATGGTTACCTACAATTAAAAACAGTGATACAATTACAGCCAATGTTCATTGTATGAAATATTGTTAATTATACGAATCATAACTCGATAAATAATTGATAAATATTGATGAGTGAATTTCAATTCCACAGATTCATCATAGAGAGAAAAATTGATCAAAAATTCGAATATAACAATGGCTTCTGGTCAACGTGAATACGCATTCATAGTATAACACAAAGGACTCTGCTGACATAATCAATCCGACTGGGATTTCTCTATTAATTTTAATTATTGCGTCGCATTGAAATTCTTGTCGAGACACAATGCATATTGTTTCGAAATGACCAAGTAAATAACACCTAGCTCGTGCCACTATTTTAATTGATATCTTCCCATTTCGTAGGATGAAGAACAGAATCGGACTTCAGTCTGCCAATGGTATAAATTCTAGTTAGAAACGAACTGAATAGCATGATTCAGTACGTCTAATAACGAATATGATTTCATTGATTTACAAAATAGTGAATATATATAGGTATATACTTGAAAATATATATGTAATTTAGTTATTGTGCTCTATAATCAATAGTCAATGATTTTTTATTAATTTTTTCAAGCTGAAACAAGAGTTTATTCGATAAATACAATCTCAACTCAGATGAAAAATTCAACAAATCTGAAACAAGAATCGAGAATTAAATATCGATTGCATATTAATATTGAGCTCTGCATCCACAAAATATAGAGACAGAAAAGGAGTATCAAATATCATATCATGCCTTAAATAATGTAAGAGGGAACACAAAATAGATAATATCCAAAGCACTAAACCGAATACAAGTGTGATAACATAACAATTCAATTCATGAGCCGCTGCACAAACGCACATACACACACACACACACACACACACACACACACACATATATATATATATATATATATATATATATATATATATATATATATATATATATATATATACAAGCTGACCAATCCAACTTCGTAACGCCCAATAGTCGACAGTCAATGAAGTGAAACCTTTTAGCTAAACTCAATTGACGATTTCAATAAACGTAAGGAAATGACTGTAAGGTGAATACACCTTACAGTCACAAAATTGATGTATATAACAGTGCTTTGTTTTATATATTCAAATATAATTCAAAGGAGAAAAATTACTGCTCTCGCTCTGTCACGAGTATCAGTGATAAGCCATCACTCCACTTTCATGTCCAGTTGCAACAGTCTTTGATCAATGATGCTAGGCGGCTTCTTTGGAAAAAATATATTTATTTTTACTTTACGCTCAATGTCGAAGCATCGTCTAATGGTATTGAATGTTTTTCAAAGAAAATCCAAACATACAAAAATCATAAAAATTGGTCCAGCCGTTTCAAAGGTGTAGCTAATATGACTTCAATATGATATTATCGATCGGGTTCGAAAAGTATTAAATAACTTATATGGGTATTAAAAAAGGGTTTAGTGGAAAGAAGCGCTTGTATTTATATTTTTATGACAAATCATCGATGAATAGAAATTTTCCTCGAAACCGGAAAACAATTTTTGGGGTGGACTACGCTTCAATAAAGATCAATAAAAACTATTACCTAAACTCTACGGACACAAAAACATGATGAGTTTAAGGATATCGTTCATTATAGGAGAAAAACGAGAAAATTCGACAATTACTTTACATAGATACTTCTCAGGTTTTCATGTATGTCTATCAGCTTCTCTCGTTCCAAGGGATGATCTATTGCTTCCTGTAATGGAATTGTGGAGTTTCTTAATTTCTTAATGGTAATGAAATACGTTTCAGTCATCACTTCGAGGTTTTTCTAATTATGTCGCTCATGCATTCTTCTGGTTAGGTACTGCTAAATTATTAAAGAGCTATGTTTCATATTGAAATATACGATATCTGTTCTCACAAAACCATCAAATAATTCAATATCACACTGAAAATTCCTCAAGATGTTGTTATGAGTTATTCAATGATGTATCAAGTATTCTTCGAGAATATTTATCAGCAAGAAAACTAACATTTCAGTTTATTTCTTTCTGTACTTTACTGGTCACTGTCCGCTCCTGGCCGAAATAGTTGGATTTTCTCATTAAGCCGCCGGTTTTGTATAGCCGCAACATGGAAACACGGAGGAATAGAATAGCCAGCTAAATTAAATAGCCAGTGTTGAGTTAATCGAGAGATCCATGTCCGGATGCCTCCGGTTTGTAGTCTCCACCACCGGACGTCACCGTGCTTTATACTACTCTGCTCTTTGTCCCTTTGAACAGGAGCGTAACAATATGTAATATATATATATATATATACGTCATTCCTAATTACAATGAATTTAAAGTTAATACACAAATATGGCAGTAAAAGAACAGTTAAGCAGAAACTGACGAATTAAATATTTCTAATAATAGCATCTTGTTTGAAGAGTTATAATTTCAAACTGAAAGAAATGAATTTCAGCTCTTTCAAAGAGAATCTTGACAATTTTTTTGAATTTTCCCGCCAAAACACTCCAAACCTGTAAAGGCTGACGAGTCAACAACCCCTAAACATCGTCCGCTATTCTGTTAAAGTTAATACAAACAATCAAATTGAATGCAAAGTTTTAGAAAAGCTGTGCTTTGCTCATGTGTAAGTGTATAACGTTTATTACACCATAAAAAATTGTTTATTAATGTTCCAAAATATGAGGAAATCAATGATCTCTCATTTATCAATCAAAAATATTTGAATATAAACTTGAATTCAAACACTTGAACTTATGATATTCACTTCATTCACTACATAGCATGACGCGTTTCGTTGTTACAAACGACTTCTTCAGATGCTTACAGAATAATGTGTAAATCATAAGTTCAAGTGTTTGAATTTAAGTTTATATTCAATTATAATAGATTTACATCAAGTAAATGCCAACACTATTAAATATCAAAAATATTTGTGACGCCACTGATTGATATTGTTGTCTCTATTCGGCAGACTGCTGAACTCCCTACTAAATTAGTTGGGTAATCACCGGAAGTAACATGAAATCACGATACAATTTTAATCCGATCTGGTTTTTTGATAATTACTACTTTTTTCATTGCTGTGGTATTTTACCACCATGGATATTTAATTTCCGACACAATATTCGATTGGAAAATTCTCACTATAACGTCTAACAAGACTTTATATAAGATCTTTATACTGTATGAAATTGAGAGGTATATTTAACTTCACTTTTCTCCAGAAAAGTCTTTTCATCCCGAATATACGTAATCTTCAGAAGTAGGCACGTAAATTAGAATGTTGATTTAGATGAAGTCTTTGTCAGTTATGACATTCACATCTTTAACAATCAATTGAGTTCCTCATGCTTGTAACTGTACTGCAATTAATTTTGAATTATCGTTTTCACGCTCAGTTTTCGTGCAATTGTGCGTCTGAATATCTGTTTCATTAATGTACCCAACAAGCACAAAATAGTTCGAAATGAACCTAAACAAATGATAAAGAAATCTTTCTTCCTTTTCGATATATCCTAGCGCTTATCAGGTAAAAAATACGTAACTTATCAACAATAACAGCAATTTTCATGAAAAAACATTCTTCATTATCATAGATTTTTATCGTTTTTTAAGTTGAGTATAATTGTTGTCTCTCTTCTTCACACTGGTGTTACACTGAATGCTTGAAAAAGAAAGCTGAACCTAAACTATGTTTCCACACTGTCATAAGGGCTAATAAAAATAAATAACCAATTCAACAGCTTACCTTTGTGATCGCCTGTGACATTTAGATGATGCTCTTTCTATCCCCCGATGTTATGTTCACCCTAATTCCGCTAAAGCTATCGGATAATCCTACCGTACAACCAAATATTGGTCGTCTCACTTTTCCCCCTTCAAAGCACAATGATGGGTTTTGTGAGCAATTATTCTGTAAAGACTTCTGGAGGCTTTTAAATCCAAACTATACAAAAACTTCAACAATTATGAATGAAGGATGTTGATGTCCTTTTGATGATGAAAAAATAAGAAGCTTTTTCTAATTGTTCAGTTAAAATTCTTATAAAATAAACTTAAGATATAATTTGAAATATATATATAATTGATACCTTTTTTCTTCGATATATATACTAATATATATATATATATATATATATATATATATATATATATATATATATATATTCTGAAATTATTCTTGGCGTCCCTCTTTCGATTGTTCTTAATTGCTCTTCATTCTTAGTCTGATATATTTCAAAGCAATCTCTGATGTCTAATTTTCGATTTATAAAGTTAATTTCTGTGATTCTCATCTATTTTAATCTGATATTATCTATGGTGTACTTCTGCCTCCGAACGTCCGAACTTCATATTTGAGGTTATATTATGATATTACACATGTCAACAATTTTCATACTTATAAAAAGAAATCATGTATACAATATTTTTGAATAATTCAAATAATCATTAATATAAATTTATCATTTTGGTAAGGTGAAATATATTTAAATTATGTTTATTATAGATATTTCAATTTTCAGGTTACTATTAAAAGCATTCTTTACTATTGATTTGATTGAATGAAATATTCAAGAAAATTAACACTAGATCATTCATTCGAAAAATTCAAATTAACGAAAAGAATGTTATAGTAGAGGTAGATATGTGAACGTGTACGATGAGATGCTTCCATTATCTTTCAATGGATAAATGTAAGAGAAATATAAATCTATAAAATTGAAAATTAACACACTTAACTTCACATGCAATATTGTATACTCTTGATAATGGGTTAACCACCCGAAACATATGTAGAGTTTTTAATATATTCAGTGAAACTTAAGTCGAGTGTGTTTATTTTTGATTTTATAGTTTTTAATATAATGTTTCACTAAGAGATGAGCGAAACCTCCGTGTCATTTATTAGAAATGTAAATCGATGCTACGCCTGATGGAAGTGCAAGACAGCTGTTTTGTTCTGCGAGGAACTCCTCAGCCGCACCACGTCCATCGGAGTGAGGCAACGATTTCTCGGAATCAACTTTGGAGTCAACTTCTTATGACTCCAAGTGGAATACCGTGAAGTAATGGATACTTCCATCTATAGGAATCAATAGAAAACATCTCTCAGATCATAGACACACCAAGCTTCGAACGGTCCCATCTCTTTCATACCCGCAGGTATACAAATGTCAACATATGATGTTTTCAAATGTCAATAGGTTGCGTTAGAAGTACGCTCGCGATTCTTCCCGTATTTCAGGGGCCCATTCGGTAATATTTTCAAGGCAGTGAAGTTTTTGTGCTAATGAGAATGAATTTAATGTTTAACAAAATTATCACTAGAATATTCATTCGAAAAATTTTAATTAACCCAAGAAATGTTATGATAGATTTAAAACATCGTATGATGACATTATTTCTTCGTTATGCTATATATGATTCAATATATTGAGTAAAAAGCATTTGTCTTAGTTTCACAAAAATATATGATTCTCTTGACAATTTTTTCGAGGTGGTCTCCAATTTTCAAAAGCCTAACTAAGTGAAAATATAGTTTAGCTTTGGTAATGAAGTAACACTGCGAAAAAATTGTCTAGAAAATCATATAATTTTGTGAAACTGAGTCAAATGTTTTTTACCCAATATATCCAAATATTGAATAAAGAAAAAATTATTTCAACCTTTTTCAACATATATCCAACAGATTTTTGCAAAATGATGCAAAAATTCGTGCAGCAATAAATTAAAGATAATACTGAATAACTCACATCCATGAGTGAATCAAAAGAAATAAGCTACATTTTATTGGATTCTTCCAAATGTTTGAAGACAAATATTTCCTAGGGCATAACCAAATATCAAACAAGATTTTATCGTTTAAAATGTTAAATCAATCGTTTAAATGAATCACACCATAAATTGAAAGAAATATCTGTCGAATGTCAATTGAAAAATCTCTATTAACAGAAACGAAACGGCGAAAGTCGTTTCTACCCTCTACTGAACTGGTCGATTGCTCAGCAGGACGTTGTTATTGCGATTATATTGACTGGTCCAGAGGGAGTTTGGCAGAGGGTACATTCGAAATAAATCGACTAGTGTTGTAGTGTAGCGAAGCTAGAGCATTGTTATGCCGCCGTTGCCCATTTCTGGTCCCTTAAAAGCCAATTCAATTTTATTTGGCGAACATGGAAACGTTAGATCTACCAAGTAGCCATTAAATTACACCCCTACATTTTTTGAATTAATATACTTATTCGAAACAGATTTATTCATCAATACAATATTTCAAATTACCATTTTAATCGAATACGTAAATAATCTTACTTTTTCAATTTCGAATTCACGTTTTCGGTTCTATTTTCCAATGAAAACTACTCACAAATATCTGAAAAAAAATTGCATGATTCAATTTCCTAACCTCTTAATGACACTTCTCGAAATAAACTCCAACTTATGTTGTCGGTCGAATATAAAGCTCCTTCGCGATTCCTCTTATAGCATTATAAATTGAATTACTGAATATAATTTTTTATTTCATATCCAGGTACTTTGAAATTCAAATATTGAATTGATAATAATTTACTTCATCTGTTTTGTGTCCTGACCTTCAACTGTAATAGGTTTTTCCATATAAATTTGAAATTTTCTCTTCAACATAATTTTTTATAATTATAATATCCATTTAGCTGAAGCTATACAAAAAACTAACATATTCTGAAAAGTCGATTTTGAAGTACATGCCTATCTCATTACTTAAAATATACTTCTTTATTTCACGCTCGAATATGTTAATACTAGGACTAGTTTTCAATACACTTGGTGAATTATTGAAGCATTGAATCCGTCATAGTATAAGATATTTCTAGATTTAGAAACCTGAAAAAACTTGGGGTAATAAAACTATCAGTATTTCTAGTATTATACCCTTTCATATTATTACTGACATATTTTTGATTACATTACTTGGAAGCAACTTACTTTTGATTTAAAATATGTATATATTCCAAGCAAATTACTTCACAGTAATTGTAAGAAAATTTTCAATTTTGTGCACCTTTATCATATTTTGCCACTGTTAATATTGTACAATTTTAGCCCTAAAGAAGAAAATAAACATTTTCGAAAGCCTGTAAAATACGAAAGAGTTAACTTATTTTCCTGTCCTGGACTGCAATCCCAATAAAACACTGAAAAAAAAACATATATATATATACATATATACTTTCAAAAATATTTTTGGGTTATCGGCAGAAGGTGGGCATAACTAATTCAAACGACTAATCGTCAGCAATTCTATATTTCGAACGCAATTCGGTTCTTTTCAGGAATAACCTGACATAACTCAATAAACCAAAAAAAAAACGACACAAAAGTCATCCAACAGTTTTTGTAATATAAAGGCGACAGTGCCCAACAACGTAAGATCTATAAATATATATATATATATATATATATATATATATATATATATATATATATATATATATATATTCAGTTTGTGATTATATTATCCGGAATGCGGTCTATTTAAATTAGAAAACTCTTCACCTTTAATTCTCAATATTTCGTCATTCATTCACTGACTTCATCAGGAGAAACTACAAAAGACAATACAAATCAATAGATATATCCAAGAAAAATTTGAACAGGAATATCACTTACAAAGAACATTAGTTATTTATAAAAACATTCAACAACCACAACACTGAACAAAGACGAGACATGTCTATGCAGATAGCAACAAGACGAGACTGGGAGATCAAGATATATTCTTATCAGTCAATATAAAAATGTATGCTCATTTCAGTCTATCCAAGATATTGACATAAATATTACTCAGTTGACTAGTATCGGTTTTAAAATTTATGGCTGTTTTTTCTTGTACTTTTATATTTAACATCTCCAAAAACAACCTGCTTGCATATCTATTTTCGTGGTCAAGAATATCGATATTTTCGAAATCAAAGTTATGTCCTGTATTTTTGTGATGTTGTACCAAGGCACATGAATTCTTGCCTATATTAGCAATATAGGTATATTACAGTCACTTCTATATTGACTCACCCTTGAGTTGAGCCATTGTTGTGTCTGACCAATATACTTTCCTTGGCATGTCCTACAAGAAATTCGGTAGACCACGTTGTTATGGTACATGGTTGGCGTTTGATCTTTCAGCATGGTATATAATGTTGAGTGTTTTATTAAATTATATTTTACTATTTTGATCTTAGGAAATTTACGAAATATTTGTATATTTGTGTGATAGGTGCTGTAGGTACGGTAGTCTTTTATACATTATATCGAGTTGGTTATCTTCAGCAAGCAGGTCGATCATGAGAGGAAGAACTGTATATTATCTTCTTCAATAAGTGATTCGAATATCCATTATCAAGGAATACACCAAAGAGTTTTTTAAGATTAGTATTTTTGTATAATTTTTGTATATATATATATATATATATATATATATATATATATATATATGCATTCATACTTATAAAACAAGAAATCAAATTTCATAATCGAATAAACCGAAATAATGGTAATAAATAATCCCCCTAAAGCGTAATGCAAAATTGTCAAAATATAAATTTATAAATCTCATGGTGCATGAGTAGGTACGGTAGGGGTTGCTTTCCCTACGGAATGTTCACCATGCGTAAAGGCTCATATTATAATGGCAACATGTTCGCAACTTGTATTATATATTATTAGAAAATCTCTCAGCCATTGAATATTATCAAGGGAATTAAAATCACATTGAAAGAGAAATACAATTAACTTCTGAGATTGTATAATTCCGTAACTTTTGAAGTATCTTCACTTACAGTTTATAGTGAATAGATTTACTGTACTTAATTATCGCGATTTCATTGAAAAATTATTGAAATTTCGGGTATATTCAGAAGAACAATTTTTGGATTTCTCTCCTTATTCATCAATATTTTATATGCTCATATTTATTCGGAAACATTTTTGCGTTATTTGAAGTTTGTTTCACCCGAAAAAAATCAAAATTTTTTGAAGTTTTCTAGGACGTAATTCACATTGTATAAATTTTTATCATATTTATTGAGTTTTATAAGGTGAAAACCTCTCAAAATAACCAATTTGCATACAAAAGTAAGGAAGTTTTGGTGATTACTCAACTTCAATGATATTAGAACTCCCTGAAATATTTTGACAGCCTGCTTGATTGAAGGTCAAATTACCATAATAATGATATGTTATCTAATACCGGTATATCCTTTGCCCTTGAAGTAACGGATATTGAAATAAGTAACCACACTTTATTAGCATGAATATTTCCTATTGTTTTAATAAGAATTGACTCCAAAATACTTATAGCTTTTTCCAAATTTAATGAAATTTATAAAATTTATTAAATTAAATTAATATTCCAATATTATTGAATAAATATTTGTAGAAAACATTTTCCTTTATAGAAACAGCATGAAATATTATGCTTTTTATAATTTTTCTTCTTCCCTGGTAGATGAAAATGTATAGAATTTGAAAAACTTGGATAAACAAAAACAAAATTAAAAATATTCGACTTTCGTTTTGGAGTAGTACTGACCTATCATCCAAAACTTAATATCACTAGTTTAAACGAAGAAGAATATTTTTATTTTCCATAGTTTTGAACTGTTTTAAAGAATAACAATGTAACTTTTTCTTATATAGCTAATTAGATTGCTGCATATGTTAAACCATTTCAATTAACTTTACATAACTAATATATATAACCGGAAAATATATCGAATGTATTAAACATTTTTTTTGAAGTTAAACAACGACTAATAATGACAATAATAATAATAATAAAATTTTCTGAGAAACATTCCTTACATTGTAAAAGTACATTCATTCAATTGATAAAATAATTACAACTAAGAAGAATGCTCACAAAAGGACTGACTTACAAACAACAGACATACATCCAATTACAGGGAAAAAAATGAAAATTTTAATACAAATAACAATATAGAAGAAAAATTAAAAGAGGAAGTATAAGCGAATATATACGAGGTATGTTCAAAAGAAAAGGTGAATCATGAATTATTGATAACAACAGCGTGGTGAAACATGAGTTCTTGCCAACAGGTTGTACGGTTATTAAGGAATCATACAAGGAACTTATGCATAGTTTCCGTGAAGCAATACGGTTCAAACGATCGGTATTGTGGAAAAACAAATATGGATTCAGTGTCACGATAACGCAACAGCTCAGAAATCAATGCTTGTTCGCGATTTTTTGGCAAAAACAACACTGTAATCATTCCTGAACTACCATATTTTCCAGATTTGGCTCCCTGCGACTTTTTCCTATTCCCAAAAACGGAAGAGACCCATGAAATGAAAGTGTTTTGCAACAATTGATGAGATAAAGTCAGAATCGATTAACGAGCTGATTTTCATACTGAAAAGTGCATTTAAGAATTGCATCGAGGAATGGAAGAAGCGCTGGCATAAGTGCATTTTATCTGCAGGGGATTACTTAGAAGGGCACAAAAAAAATTGATGAATAAATAAATAATTTTCGAAAAAATTCAAAATTCACTTTTTCTCTCGAACTTACCTCGTACAAATGTTATTATTTATATAAAATATACTGTTAAAATTATTTGTTACACTTCAACAATGATACACCAAATTTTTTTGCGAGAAGTTAGTTCTTATCATCTTTGATAGGTATTGATTTCAGTTACTTTTGATGAAATTTGAAACATTCTCTTTCACCAGGATCACGGAAATCGTTTGCAAATGATAAATCAAGTTTACTGATAAGAATTACAAGCCTACCCATACCTTATTGTCATGTATAGTGATGTACTAATTGTATTTTCAATTGTACAATAATTCCCATTAATTTTCCTCAATTCCGAATTAATTGAAAATTATCTGAATTCGCAAATCATGGAATTAGTAGATTCTTTATCTTCTTTGAATTTATAATGAGAACATTTTCCTGAACTATCATATTTTTTAAAGTATCCAAGAGTTTTTCACATTATCATTCTTTGATGAGGTAGACAACTTTATCCTAAAGGCTATAGGACTTTTACTTAGTGTTAGAACTAAACTAGAGACAGACATAAAAAAAATGTTTATATCTACAATTTGAATAATTATCGAACTGTTTCTGTTTCTCGATGTTCATTATCTTAATATAATAGTTACAATTGATTCCGGAAAATCAATCTACTCCTTGATTGAAATCATTGGGAATACCTGCCAGCTTTGCAAAAATATCGAGTATACTCGAAGCTTGACGAATGGGCAATGGGACCTCAGTCTAACGTCGAGAGTAATCAGGAAGTATCTGCAGTTGACTACACGATGCTGAATAACTCAAAGACTGTCAGTTTTAATAACCATAATATCGCATAAATGACAACCAGAGTGACATGGAAGTGATTTCGATGCAACTTGCCATAACTCTTAGGCTATCATTGGAGATCACGCACAGAGGAAGGATAGGTACCGTAAAATGAAAGCTACATGTCTCCTGAAATGCACTACACAAATATTTTGCATCGTTTTACTGACGGTTCTATTTTACCATCATTTTCAATTTGATATCTGTTATTTTCTTATTGAGTTTCGGGGTCGTATGTAATCCTCAGCTTCTTTGAGGTCATGAAATGATAACATCGCAAAAATCCATATATTCCGACAAATCAAAATCATCAGCAATATTATCAGTACCTACTGAATCTAGCAAATCTATTCAAGTATCAAAGATCTTCAATTTATTTTCAAGAATATCTTTCAATTCTAAACAAAGATCCATTATTAACAAACTCTCCCAAATTTTCCTTGAATAATTTATAATCTTTGCACTGTCTCAAAGGCAGTGGTAACTGATGAAACTACTTGTTTGACTTGTAAAGGCTTGTTGAATTTCATTTTTGTATATACAAATTGTTTCGTTTTCTAGATAAATATAAGTGATGACCTCCTGCATTTAACAAATTTAATTAAATACTTTGCAAGAATGTGATTCTTAATTTCTACTATAAAATCTAATGTTCGGAACATTTGGTTTATATTCATTATATATATATATATATATATATATATATATATATATATATATATATATATATATATATATATATATTCTTGAAATTGATTTATTGCCTGTTTAAGATATTTTATTCTGAAAGTTTTTAGCAATAACAGGCTTTTTCGGATATGAAAAAGTTTATTTTTGTTGACGTTTCGTTGTTATATTAGTTTTGACAAAGTTGTAATATATATATATATATATATATATATATATATATATATATATATATATTTCTTGAAATTGATTTATTGCCTGTTTAAGATACTTTTATTAGTAGTTTTGACAAAGTTGTAATATAACAACGAAACGACAACAAAAATAAACTTTTTCATATCAAAAAAATATATATATATATGTTATTGCTAAAAACTTTCGAAATAAAATAATATATATATATATATATATATATATATATATATATATATATATATAATGTTGTCAACGATATCGAACATGTTACTTTCGAGAGTGAATATTCATTGAATTTGAATTTAGGATACATTTGTGGGATACACATTGAAGACAAAGTTCTGATGTATTCGAATGAAATCTCTAAAAATCCTTTACGTACTCTTACTAATATTGTCATGAGTAGGTATCTACAATACTTTGAAGAATTCATAAGTCTTTTCTTCGATAGAGGGAGGTCACGTGGATACTCACGAAGGAATGTTCTCCTCATTCAAATATAAGACTTATGAGCGTTTTTAAAGTCATCGATTCTTGATTGATTGATTAAATAAGGACTGATTATTCATAATAATGATGAAACAATTGTATCCTATTATCATTCAACAAGATGAATTTTTCTTAGCGCACTTAATATTCACTATCGAAAGTGATGGGTTCGTTCTCGTTGACAACATTTGTGTAGACAGCTCCCTGAGAGTTTAATTTGAAATATTTCGATCAAGAATCCCAGTATTCTCTAGTATGAATGATTTGTGAATCTTGAAACTATATATATATATATATATATATATATATATATATATATATATATATATATATATATATATATATATAATCAGCTGATATTTTGAAAAGTGAATGGTTAAGGAAATTATATCACATTATATCTGAATTTCAAAAAAGATTTGGAATGTGCTACAATAATACTTATTGAGAGATATATACTTAATAATATTATCAGAAAAAAAGATTCAAAAAAATTTGAAATTTCACATATTGTTTCGAATTGAATTAAATGAAATGCTTGAATAGTATCAAAAGAGAATTGTCGTAGTATTAAATGCTATGACAAAAATACTCCAAATGACTTATCTTGAAAAAATATGTTTGTGCATCTGAGAGTTCATTGCTATTCCAAAACATCGAAAACAAATAAGAACGGATTTAGAAAACCTACCTAACGGATCATTTCAATGGTATCACAGCGTGAGCAGGATATTGAATTCAATTAAAAGAGCAAGATCATTGATCCTTTTATATGCAGCGATAAATACTTCCGATTAGCGCAGCAATTGCGTTTTTTAGAGACGTTTCTTTCTCAGCATTGTTCAGTTAATGATACACTATTGAATTGTTGTAGACGATTCAATTTTTAATTCATGAAATAAAAGCTACAATTCGATAAAATTGTATTTGTAATTGTAAATATATAAATAAACATATTAATCGAAACTTAATTCTCAATGACAATAAATATTTATATATCTATACATTTCTACTGGTTTTAGGTTCTTTATGCCTAACTTTCTGTTTTTGATGCATTTTACATCACTCCGAAACCAAAATTGCAAAACCACTTCTAAAGTCATACTGTATACTTGATAGATTTGTAAAAATTCGAGGCTTGTTATATCGGCAATAAGAAACAATGTAAAACCTACCGTCCGCATGAATTTATGTGTTGAATTACAACGAATAAAATGTGCTGCAGTGAAAGGGCACTCAATATTAAATTCTGCAGTAATTTAATGCTGATAATCTGGAAAAATCACAAGAAATCAACTTCATATTTTGAAAATGATCAATACTTATATCGAAAAACGTAACATTGTATATTTTAGATGTGGCATTGATTAATTTGGGAGAGTTTGCCATAATATTTTCCGTGGCACTAAAAAAAACCAACCCAGATAAGAAACAAATAAAGAGCAAATTTCAAAACCAGGATTGATTATATTGTGATGATTAATGAATGATAAATGTTTTCATTAACGGTCTTATTCGTATTATAATTAGAATAGTTGATATGGATTTTACTTTTAAATGCCGACTATCGTTAAAGGCACCAAACAAAATTGGTTTTTTTCAATTAGAACCTAAAACTACTTAACACGTTGAATTCAAAACAAAGTCATTATTGTGATCATAGTTACTTCTAATATTTTCGATTTTTTTTTATCTATTAATCAATTTTTGGTCTCGTAATATATAAATAGTGTTCTTTGCTTCATCTAACTAAACCATTACAAAAACTTATCTAATTTTTAACTATTTTGTTCAGATATTTATAATCTTCGAGTCTTCATTTCAATTATTTTTAATTTTGTAAAAGATTGCATACAAACTCCGGTTTTTTTTACATCCTTTGGTAATTGTACTTTACTGGTTATTCTCATTTTATTTAAATTCAGGAAGCAAAGCCTTTGCTGCTAGGACAAAGCAAACTTTATATTAAATATATCACGGTTTTCTACTCAAGCTTCATCGTATTACCAAACAATTAGATAAGGCAATTTAATAAAACGATCTTCCGAAAATTTATTTTCATGCTCACTAAACTTACGGAAATAATTTCACTGGAACAACGCTGTTAAGTTATAGCCCTTCAAGTTTCCAAAGTGTCGTATAGTTTACATTTCCTTGCGTTTTCATATTATCTTGGAAGAATTTCTTGATGAATAGAGAACGGTTACGGATGCGGGTAAGATTAAACTGAGTTAGGTTTGACCGGAAACCTCAGCTAACCGGAATCTGACCTGGACTTATCCCTTGTCTAGGAAATATAGGGAGAGATTTCCTTTATTTCCACGTCATCTCAATTTTCCAGATAAGATATAGTCCTGACAGTTTTCAAACTAATGTTCAAATATTCTTAAAAATGTATTAAAATTATGTTTTAGGGAAATATGTGAAAATTATTCGATTCACTCATAATGTGAAAGAATTATAACTTTGATTTCCTTTATTATAACTATAAATAATATAATATATCTTAAAATTCAACGATTATCACAAAATTCTGAAAAACACGTCTGCATGTCTTCGAAAGTCACCCAAGGATCAAAATTTCTAGTTAGTAGGCATTGATCAGAAATTCTTGACATTTAAATAGTGCAACTTATCGCTGATAATCATGAGAGCTTAGAAAGTCTAAGAAGCACAAATACAACTAAAAATAGTATATAATTTGAAATCAATATCAGAGATTCAATCTTCTTATTTCTAAATACGCGTATACTGAAATTACATGACTCCTTCTTGACAGATAACAAATGTATAACGTGAAGGAGAAAGTTCACCTACAACTCGGACACTGTTAAGATGCATCTGTAAATCGTCCACTCTGTTTATAGTGACTGAAACCATGCTTTCTCAATTTCATGAAATATAAAATGAAATCAAAGACTTGAACTTTTAATTTACACTTTTATTGAATACGTAGCATGGCGCGTTTCGTCGTTATAAACTACTTCTGTTTGTAACGACGAAACGAGTCATGCCATGAATTCAATAAAAGTGTAAATCAAAAGTTCAAATGTTTGAATTTATCATATATTTAATTATAATGGATTCAAATTAATAATTGATGAGGCCGATACTTGATGCAAATCGATAAACATAATACAACAATTGTTAAGCCAAGATTTACACATATATGTGTAAATCTTGGCATAACAATTGTTTCATTATAATGGATTCAAATCAAGTAAACGCCAATACCATCTGAATGACGGAGAAAACGTACCGTATGAATTTTATTGAGGATTATTTCTATATTTATTTTTGATCCAATTATTTGTGAGATTTCTGTTAACGATATTCTGTTCGCATTATATTCTCGTTAGACATTAGTACTACTATATATAATTATAATTAACGAAGGCTGGTACTGATAATAGGAGAAAATGTTTCAGATGCTAATTTAACATGCGATGAAGAAGTATGGCTTCTAAACGCGCAAGTTAGAAAAATAATGTGAAAATATAACCATAAAGATATAGCACTGATTACCTCAAGTACCTATATTAGTTTACGAAGGCTTTGGTTTCTAAGCGTGAAATATGTATATGACTATATATGATTTCATAATATTGAATATTTGTTTGTGTGTTAGTAATTAATACGAAAATGCTTTTTATCATCTACATCTGATGAAGCCACTGTGTTGGCAAAACAATATTTTTATGTTTAACTTAATTATAACGAAAATCAGAGAACTACTAAGTTTTATTTAAATTATATATTATTTTTCTATTCCTTTTTTCACAGTTGTCCATTCAACCATTAGTTCACTGAATCTCTTTGTTAATTCCAAGATTTCGATTATTTTTTAGGTTTTAAAATCACTTACAGAAAAACTTCGAATAAGAGGGAATTGATACAAAAGAATTTACCTCTTTTCAAATGAATGCTATACTTCAATTCTCACAAAACAATATATACCAACTTCTGTTACAACTTATGTTAGTTCGAGCAACCCATCAGCTCTAGATTGTCCAAATCATTTTATCATATACAGATATCGATAAAACCAGAAATTAACAAAATAAAACATAAACAAAACCAGAATGGTCGGTACAGTCTACAATTGGAAGCAGCCGTTGACACCTGTTTCGAACTTGTAGGCTTTCTTCAGAAAGGCATAGCCCAGTTCAATATGTACGAACTTGAATATGAAAAAAACAACAACAAAAGAACATTAGCAAAGGAAGTCTTATGGAAGCCTAAAGGTTGTGACCTTTTAGCTGCCATGAGATTATTAATTTGATTTATGTCAAGATTATTGCTTTCCATAAAGTCACGGAAGGCAATATGGGTTAAATTTCCATGATTTAAATACAACGGTCAATTTTTGCTATTCATTTTCTATTCATTTATTATTTCTTTTATTCATTTTTGTTAGTTTATAGCTATTTTGCTAGTCGAAGTTTTTTGCATACTGTACCTTTGTCACTACATAAAAAAAATCAATTTTTAATGCTCTTAGATACAATCCCAAATCAATTTCTCCATGTGAGGAAATGGAAGAAATAACTTCACAACAAAGTCTGGAAAAATGTACAAAAAATACTGAATACACTTTAATAAAATTTCTATCTGAATAACTCAAAAGTACAGATAAATATAAGACATATTATATAAATACATATTATTATCTACTTCAAGTTTTAATATCGAAGGTTTTATAAGAGAATATGGTATATTTGTGCATAAACAAAGTGCATTCTATTCACAAGCATTTTGCGATTATTCTGCATATAACTATCTGATCTATTTTTATTTCTGCAGATGAAAACAGAGATCTGAACGGACATCCGGATGATGACCTGAAAAGGCAGAGAACGCAGTATAATGGCGATCAACTCTATTCGAATGTGAGTATAATTTTGCGGAATTTTCATGTTCACATATGGTAATTAAAATCCATTAGCGCACTGGAGTGTTTCTCGAGTGATGGACTTCATGGGTATGATCATATTCTATTTTCTAGTTCATAAAGTCCAATTATGAAAAAAAATAAAACACTCGGAAATACAAGATCATATATGTATATATATATATATATATATATATATATATATATATATATATATATATATATATATATATATATATATATATATATATTTCTTGAAAAATATAAAAAATATATTTGAAAGCCTGTTAATGCTAAAAACTTTCAAAATAAATATATATATATATATATATATATATATATATATATATATATATATATATATATATATATATATATATATATATATATATATATATATATATATATATATATATATATATATATATATATATATATATATATATATATATATATATATATATATATATATATATATATATATATATATATATATATATATATATATATATATATATATATATAAACAAAAGTGAAACCCTTAGATGAATTTTAAGTAGTAGGTTTATCGGGACAAGGGGTCAATAACCATCATTGGTTCCTTTTTCTTTATTACTCAATATTTCGTCCTTCCTTTGAGGACTTTCTCAAGAGAATAGAAATGGAAAATGGTCTAAAACTTAAACATTAAAACATTAAAATACGAAACAAATTCGCGAAGGCAGAACACAAGCAGACTGTCATAACAAACGATGCACCGTCACACGGTGCATCGTTTGTGCAATGACGGTTAAAAAAGTTTGGTAGTGTTTGTTTCAACATTCTCTGAATAATTTTTATCGTTTGTTGTCCTCCAGCTCTGGTCTAGCAAGTGGAATATCAAAGACGAACACAAACTCCTATCCGAACTTGGTGGTTCAGGGGGAGCGCCGACAGCGGGACAAACGACCTACTATGATGCGCACGCGGGTTTCCCTCCATCCTCCGCCTCTGACTTATACGAATCTATCAACACCATTAGCCAGTCCTCAGCACAGAACCTTTATACACCGTCCTTGGCTGGAACATTAGGTGAGTGAATGAACACTAGCGAAAAAGAGATAATATTTGATATTTCAAAGCATTCTTTAAGCTCAAACTTATCAATCAGAATGGGGAAATTAGATTTGTATATCAAAATTATGTTGATGAGTTTCCTTTCTTGCTATGAATTGAAAAACAAATTGAGGAACACCTCAGTGTAAATCAAATGATAATTAAATATTCAATCAAATCGTAGAATTCAAAATCATAAGCATGGATTATTTTGAATCTGTAGGATCCGGTTCACTAACACCCTTAGCGCCAATCACACTGCACGAAATGAAAATCGAGGCGGGTAGAATCACGGAGCATTCATTATCACCTTATAATTCAGGTAGGTACCTACCGAAGATCTGCGAATAAAACATATTTCCTCTACTTCAGAATAACCCAAAGCTCAAAGAATTATTATTTTTCATCAAGCGTATTTTTGAAAGTTTCCAATTTTCAAAACTTTTCAATAATACTTGTTTTTGGGTTGTTCGGGTGCCTACTTGATTCTGCAACTATTTATTCATCTTCGTCTATAATTCAACATATCCTAGCATAATAATCTATTTCAATTAACCTACCCAACTTTCTCTATCTACGCCACTGTATATTGAACTACCCTGACTTTCGCATGTTGCATGAAATGTTGTACTCACTGTTACATTTTGCATGAAATTTTAGCATTAATTGTTGATTTTATTTCAACCTGAAGTGTAATATTACATTGGTATTCTAGGTATCTTCGACATTGAAATTCCATAGTTTTAACACATATATTTTCAGTTTTAACTGATCTTGAATGTTTAATTACACATTATATTCATTTTAAATATTTTCATCTGTATATGTCTTTTCACTGAATAATTATCAACTCATATATTTTCTTTGATTCCAATACTTAACGTGTTTCTATATGCTGCTTTCAACATAATGCTCTTAATGAAAATTGTTGTCAAAGGCTATTGAAATAGTTGAAAATGCTATAAAGCAAATCAATTCATCAACCAATCAAACTTTTTTTCACCATTACAGTAATATTTCAATTACAAAAACTGAAAATTCAATCATTACAAAAGAAGACTCCAACCAAATACCTCCAGAAAATAGGTTATACGTATACTTTTCAATGAATTAAAATTTAAAATTATTACAAAGAAGACGTATCTACGAGTATATGGCTGGATGAGGAAACAACAAATGTGTTTTTGGCATTTGACAGCAATTAATTTTGGTTGATTCAATTATGTTTTCCAGAGATAGTACTCAATAAATTCATCAGACAAGGTTTGAATTGTTTTATCAACACAAGACAACCCAAATATGTGTCTGAAAGAAGTGATAACATCGACAAGTCTATATTTTTTCTGAATTATAAAAACTTAGAGATACTTACAAATTCTGAAAAATTATTATAAAAAAGAGAAATCTCACAACTCAATAACAAAGCTTTTTACTCAAAAACAGATAACTTTTCATCATATTTACATAACTCTAAAGATTAATGAACAAAAAATTAGAAGAGTAGAAACAGTAAAATATTTAGGCATTATGTTAGACGAAAAATTGAGTTTCAATAATCATGTTATTTGATCATTTAAAGTCTATAAAAAAATCAATTTCTTGGAAAGAATAGGAAAAAATGTGTTGTTATTATTGAAATTATTGTTATTCAATCAATAATAATGCCACATTTTCAATATTGCTACACTTTGTTATTTGGTTTGACTAAAGAAAAATTCAACAGTTAAAAAAGTTACAGAATAGAGTCATGCAAACAATTTTAGAGGGCAATATGTATACCCCTCTTAGAATTATGGTGAACTCTTTGAAACTAATGTCTGTTAAACAAAGAATACACTTTGCTTCATATATATTCATATTTAAAATGAAAAATCAGTTTCTTTCATGATATGCAATAAAAAATGTAACATATATCAGTGATGTGCATGGGTATAATACTAGAATTACTGATAGTTTTTATATCCACACTTGTAAACTTTCTAAATCTAAAAATAGCATATGCTATGACGGATTTAAGGCTCTCAATAATTTACCAAGTATATTGAAAATTAGTACTAGTATAAAGATATTTAAGCCTGATCTAAGAAAGTAGATTTCAAATAATGAGATAGGTAGAAATTCTAAACTGACAGTTCAAAATATCTAGATCTTTTGTATACCTTCTGCTAAATAAATATTATTATTGTTATTAATAATGATAAGTTTATTGTGAGTGGCTTACGTACAGGATTACAAATGGCAGAAGTTTAGACTGGCTAATCTTCCACTCCTCCAGTATAAACAAGAAAACTCAAAAACTCAACACTATAAAAATTAATCCAAAAACAAAAAAAAAATTAACAGGTTATTCTTTGATAAGAGACCTAAATAATAAACACGAAACTTGAATTAAATAAATATCTAATGATCAAAAATGATGTATGCTATCAAGCAATTTCCAATTAAATATCAAATTTTGACAAATAAGATTATAGTTACTATATTATGGTTCAGTCGAAAATAAAATCTAACATAAACATAATAAATATAGAAGTAATTCAAGAATAATTGATGGAATGTCCGAAGTATAGTATAAAAGGAACGTTTTTGCCTGTCGCCGCAATGTAAGGGTTGTAACAACCTTTACCTGGTTTTAAAGTTTTAGTATTTGCATGTCTCTGCGTAGTTGTCGTGTGTATTTAATCTAGCATTGCATCATTTGGCATTGACTTCACTAATTGATCCATCCTATTCTATGTTACAAATTTACATATTTCCTTCCCATGTATTCAATACAGTAGTACCACGAGTGTTGCCATTACCTGTAACATAATTGCCATTTTGATTTTATCTATGTATGATTCTTGAATACTCACAGGGAATTGTTACAAAATATCGGTCAAATAGTAGAAGCATAATAAATAATATTTATTCATCATTTAATACTTATATCTCATACTAAGAATATACCTACCTATTAACGTGTTATAATTTGATGAGATTATTTAACGTTGTGAATTCAGTAAAGATTGTTTTCTGTATTAACACGCATTCTTCAAATTTAGTTTTGGAGTTTGTTTTTGAGTTGAACACAATAGATTGAATTCTACAGTTTTGTACAGTTAAAAATGCAGTTCAAACTATAAATTTCTACTTTTTAGAACTATTATTTAGAAATTTTAAAACTCCAAAATCAATAGTCTTTCAGAATTATTCCATGGAATTAAAAATATTGTTTGGTGTTATGTGTTATTAATGTGTAAAACAACGTATAATTAGAAAAAAACCTCAAAAAAACTCATTCGGAAATATCAATTTGAATAATTTTTCATCACAAAATTCTTTCAAGTTCTTGTATTGAAAACTGTGCATAGAACGAGAAATATTCATTGTTGCATGAAATTTTTCTGCTTGATGATAAAAACCGATCTAGATCAATTGAAATTCATAAGTTACACGTACCAAATTTTTCATATAATTTTCAATTCAAAGTGAAATATAATTTTAAGCAAAAGTTTTAGTTATTTTATTAAGTAGATGAATGAATAGTACTTAATTTTTGCGAATATAGTTTGAAAATTAGAATGAAAAATAAATTATTTCAGTTCTTAAAGTAGTGCTATTTTATTGCCTGTTATGTAACTCAATACAAGAGATTTTGTTCAAGCTTGCATTGAGTTGTTGTGTTGTTTTGTTTCGTTTGTGCTAACTTTTTGTTTATTTTGGCATGCTTTAGCAGAGACTAGTTCACCATACAGTGGCGTGATAGGGATGGTAGACGGGGCTTCCCCTGGCCTACCCCTCGCTTTGCCACCTCCTGATCACCCAGGAAGTCAACCAGCATCTCATGCGGGATCACCAGATCCCGCAGGATTAACGGTTCTTCAACCATCTAATGGAGGTTCAACGCAACATTATTCTATGTTGCCAAGTTTTGGCTACTCGGCAGGTTTGTATTTTTTGAACTCAAGGCCTTGAATATAGGGAGAAACTCATTCTGATAACCTGTTTGTTTCGGAAATGAATATATTTTTTCTAATTCATGATCGGAAAAGAAGAAATTCACTAAGCAATAACAGAGACAGTTTATTTATCGCTGCCGCATCGAGATTTTTGAACACTTAATACAGAAAATAAATTTGAAGCGAAATATTCTTGGAAAATATTTATTTCTATTTCTGCTGACTCTTTATGCCGAGAAGAATGTTTTTTAGAGAAAATACAAACAAGAAAACGTTTCAGAAAAACAAATTTATTTATATATATATATATATATATATATATATATATATATATATATATATATATATATATATATATATATATATATTGTATTTATATAGTATAATACTAGTACCTATTTCTGCCTTTTCGAAATAGGCCATAAAATTTAAACATTTTATGTATTAGACAATGCCTTAGCAGCAGTTATGATAGACCGGAAAATGTACTTAATTTACCTCGTGAGTTATTCGAGTTAACCATTCTTTTGAATGGTTATAACAGTCTTTGAATTACGAGTATATTCCTGTTTAAGGGAATAAAACATTCATGACGTATTTCTGATTGAAAATTTTAATAATAAAAGAATAAAATTAATTTTGGATGAAAATATTTGACAACTTCTTGAATGGAACAAAACTAGTTTGAACAAAATTTCTATTTGAACCACGTAAGAAATCCATGTCATCAAATTCTAAATACTGGAGCAATTTTCAAAGAAATCATAAGTTTATGAATAAATATATAATGTAAAGCAAATATAAAAAAAAATATAAAAATATATAGAATAAATTAAACATAAAGTATATGTCAAAAGCGTTCGAGTAACAATTGGGTTCAATTTACTGAAGAAACGGGTTGTTATACAAAAATTACAAATATTAGACCGACAATTTAATTTTTAGTTTTAAAAAATTAACTACCAAAACTAAATTTCGTAATTTACTACCGAAAATATGTTAAATACATTCATCATTGGACACCAATATTTATAATAATATTAATAATAATAATAATAATTGTCTTTATTGCCTAATAGTGATAAAAAAAAGGCGAAGTCTAGCTGAAAACTACTCCACTTATCCTCTATATATAAAAATAATACATGAAATTCCCAATAAGTTAAAAGCAAATGAAAGCAAGAATTTGTCAATAAAAGTTTTGACAAAGTTGTAATATAACAACGAAACGTCAACAAAAATAAACTTTTTCATATCAAAAAAAGCCTGTTATTGCTAAAAACTTTCGAAATAAAATATATATATATATATATATATATATATATATATATATATATATATATATATATATATATATATATATATATATATATATATATATATATATATATATATATATATATATATATATATATATATATATATATATATATATATATATATATATATATATATATATATATATATATATATAGATAAAAAGGTAGTTTCTCGACCGTGCGGTAGTTGTAGAATTTAGGTAACGGGAATAATCGGTTTTGTGAAGTGTTAGAAAACTCATTTATTCATTACAATTCTCGATATTTCGACACTTTCTTGTGTCTTCTTCAGCAGAAAAACGAATTAGAGTTTATGCAATGAAGATAACCTAATTAACATTTTTTATAACAAACGTCTCTTATTTTGTTGCTACTTATTCGCTACATATTGCTAAACTGAATGGTTAAAAATTTCAACAAGAAGGCTGAAGGCCAGGTAATTGTGGTCACAATTGTGGTGAATGCCATCTAGGTTACGGTAGTAGAAAGCTCAGTCAGCCCTGTCTCGCAGGTTGCCACCTGTTTCTTAATAAAAATGAAGAAATCTCTATGGATATATTAAAATTTAATAGTTCAGAATAAATGCATATAATGCGTTATTTATATAACGCATTATATGTCATTATGTTATGTCATGAAATTTTCATTCGAAATATCGAAATAATTTGAAAAATATTCTCGGGGAGCTTTAAGTTCTAATAATGTATTATGTTTTCAATAAATTTTTTTTATTGAACAAGGTCAAATATTGAATTTTTATGAGAACAATGGTGATAATAATACTTGTTAGGTAGGTACTTTGTTCTGAAAGGAGCACAATATATTAACACGCAACATCCTCGTATATAAATCGTTAAATGGGAATGAATTTTCAAAACTGTGATTACAGTAGTCAAAAACGCGCAATCTGTCGAAAATAATGAGGTCGGCAATTACTTATTCTTCACGGTGAAAGTAATACGGATATTTAGACAAACGCGTGCTACCTTGATTAAATGTGTCAAAAAACCGTAACTAACAAAAATGATAGAAACATGGCTTTTTACATTTGAATACCTTCGGAATTGAGAATGAAACGAAACATTGTAATCAGTTCCTCGGATGAATAAACTTTTTTCGCCTTTTAAAGAACAAATGGAAATTGTTTTCTCTAATAATCTCTTGGGAGTGAAACAGTTAGATCGATGAACTGATTATTTATTCAAGCTTGTGTGACAATAAATTAGACAAATTTATGCGAATTTTGATAGAAATTGGCCCTCTTTGATGATGTGTAGGAGGCGTAACTAACTGATAATTTGTTTTAGGATGACAATGAGATTTTTATATTCAATACTTTCACAATTTATTTATTTTTGAATATCTCTGCTTGAATACCATCAATTTATATACAGGATATAATTTAATATTTCTTCTCTTCATTTCTCCAATACATTTTGAATTTCTGAAATTTTTTTTGTTGTAAACTACATATTTTTAGGAACATAGTTTTTGAAATGAATGTTAATTCAATTCAAAATTTCCCCTGAACTCATTACTTTTCAGTTGTCCTTCTTGGATAATACAAATATCAAAATTGAAGATATAATAGAGATGTTACTTATATAGGTATTTAAAATAAACTATTATGATTTACATCAAATTTCAACAAAAGAAAGTGCCATTTTCATATCTGGTTATCAATTTCATCCAATTAATGATGACCGAGGAACTTTACCAAATAAGGAGCTTAATTTTTATGCGTCCGTTTCTGATATCAACCGAAAATTAAAGCTCACTGCCCCATTTCGAAACCATCATTTCTGAAAATGAAGTCTGGAATCCATCGCGATTCATTTTTGCCCTTTTCAATCTTACCAATTAATTCAGATAATTCAATTTAATTGTTTGAATTGAAGCAATTTGTTTCCCATTTCTTAGTAACAAATTAATATCTTGATCAATGACATAGTCCGTGAGAAAACAAATCTCTCTATTTGTACATGACTATCGAATATAAGGAAGAATTTAATACAAGTATTTGCACATTAATTTTCTTACAACTATAATTGTGAGTTGCATTTTTCAATTGTTATAATATTTTATATATACCAAGCATTAATTAATTTATATAATTTGTTATCTGTATACAGATTTTCCTGGATATCGGATTTTTTAGTAGACTTTAAATCCAATTGTTAAGTTGTCCATCTTCAGTCCATGACAGTCAAATTATATGTTTCACATATTACAAATATTAATTTTTTCGGCTTTTCATCACATGCATAATTCTTAATTTTCCCTTTTGAAATTAATGGCTATTCCAAGTAATTCGCAAGTTGTATTTTCTTCACTATTTTGTCGCACTTTCGATGTGTAAAAATTTAATTTCAAATTCTGGAAAAATCTATGATAAAATGAAGAAATTGATTCTGGGAAACAAAACTATAATATAAAAATATAAATTATAGGTATAAATTAAAATAACATAAAATCAAATGAAATGAAATACGGTGAATAAATTCTTACCTCTAATGAACAGACGAAGGGTTCAATCAGAAATCGAATTCACACGACGTTTCGGTTAGTAATGTATCACTAACCGTTTTCAAGTGAAAATTGAAAAAGGTCATATATATATATATGATATTATATATATATATATATATATATATATATATATATATATATATATATATATATATACTAGATTTACGTATTCACCATTTACACATAGATCATGAGGTTCATAGATTTACTTGCGATATATAAAAATATTCATAATCGACGTATTTAATTCTGCCCTAGTGACAGGCATATGTATGTGAACTTTAAAGCATCATTAAATTACAAACTACATTTTTAATACTCTCATAAATATTGAATGTGATGTCATTTCAATAATTTTATAATTTCAGCTAGTACAACAGTTGTTCCTGGAAGTGATTATGCTTATAGTACGTCATACAGTCAATATGGACCTACATATGGAACGTACGGTTATGGAAGTACAACTAGCGGGTTACTCAGTAAGTAAACAGTGAGTATTCTAGTCAAGAGTGTCGAATTATTCGTAAGTGTTTAATGAATTGATGAAATGTCATATATATATATATATATATATATATATATATATATATATATATATATATATATATATATATATATATATATATATATATATATAAATGAGAGGTAATAATAAAAACTTGTCTAAAAATCACTGACTGAACAATTCTTTATTCTACTAGTTTCGCCTTTTACAGCATTATCAAGAATGATTATCATTCTTGATAATGCTGTAAAAGGCGAAACTAGTCGAATAGAGAATTGTTCAGTCAGTGATTTTCAGACAAGTTTTCATTATTACCTCTCATTTAAATATGAACTATCACAGAGTAGATTCATCGTCCATTGAATTTATATATAAATATAACATAAACAATGCGATGTCTCCATTATCCTTCTAGGGATAAATAATAGAAAATACTGATGAAATCGATGCCTACATTTATTGAAAGCGTACGACAGTTTCTGTTTCGTACTAAAAGGTACTTGAAACAAATTGGAAACAACGACTTCAATCCTCACATATCAATGATACGGAGGTTTCACTCATCTCTTGAACATGATGCCTCACATATCATCCTATTGATTGTAAGACAGAAATATAAAGTAAGTGGTATGCATATATAATGCATATATTTATGTACATCTCATATCTTAGGAATCAATGAAAAGCAGATGAATACATCTAACATTGAAACTTTCACACGTCCTTATCAATTAAGATGTGAAATTTTGAATATGAGATGTATTCTTGTGCTTTTCATTGATTCCCCTAAGACTTGAGATATACATTAATATATGCAGTATATTTGCATACGACTTACGGTATATTTCTATCTTACGATCGATAGGGAAGTATGTCAGAATTCAAGTCGTTGCCTTTAATTTGTTGGACGAGACATAACTGATGAGTATGTAGTACGAAACAGTTACTACCTAACGCTTTCAATAAATGTAGGCATCGATTTCAGTTTTCTCTAACATTTATCCCTAGAAGGATAATGCATACATCGAATTGTTCAGGTTTCACATAGCCAGCTCTGCTATAATGGTCTTTTGAATAATATTTCAAAAAATTATAGAAAGAAAGTTATAGTATACTTTGATATCGGATATCTACAAGTGCGATAATAAAGCACGAAAACTAGAGAATTCTTTTTCTTGATGAATCGAATATATATTCGATTCATCAGGGTTCTAAAATATATAAACAACTTTATCAATATCAACAACACAATATAGACTCTCTCTTCACATGAGAGTTGAGGTTACAATTATGAAACTACTATACAGCAACAGCTTAAACATATTCTGCCAAATTCATTAATATTAAGAATCAATTTCTAATTTTAAATTGAATAGGTATATTATTGAGGTTAAAGATCTATATCATGTTGCTTATCATTTGATCCAAATTGTTTCTTGTCTTTTTTTCCACTTGTTTTCTGTCGTGTTTCTTTTTCTGTCTTTTATCCTGTAAGTAGCTATATATGTTACTCAAGTTTTGTGTGTCACTCTTTCTATTTATAGTATTCTCATTTTTTTTATCATCTCATGAATAAGTCTTTTGTGGTAGTTGCGTTCAGTTTCTAGGATTTGTACATCGTGATTATTCGTCTAGTGTCACATACAACAAAGTTAGACCATAGAGCAATTGATCCATAGACTCATTGAAAAAAGATTATATATGTGATGGATAAGGTTCACACAGCCTAAAAAGAAAAAAAAATGGTCTTTCTCAAATTTTATGAATTATGTGGATACTATTTTATAATAATCATTTAGAATACTTCGATTAGATAGCTCATTATTTGAGACGATACTTTGATTGAGGAGGAAGAACCGTTTTGAAATTCAATGTCAACTCATTAATTTAATTGAACATATTTTTAAGACTTTCAATAATATTTTATATATTTTCCAATAGAATATTGTTTCTGTATGCAAATACCTTCATCAGGTGAATGGAAAATGAAACTGAGAACAGTTTTCATTCACTTGATGAAGGAATTGTATACTGAAACAATTTTGAAGTGGACAATATATAGAATATTCTTCAAATTATCAAAAATATTTTCAATTTATTAGATAATAAAATGAGACGACACTTGATAAAAATTATGAACTAATAGTTTTAGTTGTGTTGTTAATGCGTTTCTTTAACATGATAATATCAATCGATTGTGATAATAATAACAGCATAATTTACTTGAAATAATTATTTTGTTTTAGATATAAGATATCATTAGAGAAGGCAATTTTCAATCCGTAATAGATATTATATTTCAAAACTTTTTTAAATGAGTACCAGTCTGGTACCATTTCAATCTATACTTGTAAAAAAATTCTCCTAATCAAAATCTTCACTAACGTACTGAAGAATCCTTTCACTTGCCCCTTTGCTGAAATGGTCTCGAACATTAAGAGCAGTTAATATATCATAAAAAATAATTTTAAATGTAATGCTCGAAAAAGTTTTAATGAAATTTGCTTGAATATCGTTCAATTTGTTTCAGATACTGCATATTTTTATACAAACAACGACCTCCATCCCCAACACACTTCGATAAGCTCTATGAATGGAACCAGTGCAGAACAAAGCAGTCGGAGCCCTCTGGCAGCAACACGAGCTAACTCTTTAGCTTCTGCAAATTCTCCAACAGATAGCGGGAGTGCATGTCTCAAGACAGAAATCTTCAACAATGATCTGAATCTGTTGTAGATGTGATTTGCATTATATCAGCCCCGAGTAAGTCCCACTTTTAAGATGGCAGATGGGGCTAGGAGTGACCAGTAAAAATAGATACAGTGTGAAACACTAATATGGTTTGCAACGAATGATAATTATATTCTCGCAAAGTAGTCTTATGAATTGTAACTTTGCGTTTCGTTTAAATGTAACACAATTTAATCATTTAATTCAATTTCATACAGTGAGTTCCAACACATGAAAAACTTTTCCTTCGATTCACCTAAAAGGTAGTAAAATTGAAATATTGAATTCAAATATCAATTTGTTTTCATTTTATGGAATTACAATATTCTAAAGTTTTTGAAAGGAACATTCGATTGAAAATTCAGAAAGCAGAAAGATTATTGAATTTTTTCGGTTCTTTTCTTCCTTAGAATTGAAGCAAACGCTGAGAAGGCATTTTTGGATTGTGGGCTGTGTTGGTTCATTCCTTGAATTACTCTCAGTAAATAAATCTGCTGTTTTGAAAATTATATTTCAATGTCACGCGAACTTATTGTATGATTTTGAACATTTGCATCCTTTTCTTGTGTTTATAACTTGATTTATTGATGAACAACGGAACAAATTTTATGATATACTTATTATATTTTATACTTCCAACTGAATCACACCAAAGAATTTTAAGTTTTATGTTAAAACATATATGCACCTTCTTGTCATATCACATAATTTGCGATGAATAGTAATGTACAAAAAAATTAAATATTCTTTACAAATTATGAATTCTGTACAGATATATTGAATACTGTAGTGTTTTCTCATAGATATTAATTGAAACTCAAGAAGAGTCTATGAGAATATCACAAAAAATCTCTTTAAACTAGTCAGAGAAGAACGTACTCACCAATCTCTTGTGTTCTCTGAGAATTAAATAGAACATTTATAGATTAAATGCATTTATCCAAATGTAAAACTCTACAAATTAGATGAAAAGTTTTTTATTTTATTCAATTCTAAGTTTCCCGATTGATTGAAAATCCTTTGGGACATATTTGTATATAAAATATTCAGATATATGCATTTAATTAATATACACCTACCAAATTTTGTTGAGGGCTGATGATCGAAAAACAGTCAGTCCTTTCTGATATGAAATTATTTATTATATTTTGTGAAATGTGTAATAGTATTACCAAAGAGATGGCAACCTTATCAAAGTCGTCATGGTATTATAAGTATTGTATTGTAAAATGTGATAGGCCCACATATTTCAGGCCCTTACCCCAAACCTCCCTGTCACATTCACTCATAGTTGTAGGCAGTTTATATTTAGAAAAATAAATCTAATTATTGAATACATGGCGTTGTTCCTGATTTCCTGCTCATAATATAAATGATTCAATAAAGACGTTGATTCGATTTGATAGATGGTACAAGAAATATTCTAATTGAAAACGTAAAAAAAAACTAAAACGAAAATTGTGAATGAAGCGAAAATTTTCGTTAAGTTTCTTATCGTAAGCAAAGGCTTACCATATATGCCATCTATGACGTCCATATTAAATTTCCTAAAATTGTGTATTTATCTGTTACAATGTGTTAACATTTGAACCCATGTCGCCTACAAGACATGTCTGAATCAATTTGCGTAATAGAATTTGAAACGGAACAAACCAAATTAATTTTCAATTTAATCAAACTACACAGTAACATGAATAGCAAAAAGAATTGAAGATAAAGATATATAAATTACGTGCAACGCGTCATATCAAGCTGCTTTCAGTGAGAATCTTCTTTCACGAGAAGATTATGTCATTTAAGATATCTCAGTTGACTACTATTCCTACTAATGCGATGTAGTTGGAGAGCTGAGTGGCATTTTTGAGGAGGTATTTGAGGCACCTTGAGATTTTGTCAAATACATTGTCCGTGTTATCTAAACACAATTCAGAAGCCTGTCCACAAAGTTGTCTTTCGAATTGAATACATAAGAAAATGAAAAATAGAGAAGCCAGACCATTTTGATATGTCAGTCAGACGTCCTCGAAGCTAATTTTTGAGAAAATCTGGAAAATATACTTGAAGAACTTCTACAGATTCTTGTCTTGTGTATTTGTCATCAAAAATTTCAATAAAAAAATCCAGGTCATTTGAGTTTGTGAATTTGCAAATTGATTTTTCTACCTGCAAGTCAATTTAGAAATTTATATATAAGTGACCAGTGCTGTAGCATTGTTGCAAGTACAAGCGTGATACAGAGTGTTTATCATCTATTAATCAATGTAATTTGTTTATTCGTTGTCAGAATTTTCCTTCCTCTGAGCTGACGCACTCATAATTTGTTTTATTTGACATTTCCGTAAACATATAAAAAACTCCACTCAAATGAAATGATCTTTTCAAATTATCTTCAATTTTTGATGATCTGGAATGCCACAAATATATTTTCTGGATATTTCAAATCAATAATTTTGGGGACGTCTGGCTGGTTATTGAACCCATTTAAAATGGTCTGAATTGTATATTCTCTATTTTCTTAGATATTCAATTCGAACATAAAATTTCAAAATGCTCCAAAATTAGGTTTTCCTTATCAAATTACAATGTCAGAAGTAAATGGCTCGACAATATATACAACTTTGTAGCCAGGCAGCGCATTGTGTTTAGAACACACAGAAATATCTCATATAACAAATTCCCAAGGTGATTTTTCAACTACGAGCTGAAGTCGCAAAATATTGAATATAGAGATAAAAAGTGTATTTGCTCCATAATCCTATCGTAAGATAGTGTTGTTTATTGTTGAAACACTGAACGTGATGGTTATATTTATTAGTATTTCTTATTTAATAGGAATAGAACAACAACTTTTTACAGAACAAAATCTGTCTCTGCAGTTAGTTTCTGAAGGAATAATTGTACCTTGTACCTGTATAATTTTCATTATTTTCGCAGTTTTAGACTTTAGAGATTCAAACATGTTTTTTTTCTTGATCCATTGCTGAATTTTCAGACCTCTTTTCAGCTTATAACAAAAATTCCATCATTCCTGATCCAAGTGGTCAGAATATTCTGTGAAATATATAGTATTATGGATAATTGATAATTCTCCCTCAAACATCTTAAAGATTGTCAAAAAGCGAAAGAATTGGGTAATAATAGTTCAACTATTGTCTTTCTCGAAATTCTCATTATTATATATTATCAAAGTATTACAATACTCAACGACTTGAAGATTTTCTTGTTGTGAAACTAAATTCAATTTATTCTACAGTGTAATATTTCATCAAATATTTCAGTATGAATGATGGTGAAATCATGAAACTCAAGAAGATGAAAAATTCAATTCAAGATTTTAAATTTTATTTGTATAACAAAAACAGTCTATAAAAATAGATTCAGTGAATCATCGCACAGAAAAAAATAACACTTCATTAATAACAAAAAAAAATTTAATGATATTTAGAAGAAGCGTCAAATTCTTTTTCAAATTCAGATTTTTCTAACATATATTGGGGCAAAGACATGCCTAAAACTTTGCTGTAAACTGGTTTTGTTTCAGCACTATAGGCACCTCCTTCATCAGTTGTTTGAAATTCTGTTGGTGTCTTCAGTTTGGGTTCATCATCTTCTTCTTCGTGTCTCTGGGAATCAGGAGCTGAAGCACTGGCCTTTAGCTCGGAATTTTGACTGCTTCTTCTTAAAGGTGCCTTAACTCTTGTTTCGACTTCACTGGATGCAGCAGCTATCACGTCCTTTCTCTTGGTTTCACTCTCTCCAAGTTCTTTTTTTGAATCAGCAGGTTCACTACCCATTTTAGTGGAAACAATACCATTATCTTTAGTATATTTAGCAATAACTCCTTTTGGTTTTGACTCAGAGATAAACATACATTCTTCATTCTTCACTTTATCCTCACCGACACATAAAAGCAAGTCATCCCATTTTTCTTTGTCTGTTGGCATTGAGATCGATCTCTTTTTTTGAAGTCAGCAAGAACATCCTCTACTTCTTTTCTACTTGAAGCCTCATAGTCCAGTGGTTCTTCCTGCTCTGATTTTGCGAATGAAAACTCAGGGAAATACTTGAATTTATATTCTCCTATTTCACTATAGGGTGATTCATCTTCAGAAGCTTCTTGTTTATCATCAGATTCTTCTTGATTTTCATTTTCTGCATTTTCTGTTTCCTGTCTACTTTCTGCCCCATCGCTTGATTCAGTGTTCTCATTTTGTTCATTTTCAGCGTCTTCTTTATCAGATTGTTGAGAATAAATGTGATCATGCTGTTTCGATTCTGATCCTTTGGTATTTTTATGACGGCTTTCACGGTTGTTGATTTGTTTTCCGTTCCTACTTTCTTTTGTATTACTCTTGCTCTTAGGTATATTCTTTTGACTAGATGAAGAAATGTCCGCATTAACAGGAACATTTTTTGATTCCCCCTCTTCATTGGCACTTTGCGGATCATCATTGCTATTGTAGTTCTTCTCGGAAACATAAGCATATTTGTCTGGTTTGGGTGCACTAGTGTAAGAACAAGATTCGAAGTTACCGCCTGATGCAGGATCTTTACAAACTCTACAAGACATTCCATCTCTTTGTACATCCGTACATTTCTTTGCATCTTTCAGAATTTCTTCAGATTGAATTTCTGAATAACTTTTTTCGGGTTTAGATTCTTCGTATCCTTCAAAACTATACAAATCATCGATATCTTCCTTTTCATTTTGAGCCTTTAAAGATTGCTTTTTCACGTATTCATAAGGATCTGTTTCCTCTTCTTCAGACGTAGCTCTTTTATATCTGAAGGCGTCATTCTTAGCAGGAACAGAATACCGTTGAGAACTTCCTTTCAACAGATCAGTACTGTCTGGTTCCGATTGGTAAGAACATTCGGTCACTTTGGAATTGGTCTCTTTGTTTCACATACAAAGCATGTTAAATCTGCGATATTTTTGTCACCTGAATTCCTCTTCATCTTGATACAATTCTTTCTATCAGCAGATTTCGGTTGAACTTTAGACTCCTGTGATTCTATTGAAGATTTTGGAACATTACTTGTGGCAGAATTCAAATTTTCTGAATATTTGTTTTGATATCTACCAACAGGCTGGAAACTATACTTTTGATAAGGTGTAGGGGGTGATGACTGTAAAGGCAAATTGTGAATGCCAGACGCTTGAGGATACTGTTCCGCTTGTTGGGAAATTAAGGGTTGCAAGTGTGGTAGATATTTGAAATCTATCGCATGATTTTGAGGTCTTCTATAATCATTTTGTTGACTTTCTTGAGTAGAAGGATTCACATAGTTATAATTATTTATTCTCAAATTTTCCTTAACTTTAACTGTTTCTACTTGATGTGGTATTTTTGTCGGAATTTCATGTGAAATATAATTTGGACCACGTTTATTAGATTCTAATTTTTCATCATCTTCTTCGTTTTGCTCTTCCTTTTCAGAAACCTCATCAGAAGCCTCTTGTTGATTTTCTTCTGGCTTTCGTGCTTGAGCCTGTTCAAAGTAATCGACGTGTTGATTACCTGGGTATATATTTTTTGAGAAAAATCCTGAAAAACCTGTCGGCTCTGGAGATTGTACTGGTGCGAACGCTTGATTAATATTTACTTTCTTTTTGTCTTGATTTGATGCACCAAAAACTGAAAACAATATATAACTTTTCAGTAATGATTGAATAAGAAACGATATTCGTCAAATGATCTCAGATTAAGTTTAAATATTCAAAGCTGTTACTTAGTTGATTCATTTCGAATGGAATAGTAAAGGAAAGAGATATACACATTTCTATTTGACAATTTCTTGCATAAAAATGTATAAATTTTAAAAAGAGTATTCTTATTTCAAAATACAATTTACATTTCAATACCTTCATAAGGTTCGAAACTAAAAGCAGTCTGTGGCTGGCTGAATCCTGCAAAAGATGAAGCTCCATCTGTTGGTGTTACAGAGAAATATTTTGAGTAATCGGGTTCTAGAGCTTCGCTTTCTGTGCCCCCCTCATCAACACTATAATCATAATTCTGTGACTTGACAAGGGCTAGCACACATAAGAGATGAATCTGGAATGAGAAAAATGTCTATCACTTTAAAATTGAAACATCTTTGTAACATATGTTACTGCATGGGATGCAGTTCTAGACTTGCCTTAGTCACGATATTGCTGGAAAATAATATCGACTTCATGTGATAAAATAGGGTCGGTTGGTCTCAAGATCTAACCTTACTTCAGATTTTCTCGAATTTGAAGTAGGTATATCATTTTGTGATACAAGCAATTGTTAGTTTGCATTATATTTCAACAGAGCTATAGGTATTTTCTCCTCAATTTCTTTTTAAAATAGAAGTAATCAGGCAGGATGGAATTGAATTGAATCACAACAATCTCAACATTTAAACTATATAAAATTTCGAGAAATCGATAAGAAATATAATTTACTTAAAGATATTGATGAACTATTTATTTCATGGAAATTAATTCCAAACAGACTGAAATAAAATAAAACTGCTTTTCAAGTCATTGTCAAGTAAAAAAAAAATTTCTTGAAAAAAATTTTTTTAATTGACAATTACTTTATAGTCGCAACCGGTCGTATAATTTACAAACATATTGTGAAATTTACGAAAAGCAGTTTTATTTTATTTGAGTCTGATTGAAATATAATTCACATCAAAAATAATTAGTGAACAATATTGATTTGAATCCTCGAATATTTTAATTTAGACTTCTAGAAATGGATTAACAGCTCCAAACATGTCAAATAATTGAAGCTATTTCAAGTGAACAATTGATAAAGCCAATACTTGGCAAAAATTGAGATCCATAGTTTGAATTTTTCTCATATATAAGACCAATATGCATGACGTGTATTTCGAAGTTCTACTTCTTCTTCAGATGCTACTAAGTACTGCTTCAACTTATTATTAATAACAGAGGCTTACACTATCCATGCAGGAAGCTATCCATGCAAGAGCAAGAAAAATGGAATTAGCATTCCAGTTGACAAAAAATATATACAATAAGAAGTCCATATCTATTAATGCAAAGCTGAGACACTACAATACAGTTATTAAGCCAAATGGTCCTTATGCCTCAGAATGCCTTGCACTGAATACGGCCAGACAGTTAGAAGAGGTGGAAAAAAAAAGAAAAATTATACGGAAGATCCTGGGACCAAAGTGTGAAGATGGAAAATGGAAACTGAGGAGCAATAGAGAAATCTACAAAAGACAGAGAAGATAACTGACACAATGAGGAGAAGAAAAGTGACTTTCTACGGACACATTGAAAGAATGAATGAAGGAAGACTGACCGAGAGACTGCTCAATTACTTCGACAGAAACCCCAAGACTCAGATAACATGAATCAAGAAAGGAAAAGAAGAAGACTGGAGCAAAATGAACAGAAGAAAGAGAACAAAAGCATGTAGAACGAATGAAGGAGAATTTGGAGGAAAAGAAAGAATGGAGAAAAATATTCATGAAAAGTTATTTCACGTGGTCCATAGTCGGCCAAAATCGAAGGAAGAAGAAGAAGAGCTTTCACTTAGTTCAAAAAGCCAAGAAAGCTAGGAAATTGAGTTGACAACTTTCTTCTCTTCATTCAATATTTCAAACTCTGAATTGAATACATTCTCTTAAATGCTTCGCATATTTTCAATCGGTTTTATTATTTTCAAAATTTCGTCTATGTTCAGATAATCAGATCAACCTGAAGTTCTAGCTATTTAAAATTTCTCGTTATCACAGTTAATTCTATACACGACCATCTTATATCACGAGGAATTCTACTTTTTTGGGTTTTCAATTAATATTTCTGAATAATCTCAGAAATATTATTAACGGTTCGAAGAGAAATAAATGCCAATATTGAACTGTAAAAACGGTGTTCTTTAGAGGTATAGAACTTTAAGTTGGCATTACTGTTGAAGATGGCGACCGATTTAACAGCTGAGAAGTGATTTATTCCCAGTTTGGTTTGGCAATTCATCACGAATAGATTTACGCCAGAACAACGCTTGCAAATATGCAATTTTATTTCGAAAATAATGGTTCTGTGCGGAATACGTATCACGCACAATTTTGTTTAGCGATGAAGCGCACTTCTGGTTGAAGGGCTACGTCAACAATCAACACTGCCGCATTTGGAGTGAAGATAATCCTCAAGTGTATGTCAAAACACCGTTACATCCAAAAAAAAACTTACTGTTTGGTGCGCTTTATGGGCTGGTGGAATCATTGGTCCGTACTTCTTCAAAAACGATGATGGCCAGAACGTTACAGTCAATGGTGATCGGTATAGAGCCACGATTACCAACTTTTTCTTTTCTGAATTGAACAACCATGACGTCCAGGAGCTGTGGTTTCAACAAGACGGCGCAACATGTCACACAGCTCGTGCCACAATCGATTTATTGAAAGACATGTTTGGTGACCGCCTAATTTCACGTTTTGGACCTGTGAATTGGCCTCCAAGTTCTTGTGATTTAACACCGCTAGACTACTTCCTGTGTGGCTATGTAAAGTCATTGGTCTATGCGGATGAGCCACAAACGCTTGACCATTTGGAAGACAATATTCGCCGTGTTATTGCTGATATACGGCAACAAATGTTGGAAAAAGAAATCGAAAACTCGACGTCCAGATTGGACTACATCCGAGTCAGCCGTGGCGGTCATATGCCAGAAATCATATATAATGTAATGCCACAAGATTATATTTCGAATAAAAAAAATTATTGTTAATCGAAGATCCATCGTTGTTTTATTGCAATTTAAGGTGCTATACCTCTAAAAAAAAACAACCGTTATTATTTTTGCTTCAATATATAGCTGTATTCTTCCTTTCCGTAGCTTTTAAAACTTTAGATGCTGTAGATTCGTAAGAAATTCGTTCCGTTGGGCTTAAATGAAAGTGATAAATTATTACGTTTTTAAATCTTTTTTTGTCGTGTGATAATCCTCCAAAAAATTAATAGATTAGAGAATAAAATTCCATAAATTCAATATTCAATTTTCATTTTGAGTAATGATTATAGACACTCATACAAATTCTACACGAATATTTCAGGCTCAGGAATAATGATGTTAACCGACATAATTGATACGCTTGTGATATTACAAAAATCACGAATATAAAGCTGGTACTTGAGCGATTTCCTTCAAAGAATTTTTGGGAATTCTTCTTCAATTTATTTCATTTCCAGTAATTCCGTTTTGCAGTATATAACAAAAAATTTTCAAAATCCCGTAAAATGTGTAAAGATTCGAAACGTGAAACAAACTGGAATACATAATTTGATTTCGATTTGAATATTTTCGTCTTATATATGTCAAAACACTGAAGTAGAATGTCATATAAGAATGGTAAAGATTGTATCAACTAGAACTATACAGTTGATTTTTGATCTTATATAATTTGTTGGGATCTCCATCAATTGACTCTCATGAAGTTTGAATACATACAATTACCAAGCACCAAGAGGCCTGCACGTTTAAAATGGCATACTATCATGAAACGTGTATTTCGACAGGTGCAAAATTTAGTCATCATAACACAGCGATTCATCCAAAACCAATCTGCGCAGCTGAAACAATGGTTATTGATGATCCTCCAAGAGTTAGAGAAATAGAAGAACATGAACAAAAAATTTTCAGACAGATTTACGGGACAATCAATAGACACGGCATTTTCATAAGAAAACCTCAAAAACTTCATCAAAAGACAAATACAATAACAGAAGAAATCAGAAAACAACGAACAAAGTTCTATGCACATGACTTCAGAATGAAACAGTCCAGAATATAGAAGAAACTACTTGATATAATAACAAAAAGTAAATGCGGCCCAGAGTGCCTGAAAGTAGTCCAAAATGATCTACAAGAGATTAATACAAAAAATCACGTACATCACACAGAGTGTCTTGTTTGAGCAAAAATCATCACGCAAACCTGTACCATAATGAACATTTTTTTTATATTTGATAGTGTTGGCGTTTACTTGATGTAAATCAATAAGAATTGAATATAAACCTAAATTCAAACACTTGAACTTATGATTTACACTTTATTGACTGCATAGCATAACGCGTGTCGTCGTTACAAGCGACTTCTTCAGGTGCTAACTGAATAATAACGTTTATTCTGTCTAAAGTAGTTTGTAAAGCGACTTCTTCAGGTGCTAAAGTGAATAATAACGATAATTATTCTGAATTAACATCTAAAGAAGTCGTTTGTAATTTTTCGACGAATATGTTTCAAGTTATTGCCTATCGTAGGCAATAAAGATGATAGTACTTGAAGAGATATATAATTATTCTAAGAATTATATTTAATGCAGGTAAACTAAAATTAAGTAAAAGAAACTTACGTTGAAAACCTACACATTTTTCTATATAACAGCCGTTTACATATGTTTCAAGGTTATTGCCTATCGTCAGAACGGCGTAGTTCAAGTTAAAGATGATAGTACTTGAAGAGATATATAAAAAATTAATATATAAAACACGAAACACTGTTTCGTACACGTTTTATACACCCAAAACATATTGGGAAGAGTCAACACAACGTTGCAGACGACAATGAAATACCGTCCGGCTTTTGTGAGACTTTTATGGCTTCTGGAAATCCCAGACAATCTTAACGATGAAAGAATTATTCTAAGAAGTAGGTTTTCAACGTAAGTTTCTTTTACTTAATGTAAATCATAAGTTCAAGTGTTTTGAAATTAAGTTCAAATACAATTAACAGATGAATGGAAGGAAGATAAAGCGATAAACCTTTTTGAGAGGAAAAAGTTGGTTTTAAACACATAATTGTAAATAATATATTTTGAATCTAAATGTATATATGATTTTATAATAGCTATTTCTGAATCATATTTTCATTTCCAATTTTTCTCGGCATTATCTTATTGAGAAAATGGCTATCATTCAAGATTTTTGCTGATTCGAAAGTGTACCTATACGTTCCAATTGATACGTTTATTATCATGCACTATTTCATCCTATACTGCAATTCACTTTAGCAGTCGAAATGCCAACACAGATTCAATTTTTTGTTATCGTATCGAAAGAACTTCATTTCTGGGTGCAATAATTGCAAGCGGAAAACATTGCAAGAATTACAATTAAACCAGCAGCGAACGTCAATTTGGAGAAACTATTAATTTTTTCAGTAGTTAAGATGGAGTCTTAGTGGTTTGAATTTTTACTAATGCAGCAAAATAAATCGATTGGAGTATCTTGTCTGTGGTTTTCAGTTGAAATCGTTGAATTTTTATGGTTGAGTGGTGTTGTATTCATTAAATCTTGGTAGGAGTAAATGATTTGATTCAGTACATTTTACCGAATGGTCATTGAGCTTTTAATTGAATGAAAAATGTGAACAAACGAACCTACTAATGGTTTCTTTTTTGACCCACAATAAAAAACTTAAGAATTAATAATTTGCAATGTCACTTTTCGAACAACAAGTTCTGAAGAAATTAAATATTCAATGGATGTATATATCTATATATATATATATATATATATATATATATATATATATATATATATATATATATATATATATATATATATATATATATATATATATATATATATATATATATATATATATATATATATATTTTCAGTGTTTAATTGGGATTGCAGTCTAGGACAGGAAAACCAGTTACCTCTTCAATATTTTCCAAACTTTCGAAAATATTTATTTTCTTCTTCAGGGCTAAAGTAGTACAAAAATTAACAGTTTATATAGCAAGGCACTATAACAAATTTTTTTTACAATTACTGTAGAGTTAGTACGAAAGTACATTAGTGTTTTAAATTTTGAAAATAAGTACAAGTCTTCCCAAATGCATTGGGTTGGAATATTACTGCATTCTACGTGTTAGGTAGTCGAAGGAAGCGACGACAATGACTATTTCTCAATTTCGCTTTTCAAGTGGAGTGTTCCCAGATGTTTTTAAGGGCGTTTCTTAAAATGCATATTGTTGGCCGAAGTTTTATGACTAACGAAAAGAAAATGAATTTATTTTGTGTATTTAGAATGGTGAATAGGATATCAGAATATGAGCCATTAATCGGAAGAAACTATGAGATTTATATATATATATATATATATATATATATATATATATATATATATATATATATATATATATATATGTTGCTTAAATTATCTGTATCAGATGTATTCAGATTAATTGATTTATAATTACATTCAAACAAATTTCAAAATATTTCAATTTCCTTAGTTCTTCTGTCAACATACTAAAAAGTAAAGAGTACAGAAATATGATGCTTATTTATTATGATTTTTCTTCGATTTTCACTATAATTAATTCAAAAACATATTTTTGAATTAATTATAGTGAAAATCGACTACTTACTTTTATTTAAATTATGTATTTAGATTTTCATCAAGTATCGGACCAATCACTTAATGATTATTCTATTTATGTTCATATCACAGCAATTCTAGTTGACATACTTGAGATTATAAAATGCATATTACAATGAAGAGAAATTTTTCAAAAATTTGAAAAAGAGTTGTGCACCACATAAACATCAAAAACACCTGTACACCACACATACACACATATGTATTTGTGAATATATATATATATATATATATATATATATATATTTTGAAAGTTTTTAGCATTAACAGGCTTTTTTAATATGAAAAAGTTTATTTCTGTTGACGTTTCGTTGTTATATTACAACTTTGTCAAAACTAATGAATAATTGAATTTATGAGTTACTATGGATATCAAATGTCAAACTTAATTTTTAGAAAAATCAAATTAGTTTTTTTGTATATTCACTTATTGATTTTCATTATCAGAGGAATATTTCTGGCTCAGCATTCGCTTCGGAAGTTTTAGTCTTCTTCACCATGAGGAAACCTCTGAAAAACTCATGGTAAGCCAGGTGATTCTTAAGTGTGATTATATTTAATATAAATTTATATTTATATTAAATATAATCACACTTAAGAATCACCTGGCTTACCATGAGTTTTTCAGAGGTTTCCTCATGGTGAAGAAGACTAAAACTTCCGAAGCGAATGCTGAGCCAGAAATATTCCTCTGATAATGAAAATCAATAAGTGAATATACAAAAAAACTAATTTGATTTTTCTAAAAATTAAGTTTGACATTTGATATCCATAGTAACTCATAAATTCAATTATTCATTAGTTTTGACAAAGTTGTAATATTACAACGAAACGTCAACAGAAATAAACTTTTTCATATTAAAAAGCCTGTTAATGCTAAAAACTTTCAAAATAAATACCTCAAACAGGCAATAAATCAATTTCAAGAAATATATATATATATATATATATATATATATATATATATATATATATTATATATATATATATATATATATATATATATATATATATATATATATATATATTATATATATAATATATATATATATATATTTCTTGAAATTGATTTATTGCCTGTTTAAGATATTTTATTTCGAAAGTTTTTAGCAATAACAGGCTTTTTGATATGAAAAACTTTATTTTTGTTTTATTTTTCAACAAAAATAAAGTTTTTCATATCAAAAAAAGCCTGTTATTGCTAAAAACTTCCGAAATATAAAATAATATATATATATATATATATATATATATATATATATATATATATATATATATATATAATAATAGATGGACGTGGTGCGACTGACGAGTTCCTTGCAGAACGAAACATATATGTCTCGCACTTCCATCAGGTGTGGCATCGATTTCAGTATTTCTCTAACATTTATCCCGTGAAGGATAATGGAGGCATCACATCGTACACGTTCACATATCTAGCTCTACTATAACATTCTCCTGATTAATTTGAATTTTTCAAATGAATGTTCTAGTGTTCATTTTCTTAAATATTTTATTCAGTGCCATAAGCACAAAAATTTTCATTTCCTTATATATATATATATATATATATATATATATATATATATATATATATATATATATATATTTATATAGGAAAACAAGAACGGGAAATTCCCACAAAGATTTACGGGCCAATCAATTGAAACGGCATTTGGATGAAATGACCTGAGAATGAACTTTATCAAAATACAAATACAATAACGGAAGAAATCAGAAAACGAAGAGCAAAGTTCTATGCACGTCTTCAGAATGAAACTCTCCAAAATACCAAAGAAACTACTCGATATAATTATGAAGAATAAATGCGGAACAGAGTGACTAGAAGAAGTCCAGATCTACTACAGATCCATATAAAAAATCTCGAAGATCGTACTGAGCGTCGCTATAGAATCGCACATGTGAAATTTTTACAAAATTCACGCGACAACCTGGAATAAAATGGACAGATAAATGGAAGAAAGAGCATTCCGAGAGGATGCAGCGTTTTTGGGAGGCAAAAAAGATGAAGCAAAAGCCTTAAAAATTGCGAATTCGAGTTCAATCGCCCTCCTCATGGTAAACAATCGTTATTATAATAATAATATATATACATGAAGGAAAAAAAAATTAATTCAAGTTTCCAAATATACAAAAATTGAAGTCTTCGTTCATAATAAATTTTGAAAACTTATTTTCTAACCAGAATTACTCTGAAATAACATAGAAATTAGATCGAAAATATTCTCAAACTTTAACAATAATACAATTCTGTGGACGATAATAAGACGATTAATTTCTCACCAATTGCTGTTTTATTAAATATTATTGGCATTTATTAGGTGAAAATCTATTATAGTGAAATATAAGATGAATTCGAACATTTAAAATTTCTTTTTCAATAGATGACACTGAAGTTTCGCTCGTCTGGTGAAAAATTATGTTGAAAACAATAAATTAAAATTAACACACCTAACTTACGTTTCACTGAGTATATTATAAACTCTACATAAGTTTCGGGTGGTTAACCTATTATCAAGAGTGTACAATATTACTAATTATTGATATATACTATTGATATTGTATACTGTCAGTAATATTGTATACTCTTGATAATGGGTTAAACCCCGAAACACATGTAGAGTTTTTAATATATTCATTGAAACTTAAGTCAAGTGTGTTTATTTCAATATATTGTTTTTGACTTGAAGTTTCGATTAGAAATCTGAATCGAAAGTTCAAGTGTTTGATTTCGTCTTACATTTCATCATAAAAATTGTTAAATTCAATGGACGATGAATCAACTCCTTGATAGTTCATATTTAAATGAGAGATAATAAGAATTACTTGTCTAAAAATCACTAACTGTTAGTGTTTGCAGACAAATATATATTATTACCTCTCATAAAAATTGTTTTAATGAGTAAGTGATACCAATTTTTTATACTACCTGTACCTACTCATATTTCACAAGAAACTGAATTTTCACGACGGAATAACCACTACACAAACTGAAAAATTTTCAAAAATAACTGACATAAGTTCTCAATACATTTGAGGGGATAAAGAACCTCTTAATCACTCAATAAATACCTATTTATCAAATTCGAAATGATACTAACCTTCGGTAAAATATTTCTCGCAAACATGACGATTGCGATAATCACAAATAAAGAACGTAAAAATTACTGGTAGATTTATGCGATTACATTTTATATAACTCAATCCCACCAGAAAGTGACAACAGACTGGAATTATCGAAAAGAGAGTTTTCACTCTTCACATCTTAGTATTTCTTAAAAATATTGTTCGTTCATGCGAAAAAGATTGTGTTAACCAAATCGACCAGAACTGTTATTTCATAGAATGGTGCATAATAAAATGACTTCACTTTTATTCGATATTTTTTTTTTGGTTACTTCCTCCAGGTTCAAGAAACTCTCTTCTCAAAACCATAAAAAACGCGATCGGGAGAATCTGTTGGTGAAAAATAGAAAGAAAAAGTGTGGGCATAAATGATTAGAACGTCATCTCTTGCAACAGTTTATTTTCATTATTTGTTTCCGAAGAAACCACTACTTGTTAACGGATTAACACGGCTTTTAATGCAATCTCTTATGATCTCTCTGGTTAGTCCCCCTCCACATTTCCGTAGTAAATTTCTATGCAGCATAATTTGTAATCAAATGAAGCCATAAATATCGGGTCAAATTGTGTAAAGTTTCAACAAAAAAACTGAACTGAAATTTCATAATAAAGGTACAATTTCCCTTTTGTGCATAGTCTTATTCCGTGAATTACTTTTATAACCATAATAACGGTAGGTAATCCTATATAAGTCGTTAGAGAACACAGTAATTGATCGTAGTACAAAAGAGTATATTAAAATCTCTCAGTTTTCCTGATTTAAAACAAAATTTTTCAGGAATTTTTTAGGATAGTAAAAATGAAGCAAGTCAATTGAACTTTTCAGATTATTCTATTATATGTCTGAACATGAGAAAAAATTTTTCACAAGAAAATATTCACAGGCGCCCGAGTTTTATGTACATTCGTGCCACTGCTCTTTCAATCGGCGGGATTGAAATTGATGGAGATCGTAATTTTCATTTGAACCTAAAAAACTGAGAACCAATTTTGATTTCAATATATTTCTCTTTTAATGAACTCAGAAAAACTGAAGGAATTATGAAATTCGAATTTTGCTTCAGGTTTCAAACAAAAAATGTGCTTTCTGTGAAAAAATAATCTCAACTTGCTCTAAAAATTGTTGAGAATTTTTTTTCGGGTATGTTTTTGGTTCAAATAGAAGAGAAAACAATACTAAAGCTAACGAGCTTCCGTTTGTTTTGATTGGTCGTTTAGTTTTTTTATTATCCCTCCCGCCAGTTCAAAAGAATCGTAAAAACGAAAACTCGAGAAAACGAGCTTTTAACCGAAAAGTTTTCAGTCAAAAAATTTAAATTTTTCGGCTACTTATGGACTTATGGTTATAATTCTATCCTTGTGCCATTAAATAAACCTACTTTCTCCTCAAAACACGCTATGATGAAGTTACTCGAGTCTACGAGTGCGACCATCCTTGCTGGAGGAGGTTATAAGCTGATTTTCCGTCTCGATCCGTTGTACGTTAACGTCATCCGCAAAAATCTTGCAAATTTGGCCAATTTTTAAATCGATCAACTGCATTATATTTGAAACTGCAGAATATCCTTTGTTGAACATTTCTGCATGGCTGCAATTTCAACGATTTTTCTGTTAGAATTGGGGTGTTTTGAGTTGATGCGCCAGACGGTAGAGTTGAAAGATTCGTTCGAATTTTGCTTATATCCGCTCAATCATCTGCTCAAAAGTTTGTCGTTTGAAAGTTTTTCTTAGATAGGACAAACATTATGACGAATAATTCGGAGTTATTTCACCAAGGGAGCAAAGCGGGCCCCCAACTGTCCGAGCGCTCGTAAACCTGCTCGATGCCACACTGCGTTCGGTGCTGTACCTTTGAGAATATTTCGAATTAGCCTATATAACTTGGTCTACACATTCTTAGATACACATAAGGAATGCATTCAATCGATTTTTTGTACGTTCTAAATGAGGATCCCCCTTAAAATACAAGTTCTACGTTGAAGTTTTCTGTCCTAACACATATAAAATTTGGAATGTCCACAAGAACACAAATACACTTTAAAAACGTTACGTGAGTTATGGTATCGATTGGTGAATGCTTAACAGAGAACAAAGAAATATTGTATTTTAATTGATTGTCCCAAATATTTCAGTTATACTTCCAGAACTCTTGAAAACTCAAAAATGTCATGTAGTTGATTCTTTTGAAATAGATTTGATAGAATTAGGTGAAAAGTAATCATTAGGGACGGATTATATGCATTCGCATATGCATCGGCATATTTGAGTCATTCTCAGGGGTAATAGCATATTTCACCCAGGATATACGAAGTCTGTTCAAAAAAAAGGTGAATTTTAAATTTTCGCAGGCTGTGCACATTCGATTATCGAAATTTTCTTCGTTATGTTGGTACATATACGTTTCTTATATGTTGAAATTATCAGCCATTTTTAATTATTAGTTTTTTTTTAACAACTGAAAAGGTTTGTCACGTTTCTGTGTGTTCTTAGATTTCTTACTTTTTTTTTGAGAAAAATGGAAAAAAGAATCTGTATTGAATTGTGCGTTAAAAATTAAATAAAGTGGTCCAACGCATTTAAAATGTTTACTGTGGTATTCAACGAGACTACTTCATCTCAAAAAAGCGTTTATAAGCGGTACAAATGCTTCACAATAGATGTTGATGACTATGAGCCCCCTGTAATTGCAACCACGTCAAAAAGCGAAACAGAGAAGAAAATGGTTTTGGAAAATCGTTGAATCAGTATTGAGTAAGTTGCAACGGATGTTGGCATATCAATGAGCTCATGCCATGCCATTTTCTGGATATTTTTGGCATGAAACCTATGGCAGGAAATTTATTCCAAAATTGCTAAATTTTGAGCAGAGGCATCGTCGCATTAGTATCGCTCAGAAGTTGTTGAATGACGTCAACAACAATTCAAATTTCCTCAAAAAGGTCATGACGTATGACGAAACGTGGGCATATGAATATGACATCGAAACCATGGCCCAATCATCCCGATGAAAATTGGATCAAATGTGAAGGTATTGCTCACTGTTTTCGTCGATTACAACAGCGTGGTGCACCATGAGTTCTGGCCAACAGTTCGTACGGTTAATAATGAATACTACAAGGAAGTTATGCAACGTTTGCGTGAAGCAATACAGCTCAAACAATTGGAATTGTAGAAAAACAAATCATGGATTCTGCATTACGATAATGCACCAACTCACACATCAATGTTGTTCGTCATTTTTTGGCCAAAAACTACACAGTTCTCATGCCTCAACCACCGTATTCACCATTTTGGGTTCTCTGCGACATTTTCCTATCCCTAAAACTGAAAATACCAATGAAAGACAAACGTTTGCTACAATCGATGAGATATTGTCGGAATTGAAGAACGAGCTGATGGACATATCGAAAAGTGCATTTCAGAAGTGCTTCGAGGATTGGAAGAAGCGCTGGCATAAGTGCATTATATCTGAGGGGATTACTTCGAACTGGACAAATTGAACTTTAATGAATAAATAAGTATTTTCGAAAAAATTAAAATTCACCTTTTCTTTTGAACAAACTCGTATTTATGAAAGATATTAGCGGTATATTTACAATATTTTCTCAGTACACATCCCTGGGTTCAGAACTGCGATGAAATTATACCACGAATCTGAACAAATGAGTAGTAACGAAAGGGCTATTGAATAACACCTCAAATTATTGAAAGGTTTGAAGCTCACGGTTTGGCATCGGCTGAAACTATCCAAACAATGAATGAAATCGCCAGTATCAAATCACCCAAGATGGAATCAACCTCAGTGGATGTGGATATTAAATAATTTCAACGTTATGTAATATTACTGAAATGTGTAATATGATGGAACTATCCAAGAGTGATTTTCTGATTGTATGTTGATTTTCAAATAAAAAATGGAGACTTACCTTTCTTCTTGTTTTTTGGAATCCTAAAATGTATCATTCAATTTCGGATATTCTACAAATTGTCGTGCATATTTGAAGTATTAATCCAGCATTTGATGAAGAAGTAGTACTTCGAAATGTCGTCATGCTTATTTGTATCAAATTATGAGAAAATTCTAAATATTGTTTCATTATGCATATTTGAAGCGTTTATCATACATCATGAAACGTTGATAGCATGCATATTTGCATGCATATCACACAAGCCTTTTATATTACATATAATCCAGTCTCTAGTAATCATCGTTTTAATGGTTATATAAGTAAACAATCTGATAGTTATTGAACTAATCAGTAAGCAACCGATTATGTATTTATATTGCATTTCTCAACTTTGAATTGTTGCAAATAGTTTTTTTTGAAAAATAGAATGAAATCATTTTTATTCTGAAAACTTCGTGAACCTATTTTGTGAATTTGTAATCTGCAATGTACTCGGTTATGCTTTGTCAATATTTGACTCGTCTCCTGATGAAAATCTTTCAAAAACAGGAGTTATAAATATATTTTTTGAGGTGGTTCATCTTTTCCCCACTTATTCGTGCATGTAGGTGTGTTTATTCTTACACATATTCCCATTTTCGCATACTTTTCATACTATTTTTGTCGAAAATGTCCCACGAAATTTTAGACAAATTAATTGACATTATTCGTATTTTTCTCCTATAGTTCTTATGTTCTATAATTATCAATACAATATCTGATTTTATTCTGCATTCTTATGGAATTGCGAATCTTTTGGATGAATTCAATTGAGTTTTAGGACTCACTTATAACTTGTGCTTATAACTCACTTATCACTTATCCGACTTAATATTACACCCAAAAACGCTCTAATCAAATGCTTATAGGGAATATGATATTATATATTCATAAGGCTACTGTTTTAAAATTGGTAGTTATATCATAATATCTTCTCTATTGCGGAACAATGAGGAAAAAATTACTAGAATTAGAATAAAGGATGCCGTATGCTTTGGTAAATCGATGAATTTATTAGATTGGTATAATTTCCAACCTACAACCTGTCATCTGCTTTTTCCAAATCAATGTGATATGAATATTCACTTAACAAATAAGTAAACTCGTCCCTGATTCGACATAGGCGTATCGTAATATCATCTGAATGCATTCATATAGTTATCAGTGCACTTTGTAAATATTCAATATGTATACTATAATATTATTTCGATAATTTTTTCACGAATTAACCAAAAGAATATCATAGATTATTGAATATCATTGATCTTTTGAATATATAATTGATAAATGCTACAACTTAGGTTTCAGAGGCGCTTTTCTAGGTTGGTTACGTAGTTACCTTGAAGAAAGAACAATGCTAGTGAGAATAGGCGAGAATTATTCTCATTACATTGCTCTTGGGTGCCGCAAGGTTCTGTACTCGGACATCTACTATTCATATCATTTATACACGATCTGCATGAGAAGTTGTACTGATTTTTGATAACACTATTTGCCGATGAGTCATCGGTAGTTGTTTCTGGTAGGACTCCTGAAGAACTTCTGGAGGCATGTGAATGCTTTGTGAGGGAGTTTGCGAATTGCCGTCGAATGAACAATCTGATGGTGACAGTTGACAAAACTGTATGTGTTCAATTTTGTCTGAAGGGCAATGGGTTCAGTACCTTCAAAACCAATCAATTTGTGCCAATCAAAACACACATTGATGTTTTATGTGAAAAATTAAGTAACTCATTTTATATAGTCATTGTATATAGTCAGAATATATAGTCATTGTATATTGTCATATAGTTCTGCTGTACAGAAATAAATAAGTTGTTCATTATATAGAAAGCAATACTTCGATTAATATTCAATATTCATCAACGAACATCTTGTAAACCTATTTTCATTAATAATTACATACTCATCCTACCTTTTTATATATGTTAACTATATGTTAAAGAAAATGAAGATAGGTTTATTAAATTGAATAGTAATCATGAGTATTCAACAAGAAACAGATGTGCAACATCACTGTTTCTTGAGTATTAAATATTCAACCATTTACCGTCTAATTTGAAATTACTGAAAGCTCATTTGTTTAAGAAGAGTTGAGTCATTGATGTTAACAAAGGCATACTATAGTGTGGCAGAGTACTTCGATGAGTCGAATGTAGGCAATAATATATGAATCAATTTTTTGTATCTTATATTTTTTTATTTTTTTACCAGGAATGTCCCTCACCATGTGAAATTTCTGAAATTTTTTTTTCAAATAAAGTTGTATATTACTGTGAATATAAACTGAACCAACATTTCTGTTTGAACCAATATTTTTGTTCAAGGACTGAATGGAAGATCGGACTCAAAACTGAACCCAGACATTTTGTGACCATTTTTCTTAGTTGTAATTATTGTATCAATAGAATGAATGTAATATCACAATGTAAACAATTTTTGTCAATAAATTTTATTATTATTAAATATATGTATATATATATATATATATATATATATATCCTTAACCACTTGAAGTTCGCTGACGATATAGTCCTGTTCTCCCACGATGCTACCGATCTTCAAGAGCGCATCAATGAACTGAACATCGCTAGCTAGGAGATAGGTCTGGAAATAAACACCGCAAAAACAAAGGTGATGCTGAACCCTTTCTGCATCAGAGAGCAAATGGAAGGGAACGGATCCCCATTAGAAATAGCAGTGTCTTACACATATCTGTGACAGAGTGTCACGGGAGACGGGGATATTACACCGGAGATCATGCAAAGGACCAGAACAGCTTGGGGTACAGTTGGCCGACTGAAACACATCTTCAAATCAGATATGCCACTGTCCTTAACGAGCAAAGTGTTTGACCAATGCGTATTACCAGCGATGACCTACGCAGCGAAACTTGGACCATGAAATCTGCTCACATCCAGAAGCTTCGAACGACCCAGCGAAGTATAGAAAGATACATGATGGGCCTAATCATACGAAATAGAATACGCTGCAGCTGGATAAGAGGTCAAACAAAGGTGAAGGATGTCGAGGAGTATGTAAATAGGTCAAAGTGGAAATGAGCAGGCCATCTAGACCGAACAAGAGATGAGCGTTGGTCAGCTGTGGTTGGTGATTGGAAGCCCAGAGACAAGGGTTGCTCATGATGATGATATATATATATATATATATATATATATATATATATATATATATATATATATATATATATATCATCATCATCATGAGCAACCCTTGTCTCTGGGCTTCCAATCACCAACCACAGCTGACCAATATATGATGACCAATGACTAATATATATATATATATATATATATATATATATATATATATATATATATATATATATATATATATATATATATATAATAATAATAATATAATAATAATCTTTATTAATCCTTTCAGACATATAGAAACATATGTATAGGACACGTCAAATTACAAGGTTATCAGAAATCACAATCATTGAAGTATTCTTCTACAGAGTAGTAACATTTTTTGATCAATTTCAACTTAATAACATTTCTAAATTTAGTTTTGGGTAAACATTTTATTGAATATGGTAGATGATTGAAGAGCTTAACTCCTTTATACAGTGGTGAAGATTCATATTTAGATGTTCTGTGATGGGGAAGTAGCAACACTTGGGAATTTCTTGTGTTGTAATCATGAAAACTCGATAATTTCACCAAATTACTATGGTTTTCCTTCACATACAATAAACTCTTGTAAATGTATATACAGGGTACCGTCAATATCCCATGTGCCATGAATAGCGGCCTACAGGAAGAACGAGGATTCAAAACAAATATCATACGGATAATACGTTTTTGGGACACGAATACTCTACTTATACTAGAGAGGCCCCACAGCAATATATTATATGACAAGTGACTGTAGCATAAGGCATAGTAAACATTCAACACCGATTCTTTAGGAAGAGAATCCTTTATTTGATTTATTGCGAAGTAGGCTCTGCTTAGTTTTTTGCACAATGCATCAATATGTTGACACCATCTCAAATTACTATCAATGTACACCCCAAGGAATTTAACATGATCCTTAGAGGTGATTAATGTACTACCAAACTGTATAGTCATTGTACGATTTAAGTTTTTAATGCCAAAGAACATACAGTCAGTCTTCTCAATATTTACAATCAAGGCATTTTTATGACACCAATTTGTAAAGCACTGCACTGTAATATATATATATATATATATATATATATATATATATATATATATATATATATATATATATATATATATATATATATATATATATATATTAGAGGAGCTGGCTATGTGAACATGTAAAATGTGATGCCTTCATTATCTTTCAAGTTATAATTGTCAGATAATATTGAAATCAGTGCCTACACTTGATAAAAACGCAAAAGTGTTTTATGTTTTTTTTTACAAGAAACTCATCAGTTGTGCCAAGTCCAACAACCGAAATCTATCACTATCTATTTCCTGAGTCATAAAAGGGTGATTGAGAATTGAAGTCGATGCCTTTCGCTTGTTGGACCTGGAACAAGTGATGAGTTCATTGTAGAACGAAACAGTACACTGTTTTTTGTTTCCATTAAATGTGGGCATCAATATGAACATTCTCTAACATGTATCCCATGCAGGATAAGGGAAGCATCACATTGCACATGTTCACATTTACAGCTCTGCTATGAAATTCTCTCGATACGTTGTCTTAAATTCTCTTCCAGGAAATAAACGGATTGAAATATTCCATATAAATGTTTTCAATTTCAAGATGTTAAAGAATCTTGAAATCGCTGCCTTCATCTATTGAAAACGTGAGACAGTATACTGTTTCGTACTACAAGGTACTCATCAGTCACGCCACGTTCAACGGATGCAAGGCAACGATTTCAATCCTCACATACACTCTAGACGATTTTAAGACAGAAATATGGAGTAAGTATATGCCTATATAATGCATAGATGAACGTACATCTCAAATCTTAGAATCAATGAAAAGTACATCTACATAATATATATATATATATATATATATATATATATATATATATATATATATATATAAATATAACATCTACATAAATTTAACAACTGTTTCAAAAATAAGACATAATTTTTAGAAAACAAACAGTATATTCTTGACCTTATGTAGATAATTCGATACCCAAGGTTAGTATCTAAATATTAGGTTATTCACATTTACAAATGTGCGTATTAGATAAATGATTTCAATTCTCACACTCGATGAAAAGAAAGAGTGGATTTTCCATACTTATAGTTAACTTTAATTTAACAACTCAGCAACATTTATAATGATCACGAAAGAGGATGTGACTAAACAACTTTAAATCACCTGTGGATTTTTATATTCATTAATTTATTGAAAAACCAGTACAAAGCTGTAATATCCTATAGAGACAAAACTAGTTTGACTGTACATACAGTAAATGGAAAACTTTACATTTCTGAGACTCTTAATCGAAATATCGAAATATTTCAAATAATAGCTGGGAGCTATCTACACAAATGTTGTCAACGAGAACGAACCTATGACTTTCGAGTGTGAATATTAAATGCGCTTCGAAAAATCATATATCTTGTTGAATGATAATAGGATACAATTGTTCATCATTATTATGAATCATCAGCCCATCACTCAATCAATCAAGTACAGATGACTTTCAAAGAGCCCACATGTTCTATATCCGAATGAGGAGAACATTACTTCGTGTGCATTCGCGTGAGCTCCCTCTATCGAAGAAAAGATGTAAAAACTATCCCTAGCGTTCTAGATTCCTACTCACGACAACATTAGTACGACTGCGATAGATACTCATTGTTGCTCTTTAAATCTATTTTGCGATTATTTGACTAACACTTATTTCTATCTGATATCATTTTCGAGCTGTCTCAGTAGAATTAAGTACTTACATATGTCTCTTCAACGTTATAACGAACGCCACTGGTCGCATTATGGCTTTGAGGAATAGGCACATCTATAATTCAAATGTTTCGTGATACAATGAATCTGAAATTCGCTCGGCTGTAATAATCGTGAATGTGTATGGGTTGGATCAGTATTAATAAAGAAACGAAACTCAAACAAAAGAACATGAGAGTTAACAGTCTCTTGTTCTTTTTTGTATTCGGTTTGATTTTCCGCACTAACTCCCAGAGACCTATAAATGCCAGAATACGTAAGTTTAACATCTCAAATTTTCCATAATAACTTTTTGACTTTAAAGAGCGTCATAATCCAGCAGAAAAAATCAGAATATTTTCATGCCTAACGAAAAACAGGAATACTTTATCTTGACTTGATATACTCAAAGATTTCTTCATATATTTGGAAGATATTAGGAACACATTTCTTACATTGAAATGTATACCACTTCTACGAATGTGAATCTTCAATTATTGACATAAGTTACATGTCCCTTTGATAATAAAATGAAAAATATTTTTGAATTAATTGAATATTTGAAATCACTGCGGTTGTAGATGTAGCCACCAATAGCTGTTATTCACATTACTGTGATAGTAAGGACAATATTATTAATAACATCAACAGAAATCGAAACTATTGATAACACAAGAAAAATTAAAGTATTACAATTGTCGAAGTACATATAAGACGGAAGAGTTGGCATGTACAATTGAGTCTAATGAAATATTTCGCTTATATATCTCCTTGAATGAAAAACTTCAAATCTGATATTCATACAAACCTATAATTAGTTTTATTAGACTAAGTTGTCACTGCATCAAAAATTTATGTAGTTTGTCTTTATAATAGATTAGGAGATCTCTATAGCTTTTAAAATAAATTTTGGTTATGTAATTATTTTTGGTATATATATATATATATATATATATATATATATATATATATATATATATATATATATATATAATGAGTGATTTTTTAAGGGTTTTTTAAATCGAATAAAACCGAAATATTCCGAAAACCGAAAATCGAATAATTGATAACTTGGCCTTTGCCATTTACATTTTGCAGATAATTTAATGTAAATTTTGTCCGCGGCTCCGTATTAAATGGTCCATTCGGAAGGTCCAATTTTGCGTCACTTTTTCGAGCATTTTGGCCTCTATTCCACAAATTACACATGTTATATTATCCTGTAAGGCTTCAATCGCGTTCGACTTGTCCACATACACTAACGACTTTACATAAACCCACCAGAAATAATCCAGAGGCGTCAAAACGCATTATCTTGGCGGCCAATTCAAAGCGCCATTTCGAGAGATAATCTGCTCACCAAATTCACCCTTCAACATGTACATTGTTTCACAAGCTGTGTGGCATATGGCACCCTCTTGATGAAACCACATGTCAACCATGGGATAAAAAACAATTTCGTATCATGGCTCGATATCGTTCGCCGTTGACGGTAACGCTTCTTCCACGGTCATCTTTTTAAAAAAATGGACCGATGATGCCACCAGCCCATAAACCACACCAAACTGTCGTTTCTTCGGGATGCATTGGTAATTCTTGTATGGCATGTGGCTGTTCATCACTCCAGATGCGACAGTTCTGTTTATTTACATATCCATTAAGCTAGAAATAAGCCTCATCGCTGAACACAATTTTCCGATAAAACAGCGGATTTTCATTAAGCTGTTTCACCATTCACCAAAAATTAGACCTTGTGGTAGGTCATTCGTTTTCAATTCTTGCAAAAGTTGAATTTTATAGGCTTTCAAACCCAAATCAACACCTAAAATTTTCCATGTGGTTGGGTAACACATGCCCAATTGCTGAGAACGGCGACGAAGTTACATTTCACGATCCTCACTAACACTGTAAGCTACGGCTGCAATATTCTCTTCAGTACGAATATATGCACGAATTGTTGATTCACCAGGTCGATTATGATGACCATAATATGGTCGTAACAAACGATACACATTTTTCACAGAGCACGAATTTTGATAGTAAATTTCAACAACGTGCCATCGTTGCTCGTTTATTAGTCTTTTCATCATAAAATGGCAGAGTATACTGAAAACTTTCCTTTTTGACAGATGACGTTTGGATGCCATTACCAACCAGTGCCGCCAACCTGAAAAACTTAACTCTTAAAAAATCAACCATTATATATATATATATATATATATATATATATATATATATATATATATATATATATATATATATATTTATATATATATATATATATATATATATATATATATATATATATATTCGAAAATGAATACTAGAACATTAATTCGAAAAATTCATAATTTGAATAAAACTGAGTACTTTATAGGTCATTTTCTCTATAATTCAGTCAAACATGACAATATTGTTTCAACTACACAGTGACTTTATCAGATGTAGATGATAAACTAAGCTAATACATTGTGGACCACCCATATTTATGCTGAAGTATGAATAAATGACCATAGAATACTTTGTACTTTTTCCTTTTACTTAAATAAATTTAATAATGGGGAATTACTCATTGTTGGTCATTCAATGAACTATACGATTTCGTCCTATTAATAATCTCCATTGCCTCTAACAGGGTGAGTTTGTAACCTTTTCGTTCCGTATGCAATTTTTAAAATTGTTGTTGAAGCAGTCGTTTTTTATATGGTGTGTTGCATACGTCAAATCGTTTTTTTTCTTCCGACTTCACTTTTTTTTTCTACGTTTGAGATAGGTACCCAACGTCATTTTTTTTTAATCACTCAGTATCGAATTGGAAACTTCAAAAACTAATGAAATATTGACCGATTACAGACCACTGGGTAACGTTGCATATATATTTGGTACGAAAATGTGACAAAATTCAATTAACAGGTCCTTTTCAGATGACTTTCGATCGGTATTGTTTCAAATAGTGTCTCTATTGAGTTAAGACCTTTGTTTAGTTACTGATCACCTTATCAATTGTGTTTTGTAACTGGAACAAACATTTCTCAGTTTAACATTAATATTGTGAACACATGTTGGAAGCTAATTCTTTGATTTTTTTTTAATATTAATTATACGATAATAGATAGATTTGGCAATTAACTATTAGGAAAATCGATCACTTGTTTCGATCAATTGTACATGTCCATAAATAATTTTTGACTGAAGAATACAATATTCTGGGAATTTATATCATTTTGTGGAAATGAATCGTGAAATTCCATCATTCCATCAATTAAGAATTAGTTCCAAGAAAGACAACCTAACTCTCATTTTTTAATATAGATCAACCGTCTAAACAATTTTAAAAAATTCTCTTTTAATTTCCGTATTAACAAACTATAAGGCCTAAATATAGTCGGTTGAGAAGGAAAATGCATGTTGAAATTCCTTGTCAACTTATTGATAAATTAAACACGTTTTCAAAAATTTTGAAAATTTGTAGAATATTTTGAAAATTTGTTTAATTTATCAAACTTTTGAAACTTTTGAAGATGTGTTAGTAGACCTAAATATCATTTGAATATTACAAATATGTTATGAAACGCCTTTCAATTGAAATATTCCTGCAAAAATTCCTTCTTCAGTGAGAAAAACATTTGTACTGTGCCATTTTCAGAGAGGAAGAATAAAACACAATTACTCGTCTATTTTAATCTTCAATTAGCTCAAATTGATCACACTGATACTTCCTACGTCTATGAAATTGATAATACTTAAATATGACAATCAACAACAGTACAAAAACACTGAATACTGCAGACACTAAAATTATTATAAAAACTGAGTTACTTTTTGTGCTAGGACTAACCTGCACAGTATTATAGGCTTCTGGAAAAACATCTTCTTTACAATTAATTCCACCAATGTTCTCTTCGTCATAATGAGTTATATTGTCCGCTCTATAATTTATTCCTTTCCAAGAAAAATATTTGACAACTCTATGCAAAAAATTACAAGAAAAGTAGTTATCCTTTATATTTACAGTGCTAAGAGCTCTCATATTAGTGATGATCAAAGAATAGTCTAAAGTTTTCAACTTATTACCTGCGATGTCCAGAGTTTCAACGTTATCCAATTTAACAAAAAGCAAATAGCTCAGAGACATGAGGTTGTTTCGAGAGAGATCTAAAATTTGAAGATTAGTTAGAGATGAAAACACATCATTATAATCCAAGCTTTCTAATTTATTATTCGATAGATTTAGTTCTACTAAGGATGTTGTTCTATTAAAAATCAAATCAGGTATATGTATGATGCCATTATTGCTCAATGAAAGCTTTTCTAATTGTGTTAAATTCGTAAACATATCGTTTTCCAAAATAAGATTATTTCCTTCTAAATTCAATGTTACAAGCGAAGGAAAATTACTGAAAATTTTGGAAGTGCCTTTTAACTTATTGAAAGACAAATCTAGAATTTCTAGATGAGGTAATCGATTAATACTGTTAATACTTTCAAATGTTAATTCGTTGTGCGCTAAATAAACTTCAGACAATCCTGAAAGGAACTCTAACTTGATCTTTGCGATTTTATTTCGAGAAAGATCTAATTGTTTCAATTTGTACAAAGTACCAAATGCAGCGCTGCTAATGGACGATATAGAATTGTTTGATAGGTTCAAATAACTCATTTCATTGGTCTTTTCAAAATCCGTGTCAGTTATTCGACCAATTAAGTTGTTTTCTAAATGAAGATGTTCCAAGTTTTTGAACGACTTGAAAGCACCATCTAAACTACTTATTTCATTATCACTTAAATCTATTGTTTCTACATTATAATGATTGTCTTCGTAGGATTCTTTTCGACGTACACTTTCGATAGGTACACTACACTGATAGAGATCCGGCCTAAGATATTTCAATTTGTTCTTCTTGAAGTTTATGACCCTAATATTAGGAATATCACATAGAGGTATATCTTCTATATCATCAAGTTCATTGCTGATGAACTCAAATATTTCTAAACTAGATGACTTCAAGCTGTCTTTGGACATCATGTTTACACTATTATTTTCCAGGTGAAGAAATTTGAGTTGAAGAAGGTTCTTAAAAGTTCCATTTCCTATTTGCATCAGTTTGGTATTCTTCAAGTTGAGCTTTTGCAACAGTTCTAATTTTGAGAATGGGTCGACCTGTCCATTTATAAGAATTTCTGAATCTTCAATACTGAGTTCTTTTATTTTTGGTACATTCTCGAATATATTCGAGGTTATGTTGGCTAAAGAGGCGTTCCTGATCAGAAGTATTAGAGCATTATGAGCTGCTATGGATCTAATAATATTTTCTTGTCCTTCCTCTATATCTTTGCAAGTTACTTTGAATCCATTTGAATTGAAATAATCGCTGTACACGAATTCAACATCGCAATCCGAAGTTGAAGCAATATGAAGTATTCCAAATGTCACCAAGATATGTAGGTATGCCATCAAAAAATCTGAAAAACAAGATTAGATTTTATTAATAATAGCAATATATATTCGTCAGTAAAAACGACAAAAAATAAACAATTATCCAAAAAACAAAAAGAAACAAAAAATTACACGTGTAAACATAATTCATAACATGTATACCTAAAACTGTATTGATCAAAACATGAAATCCCACACGATAGTTGAAAATTTAGGATTATAAACTTTTCATCAATTCTTCAACCTTGATGTTTCAGCCTGCCTATTATTTGAAGTTGTTCGCCATTTTATCCCGAAAATAAGGATGAATATCAATAGATCTTCATTGGAATAGAAACTCCTACATTGGGAAAATAATTGTGAAAAAGAATTATTTTCAAAACGACTAAGTTCGCATAAATCGGTTGAGCAGATCCTGAGTTACAGGCGTTTTTTCATGTTGAGGTTCAACGTGCTCCCTCCCCTTACTTGCAAAGATAGACTAAAACTTATGAAACCAAATATACGCAGAATTTCTTGAGGAATGCGGTAATCGTAGTTTAAATGCATCTTAATTAGGCAAACTTTGTGAAAAATTCATTTTTCAATTTTTTAAATTTTTTTAATTTTTGGTATTCAATTACGCCCTCTAGCGGCGGTCGTACAACTCTGTAAATAATTTAGAGGTTTTTCTCTAGTACACTTCTGTTATAATTTTTTTCTGTAAGTTTACTGTATAAGGTTGTCGTGATATCTCGAGAGATAATCTTATTGGGACATCCGGTACACTCTGAACTTGTCACGGGAAGGCTATCTGGAAGGCTCATGAGAGTTTATGTCCTTTCTTGAATAGTTTTATTTCGAAAAAGGAGATAAACTCTCGATCAGTGGAATGTATCCAAAATCATCAGTGGCATGTATCCAGGACACTCGATTTCCTGTATACATGCCACTGATGATTCCCATAACAAAATGAAAACTGGCTATATCGTATTTCTAACGAGTTCGTGCCACCATCATTCTTCAAGGTGTAAGTGTTAGAGGATATTGAAATTGATACCATAATTGATGGCAGTACCAGACAGACTGGTTCGTTCTATAATAAATCCGTAAGTGAGTCACTCTCAGCGGTAGTAGCATATTTTACCTAAGATCTAGTTATGATGCATATTATCGGTACATTTACAACATTTTTCCGATTGCACTCATCCTCTAATGCAATGAAAGTGACAATTCAATTTTTAAACCGGTCAATTTAATAGGCACAAAATATAAGGGCTAGTTTTGGTGCTATTTAAAGCCTACAAAAAAAATTACCAAATTGACCACTCTCTCTTGAAACAGTTATAACTTGATGGGGAACGTGGATCAAAGCAGAGCTGTTTCAAAAAAACATTTTGGGATTATTAAATCTGTATATAAATGACTTATTGTCGATCAGTCTAAGGACGCATTAAAATTCCATTCTGAAACTTTTAAGCCTAATAAACTATGAGCCAAAGCTTAAAACTCTCGCTTTCGTTTCGACTAATTTTATCCAAACAGTTAATGAAATCCGCCTAATCAACCTGTGATCAATATCTTTGGAACATATTGGACAATAACCCAGGTTTTCAACTTTTGTGTCAAATTGATAGTTTCATTAATTGGACCACAGAACATTTGAAGCAAATTTTAAGTGTTAAGACAGTTCCAAGTTCAAATTCTGCTCAGTGACCGCAGTGGATGAAGAGTGAAACTTTTCCACATTTTCCACTATGTTACTGTAATAATCGCCTACCCAGAAATAATTCACTTAATTGGATGCTGATTTTGAAATTTAAAAAAAAATAAGACTAACTTTTCCTTTTCTTTCGGTTTCTAAAAATCATCATTTTATTTCACGTGTTCTGCCAATTTTCGTGCATATTTCGAGTATATTTCATGCATATTTGCATGCATATAACAAGATTCTTATGTTGCATATTAATCCGGTCTCTACTTATTGGATTCGTATTCGACATTTTGCCATTTACATTTGGGATATACATTTATATGTACGCTTATAATATATGATCGCTAGTAGATCGCTATGAATTTCCTTATCTCTATTTTCCACCACAATCGTACTACTAACGCAACTCATTCACACGTAAGAACATGTTAATTACACTTGTCAAAATAGACCTTGCATTTTAAATTATGCTCAATTTAAATATTTCTCACATGTCCATATGTACGGGTATCGTAGAACGCGTGAGTATTTGGAGTTTAGTGTTTTTATAACCTGAAAGATGATTTCTTTTGGTGGTACTCATTCAAAAGTAGTTACAAAGAATTCATTGCTTGGCAATTTTCACCTCAGATTCATTAGAAGTTGATTGAGATAGAATTCGTTGCTTCGCTTGGCGATGAACGAGGCACAACTGATGAGTTCCTTACAGAATGAAACAGTCTGTCTCGTGCTTCCATCAAATGCAGCATCGATGTCATATTCTTTTACAATGATACCTTGAAGCATTACCAAGACAGCTTTACTATGGTATTTTTACAACAATTGTAATTTTTCGAATGGAAGTGTTCAAAATATTGACAGACAAGTAAACTTTCGAAAAAAATACTTGATGTGAAAACTTGTTGTTTTCTACGTGCTGACGACTGAAACTAGGGTCAAAATTGGAAATGAAAATATTATCATGTAGTTTCGACGTGGACCAACTATTCAACATATGTATTTCATGTTATTTCAGTTCGACTTGGCTAATTTTTTCTCTTTCTATCTGATATATATATATATACATATTATAGATATCATAAATATATTATATATATATACATATATATATATATATATATATATATATATATATATATATATATATATATATATATATATATATATATATATATATATATATATATATATATATAGATTCACGGGTATCATTTATACTTAGTCAATACTGAGGCTCTCAATGGAATTATCGAAATATTTCAATCAAAACTCTCAGGGAACTGTCTACACAAATGTTGTCTAAATGTGTTACAGCTTTATCTGTAATGTGTAATAATAGTTCCATGTCTAATCAGGAGGAGGATAGAATTCTAGAGAGACTTTATACGTTTTTTTGTTATAGATGGAGCTCAAGTGATTCTTTCACGAACTAATGTTCTCCTCTTTCGGATATAGGACCAAGGGACGTTTTGAAAGTCATCGATTCTTTATTAATTTATTGAATGAGAGTGATGATTCCTAATTAGTTTGAAACAATTTTATCTTATTATCATTCAACAAGTTTGATGATGTTTCGATGCGCACTTAATACTTGATAGGTGATAGGTTCGTTCTCGTTGACAAAATTTGTGTAGACATCTCCCTGAGAGTTTTATTTGAGAGTCTCAGTATTGACTATATATATATATATATATATATATATATATATATATATATATATATATATATATATATATATATATATATATATATATATATATATATACGTATATCTGGGCTCCAAGATCTCAAACGTTGGCAGCGCTGCGAGGACGAAATCCGGAGGCGTTGCGCCATAGCAAGATCTTCAGTGGAAAAGCTCACAAAGATTTGGAGGGACCGAAGAATAACTAAAAACACAAAGGGTCGGCTAATGAAATGCCTAGTCTTTCCAATCTTCTTGTACGGAGCTGAGACATGGACATTGAGGATGCAAGATCGTCACAAAATTGATGCGTTAGAAATGTGGTGCTGGAGACACTTGCTGAGAATCCCGTGGACTGCACATCGAACCAACGTCTCTCGATTCTGAAAGAGCTAAACATCAAAGAGAGGTTATCGTCGACTGTGCAGCTTCGAATCCTTGAATTCTTTGGACATATAACCCAAAACGAAGACTCTATCGAACGATTGGTGGTCCAAGGGAAAGTCGAGGGCAAAAGATTGCGTGGGCGCTTTCCAACAAGGTGAACAGATCTAATAAAATCTGTGACGCATTCCAGCATCAATGAAAATTCTAGAAACGCTAAGCATAGAACAGTGTGGCGCCGTATCGGTGGGACGCAGTGGCACAAGACCGAGACACGACCACGACCACCCAAGAGTGAACGACTGATAAGAAGAATATATATATATATATATATATATATATATATATATATATATATATATATATATTCAAATTTTGAAGTATAGATACTTTCTATTCAAATAAGAACTTCTTGAGCCGCATTTGGCAATTTTTGGTAGGAAAAAACCTTATGGGTTCGCATCATCGACATACTCACGACTGGCGCAAGCTCACTGCTGTTCGGATTAGACGCTTTTAGATAAGTGACATGCGTTCGCGTCACCGACATGCTTATAGCAGTCAGTGACGTATTTTGACGTATATATTACGTGCAACATTATACATGCTGTATATCTTATGAGTGAAATTGAAATAATTTAATGAAAGAGTCAATGTGCATACATTGTACATTGTTGAAGAAGCGTTTTTGTTTCATTATTATTTGAATTATTCAATTATCACTTAATCAGTAATAAGAATCACTTATGCAGTACAATAATGGCTAACAATTGAATAAAATAATAGATTTAAGATGAAAAATAATATGAAATTATCTCATATCCTCATATTTATTTTGGCGTTTGAAAATTTTATATTATTTATATTCTAATTTTCATCCTCTGTAATGCATCACACAATTGGTATTTTACAGTGGCTTGGATGTTTCCAAACATGCATTTAATTATTATTCGGAGTGTTTATAGATGTGGAAACCACATTGATGGTGATAAATTCAATTTAAACATAATGGAATTTCACATTTTCACAGTTTTATTTAAGTTAGCTAGGCATATAATTCAGTTTTCACTTCTATCAGCAGTCTTTACAGCTGCCAATTCTCAATTTCATACGCATTTCATTTCTTTTAACATATGTCAAAGATGAATATTCAAGTTAATTCTGAAGCCTTAAGTTTGATTTTTTCCAATAAAAATGCTAGATAGAGAGGTTTTCATGAGTATAATGACATATACATACCAGATAGAAAGGTCATTGATTTACTTCCATTTCATAACGCACCAACAAAAAATCTGATAGTTATAACTGAGCTGAATTTTTGATGAATTATTTCCACTTCAACTTACCGCAGACAAAATAATTAAACCTATAATTACATAATTTGGAAACATTATTATGCCACTTAGGTATATCTTTCCATTCAATATAATTAAAGCAGACTTCGTTAGATATTACACGAAAATTATTTCCATTCTAATTTGAGTTATTAATGGCAAACTGAAAACGTGTACCTAATGATCTAGATAAAATAAATTATTAGTCCGAAGTAAAAACCTTTGTCTCATTGTCACATGAAAGTAACTATATAGATACCTACTTATTTCATATGGTACACCGTTTTAACTAGACACCGGATTGTATGCAAAAAAGACTTGTAATATGCAAGCAAACATGCTTGAAATACCCACTTAAATTGGAAGAATCTGCGAAATGAAATGATGAATTTCAGGAATTCAAAAAAAATAAGGGTAAGTCTTCATTCTTTTCACTTCAAAATCATCAAATGCTTCATGTTATCGACAAGCAACGTCAATTTATTGTAGCGATAGGAACGCTGAGGTCTTTACACGGTTTATATGCGAGACATATGCATAAAATAGGACTAAAATCAATTCCATTTTGTGAATGTGGGGATGTTGAAACTTTGGAACATATACTTCTAAATTGTCCAACTCGTGAGAAAGAAAGACAAATCATGTTACAGCATATACACGAAATAATAAAAGGATGTCCTTTCAATTTCTTCGAAACAATACGGGTGAATAATATTTAAGTTTACGGGGTTTTATTCCAATTTCTGAAAAACTGTAGGAAAACAATTTAATGATACATAAAAATTGTGTTCATTTTATCTCATTGTAATATTTTATGAATTGTTTCTCCTTTGAAAGGTGAAAAAATTATTTCTCCTTTTTTTCTCTCAATTTTGACAATGCTCTAAATATAGAGTAGTTGAATAGTACCTATCGATATATAATGAATAACACAAGCCTACAAAGAAATTTTAAAAAACGCTATTCTTGTTGGGGAAAGAAATGTTATCAATAAACCATTAGCTTCAAGAGAAAAAATCATTCAGAGTATAATTATTGCAGTGTGTTTTCATTATCAAGAGTATAATTATTGCAGTGTGGTTCTGTGTAAGTGTGCGCTTCGAGGATTGTGACGGCTCATGCACGTGTATGAATTGTTAGTGTATATTTGCATTGCTTCTTTATAATTTTTGATTTATTTATGTTTTTCTCTCTTTATCCGATGTTTTCTTTTAACTCTAATGGTATTTTAGATATTTATATAAATGTTATTTTGTTTTAGTGAATTCTAGGAATTCTCTTTTTTTTTTTTTTCAAATATGTATCATACTTCTTTCGTTCATTTCTTATGTTTGTGTTAACATTTTTTTTCTTCTCTACTTTATTTTCATTTACTTTCCTGAGGTTAGATGGAAGAGTAGCTTATGCTAAATCTCGCCTCTTCTCATGTAGCACAATATGTGTGACAATAAAGACGTTTATTATTATTATTATTATTCTTCTGCCATTGTATATGAAATTAGGGCAATTCGTTTTCAGTTCAATGTTTTCAGTTTATTTCACAGAAATTTCCTGGTTTTAGGACTGAAAACTGAAAACAGGTATCTTTGACGGACCTCAAATACGTCAATTTATAAAAAACACCACAATTTTGGGAATTCAATGAATAATCTGGAAAGACTTGCGTGGAAATCTTTCTTGTGGAACTTGCGTTGCACAAAATTTCCTTGAAAATAATAAGGCTATAACTATCAACAATTAGTAGAGGAAATGCTAGTTTGTTTCAAACATTTAGGCTGTAATATGAGTATAAAATTACACTACCTCAATAGCCATATAGACAAATTCCAACACATTTTACGAGATTTAAGCCAAGAGCAAGGAGAACGTTTCCACCAAGTTATAAAGACGCTGGAGAATAGATACTAAGAAAGGTGGAACACTCATACGATGGCTGATTATTGCTGAGGAATTATGCGAGATTGTCATTGCCAATAAAATATTTTTTTTTGTGAAAAGTGTATTTTTCTTTATCTCGGAAACTAGAGCTGATAGAAACAAACCGGTAACATTTTTTATATCGCCATATAGGACATTTTATTAAAACAGGTCTCAAATCAAAATCGTTGTTAAAAAAAAATGTTGGTTAAACTGGCGTGAATTTCAGCCTTAAAATACCTGAACACCAAAGATGTTTCACAAAAAATAAAACCTATTATCGTATGCAACACATCTTTTAGAAGAGAACCATGTCTTCGACAACAACATTAAAATATTGCATAAGGAACATAAAGGTTTTAAACTAACCCTGTCAGAAGCCATGGAAATAAATAAGAGGAAGAAATCAAAGAGTTTATCGAATGATCAAGTTTCAATCAATAATTCTCCTTCATTGAATTTATTTCAGTAAAAAGGCAATCGAAGAAAAGTATTCTACAATTAAGAAGAAATATGTTCTATAATCATTCCCCTACAACAGAAGAACAGTATTCTATGGACATTTCCACTCACTTCAGGATAAATACAAGCTGTCCACAATGTAATAGCTCCGTTTATCATCAACATGGTTTCGATGCATTTATAATGGCAACTGTTGAATTTATGATTTGTTAAGCTTGATTAAATCGTATCGTCTTTTTGTTAAATACTATCATTGTTTTTATATAGGGTGCATATTATGGTTTTTTGTCATAGAATAATTGAAATTTGTTAAAATTTGTTAAACTACTGTTTCTAATGACAATAAACTTATTATCATTATTTAAAATTAAAACATTTGGCTTAAGTTTCACTGAATATAGTTATTATATTCAGTGAAACTGAAGCCATGTATTTTAATTTCAAGTTTCCAATAAATATGCAAATGATGTAATACGGTCCCTAGTTATAACTTCTTACAATTGCCAGAGAAATTACGTATAATTTTTTGGATGGGAAACCTTGACGTGGAGTGAAATAGTGTTGGACCGTAACTAAAAGAGCAATATCGCCTTACCTTAATAGCTTTGAAACAATTAGTCTCAGAAAAAACGGATATCAATAGTTAATGATATGTATAATCAGCTCACTAATATAACCTTGAGATTTTCCTCGTCACAGAATACACAGAGGGTGAGGATTTGGGTAGAATGGGATATACTATTCGTTGAATTCATTGCCCCCTGATTGTCCGTGTAATTGAAGGATAATTCCACTTGTGTTTAGGGAGTTCAATGAAAAGTATCTATTGAAGTGAAAATTAGTCTAATTTGGACAATATTTATTTTTCAAAATCTCGAATTTGAATAGCAATTTATATGTATCTCATCTTTAATGTACCTTATATATTGAATTATTCAAAAAAGTGTCGATTTTGTTCTAATTTTTATCTTCAACATTCAAACCCTAATTATATAACTAGTCGCTAAAATCTAATGTAGCAAACTTCGATATACTCAAATTTCCTTCTATATTTCAAACAGTTTGGGAAGAATTGTTTAAGAATAGTTCGTATAAAAATTTGTTTTTTAAAGCTATTCCAATATGATAGAGTTTTATTCATTTCATATTTAACCCGAATATAAACTTATTCTAGCCATATTCTCTATTTTTCTTTGAATTGAGTTTAGAAATAAAGCATTTCGGGAAATGAGGAAACTAACTAACTCGTGCCAGTTCCACCCTTATTCCTCATGATTAATGAGGGATTATTGAGAAAAACATTAATGGACGTTGCTTCACTTTAATTTTCATTTTTTAAAACAAAACTCAGATATACACAACGTTTTTGAATTCTGAAAAGCTATTTCCGCTTATATATATAAGATGACATATTATGTCATTTTCTTCTTTCTACATACATACAACGAAAAGAAACTAAGATTAGATATACTGAACTCAACTGCAATTCATTTTTCTACAAATACCGAACCTTCAACACTTATATTGTTCTTTCGCTTTTATAAATATGTTTGACATAATCATATCAATCAAAATAAAGATAACTGATTGACCGATATCGGTAACTTGTTTGACCAGAATGCAGTGAATCTCGGTGACTATTTCTAAAAAAAGTCTGCTGATTCAAAGCTGCACAGAGTGGATAGCCAAAGTGATGACTCCGCTCGTCTGACACTGAGAGAAGATCAGGTTACAAGTTATCAACAATCCAACAAAAAAAGCTACTCAGATGGGGGAAAACCCTTGCACGGGAAGCACATTAAAGAGTCCACGAAATGAAATATAGCCAAGGAAGCGTGGAACTACTGGTTGCTCTCAAGCAGAATGTTTCCCTAAACAGAGGGCACACTCCTAGCTATTTAAGACTAGCTTACTCCAACCAGTAATTACCTGAAACACATCTTTAAATACGCAACAGAGAGGGACGACAGGTGCTGATACGGATGCCAGACATCGGAGACAATCCAACATATAACAAGCGGATCTCAAATATTCCCACCAACGTAATACAAAATTAGACATAACTCCCTGTCAGTATATAGCTTGAAAGCGAGAGAACGAGATGTTCCCTGAGACTGGTTCAGCCTAAAAGACGCAACATGTAGGTTGTTGGAAGAGCAGGTTGTGTAGATAGATAACTGGCCTCGTTGGGATAACTGAGCGATGTTTTTCTTTACGAACAATGAACTCTGCAAAAAATATATAAATCGAAGGGTCATACTAGGAATACCATACAGGGAAAGAATGATCAGTTTCTGCATTTTAAATACTTTGATGCTATTTTTACTATAACCCCAATATAAAACACCGTAGTATAATGCGGATGTAACGTATGCGCTGTAGTAAAGTCTCAATGCACTGTAATCCACACGATCCCTAAGACATTCAATGGCGTAGCATTTGGAGGCAAGGGAGGTGCACAAAGAATGGATAAGGTGCATCCAAGATAGACTAGCATCCACAACGATATCCAGAAATTTGGCTGCAGGTGACGTACGACTAACACTAGCTTGTTAACGAATTAGTAGACAAGAGTTTCATACTACCACTTTTGGAGTGAGTTGTATTATTTGTTTCTGTATCGTTGAGAATCACTCCATTCTCGCTCGACCAAAATAACATACGATCGAAACTAGTGGTTCCACTCCGCGCCAGTTGTAAAGAGTACTGATGAAATCTCTAAATATCGAGAACTTGAATTGCGAGTGCAAATAGAGTGGCATATGAACTTGGATAAAAGTGTTCCAATATGTACAATCCTAAAAAATCTCCAGGCAAACATCAGAAAACTAGAACTCGTTGAAGGTCGTCAGCACCAGCCCGCCATGAAGACCGTCGCTATCGTCGATAATTTGAAAAGCCCTCTCACAGAGCTTTATCCCTTTAATATTTCTGGGAAGAGTAAAAATCCCCTGTGAGAAAAAGGGAAAACCGTAAGACTTGAAATCGGAATAAAAATAACCTCTTACTATGTGAATACCATGAAAACCGAACTAGACTTTGACTGTCTTGTTCAGGAAGAATATACCAAAAAATATCAACAAAGTTCGTTTTCTGGACTCAAATTTGTTTATGACCTTATTGATATGTGAACAATTCTCTTGTATTATTTTTTTATGAACCTAACCGTTTCCTATTTGTAAGATTTTATTCGATACACGCTACAAAATTTCTTAGATCTCAGATATTATAGAACGCATTTAATATTGTTGAGGATTTCATCATTGATCTTACTACCTTTTTGCGGTCAATAAGAGCTTTAACGGAAAAATCTTAGCAATGAAAATTCAACTGGGCCGTCTTTGTATTCTTTGTATCACTTTCACGTATACCTTTTTCTGTTTCTAATAAATCATAATAATTCATCGACCTTGTTCACTGATGCATACTCTCAGTAAAACTTGGAAATGATATAATATACTTATTGTATCAAACTTTCGTATCAGTTGCAGAATCAACTTTACGTAAATAGATCAATATTTTACGTACCAACGATTACATACTTTAATGACATTCATTGAATGTTGCTTTATTTTAACGTTTCGTTTCTTATTACTTAGGAATCATATTCAGTAGCAATTTACTTGTTCACCTTAATAATTCATTTCTCAAAGTATTTCCTTGATAATTACTGGTGTATAGGTAGTAGAATTTGAAAATAAAATCCTGTTGTTTATACATTATATTAAGTCTCACACAGACATAATTTTTTCACAAATGAATAAGTTCACAGAACCTTCACTATGAAATAAATAATTTTTCTCAATTTCAAAATTCGATTTTTCGACAATAAAATTTATTTGCATCAAGGTAAATAGCCTTCTCCTTTCAATACGATCAAAAGCAGTTGCTTCGTAGAGATGCAGACTCAGTACTAAGACGTCTTCTGATGTAAACACGACCGAAATTCATTCCAAAAATTATATATTACAAATTATCTTGTTCATGATGAAATAATTCATGAATAATCGGCATGAATAAGCTGTCAATTGAAGCAGGTGAATGTAACTGATATATTGGTTTAATGAACTGAAAACATAAGAGCCTAATCATATTTCGTTAGCGAAGAAGTCAATAACCCGAAGAAACAAGTTGTGTTATTATACAATGCATAAATCAAAAATTCATGTTTGTATCATCTTAGATTTTATTTAAATGGATTTGCACCAATTTAAATGTGAATACATTTCAATATCAGAGCAGTATTAACCAACGAAATTCTCCTTATAAAGTGGCATTAACATGATGCAATTAAATATTTCCTCAAGGAGGAATAAACTTCCAGCGCCAACCATTCATTGAGGGAAAAAGCATGTTTTTCCTATGTCAAATGTAAGCAGGTACTAATAGCTTCAGTTGAATGATGGGCTTGATTATTATAAGTTAATCATTCCCAATCAATTTGATATGAACCTTACTTTTCAATATATTTTTGATGATGACTTCTATATTCCCTCTGTACTATTTCCTGCACCTAACCTTTGAGAGATCATTTATTGTAATCCTCAGGATTATATATGATTATCATATAATGCGAGAAATTTCACTTATTCGATGACAATTGCCATGAATAAACTAAAAATTAGTTACTATAAATTATTAACTAATTTAAACACTAATTAAATCGCAGTGGATCTCGTCCAGTTATGTTTATCAAAAAATTTCGATGAGATATTGATAAACGCCCAGTAGATGTATGGTAAATAAAAGTCATCGTCGTATTGATGCTCGAGGATTCGATCACCTTCGTATTCTTGGGTCGAAAGAAACAGGGAATTTTAATATTTTTCGAAAACTATTTATTCATCAATATCCGGGATGCTCATCATCATCAACATCTTCTCGACCTTCTGTAAAGCTTGTGCCACTTATAAACACTTTTTTAGGACAAAGTAGACTCGTCGAATGACACAGTCAACATTTTGAGTGCATTGGTATACTTTATTCCATGTTTAACGCAAGATTTCATACATATTCTTCGATCCACTTTAAGTAATAAATCGAAGAACGCACAAAACATGCATTCTACTAACTTTTTCAGTTATCAAAAACTAACTACTAATCCAAAATAACTGATAATTTTTACATATGAGAAACTTATGTGTGCCAACATATCGAAAAATTCGATAATAACGGGTGTTTTTTTTAGAGGTATAGAAAATTTAAGTTGGCATTACTGTTGAAGATGGCGGCTGATTTAACAGCTGAGAAGTGATTTATTCTCAGTTTGGTTTGGCAATTCATCATGAATAGACTCACGCCTGAACAACGCTTGCAAATAGTGCGATTTTATTTCGAAAATAATGGTTCTGTGCGGATTACGTATCGCGCACTACGTCCATTTTATCGTTGACAAAATCGCCCATCAGAGCGGTTTATTCGATTAACCATGGAATGTTTTCGCACCACATTTACTCTTATTGATAACTCGCTTCCCCAGAGACGCCGTCGAGTGCGTACAGAAGAAGCTATTGCTACTGTAGAGCGTAGCATTGAGGAAGACCCGAATGAGTCCATCCGCCATCGAGCACAGGAATTTGATCTGTGTCCATCCACTTTATGGAAGATTTTGAGGAAGGATCTTGGTTGCGTGCTTAAAAAATCCAATTCGTGCAAAAATTGAAGCCAAACTATCATTAAGCAAGGCGTAGATTCGTCGAATGGGCCGAAAACGAGATTGCCGTTGTTCCCGATTTTCATAAGCGAATTTTGTTTAGCGATGAAGCGCACTTCTGGTTGAATCGCTACGTCAACAAACAAAACTGCCACATTTGGAGTGAAGATAATCCTCAAGTGTATGTCAAAACACCATTACATCCAGAAAAACTGACTGTTTGGTGCGCTTTATGGGCTGGTGGAATCATTGGTCCGTACTTCTTCAAAAACGATGATAGCCAGAACGTTAAAGTCATGGTGATCGATATAAAGCCATGATTACTAACTTTTTCATTCCTGAATTGATCAACCATGATGTCCAGAAGCTGTGGTTTCAACAAGACGGAGCAACATGTCACACAGCTCGTGCCACAATCGATTTATTGAAAGACACGTTTAGTGCCTAATTTCACGTTTTGGACCTGTGAATTGGCCTCCAAGATCTTGTGATTTAACACCGCTTGACTACTTTCTGTGGGGCTATGTAAAGTCATTGGTCTATGCGGATAAACCACAAACGCTTAACCATTTTGAAGACAATATTCGCCGTGTTATTGCCGATATACGGCCACAGATGTTGGAAAAAGTCATCGAAAATTATTAATATGGGAGAAATCATATTTAAAATGTAATGCCACACGATTATCTCTCGAATAAAAGAAATTCTTGTCAATCGAATGATCCATCGTTGTTTTATTGCAATTTAAAGGTCTATACCTCAAAAAAAAACACCCTTTAGAAGGTGCACAGCCCGAGAAAATTCAAAATTCCCCTTTTCCTTCGAACAGACCTCGTATATGGGTCTCCTACCTCTGAGTATCTTGAACAATAATAACAATAATATATTCTCATTAAGGGTGAGCAATTCTGCGAGACTTATTTTTTACACAGCGACCTACATTTTTATCATTATGCAAATAATTTTTGAATTATCACAGTAGTGATATGTTTGGATTCCAAGATTTGATATAACTAATATCAAAAATTATAATAAAACTACATCAAGAGCTCTAATCTTCAAACGTTACTGAAATACGTAGTGATTCATTAACTCTTTCAAGAATTGAACTATGTTTTTGATATTTTATGTTCTGAAATCGAATTTGATTGCATTAAACATTCTCTTATGTTCGAATATCAAAGCTAAAAGGCTGTTGAGGGCTTCAATGAATTTCGATGATGAATTAAACCTTTTTCCAATTCATTTCATAATGAATTCGAATTTCTCAAGCATTGCAGTCTAATATGCAGCCAAATTTTCGAAATTAGGATTTGGATTAGTGGCAGAGACATAGTTCTTGGTTTTAAGTAATGAATTACTGAATTACCTCACACCAAATAGTTACATGTCTCATACACTCAAATCCATCTCTTTTTCGTATGAAATAATTTCATTAAAATTCAAATAAACTTGATAACTTCATTTGCAGTGCAACAAAAACCTTCTTTGAAATAACAATGACAAAATTGAATACTCGAATTTTTATAAGTAATTTTTTCAACATTGATCGATTCATTCTTTATGAAAACAAATATACATCAAATCCAATCATACAATATTTTATTTGTATGATTGGATTTTATGTATTAATAATATATAAAATGTATAATATACTAAACACTTCAATTTCAAGAATTTTATGTTTTGTTCAAATTTAAGGATGTCACTAAGCCACTGATGGAAGGGATGATTTGTTGATTCTCTTCATCAATCTTCCTTATGATACAACATTAACTAAAGTCTTCAAAAGTATAGAGTTGAAATTTTGATACTAATTCCTTTGTTAGTCTATTTATATGAATTTCAAACATTATTTCAATGATTGATTAGGTTTGATCTTTATTTCGATACCACTACGTTGAATATTATATTAACATTCGGCATTTTCAACTGGCCTAACTCCACCTTTTGATACGCCACTGGATGCAGTTATTGAATATCAAAGATTTCCTTAGTGAAAAAATTCAAAATTCGTGACATACTTAAAATCATGAATAATAGAATTATATATCATTATAAATTTAGATAAATTAATAAATTAAGAGAAACAACTCATTTACCTTGAAGTTGTTGTGGATGGTTGAGTGGATAAATTTCGTTATCTCAGGTTATTATTATATTTTCATCTTCACTCTAACGGAAGATTTTTTCATGTGACCATCAATGAAAGAAAATTTGTTTTCCGTTCGTTTTTTATCCGTAGAGATAATATTCTAGTAGATAATCCTCAATTTGTAACACTCGAATAATTTCATTTGTTTTTAATTGTGTGAACTGGATAGAATATCTTTTACGAACTAATTATTCTGTTCAACAAAATATTGGAAAACAGATGATAACAATGCCAAATTTTGTATTTACAGTTTATGAAATTTTTATAAGATCAAAATATCTTCACCTGTGTTTTTCAATAATTAAAGTATAAAGTGTACAGCATTCTCATAAACCTTCATTTATTCAATATAAAATACATATATAGTGGTAAATACTGAGACTCTTAATCGCAATATCGAAATATTTCGAATGAAACTCTCAGGGAGCTGTCTAAGAAATGTTGTCAACGAGAACGGGCCTACCACTTTCGAGAATGGATATTAAGTGCACTTCGAAAAATCATCGAACTTGTTTAATGAAAATAGAATATAATTGTTTCATGATTATTATGAATCTTTTTGCCCGCCTGGGCGTGATCTGGAGCGATTAGCAATGGAACCATTCTTACATATTGAAGACAAATTTCCGTTGGGTTCGCATGAAATATCCACCAAGTTTCAACGTACTCTTACTAATGTTGTCATGAGCAGGAATATAGAATGCTGGGGAGGGTTTATAAGTCTTTTCTTCGATAGAGGGACCTCACGTGAATGTTCACGAAGTAATATTCTCCCCATTCGGATATTGGACCTGTGCGCGTTTAGAAAGTCATCGATTCTTGATTGATTGATCAACTAAGGACTGATGATTCACAATAATGATAAAGAAATTGTATTGTATTATCATTCAATAAGTTCGATGATTTTTCGAAGCACACTCGTTTTCGTTGACATCATTTGTGTAGACAGAGATTTGAAATAATTCGATATTCCGATTAAGGGTCTCAGTATTTACTAGTATGAAGGATTTTTGATTAATGAAATATATATATATATAAAATATATATATATATATATATATATATATATATATATATATATATATATGACAAAAAAACACAATTATCGGTATAGCCCGCAACTCAATTGGAAGCAGCCGTTGACACGTGTTTCGAGCTTATTGGCTCTCCTCAGAACGGCGTAGCCAAGTTCAAAGTGTACGAACCTGGAGATGGAATCCACAACAAAAGAACACACCTGCAAAGGAAGTCCCCACTACCAGGCCTCTTCATTCTTCATTCCTTATATATATATATATATATATATATATATATATATATATATATATATATATATATATATATATATATATATATATATATACATATATATTTGTGAAAGATTTGTGAATCATGAAATATATATATATATATATATATATATATATATATATATATATATTGAGGCAACTATTTCAACCCCAAGCATTTTCTTGTGACTCCAAGTGGAAGACCGTAGAGTTATGAATACTCTACAATTCCATCTATGGGAACCAGTAAAAACTTGGTTTTGTCTACCAAGACAAAAGTCTTGGTAGACACACCAAGCATCGAAATTTCACATATCTTCTATACCCGTAGGTATAAACTTATATATATATATATATATATATATATATATATATATATATATATATATATATATATATATATATATATATATATATATATATATATATATATTGAAGTGAATATTATTCGCGCTAACCATGCACGTCAGAAATATTGAAGAAATATTTATATGTAAATTTGGAATCGAAATTACACCGCAAAAGTTTTCAACCTCGACTGGGATACGAACCCAGGTCTCTCAGGTTTACGCCCTGTTGCTCTACCAACTAAGCTACCGAGGTCTACTACTTCGCGATGCAAGAGAGTAATTAGATATAGTCGGAATTGCATCGCGAAGTAGTAGACCTCGGTAGCTTAGTTGGTAGAGCAACAGAGCGTAAACCTGAGAGACCTGGGTTCGTATTCCAGTCGAGGTTGAAAACTTTTGCGGTGTAATTTCGATTTCAAATTTACATATAAATATTTCTTCTATCTAAATATATATATATATATATATATATATATATATATATATATATATATATATATCTAAATACTATATATAATATATATAGTATCTAAATATATATATATATATATATATATATATATATATATATATATATATATATATATATATATTATATTATATATACCTTACTCAATTGTCATATATATTTGTCATATATATTCATGAATCAAGCTCAAAATTTCAGAACTCTTGAACAAATCAAACCATTGAGAAAAAACCAAATTTCTCCCCAGTTCTTTGACGATGATGAGGAAGTCTATATTCGATTAACATTTTGTAAAGATTCTGATGTTAAGCTCACATCGAATCGCCTATCAAAATAATGTGAGTACTAAGATATCCATAAAGAAAAACTTCTTTTAAATTAATCGATATCTGCGCAGAAGCTGACAAAACAGAAGAAAGAGCTGGAAAAAACATTATTTCTGATGAATTGATATTCACATTGAACGAGGGAGTAAATTGGAAAAACCCTCGCAATTGCAGAAATCAGCGGACAATCCCCATTGGATGAGTGACACATACTCAGTATTTTCAACAACGGACTTTCAGTCACGTATTCATATCAATCCTTCATTTTGAAATGGAAGCTTCGCTGCAAAAAATTTCCTCATTAAAGATATTGTAAGAAAAGTTACTCATTCGTAGTCAACTATATTAAAAGGTTTTAATAGTCTTTTTCGTTGGTTTTATTGCAAGAGAAAAGTATATGAAAAATTAGAACAAAGATAACTCTCCTTGCATGCAGGGAAGAGAAGATATTCGAAGAATTAGAGAATATTTCACCTAAAACTTCAAACAAAATGTGGTTGGAGTTTTGAAGGAGCTGTGCTAATGCCAACCACAAGAAGGAGATAATATTTCAAGTCTTCATTATCGTATGTGATATTAATATTTATGTATTAAATTAATTCGTGGGCATTGTTGAATGATTTTAAATTCTCAACTGGTAGTATATTCGCAATGAATCAGATTGTTATGGAGCTTTTTTTTAACACGTTCACTCTGAATATGGTTTTCACACTTTAAAATTTAGAATTTATACGGAACGGAAGAAATCAGAAAATGACGCGGAAAGTTCTATGCACATGTCTACAGAAAGGAACAGTCCAGAACACCGAAGAAACTATTCAATATAATTATAAAGAGTGAATGCGGAACAGAGTGGCTAAAAGAAGTCCCAAAAAGATCAACAACAGATCAATATAAAAAATCTCGAAGATCGCACTGTCGCTATCAAATCGAACATGTGAAGTTTGTGACAAAATCAAATCGCCAACCTGGAATAAAATGGACAAATGAACGGAAGATAGAGCATTCCAAGTGAATGAAGCGTTTTTGGAAGGCAACAAAGATGAAGTAAAAGCACTAAGAATTGCGAATTCAAGTTCAATCGCTCTCACAAGGGGAACAATCGTAATAATAATAATAATAATAAAAAAAAAGCTTAGATACTCTGAATATATTCACAAATGAAGTGAAGAATCAATTATTCGAGAAAAGACTGAATAATATTTAACCTATATAATACTTAGTATAAAATTCTGGTCATTAGAATTAATCGTTCATCTTAAGACTACTGTGATTAGAATTAAGTAGTTGTCTAGTTGCCACACTTGTTGTTACTATTACTATATTGTAAAATATGCCTGTTATGGATCATTCATGATCCCTTTGGGTTAATAAATAAATTTGAAAAAAAAATAATAATAATAATATAATATATTAGTTCGTACCGCCATTGAATGTTAATCAGTGAACGTCGTGTTACAGATGAGCTGAACTTATATATGATTTCATGGAAGAAACACAGTAAATACGAAATAAATATTGAATTAATTTCTTTATGAAACAGATTACACAAAAAGAAAATAAAAAGCGCGAAAATTAACTATATCCTTCGCGTGTCAGGAGAGAATGATTGAGTTAATCTATGTACATATTACGCAGTATGCCATGTACTCTGTTTCATTGAAACACCTTGTTATATAACGGATATAAAACATTTTTCGTTTTTTTCGTGATAATGCCACTTACAAACAACCAAGGAAAGGAAATGATTTGAATTCAAAAATGGGGATAATATTAATAAAATATGTATTTTATTACTCTGCCTCATAGGTGATAGTATATATAATGTCCGAATAATACAATTATTTGAATAGTTGTTTTCGGATTGCTAAATATTATTGGTGATTTTTCAAAATCACTATGTATAAAATCATTATTTTCAAAAATCATTATGTATAAACGCCCATTTATCACTTGGTCCATGACATACATTATAAACAATATAGTGTAACGACATGTTTGTTTCGGAAGTTGACGTGTAATTCAATTGACAACTAGCATACTTTTGAAATAAATACGAGTTCAATACCCAGTTGTACTAGTTGAGCGATATATCTATCCGTATATGTATTGTAAAGTGGTTTGCAGATTGTTTTCAGGAATAAAGAGAGAAAATATTCGTAGAATTGGTGAGCGTAAGGAAAATACAAACGAAGTATATGGTTACTTTCTACTGTCTAGCCCGCTTGCTTCGATCAGAATATGTTTTATCTTTATATCAAAGAAATCAAAAGTTTATATATATATATATATATATATATATATATATATATATATATATATATATATATATATATATATATATATATATATATCAAAACTTAACTTCTTATAAAAAAACAAGTCTCACAAATCAGTTCTTCTACCGTTAAAAGTTATGAAATCCCTGTAATATGTTTATTATTTTATTTAATCCCTACTAAAGGGACCTTTTGTCTCAGTTTACTACATAATTAGCCCACCTAACATCTTATAGTGACCATATCAATATTGAAAATCTTACCTAATAATCAAATAGTCAGTCTATTTGATTTACGCACAATCGCACTAAACAATCTGTTTTTAATATAATATTATATATGACTGAGATTGAATTCTAGCTTAACTCTTGGTGAAACATAATCAAATAATAAATTGAATCAAATTCTGGGCTTAATGTTTCACGATTATATTTGACTATATCAAATAGTCAACATGTTTCGGGCGTGAGCTCATCTTCAAGACTCTTGTCAAGACTTCAAGTCTTGAAGATGAGCTCACTTATACATGATGCTCAATTATAATAATAATCTAGTATAATAACCAGTTCATTTTTTATAATTTTACATCACACGAAATTATTCCACAAATATCATTGAAATACCATTTGAATCACAATCATTTTTTGAGGATGTCCATTAGCTCACCAGTCATACATAAATTATTCCATATAGGTAATTAAAGCGATAAAAAAATTTACATTACAATAAAAGCACTTCATTATGCTTATCTTCATAAATACGAATACAATGCCATTAATTGCTATATTACCGAGTAAAAATCGTTTAGTATTTTGGAATTCAGGTAATTTATTCAAACCACATAAGTGGTCAAAAAATTTTAAATATCAGGATATCAAAATGACGCAAACAAATCTGGTACTGTAAGAACGATAATAAAGGAGGTGGAACGATAAATAAAACATAAATTAATAAAAATCAATAAAAAATAATGACAAGCCAGAATTTCAAAGAAAAGGAGATACAAAATAGAGAGAAATGTCAGGAATGCTTTTTATATGTTAAACAAGAAAAAGTATTATCATTACACGTCAATTCAGGTCAATTTATGAAAATTCAATAAATACTTCGAATATCATTGAATATTATAACAATCACTAAATAATAATAACCCCAGGAATTTTAGGATTTGCAAACAACATACATATTCATCTATTGTAGTCATCATTAATTAATACTTATTTATAATAGTTATCAATGAAAAAATATATATTACTGCTTATATTTAGTTTGCTTTATATTTTAGGAGCGTTTCTTATGGTGAGCCTTTTTCATATACATATACTTCTGAAGAGAACACACAGTAAGTATCTTTCATCTATGAAAAATACTAGGGAAATTAAATTTTTCGTCATTCTGTCCCCTGCTCTTGAAGTGGTCAATGCATAACGTTCCTTTAACTTTTTCAAGAAGCTACAGGTTATGATGAATCAACAACAACAAGAACATCGACCAATAGAGTTGTTAGTTCTCTGTATCTGTTATTGCTGAGAATAATGTGCAAGTGCATCTCTCCAAAGTATGTAACACGGTTGGTCAGGACGGCCTCAGTACCAATGTTATTAAGCTCATTTCGGGGAATATCTCCAGTCATCTCGTTAATCTTATTAACTAATCATTTAGTGAAGTAATTTTCCCTAATATTTTGAAACAGGTTGTAGTGGCTGTTTTCAAAAAAGGAGATGCGACATTGCCCGACAATTATCGACAGATTTCGGTTCCCGGTGAAATCTCTAAGGTGCGGAAGTATGTTTTCTTTGATCAGGTTGTTGATTTCCTTGAAACCAATGACCTCATTTCATCTTCGCAACATGATTTTCGTAATGGCAGGTCATTTAATTGTAACTATCGAGATGTTCAGCATAATTTATGAAAAATTAAACGAAGGACATATAGTTGTTGCTTTATTTTTTGACTTGAGTAAGGCATTCGATCTTATGTGTTCGAAAAAAGTTTTACGATCTTGACTTGTGGTTATTGTGATTGGTTGATGTCTTATTTGAAAGTAGAAGTATAAGAGTACGCGTTAATGAGTATATGTCTGAGGAATGTGTGACTATGTTAGGGTGTCCCGCAGGGGCCACCTCTTGGGCCACTATTGTTTGTTTTATTCATGAACGACTTGTCAGAATATATTTGGGAGGGTATTCCTTTTATGTATGCAGTTGATATATCAGTTGTACTCTGGGAATCTCCGACTGAAGAAGTTGCGGTAAAAATTGAGAAAGTACAATAATGTAGAGACATGGTGTCAGCGCAATCGATTGATGCTCACTGAGGGTAAAACTGTGTAGTTACAGTTTCAGAATACCAGGATACCTAGTAATATGTTGGTGAATAACAATAAACAGGAGATCCATATTAATGTTATCTTGACTCGAATTTAAGATGGAAGTCTCATGTGAACCATGTTTGTAGAAAACTCGATTGACCATTGTGCTCTTCTCCAGTTGAGGACAAGTATTGGGGAAAATGATTTTATGGGTGTATACTATTCAATCATGCTTACACACCTATCCTCTAATACTCAACTATGGGGAATTTCAACTGGTTGTAGGAGTTATCATTGCTCAAAAGAGGATAATAAGGCTATTGTTTCGTCTCCAACCCTTTGAATTTTGTAGGAATTATTTTAGAAAATGAAACACTTCTTTCTATATTTATACTCACAGCAGATATGTATGTGAGGCAAAATTTTGTTTATTTCATTAAACTTGAATCATATAGCACTTGAAATGAAAACAAGTTACCTCTTCCTCAGCAGAACAGTGCCTTATATGAGAGTCCCAGGTATGCATATGTGGCCATATATAAATTACCAGCATATGTTACTAACTTCAGTACCTACTTTGGAAATGTTCAAAAAAGAATTAAAATCATTTTCATCTTGTAAAGCATTTTATACGCTCCAGGAGTTCTACATAGTTAAATTTTGATACTAGTCTTCTTTTATATGTGAATGAAATGTATCTATATATTGAATTGTTTTTTACTATAGCCATATGACATGTCATAGAAATACTCATTTGAGCCTAAATACGAATGAAATTATTATTATTATTACTTATATTATTATTATTATTATTATTATTATTATTATTATTATTATTATTATTATTATTATTATTATTATTATTATTATTATTATTAATAATAATAATTAATATTATTATTATCATTATTATTATTATTATTATTATTATTATTAATACTATTATTATTATTATTGTGAATATTATTATGAATAACCTAGCCAACTAACCTAAGTAGAGTGTTTACGGTACAATCACAAACGGCATTTCCTGAAAGGTCAAGATATCAAGCCATTGAAAAATAGATGAAAGATGTCTTGACAAACAAGTCGTGAGTTGAATGTAACACCTTCGAAACCCAAATCCAATGAAATCACAAAAAGGTGCTCCACAATCGTATTAAAATTTATGGACCGATTTTATTCCTTTCCCTTCTGGTATCATAGTAAACGCTTCACAAACTATAATTCTTTCTATTTTATAAGCGATAATACCAGATTTATATGCAAAATGTTTCCAGTGTTATTGAACTTTGCATTCATATCGCCAGAAACACAACCAGAACGTTTTAACTGAGATAAGTAATATTCGAGCGACAATTCACAGATGTAAATGTCACTTATTGAAATTCTGTATTCAAAGAAGTATCAAATTCTATGACCTTGTTGAATTGATAAACAAAATGATCGTTCAAATTGAAAGATTGAAAAGTTCATCGAATGCTAATCTCGAAAAAAAATCATCATTTTGAAGAAGAAAAAAATACATTTTGAATTGAAACGTAAACAAGAATTGAATTCTCCATTTTTACAGTCCGTTATTTGCTAAGTATAACAACGTTCAATTAAAATATCACCTGACAATAATACGAATAATAAATATAGATATGAGAATATTGTTTTTTTGAATAATTCGTCGAAGAATTAACTTCTTAATAATTTTTTTTGTAGTCAATTTCTTTTATACATAAAGAAAATTATCATATCTTATATATTCTTGTATATATGCTATTCTTAAAATAGTGTTGGCTACGTGAACACGTACGATGTGATGCCTATATATATATATATATATATATATATATATATATATATATATATATATATATATATATATATATATATATATATATATATATATATATATATATATATGGTCTAAACAGTACCTCAATGATGGTTTGAATAAAAACTGTGTAGTTTTGTGATTTCCACTATAATTTAATCAAACATGACGATATTATTTCGCCAACAGAGCTGCTTCATCAGATGTAGATGATAAACAAAGTAGATGTACTGAAAATCACAAAACTACACAATCTTTATTCAAATTATCGCTATATATATTGTATTCACTATTTTAAAATAATGCCTGTTGATGTATTATATTGGCATAATATTCGGTTATTTAAGGAAATTTCTGGTATGTTATTCACTCTAAGATTCAGAATAATGGGCATGAAAGCACGCGTCATTCTGATACAAAGCAGATAAAAAATTAATAAACCGAAAAATTTAGGGACACCTCTAAAAATTGCCCCCCAAAAAATTGAGAAATAAAAAGAGTTCACAAGTGTAATTTTGGACGTATTATTTTTCCGTTAATATTGTGAAACGACTTTCTAGAGTCAGAGATTTTCGCTATGAATTTTAGATAAAAAATTTTCCACAACTTGCAGTTGTAAGTTTCATATTCAATAAGCTCCTTTTCAAATAAATTTTTCAAATTTTGTGTGAATTTCAAAAAGTGTAATGTGAGAAATTGAGAGCGCATATTTGAAGAGAAAACTATCTAAATGTGTACTTTGAAAAGTTCGAAAACCACTGATTCAGTGTATTTAAAAATGTTTAATGTTCGAAGGAACTCACCAATTTTCGATCCGAAAAACGAGTAAATATCCATTGTTATTATCGATCGAAAAACTGTTCTAAAGAGTCCCTCACATTAACAAACCAACACATCCTAGCCCGGCACAAAATAAAAATAAATGAGCACGATAAACAATGTTGATACAAATACAATGATTATGAATGATTACCATAACCGTCTGAGAGGAACTGGTGGTACTACTCCAGCTTACTGGAAACCTTGACTTCGCAGTTGTCTACGACGAAATAACTTCTACTTCTGCTCTGCTATTACTTCGAAGATTTTATTCGCAGCAACTAATAATTTATTGAGATTAAAATCATTTGTTTTAATCATCAGTGGCGTAGTTATGTAGATCATTATTACTTCAATCCAATTACTTTCTCCACAATCGCATTTTTTTGTTATTGTAATATATATATATATATATATATATATATATATATATATATATATATATATATATATATATATATATATAATTATATGTATATAAAAGAAATCTACTACAAGAAAAAGATTTCTGTAGTTTCCATGTTCAAGCGTCGTATTTATTCAATATCCAAAGTATACTATAACTTTCTTTCTATAATCTTTTTATGATAATAAAAATCATTTATTTAGTAACGCTAATATAACAATCAATACACAAAAAAGAAACTTTTTTGCTATTCCAAGTAATCTATCACATATTCATAAATTTTCATCTTCTTAAATTTTCTATAAAAATTTCTGACAAATTATTCAAAAGAACAATATAGCAGAGCTGGCTATGTTAAACATGAACAATGTGATGTCTCCATAATCCTTCTAGGGATAAATGTTAGAGAATATTGAAATCGTGTTGTCCTGGTTCGGGTCTAAGGGCCGTCGTCGGTTGGAATTTCTTCCCAAAGTTTCGCTAGCACGAGTGTCGAGTTTCCATTTCTGATTCTGAAAGTAGAGTCTACGTCCAGAATCAGATTTGGAACGACCAGGACAACACTAGTTCAACGACTGGCCGCGAAAGCTTCAACCAATTTGTCAATATTGAAATCGATGCCTACATTTATTGGAAGCGTGAGAGAGTCACTGTTTCGCCATACAAGTTATTCTTCAGTTAAGCCACGTCGAAAGGCAACGACTTCAATCCTCAAATGTTAAGTCGTATGCATATATAATGCATAGATTGCAGTACATCTCAAATGTTAGGAATCAATCAAAAGCACATGAATACATCCAATATTGAAAGTTTCACACGTACTTATCAATTAAGACTTTAACAATTTCATGTAATTTGATGAAGTAATGCCATCTAGGTGTCGTTTGTAGAAACGCCCCTGACCATTTATCAAAGTTTCCTGTAGTGGCTACTCAAAATATGAAAGAAATCTTATATATTGCATGTTATTAGCAATAACAGGCTTCTTTGTATATGAAAAACTTTATTTTCGTAGTCGTTTCGTTGTATATCACAACTTTGTCAAAACTAATGTATAATTCAATTTATGAATTACCATAGATATCAAAATGTGAAACTTATTTTTTAGAAAAATCAATTTAGTTTTTTTGGATTTTCACATATTGATTTTTAGTATCAGAGGAATATTTCTGGCTTAGCATTCACTTCGGAATTTTTAGTCTTCTTCACCGTGAGGAAACCTCTGAAAAACAGATGGTAAGCCAGGTGATTCTAATAAGTGTGATTTATATATACATATATACAATTACATATAGTTGTATATATGAGTTACTGAGTTTTCAAGCCCATAAAAGTCATATTTTATGTATGACAGTACATTACAAATGCGATGAAACTTTTTTACTGCATTTGAGATGAGTAAAATTTTATACCACTATATGCTATTTCATGATGTTATATACACAATTTGTGTCAAATTATTTAGGTATATTGGTCGTACGCCATTGTCGTTGCTTGTTACTTTGAATATTATTATTATAATGTCAGATAATATCTACCAGTACCGGTTTACTTCAATAATGGAAAAAATTATCGTTATGAACGAAAGGGAATTGGTCGTAAATAAATGTCTTACAGCAAGGTATATCTCAGTGCAACGTAAAATTGTGCTTTTTAAATGCGTAATTCTTTCAACTCACTCCCTTTCTGCTTAGAACAGTAAAACTCATTTTTCTATAAAAACAATAATATTCTTGAGTAAATATCGTACTTTCAAAGGATATCACTCTCAATTGAATATCTCAGAAAACATTTTGAGATTGTACGAGTTTTGTTAAAAGAAAAGGTGAATTTTGAATTTTTTCGAAAAATATCCATTTATTCATCAATATCCATTTTATCCCCTTCAAAGTAATCCCCCCAGATATAATGCACTTATGCAAGCAATTCTTCTAATCCTCGAAACATTTCAGAAATGCGTTTTTTCGATTCCGATTTTATCTCAACAATTGTGTCAAAACGCTTTTATTTCATTGGTATCTTCAGTTCTGGGAATAGTAAAAGGTCACAAGAAGTCATATCTGGTGAATACGGTGGTTGAGACATGATTACGGTGATATTTTTGGGTAAAAATTTACGAACTCATTGGAGTGTGAGTTGGTGCATTACCGTGATGCAGAATCCATGATTTGTTTTTCCACAGTTCCGATATTTTGAGTCGTACTTCTTCACTCAAACGTTGCATAACTCTCTTGTAGTATTCCTTATTAATCGTACGATCTGTTGGCAAGAATTCATGGTGCAAGAAAACAATGAGCAAAATCTTCACATTTGAACAAACTTTTCGTGGTTTTTTCGATCTTGGCTCTTCTGGCCTCTTCAATGGGTATGATTGGGCTTTCGACGTTGCTTTCGCTCAAAATTTAGCAATTTCCAAAAAAACTTCGCTGTCACAAGTTTCTTGCCCAAAACATCCGAGAAAATTGCATGGCATGAGCCGATTAATATGCTAACTTCCCTAATACTGATTCGAAGATTTTACAAATCCATTTTCTTCACTGTTTCGCTATTTCTTCGCTTATTGACGTGGATGCAACTCCAGGACGCTCATCGCGATCAACATCTTCACGGTCTTCTATAAAACGCGTGTACCACTTATTAACACTTTTTCGAGAGGAGAAACTAGACTCGCCTAGATATTTTAAGTGCGTTGGAGCACTCATTTTATTATTAACACAAAATTTAATACAAAATCTTTGATCCATTTTTCAAAAGTAAGAAATCGAAGAACATATCAAAACGTGGCTAACCTTTTCAGATGTCAATAACAAACTAGTAATACAAAATGTTTGATGATTTCAACATATGAGAAACGTATATGTATCAACATAACGAAAAATTTCGATAATCGAATGTGCACAGCCGCGAAAATTAAAAATTCACCTTTTCTTTTGAACAGATCTCGTATATTCGAATTTTTATGAAATTTTGCCTTTTCAAATTATCTATGTATGCATGAGCGCCTACCTACACATATATATTGAAAATTGTATATCAATTATTTTCTAGTAATAGGTGTAATCTAGTAATCTACGAAACAATACATTTCGCAGACAATATCCATGTGGGACGTCGTTTCACAGTGAGAATCAATTCAAATGATAAAGTTGAAATTATTGATGTAGTATGAAACACACAAATAAATTTCTGAATTCAATCTGTAAATAAATTCGTTCACAAATATTCTTTTTGTTAATTTTTTGAATGAGAATGATTGAAATTTAAACTTTTGTAGATACCTACCTCAAAGTAAAATATAGTAAAACGAAAACTAAATAAAATGTACAAATTGATATTTTTATTCGTATATTTCAACGATAATTTCCAAATAAACAAATTATCATTAAAAAGCATTCTTTTAAATGATAATCAATTAATCGATTCCACCCAATTAAAAGTCTGTGTGAGTTTCTGAAATGTTAACATTAGAATATCTCAATAGTAAAAGCACTCTTGTTTGTTGAATATTCAACGAAATTAAAACAAGACCACTCATGTAGTGGAATCGTTCACCTTAAACATGTCGACCAGTCTATAGATCAGGGCTGTCCAAAGTGCAGACCTCGTACTGTAGGGTCTGCAACCGATGCATATATTAGAATTAGTATTTGTTCTATTATAATAATTATAATAATAATAAGTTCTTTATTTTCAACAGGTATTTTACTCAATTACAATTTACTATTACTATTTAATGCCCTAATCCGTAGCAAGTTGGAGTATGGCAGCATGATCTGGCATCCTATTTACACTTGCCATCAACGCCATCTTGAGGCCATTCAGAGAAGATTCTTGAAATTCTTAGTTTTGAGGGAGGATAAAGTTCATCCACAGAGAGGAATCAATCATAACGAATTATTGAGTCGATTTAGTTTAATCTTATTGCAGAGCAACAGAGAAACTTCATCACTCAAATTTTTGTACTAATTACTGCACAACAGTACCTATTGATTGTCCTCCTCTCTTGACCGCTTTGAAATTCCGTGTTTCTAGGCAAAATTCTAGTACTACAAAATTATTCCACCTAGAGACTCCAAGGACCAACTCGCTAATACAATCCCCAATTTGGATAATGGAGTCTACATTCAATAGAGTTGCCAAAAACTGTGACATTCGCTTTGACCCCATAGAAGTTACTTTTAGGAGTTATGTGAACATCCGAGAAAATTGCATGGCGTGAACTGATTCATTGGGGAATTGATTAAAATGAATTGATTCAGATTGAGATCTTTGTAATATTTCATTAAATGCTTTTATTTAGTTATTTAATATGCTATTATTTCAGTTTTTTTAGATTAGATCGGACTCTTTGTCATATCTGTTTCATTCTCATTATTTAGTTATTACTCAACATTATGTTATTATTTTCTGTAATTGGGTATACCTACTGAAAATAAAGAACTTATTATTATTATTATCATTATTATTATTATTACACCGAAAATAATAACATAATGTTGAATAATAACTAAATATCTAAATGAGAAGAATTAAAAGATATGTAACAAAGAGCTCAGTCTGATCTAAAAAAAATCTAAAAAAGTAACTTATAATTGAATAATACAATCAAATGAAATATTACAAAGAACTCAATCTTTCAAAATTCAATTCATCTCATTCAATTTTTCTTGTTCACATAAGTCCTAATAATAACTGCTCTAGATTAAAAGTGAATGTCACATTTATTAGCAACTGTATTGAATGTAGACTCCAGGAACCAAATGGGGCATTGTATTAGCTAGTTGGTCCTTGAAATCTCTAGGCGGAATAATTCTGTAGAACGAGCATTTTGCCTAGGAACACAAAATTTCAAAACGGATAAGAGAGAAGGACAATCAATACAGTCGTGCACTAATTTGTACAAAAATTTGAGTGATAAAGTTTCTCTCCTAACCTGTAATAAGATCAAAGTAAATCAACTCAAAAATGCGTCATGATTGATTCCTCTCTGTGGATAAACTTTATCCTCCCTTCAAACTAAGAACTTGAATAACCTTCTCTGAATGGCCTCAAGATGGTATTGATGGCAAGTATAATAGGATTCCAGCTCATAATGCTATACTCCAACTTGCTACGTATTACGGCATTAAATATTATAAATGTTGACGAATTGTAGAAATATTTGCCATTGCGTATAACGAATCCATATATTTTCGAGGCAGATGAAATATATTGGGTGATGTGTGGAATGAATGAAAGTTTCATCAAAGACTATACCAAGATCTCTCACCCTCATTAGAACGAGAAAGAACCTGACCACCGATGCTATAATCATAAACACTAATAATAGCTATAATCAAGCTATAACAACAAAACTTGTGAAACATTATTTAATTTCTATAATATCTTGAATAATGATAACACAAGCTTATCATGATAAAACTTGTTTACTGAAAATACCTTATCCCTAAAGTTTCTAGGGTGCTGAATCCAAATATGATATTAAAACGCTGTATCAGCCACAGTTTCTTGACATTTCATAGTAAGATTTACGAAATTAGGTGATTTGTGAAGAATTGAACAGCTTCAATATTTAAAATAAATAACTGAAAATCTAGGTCTTTTGGCGAGGATGAAGTTGGTTGCTGAAATATATTTGCTGGCCAAAAAAGGTTGATTTTATTCAGGAAAATGTTGAGCGGGAATAACTAAGCATTTCATCTTGAATTTGTTTCACTTTTTTAATTCTTCTGTACATCTGTTTTTAATGATTGTATATTAGGTATTCTGTTTTATGTTATGTATTATTATGTTGTGAGTCAATTGTTATCAATGAAATTGACCAGGGAAAAAATTATTCGTATTCTGAATAACCAGAAGTGATTATTTCGAAAACTAAATATGAATGTTCATCGTTTTTTATCCTTTTGATACGCACTGTGAGTGCCGCAACTTATACAAGTGTGAGATTGTTACGAATCATTCAGCGATCAGACCATTCAGACAGCCATCCAAAAACCAGCCATAATCTATCAGTTTAATTTTGATTATATTACGACTGTTATAACAATCTTAATTAATAGTGTAATGCACTTTATATTTGAATAAATACTTACAACACAAGAAAATACATACTCTTTTTACTACTCCGAATGGGAATTTTTCCAAATAAAATTTGTGAGAATTGAATGGTTCTTGTGCTGTGAGTCACTGTAGATTTCAAAAAGTTAAAGTTGCATGGAGTCACTTTTTCGATTAGACAACTTGGGACTTTCGACATCCACTCACAGCACAATCAATTAAAATTCAATTGAAAATTTGATCAGTCGATTTTATCATACAATAGTTAATTATGTCAATCAATTCTAACCTTTTCTTTGAAGAATGTTAATTCGTCGTTGAAACATAAATAGATATAATCTTCACTTTTTTTCGAGATTCAAAAATTGGTAGTAATGTAGCTGCAGGGAGTCCACCGTTATTTTATGTTTATAACCACAGTTATTTTATGCGAATAGACAAAATTTGGAAAGTTGAGAATGATATAGCAAAAATATATTGCAGTGGTTTCGGCTCTATTTACATTCCTATGGTATCTAGCGAAAGTTAGTAAATGTTGTTAATTCACTTCTAACTCGTTTCCTCATTTCACAAGAAAAAACAGCAGACTAATTCAATCATTTCCACGTTCAGCTAGAAAATTGAAGTGAACTGTTAATAGTTCAATAATAACCGGTCTCATTATTCAAAAACCGATTAACTTATCAACACAGGGCCGGGTTTAGATATATCTGCTAAAACAAGTGTTGGTCGAAACAATTAATTATTAGATTATTTAACTGCATCTTTGAAGATGCAGTAAAGGAATAAATACTAAGCCTACTCATTTTTCAATAGCGTCGGATTTCAAAGCGTTTTTTAGCAGGTGCTAATCGAACCAATAGTGTACTCGAAAATTATACTCCAATGGAATCTGATGAGAAGAATCGATTAGCACAATACTCAGAAATTAAAATACATAAGAATCAAATGAGATAACAGACCTATTTACTTCTTCAAGACATTCGGAAAACAAAACCTCCAAAAGTTTTATTCAAATTTTTTTATTTATATTTATTGGAAACGCAAGATAGTTACTGTTTCGTGATATAAGGTACTCTTCAGATGCGTCTCGTCTAAGAAACGAAAGGCATGGACTTCAATTTTCAAAAATCGTCTCATGAGTCACAAGACAGAAATATATTGTAAAGTCGTTTGCATATATAATGCATAGATTACTATACATCTCAAATCTTAGAAATCAATAGAAAAAAATGAGTAGATTTAACATTGAAAGTTTCACACATCCTTATCAATTCAGATACTACATTTCACAACTCTAATTCATAAAATTTTCATCTAATTAGATGAATTAATGCCATCTAGGTTGCGATACTAGAAACGCTCAGTTTTACCTTTCTAAAGGTTGCCATCAAGGGCCTACTAAAAACATGGAGAAATATACTAAAAGAAAATAAATTCGATAGTAATATATATATGGTCAGAGGGGATGTGCGGAAATACAACACAAGAACAGTGAGGTAGGCTATAGAAGATGCAAGAAGCTATAAGAAAGCTATCCAGAAGATCATTATTGGGAAACATCAGATAATCGCGCTCAAGCGGAGACAGAATTACGAAGAAATCCGAAATTCTAAAAGTCGCCACTGAGTTCTACAAACAACTCTATAACGATAACCGTAATCATGTTGAGGTACAATTAAATGAAGAGCCACAGAAAGTTCTGGCATCAGAAACGAGAACTGCAATTGAATCCATAAAAGCCGGCACCTCTTCAGGTGAGGACGATTTCACAGTTGACGTTATCAAGTCAGGAGACCTAGTACTTCACCGCATTCTATCGAGGCTCTTCAGTAACTGTTTGAAAAACAGAAACATTTCCACCTCATGAAACAACGCGTCCATGATTTTGCTCTATATGAAAGGGGATGCGGAGGCCCTGAAGAACTAGAGACTGATAAGTTTACTCCCCACTGTATATAGGATCTCAATGAAGATAATTACAAACCGCTTATCGAGACAACTTGACTCATATCAGCCAATAGAACAGGTTGGCTTCAGGAAGTCATACGCGAAGTAATATCAAAATGCAACGAATATGCAATTCCACTATATATGGCATTTATTGACTATAAGAAGGCATTTGTCCTGCATAGAACTCTAGCTGCAACCACCTCATCGCTGAGGATAGGAATACCATCTTGCTGTACCGAGCTGATCCAGAATATATGCGAACATACCACAGCAATCATCAAAATAGACGATTACTCGGAAAAATTGCCAATAATGAAAGGCGTCAGACAGAGAGATTCGTTTTCCCCAAAACTGTTCTCATCTGCTTTGGATTGTATGTTCCAGAAGCTGGACTGGAGCAAGAAAGGAATCAAGATAAATGGCCGGTACCTTAGCCACTTGAGGTTCGCTGACGATATAGTCCTGTTCTCCCACGATGCTACCAACCTTCAAGAGCGGTGAACCCTTTCTGCACCAGACAGCAAATGGAGGTGAATGTATCCCCATTATAAATAGAAGTGTCTCACAAAAATCTGGGACAGATTGTAACGAGAGACGGGGATATTACACCGGAGATCGTGCAAAGAACCAGAACAGCTTGGGGTACGGTTGGCCTACTGAAACACATCTTCAAATCAGATATGCCACTATCATTAAAAAGCAAAGTGTTTGACCCATGCGTATTACCAGCGGTGAGTTACGCCAGCGAAACTTTGACCCTGAAATCTGCTCACATACAGAAGCTTCGAACAACCCAGCGGAGTATAGAAAGATACACGATGGGCCTAAGCATACGATATAGAATGCGCTGCAGCTGGATAAGAGGTCAAACAAAGGTGAAGGATGTCGTGGAATGTGTAAAAAGGTCAATGTGGAAATGGGCAGGCCATCTAGCCCGAACAAAATATGAGTGTTGGTCAGCTGTGGTTGGTGATTGGGAGCCCAGAGACAGAGTAAGGCCAGAAAGCGCACTCGCGATCGATGGAATAAGACGCTTGTGTATTGGCTTGGCGTTGCCTGGAAGAGAGAGACTGCCGATAGGGAATCTTGGTAAAGACAGGGGGAGGCCTTCGTTCTGCAGTGGACGGACAGAGGTTGATCATAATGATATATATATATATATATATATATATATATATATATATATATATATATATATATATATATATATTATATATATATATATATAAACATTTTTTCAAGTTGTTTCATTAATTACCGAAAACCAATTGCCAATGTTCTACGTATTTAAAATTATATAATGTTCAATGGTTATAAGGCAATTCGGATAGGAAATAATATCAATATTTATTTCTCTGATTGCAGTCCTCCTGAGAGAAAAAGAACATGTTGTACTAGATGATTGGTTCGAGAATATTGTAGAAGAAAAAATATTATGCAGAAATCAGAGATTTAATTCAATAATTCTTTATTCGAAAAAAACTATCAGAATAATCCATGAATGAAATTCATGGATTATTCTAAGTATAGAATTTCTGGACAGAGATGCTATACAGTTCTTCAATTGGTTTATGCCTCTATAATACTCAAATCATCTACAAAAAATCCCATTGCTCGACTAGACATTTTATAGATTGCACATTTCCTCTCTTTTCCCTCTATTCAATTTACCTGATATATACATAATTGATTTTATATCAAATTTCTAAAACCAGAATCCGATTTGAAAGTGTCTCTTGATGTAGAACAATTCTATACATTAAAATAAATAAAATTATTCACAAGTTGAAATAGTGAAACAAAATTTTATATAATTTTCGTTGAGAACAAATATATGTTCATTCCATTTGGTAAGAGATACTGCGAATCAACCTCTTTTATGTTACCTACATGTAATATCTCTATAAACTCTCACAAATGTATTATTTTCTCTGTTAAATCCCTCAAATTACTTTCAATCCCTCAAATTTTAAATTATTTTCTCTTCGTAGTTTGTTCGACAATGTCAGAAAAAATTGCTATTATAATTGATGCTTTCAATATTACAACAATTGAAATTTCAAACGACGAACTCGAAGAGGTTACGAAATCCGAAGGTGAGAGGTGAATTTTAAATTCAAACAATGTTTAATTTATTTTCTCTTCGTAGTTTGTTCGACAATGTCAGAAAAAATTGCTATTATAATTGATGCGACTTGGCCTGGAATCGACGTTATCAAGGAATTTTCGGCGACTGTCGGTATTCCCTATATTAGAATCGATTTGACCGTCAGTCTATTTGTTCCTATCTTGGACAGTTATTTGGATTTCAGAAATTCGTCGAACGTTGCAGTTATATGCGATGATGATTCAAGTGAAGAGAACTTTTTATGAAAATGTATATGAATAATTATTGAAACTTTTTTAGGTGTTGATCAGCTAATTTTCTACTGGCTTCATTCCAGAAGGATGAAATTGATTATATCCGAGCGTTTAGATTCTACAGTAGCAAAAAAACTGAAAAAGGTCAGGCCTATTCCGAACAATTTTGTTTTATTAGGAAAAACAAACAATCTGCAACAGATGTTGAAAAAGGTAAAAACTTAACAATAACGTGTTTTAGTAATGAAGAAATTGAAGTGAATTTATTGTATTTTGGACAAGATAGAAATGAGAGGTTATGTCCTTTTCCAGTAAATAAACTCAACAACTTTTCTTCTTCATGTGACTAAGAAGCATCATTGGTCGATCGACATATAGGAAATTTTATGTCCTCTACCTGATGCAAAAGAGCTTTCATCTCATAACATGGTCTACTTTTGATTATTTTCAAACCAAGGAACTTATTTTCTGTCAACACTAACAATTTTCTCTCAATACATAGCCAAGATAGAACGTGTTCCTATTATTAACAATCTGTTAATAATCTACTCTTGTTCATTCTTCTAAGAATTATTCTTTTGATGTTATCTTTCTTACAATGTATTTTTCAACCATTTTTGTACTTTAATTTTCCAGCATATAACAGAACCGACCAAAATACACTATCCATTTTTTGTTATCGAGATAGTCATTGCCTCGAAGTCATTACCATTTTAAGATGATCTTGACAACTAGATCGAGCTGATAAAGTGTGATAGTTCACAGATGAAAAAATTGGAGGACCATTTCAATGAGTATTTCGTTCTATTCTATTATGTCACACAGATGTGATCGACAACTTAAATTTATTTATTTTTTATTTTTGTACCTCAAACCTGTAGTCAAAACACATCCATTTAATCCTCATTGATTCTTCTTTCTCGTGCATATGTTCTAATAGAAGATCTTCGAATTGACTAATAGACAGTATAATAATATAATTCAAAACATTTTGTCAAATTGTACAAACAATATTTTCATTTGCCAACATATGTCGTCAACTACTAGCATTTTCTGAATATTTGGTATGACTGACAATTGTATAACTATAAGAATGTGCCATCACGTGTTTTTTAATAATAATAAGTCTTTATTTTCCTAAAAATACACCCAGAAATAGGAAATATTCAAAAATATAAATACAGTATTAACACCTAATGATATACTTAAGTAATGCAAACGTTTAAAAAATTATTATCAATAAAACAAGTAATTATAATTAATAAAGGACAATGAGAATAAGTAATACTTCAAAATGCATGAAAAATTCCAAGTAAAACCGACTAATGAAAGCAAATGAGTCACTGTTGATATCGCATTTCTCTGACACATCCTCGAATAGCCAACACATACGCAAAACGTATATCTAATGGGTGATAGTACGAGGGAATTAGTTTTCGAGTACCCAATGAAAAAAATTTACTTGAACGTGAACATTGTCTAGGGACATGAAAATCAATAGAGCCAATAAGGCTAGGACAGTCTAATCATGTAAGAGCTTAAACAGAAACTTCAGACAACAAGTCCCAACTTTGAGTGATTTAGCTCCAAACCTGTTTAACAGATCAGTTTGGCTATATCCTCTGGCCGTATAAACGTTGTCTTCCTTCCAAATTAGTCATTTAGAAATTTTCTTTGTATCGACTCTAAATGATTTTTATGAGAATTGTTAATGGGACGCCAAATCATACATCCGAAATCTGATTTGCTATTTACAAGCGCATTAAATAATTGAATAAGTGTTTTTGTATTAGAAAGTTCCATCATTACGCACAATAAAACCATAAGATTTGAATGCTGTTGAAATTGTTTTATTTATATGAGGTACAAATTGAATTTCTGATCAAATATTATATCGAGGTCTCGAATTTCGGAGGCCCTGGTCAGAATGGTTTGGTTAATTTTGTAGTCAAATTGTATAGGCCGTTTCTTTTTAGTGAATGTGACAACGTTACACAGTGGCGGATTTACAAATTTGCCTCTAGTAGGCCATTCAATTTTTGCCGCCCCTACTGACTTTTGAAATTCAATACGTTAGTTTAATCCCGTTATTAGTATGCTGTGAACTTAATGATATTTCTGTCAGTTACTAGATTATTTTTGCAACCCGCTATGTACTAAAGAAAAACAATGTTGACCTAACAAGTTTATTTGACAGGAAAACAAAAACCCCCAAGACTTTAAAACGTAAATCACTTCTGTCGTAAATCTTTTAAATTGTTCAATCGATTTTCATCAAACATGTCTATTACGAACACTTACGCCCGTAAAAAACCTGTAATACAAAAGAAATTTCTAAATTGATAATCGGTTCATTCGTTCGGGTGCTATGATGCCACAGACAGATAGACAAACAAGAAATTAAAAAAATAAGTCTACTCAGTTACTCATCTTAAAATTTGGTCAGCATCCTAGAGAGAGAACTAAATATTTTTTTTTCTATTTATTGAATATCTTCAATGTACAGATTATTTAAGGTTTACGATTTTTTAACTAAATAGATTGTGTACACGTATAATTTAAAAAAAGTGTAAAAAAAAATTTGCTAAATTTGTTCGTAGAAAAGTCTAAAACAAAATATGCTATTTTGTTTTTTGAGCCTATGGTAAATCCGCCACTGACGTTACATTTAGTTAGATAAATATTAAGTTTATTGCGTTAACACCAATCAGAAACAGCAGTTTGCACAACTGATATTCTTATTGCTTTACAGAATTTTGTATCATCGACATATCTTAGGTGATTTCGTCTTTATTTGATCAATTGATGGACCAATCATTATTGATTAATGATAAGTCAGGTTTTTGTGAAGATTTCAATTTTAAATTTCAATGAACGTATTTTGTAATTAATATAATTCTTTTGTATTCAATTCAAAGCAGTTAAACATCTGCTAATACCAATTTATTGATCAAAAAATGTTTTCAGGCTCTGGATGAAGGTTTAACTTTTCTGGCAGAGCGTTGGAATCTTCTTTTTACAGATTTCAATCATAAGGATTTCAACAGAAGTCTAGTTGACGGCCAACCCATCAATCTTTTGACTGCTGATGAACAAATTTGCTGTCAGTTTTTGAGCCTAGCTTTACCTTGCACCTGCCCAAAAACATTCATCTTGGAAATGAAATTTTTAGAAATAGTATGGATAGAAATACAGCAGATATTTTTAGATTTGACTAATGAAAAATATGATATAACTGGAAATGTAATTTGCGAGGGAAGTATTTCCAATTCCGATTCTACTGATACAAGCAAAAAATTTCATAAGCTCCTTGGCGATGTTGTGAAAAATAACCACTTAATACATGAAGACGGTGGTGTTTTGAGAGTGAAAATGAGAGGAAATATCGAAATTGGAAACAAGGTTTCTACTGAAATTGTTGCTTCGTATGATAGCAGCAAAGGTCTTGAAGTTTTGCCGGGAAAGGTGATAAAACCTATAAGGACGTTTTATAGAATTGGTATAACTCATGTAAGTATTATATTTTTACACTTTTACTCGATATTTTAGACCGTGCGTATGTTTCATGTCTCTGAAAATGTAAGAAAAGGTAAAATGAACAGTTCTACATCAAAAATTGCATCATTGAAAAAACTCATTTTCAAATTGCACTAAACTAATGAGACTTGACCAGAAAATATGTAGAAGTGTATTCACTTTTATTGTAAGTATTTGATATCAATTGTAGTATAAATTACTGATGATATAATATACAAATTTAAATCAAACTCTAGGCTCAATGTTTCACAAATATATTGAATAATAATTAACATTGGGTCAACATGTTTCGAGCGGTCAAGTCATTATCAAGACTACCCTTTTGATATTCAATATATTTGTGAAACATTAAGCCAGAAGTTTGATTTAAATTTTCATTTTATAATGTTACACCAATAGGTAAGAGAGAATTCAATATCGGTTATAGAAGATGAAATTATATAAATGATACATTATATAACTGAATGTTATATAATAACCACAATCCCCATCGTCATTTCTACGGCAGGTATAACAATGTTCCACCAATTGTTGTGAAAAAGGTCAATTTATTAGAACAGTATCCCAAAAATATCAATGCAAAGGAAAAAACAGCAACGATTGAAGTTTACGGAGTTTATTTTCAGACAACTGTATACCTACATACTCTACTGTAATTGCAATGGTAGTCATCGACCATTGTCAAACAGATTTGACTTATACTTCTACTATAACAGAGAATGTTATATAATATGTGAACGTGTACGATGTGATGTCTTCATTATCCTTCAAAGGATAAATGTTAGAGAAATATTGAAATCGATGCCACACCTGATGGAAGTGCGAGACATATATGTTTCGTTCTGCAAGGAACTCGTCAGTCGCACCACGTCCATCGAAGTGAGGCAACGATTTCAACCTCAAAGCATCTTCTTGTTACTCCAAGTGGAATACCGTAGAGTAATGAATACTCCACAATTTCATCTATAGGAATCAGTAGAAAACGCACCTCTCAGATTACAGACACACCAAGCATCGAAATTTCACATATCTTCTATACCCGTAGGTATCTACTAAATTGCAATGTATATTCGACAAAAATCATCATACGATGTTTTCAAATGTCAATAGGTTGCGTTAGTAGTATGCTCGCGTTTATTCCCGTATTTCATTTCCTTAAAAATATCGCCGAATAGGCCCCTGAAATACGGGAATAAACGCGAGCGTACTACTAACGCAACCTATTGACATTTGAAAACATCGTATGATGATATTTGTCAAATAGACATTGCGATTTAGTAGATACCTACGGGTATGGAAGATGTGTGAAATTTCGATGCTTGGTGTATCTGTAATCTGACAGGTGTTTTTTACTGATTCCTATAGATGGAATAGTGGAGTATTCATTACTCTACGGTCTTCCACTTGGAGTCACAAGAAGATGCTTGGAGGTTGAAATCGTTGCTTCACTTCGATGGACGTGGTGCGACTGACGAGTTCCTTGCAGAACGAAACATATATGTCTCGTATTTCCATCAGGTGTGGCTTCGATTTCAATATTTCTCTAACATTCATCCTTTGAATGATAATGGAGACATCACATCGTACACGTTCATATATCTAGCTCTACTATAACATTCTCTTGGTCAATTTGAATTTTTCAAATGAATGTTCTAGTGTTCATTTTCTCAAATATTTCATTGAGTGCCATAAGCACAAAAAAATTTCATTTCTTTATATATATATATATATATATATATATATATATATATATATATATATATATATATATATATATATATATATATATATATATATATATATATATATATATATATAATATATATAAAATATACCACCCAAAACATATGTAAAGTTTTAATTTAATTTATTGTTTTCAAATATAGTTTGTTGACATATTTGAGATTTCAGGCTATACCATGGTCCTTCAAGGAAACTGACGAAATAGGACAAACCTACTGGACAGGATATTGTGCCGACTTTGCTCATAAATTAGCAGAAATGATGGATTTCGATTTTGAATTCGTTGAACCGACAGAAGGAGGATTTGGTGAAAAACATAATGGTAAATGGAACGGAATAGTGGGAGACCTTCAAAAAGGGGTAATTAAAAGTAATAATTGATGAGGCCGATACTTGATGTAAATTGATAAACATAATAAAACAATTGTTAAACAAGATTTACACATATATTAAAAAGAATACTGCATGACGTACGTTTCGATGAGATTCACCTTTTTCAAATGCTACGTGCAGACTAATGACATTTCTCGAATACATGCAATAGGTAAACTTAAATTATGAATACAGAGAAAACAGGTAGATAACAGGTAGAAGGGATCAATTCATACTGAACTACTATATAGGAAACTAAGTAATTTTGAAAAGATTGAGAAGGGGGCTTGAGGTATGATCGATTTGGCTGTTCAAAAGGTTGCCAGAATATTTGTATTCATTAATTTGAAGTGATTCTAACAAATTAAGCTTCATTCCCTTGTTTGCGGTATTCAAAATTTCAAAATCAGAATTGAATATATGATTTTCATTAATCAAATGATTTACATAATGTGAATCTGTCTTCTGATTATCAAAGCTACGTTTATGTTCAGAAATTCTTATTTGAAAACTTCTAAACGTTCTACCAATATAAAACTCATCACAACTACCACAGTTAATTTTATACACTTCTGATTTTTTATTTTTGTTGACCTTAGATTTGTTATTTTTGATATGTTTTCCTAAGTTATTTCCAGTACAGTAATCAATGTTGATGTTATACTTTAAAAGAAGAGATTTGAGTTTTTGAATTGGTTCTAGAAAGAGGATTGGCTTTCTAAAACCAATTTCAACACCGAGAAAAATTTGAATAAGCAAATAGCCGTAAATAATAATTATAATCCTGAAATAATAGATAATATGATATCAAAGAAAAATTTCAAAAAGGCGATTGGTTTGGTTTATCCCTAGTCAAAAACAATATCAATTATAACAGTTTTACATACATCGGTAAGTCCAGAGAAAAACTCAAATCTCTTCTTTTTAAGTATAACATCAACATTGATTACCGTACTGGAAATAACTTAGGAAAACATATCAAAAATATCAAACAATAAGGTCAACAAAAATAAAAAATCAGGAGTATATAAAATTAAGTGTGGTAGTTGTGATAAGTTTTATATTGGTAGAACGTTTAGAAGTTTTCAAATAAGAATTTCTAAACATAAACGTAGCTTTGATAATCAGAAGACAGATTCACATTATGCAAATCATTTGATTAATGAAAATCATATATTCAATTCCGATTTTGAAATTTTGAATACCGCAAACAAGGGAATAAATCTTAATTTGTTAGAATCACTTCAAATTAATAATTACAAATATTCAGGCAACCTTTTGAACAGCCAAATCGATCATACCTCAAGCCCCCTTCTCACTCTTCTCAAATTACTTAGTTTACTTTATAATAGTTCAGTATGAATTGATCCCTTCTACCTGTTTTCTCTGTCATTATTCTCTTCATAATTTAAGTTTACCTATTGTACGTATTCGAGAAATGTCATTAGTCTGCACGTAGCATTTGAAAAAGGTGAATCTCATCGAAACGTACGTCATGCAGTATTCTTTTTAATATATGTGTAAATATTTGTTCAACAATTGTTTTATTATGTAATTAATAGTTATACTCATTTTTAGGTTTTCAATTAAATAATGTTTTCAATTAAATGATATTCGAATTCATCAATGAATGATTTAGAAATAGATTATTGAAATTTAGGAACGTGTGTCGTTTATGATTTGCCTTTCACGTAATTGGACGTATTCGAAATATTAAAGCTTGTTTCGTTCTTGTTCATTTACGTACAATCGTTTGTTTTTTTTTATTTATGAGTGTGTATTTAATAGTGCTGATAGTTGAATATAAACTAAAATTCAAACACTTGAACTTTTGATTTATTGACAACATAGCATAACGCCTTTCGTCGTTACAAACGACTTCTTCAGATGCTAACAGAAAACTAACTTAATTCTTCAGTATTCAGTCTGTTGTCAATAAAGTGTACATCTAAAGGTCAAGTGTTTGAATTTTAGTTTATATTAAATTATGAGTGTGTAGTTTTTATTCCGCTTTAATGGAAAATGTTACTAAATTTTATATAATTTATCTATACAAGACTGGAAACTTCTTCATTGCAGGATACGGATTTGGCTATTACGGCATTGGTTATGACAGCTGACAAAGAAGAAGTTATTGATTTTGTGCCTCCTTACTTCGAGCAATCAGGAATTTCAATTGGTAAAATTCTGTAATTCTATACTTCTCATTTTGAGTCTTATACTTCTATATTGTGATATTTTTTGTTCGAAATTATATTTTCATTATAGAAAGTATTTAATACTAAATTCACAAAATGTATTTACTCGACATATGTTTTTCAGTTGTGACCTATTGTAAAGAGTTAATGAACACTATTCATATTATCGCGAAGGAAAATTAGTTTGTTACTTCACGATGTACTCTATGGCTTTTCATTCAGTATTCAATAATACACAATTTCTTAAACAGATAGTGGTGAGGAACTCGATAAGCTTGATAACTCGATAATGTTTGTGTATCTGGGGATTGTTTTCGACTATAAGCTGTCCTTTTCAGAACACATAACTTCTGTATCACAGCTTATGCCTATATAATGCTGGGTTATTTGGCCAGAAATTGGGGCAGCTTTATTAATCTTTGCACAATGAAAACGCTGTACTACTCCTTTATTCACAGTAAATTAGAATATGCGCCTATAATTTTGTCTCCTCTGTACAATAATTGTATTGTCTACTTGGGGGCAGTTCAGAGGAAGGAAGTGTTTGTACCTGTATGTATTTCAGATGTTATGGACAATATCTGCGAGAGGTTTCGACCATTCAACTTAACCGATAATCTGGGAATTGAATTATTGAAGTTGAGGCGTGAACGATTCGGTCTAACGTTTCTCTTCATAATTTTGCACGATTCTGTTAACTGCCATTTCCTCACAGCAAAATAAATATTTTGGTACCAAGGCCTGATCTGAGACAAAGTAATAAAACACCTGTATTTTGGTTAATAAGATCGTCAAACCAAATATTTTGAAATAAATTTGAAAATTATTGTAAACGTTTAATTCAAGCTCTTCACTAATCCCCATTTTTTCAATTCTATTGACAGTTATGAGAAAACCGTTCAGGGAAACTTCTTTGTTCAAATTTATGACGGTGTTAAAATTGGAAGTATGGCTTAGTATAGTTGGGGCTTTGGTGGTTACTGCACTAACCATATGGTTTGTTGACACTTATTCACCATATAGTTCGAGGAATAACAAAGAAGAGTATCCATATCCTTGTAGGTAAAAATTTTTTTCCGATATCTTCATAAATATTATTTTAGCATAATTCATAATAATTGAAAAGTAAATTCAATGGACGATGAATTAACTCTGCGATAGTTCATATTTAAATGAGAGGTAATAATAAATACTTGTCTAAAAATCACTGTAAATATTTTTTTTCATTACATTTTTCTTAACCAAACAAGGTTAGTCTCAGCAGATAGTTTTCAACATATAGAATTTGCTTTGATATGCTTGCCTACGGATTTCTGTTCATTATTATTATCATTGTTCTAAGAGCGCAGCTCAGATACGTATATAATTCGTGCCAAGATGATGGTAGGAATCGAACCCAACAGCACCAGTAAGTCAAGAGCGTTATAGGGTCACTATACCGCTCATTATGGGGTCACTATTATATTATAGGGTCACTATACCGCTTCTTGCTAATGCCGTAAAAGGCGAAACTAGTCGAATAAAGAATTGTTCAGTCAGTGATTTTTAGACAAGTATTTATTATTGCCTCCCAATTTTTATAATTGAAATGTCCCCGGCCCGACACATAGATGGCGCTACTAGAATTAAATCCATATGTTTTTTAGTTAACCCTAACCCTCAAAATATGCGTGTATAAATTTGATAACTGTCGGATCATTAGTTTGTGAATTATAGCATTTTGAGTGAAGCAACTTTTGTTATTGTGAAAGAAATGGATAAATTTCGCGTGTTGAGAAAATATTGTTTTTTGAAGGGAAAAATATGTTTGAAGCAAAAACTTGGCTTGATGTCGAATTTCCGGACACTGTCCCAGGAAAATCAACCATCAAGGATTGGTATACTAAGTTTAGACGTGGTGAAATGAACACCGAAGACGGTGAACGCAGTGGATGCCCAAAAGAGATTGTTATCGACGAAAACGTTAAAAAATCCACAAAATGATTTTGAATGAAATAGCAGACACTCTAAAGATATCAACTGAACGTGTACATCATATCATTCACGAATATTTGGATATGAAAAAGCTCTGTGCAAAGTGGGTGCCGCGTGGCCAAAAACAACGACGAGTTGATGATTTGGATCAGTGTTTGAAGGTGATCAGGGTAATAAACCTGAGTTTTTGCGTCCATATGTGACAATGGATGAAACATGGCTCCATCATTTCACTCCGAAGTCCAATCGACAGTCATCCGAGTGGACTTCACATGATGAACCCGCTCCAAAGCGTGGGAAAACGCAACAGTCGGATGTCAAGGTTATGGTGTCTATATTTTGGGATGCGCATGGAATAATTTTCATTGACTACCTTGAGAAAGGAAGGTCCATCAACAGCGTTTATACATAACGTTTTTGGACCGTTTGAAGGACGAAATCGCCGAAAACAACCGCATTTGAAGAAAAAGAAAGTGTTGCTTCACCAAGACAATGCACCGTGTCACAAGTCAGTGAAAACGATGGCAAAAATCCATGAATTGGGCTTCGGATTGCTTCCTCAACCACTGTATTCTCCAAATCTGGCCCCCAGCGACTATTTCCTGTTCTCAGATCTTAAAAGAATGCTCACTGGGAAGAAATTTTTTGCCGAATGAAGAGGTGATCGCCGAAACTGAGTCCTATTTTGAAGCAAAGGACCAATTGTACTTCAAAAATGGTATCGAAAAGTTAGGGGTTCGCTGTAATCAATGTTGAATAAAATAAACTAATTTTGCAGAAAAAATGTGTTCTACTCTGGTAGGACGGGGACTTTTCAATTGGATATAATAGGTATATTTGTAGATAAAATTATAATGATAATAAAATCAATTAACATCCTTCAATACTTCAATCTTTTTTAATACGGTCCCGTTAAAATTTTCGGTTTAACGGGACAGTGAAACGTTTAAAATACCTAATTTCAGTACTTAAAAACGTATACCTACTGATGAAAATTTCTTTCATCAGTGGCATTTCAATAGAGTAATGGACATTCAGTATTCAATTCTATAAAAGTCCTTGAAGCAAATTGAACATTAATAAGAATATTACAAATACGGTAATTTATAAGGAATGAGAAACAAATTTTATATCAATTATCTTCTGTATTTTTGTAGAGAATTCACCTTGAAGGAAAGCTTCTGGTTTGCCTTAACTTCGTTCACTCCACAGGGTGGTGGTGAACCTCCTAAATCACTTTCTGGTAGAACGTTAGTAGCGGCTTATTGGCTGTTCGTTGTACTTATGCTAGCTACGTTCACAGCAAACCTTGCAGCTTTTCTGACTGTTGAGCGAATGCAAGTGAGTTATGAATGAATACTGAACTGATTCTCTTAGTTTAGTCTGATTTTTTAGACGCCTGTTCAGTCTTTGGAACAACTTTCTCGCCAATCGCGTATCAATTACACGGTTATAGAAGGGTCAGAAACTCACAAATATTTCATCAACATGAAGCACGCCGAAGACACAATCTATAGGTGAGTAAATGTTTGAGACATATGAATTGGCCTCCAAGATCTTGAACACCGCTAGACTACTTTATGTGGGGCTATGTAAGGTCATTGGTCTATGCGGATAAGCCACAAACGCTTGACCATTTGGAAGACAATATTCGCCGTGGTATTGACGATATACGGCCAAAAATGTTGGAAAAAGTCATCAAAAATTGGACGTCCAGATTGAACTACATCCGAGCCAGCCGTGGCGGTCATATTCCAGAAATCATATTTAAAATGTAATATCAAAAGATTATCTTTCGAATAAAAAAAATTCTTGTCAATAGAATGAACCATCGTTTTTTTATTGCAATTTAAAGTTCTTTACCTCAAAAAAAACACCCTTTATATATATATATATATATATATATATATATATATATATATATATATATATATATATATATATATATATATATATATATATGTATATATATATATATATATATATATATATATATATACATGTATATATATATATATATATATATATATATAGATAATGTTTGATGCTGGGAAATATTCAAACAGAAGTGGACGTTGCCGGCATATCCCGCAATTGTTAGCAGCCCTTGACATCTGTTTCGAACTTATTGGGTATCCTCAGAACGGCGTAGCCAAGTTCAATTTGTGCGAACATGGAGATGTAAAAACAAGAGAAATAAGAAAAACAGACTCTCCTTTAAAGGAAATCTGTTTGAAGTCCTGAGAGCTTGAATTATTCATTATTCAATTATTGTTAATTGAATAATTATATTATAACATTATTCATATATTATTATTATTATTATTATTATTACATGCAATCGGATCAATGTACGTTATACAAGTCAATTGATAAAATTAAAATTAAATTTCAATAATATTTAAAATCAGTGATAACAAATGGACACAATTAACATAATAAAATCAACATCAACTAGGCAATAAACAGAAACAAACTAACGAAATTTAGTCGATATATCACAAGTTTACATGGCTTGTCATGTTAAAAAGATTGAATGCCAAGGCATCTTCACTGGAGGAATTCACCCAGTTTATACAGCGTATTCTCAATCAGGATTTTCTTTACGTTCTTAGAGAATGCCGGTGGCGGCATTGATTTAATGTGGTCCGGAGTTTGTTATAAAGTTTTATGGCTGTATGCTTTATTGGTTGCTGTGCCTTTACAATCCTAGAATATGGGATGGAAATTTTCTTTCTCTCTCTTGTATTATACTGATGGAAATCTTGGTTCCTGGTGAATTTATGCTGCTGGCGATGTACATGATTCAAGCAGGTAAGTATGAACATTGATGTGATGGTAAGTATCTTTTCACGTTTGAAAACTTCTCTGCAGCTCTCGGCATTTGTCATACAATAGATTGTCCTTATCGCCCGCTTTTGTAGCACAAGGATTCTCTCCGCCTCGGCGCTCTCACCCCAAAGGATTATACCGTATGTGGCTTGGCTATGGAAAGTAGAATAGTAAGTGAGCTTTGCTGATTCCACTCCCGCTACCTGCCTCATCCTCCTGATTAAAAATACTGCGGTTGACAATTTATTGCTTAGCGTATCGATATGGTTTCGCCAGCTTAAAGAGGAGTGAAATTCAATGCCAAGGTATGTCAGAGATTGATCTTTGTTTTCTCTGTTTGTAAAGAGAAGTCTTTGGGTTTTCTGGTTGTTCATAAGAAGACCGTTTGCTAAAAACCAGTTTGATGCGTCTTTCTCTGATTTTGTGGACTTATCTAGTATTACAGCCTGTCGACTAGAACTGTTGAGGATGCATGTGTCGTCCGCATAGCTCACCATCCTGTCTGACGAAATGTTGTAGGGTAGGTCATTTGTGTAAATTATAAATAACACCGGACCGAGAACAGAACCCTGCGGTACTCCTACAGTTATCCTGCTAAAGCCACTGAGTGTATTGTTCCATTTGGTACGCTGGAATCTATCTGTTAGGTAGGAAGTAAATAAATTATGTGCAATCCCTCGAATTCCATAGTGGTAAAGTTTTTTTAGCAGGATTTCATGGTTTACACTATCAAACGCCTTACTCAGGTCAACACAGATTTGTTCCAGGTCTTCATTGTTATTGTACGCTTCGATTATACTTTCAAGGACGGCTAGCATCGCAGTCACCGTAGACCTACCTCGCCTAAATCCATGCTGCGACTCGTGAAAGCAATTATGTATTTCCAAAAATTTAACCAGTCTGTGTGTCAAGACCATTTCGAACACTTTTGAGACTGTAGGCAGGATCGAAATTGGTCTGTAATTGGAACATTGCTCTGGGTCTCCTTTTTTATGAATTGGAGTAACCACTGCCAGCTTCAGTACGTTCGGGAATATGCCCTGGTCGATACAATCGTTAAGAATTTGACAGAGGAGATGTGATACACGCGGAACAATTTGCTTCAACAGAGCCACCGTCATTCCATGAATGTCCCTCGAATATTTGGTTTTCAGTTTTTTGGATATCCCAATAACTTCGTCCTCGGTTACTTGGTACAAATACATAGAGTTTGTTACATGTATATTGGTGTGCTTCAACAAATCGATTGATTCATGAGGGGAACGTTGAGCTGCATCCTGGATCCTGTTTCCTATGGATGTTAGGTAGTCGTTCATTTCATCTGCGGTTATAGTAGCTCCTGTCGCTTTTGGAGATTTTTTGCTGGTTTCTTGTTTAATAAGCTGCCATATTCCTTGTAGCTTATTTACCGCACTTTTCAACTTCTTGTTATTTCCTGACTTTACCGATTCTGCTATACACTCTCTCAATTTATTTTTCAGTGCTTCATATAGCTTCTTGCTGTTGTCATCTTTTTTGGTTCGATATATAGTTCCCGCTGCATCAACTTTATTTTTTAGTTGTTTAATGGATTTCGTATATTTATATTTTTTCCTTTTAATAACTTTAACTTTTCTTTCAGGAAAAGACTCTTCAAAAATTTTGATTAGTGTATTGTGGAAGTTATTATATAACATTATTCATATATTGTTTAATTAATCAGTTTAGAGCATACTTGAAGGATAAACAATCGCCTTGCGGTCTAAGTAGTTTTCCAAATCTCTTAATCCGGAGAGTACAAACGCAGTGGTCTGAAATGTGTCGACTTCCTTTAGAAGAGTGCCTGTTTTTCATGTTTTTCCTTCTCCATGCTCGCACAACTTGAACATGGCTACGCCGTTCTGATGAGAGCCAATACGCTCGAAACACGTGTCAACGGCTGCTATCAATTGAAGGGTATGCCGACAATGTTCACTTATATTATAAATATATATATATATATATATATATATATATATATATATATATATATATATATATATATATATAGAGAGAGAGTGAGAGAGAGACTCAGGCGTACATATATAAAGATGCCATAGCCACCGTAAGAATCTTTGATAGAACAGCAGAACTTCCAACGTGCAGAGGAATCCGTCAGTAAGATGCATTTCTTCACATCAACATTGGCAAACATCTTGCAAAATCTAGCAAGAAAGGTCTAAATATAGAAGGAGAATAGCAAGAGACATGAATCCACTCCTTACTCAAACAAAAAACTAGACCTCAAGATGAATTTAAAAAAAAACCGAAGTCATGTTCAATGAAATGGTAGAAGTAGTAGATGAATACATTTCCTGGGTCAAATAACACACAAATGTGGTTCACTACTGCCAGAAATTAACAAAAAATAAAACTGTCTTGGCAAACTTCCAAATTTAATTTAGTGAAAATATTATTAATTTGAAAAAATACTATGTCAAATAATGTGAATATGACATAGTTTTTTCTGATTTTTTTTCAAATAAGTTGAGCTATGTTTGGGGCTATCTATGGTCTAAAAAATAAAACATGGATTAAGTAGGCGCAATTTTCTTTTTCTATAAAATATTTTATTTATTGAATATAATAGTACTGTCGTTTTCGTTTTATATATTGGAGTGCCATGTTGCCAATCCTAAAGTATACTCTATATTGAAACTATATTAATTGTATTAACTATACATTATATCTATATTGTAAAAGTTATGAAAATCGAATTTAGTGATGTTTTACAAACCTTTTTACCTTTACACAATATATTCGGTCAATTTTCACTATGTTACATGTGAACATTTACTTATCCAAGATATTATAAATGAGAAAGATTAAGAACTGTGGAGACCCTATCCAAATTATCAGGTCTATAGCGGTGATCTCCACGGCGGCGACCTTGTGGCATTGATTTCCGTTATGTCCCAGAAACTTCCTGTCAGTCCTTTGTGGCGAGCAGCATCGATTTTTGTATTTCCTTATAAAGATGTTCGCATAGTATTCTCTAATGTTTGACACGAAATTTTCAAGGATTATGACAGTGGATCCTAAGATTATTGGAACACTATTGACGACGTTCATGTATCATCCATGCACTTGTACTTCAAGTTCTCGATATTTAGATATTTTATCGGCATTCTTCTCAACTCAGTTGTTTACTTTTGCAATGGCTACCCCGATAAAAGTAGTTTCCGTTGCTCTTTTGTCAATCAGAACAATATCAGGCCTACTGCGAGGAAATGTTTGGTCACTCAAGATAGTGCGGCCCCGGCAGAGTCTAAATTTTTAATTACTGAGATTGAATTCTCGCTGAACTCTTGATGAAACATAATTAAATATCAAATTAAATTAAACTCTTGGCTTAATGTTTCACGATTATATTTAACAATATGAATTTGTCAACATGTTTCGAGCGTGAGCTCATTTTCAAGAATGACTTCAGACTGACAAGACTTCAGTCTTGAAAATGAGCTCACGCTCGAAACATGTTTACAAATTCATATTGTTAAATATAATTGTGAAACATTAAGCCAAGAGTTTAATTTAATTTAATGTCTAAATTTATATTCTCCAAAATTGACTCCGGAATGTAGTTGTATTAAAGCCCATTTTTTTAAAAAGATTATTCAGTACTAATTTATTATGGGCATCTTTGCTAATGCGTCATGTTTCTTGCTTTGCATTTCTTTGGTGCAAATATTTGCCATTCCCCTATTATGTGATGGATTGTCTATGATGTTTGATGGCATAACTTATCCCGATTTGAATAGTAAAGTGCAGCAAAACTGATGTTAACAACCAGCAGTGAAAGATCAGAACACTGCTCACAAAGTTACAAAGCATAACTCATTATTATTATTACAACTTATCCCAAACTATGGTAGATTCTGAAGCTAAACTTTCTAATCTCTAGCAAAATATTTTCAGAATGTGGAAAGAACTCACCCTCAACGCTTCACCCGATGATCAACGCTACAGGGTGTGGGACTATCCAATTAAAGAACAGTGGGGTCACATTTTAACAGCCATTAACGATTCTAATCCTGTTCCAAATGCTTCCGAAGGTTTCAGATTGGTAACTGAGCATATAGATGGCGATTTCGCTTTCATACATGACTCTTCAGAAATCAAGTATGCAGTGAGCAAAAATTGCAATTTTACTGAAGTTGGGGATATTTTTGCAGAAAAACCTTATGCCGTTGCTGTGCAGCAAGGAAGTCATATGCAGGACGACATTAGTAGAGCGTAAGTAAATATTCATTGGATCATGGATCATTTGCATATATTTATGCAATATAGCAAATGATCCATGTAATTGTGAGTAGGTAATAGTTAAGCTAATAAGTTAAAGTTAAATAAAACTAATAAAACTAAGTTAACAACAGTGTAACTAATAAGTAGCATAATCGAATTATATTTGTAACTTCGTTTTCCTTTAAAATATGTTTATATATTTTTATATTTCTCTTTCAAAAATTGGAATCTCCAGTGTTTTAAAGATTCAATGGTTAATTGAGTTTAATAGAGAAATATTCGTAGTAAAAAAAATAATTTCAAACACTTAAATTTATCACCTGTACCAATAAGTATAAAGCAAAAAATATTCTCATCTGCAACTAATATGCAAAAAATATTCAATATTCATTATCTCGTATTATTCATACTAGGGATGAAACGGAGGTAAATTTATAGGAACTGAAGTCTAAGTCCGATTTTTAATTTTGACTTATCGGAATCGGAAGCCAAGTCAAAAGTGGTGGCACTAGAGAGATTCTTCATTCAAGGACAATGCAAAACATTATTTAGTCAACTTTTTTGATTTTAATTATGGGATAATAAGTTCACACAAACTATGAAATTCAAAATCAACATGTTTCTAATGGAATGAATTACATCTCAACGTATGATATAATATTTAAACGTTAATATTGAAAAAAAAAGTTTTGAAAAAAATTGAATCAAATGAATTTACTCCAAAAGTAATATATTATACTTCACAAACAAAAGCTTTCTCTCCATTCAGTATATTTCATAACGGGTCGTAGATGAGGACAGAGCCACTAAAAAGTTGTTAGCTTGCTACCAAACCTGGAGGACACGACAAATATTGGCGGGCAATTGTACGAGTCTGCAATTTTTTATTTCCGTTTACTTTCCACTAAGGGATCGTCAGTAATACATTTTTCTTTATTGTACTCATTCATTATACTAGGCAGTATACTAATTATTATATCATGTCCATATAAGAAATTTGTCAAGAACTAGTTGTTTTTAGAATGCGGTATTTATTTTACTCGTCTTGACCGCTACTTAACTATATATTCGACGAAACTGTTTGGACATTACTATTGCCAAGTTTCTGCTGGTAAGATCTGTAAATGTGTAAGCTTCTGCTGGTAATTTTTTTATTACTATTACCAGTTTCTGCTGGTAATTCCATTCTTGCCCATGTTTCTACCGAAATGTCTATATTTCCAGCGTCATTATTAGACATATCTGCATCATCAAGTAATGTCGTTAATACAGTTTCAACCTCCTCTTCATTAAAAAATTTAGGTTTATAGTGAGTACCTAAATGATTTGGAATAAAAATTGACGAAATGATAGATTGATCGCTTTTTGTGTGTGTAATACATGAAAATTACAGAAGTATTTAGGATTTTTTAGAAGGTCACAAAATATTTGTACAAAAGAAAGAGACATATCTATTAACACTTCTGGAAAAGTTGATTGAATGTTCGCTGATATCTTGATGAAACCTTGTTCAATACGAGTATATTGAATAAAAAATGTAATAAAACCTTCAAATCGCCGACTACGACCAAGTTTTTTTAGTCGGTAAATTTTTTTTTTCGACCTTTTTCGAGCGTCATTTTTTTCATAAGTCGAATTCAGTTTTGAATTTTTTTTTATTTTAGGTTGTCTGAATCTTTTTGAGATGCGCTTCATACATTCTTTCGATTAAGTTTTATTGTTTGAACCAAGTACAAAGATAATATATTGAACATTAAATAATAGCTTACAATATTTATTAAAACATAATGATTTTTTCGGCATTACAATATCAGACTGTATCATCTAGATTTAATGAAGTATGGGTATCGGCAACACATTTATGTTTCAATAAAATATATTAAGTGACGAAACAACTGGGTTTTATTTTCATCAAATATTCATTCATTTCCAGAATTTTAACCCTTCAAACGGACAGGTTTTTCGAAGACCTTCAAGCAAAATATTGGAATCATTCTGCGAAAGGAGATTGTGCTAATAAAGATGAAAATGAAGGAATTACTTTAGACAGTTTAGGTGAGGTACAGTTTCAATATACTTTCTTCAGCTATCAGAATGGTTCTCTCAACTACCATTATTCAACTAATTGATATAAAGAGAAAGCACTTCATTCTTCTTTCAAAAATAAATTTGTTGCAGTTGCATTAATCCAAAAACTACATCCAGTCATTTTCTCAAAACATTTTCACTGATAGCTTTGACAGTCAGATATCAACTCTGAAAAGACTTGTTAAACAGTAAAGAATATTCTATGGTGATTCGTTTTTTATCTTAGTTATGCTATTGCAGGTGGAGTATTTATTGCCACCCTCTTTGGACTGGCTCTAGCAATGGTAACATTAGTAGGAGAAATTATTTATTATAGAAATCTGAGGCAAAAAATGGAGAAAGAAACTACACATCAAATTGGAGAAGACGATAAAAAAACATTCAGAAGTAATATAAAGTTGATCAAACCAGAAACAATCACTATTGGAAAAGAATTTAAGCCTATTAATTACAATACAAAAAATAGAAAGTTAATGAAACCCATTCCGACAATTTATCCACTTTCGAAGAATCAAGTTTCACATGGTCATCTCCAAGGCTTCATAAATTGATATATTGCATAAAGAAATTATTATTTGTAGTTAACGACATTAATTATATCAGTAAAAAACTATACATCATCTATAACGTTTTTTAAACCATTGCATACATAAAAAAATGCTAAACATAAAACACAGGTAATATATATGCGGACTAATACATTATCTTATTTTTAGTAGAAGAAAATCTTGATCTATGAATTTATTTATTTCAATTTTGATCTGAGGTACAGTCATTTTAAGGTCTCAAATCTTTTTGGTAAATATTAGTAAAGCGTGTTCAAAAACCCAAAGCAAACATTAAATTGAGGAAAAAGTCAAGTCCGTTTTTTCAATATATATTTTTTAATGTTTTTAGCAATAACAGGCTATTTTCAATGTTAAAAACTTTATTTTCGTTAAAAAAAAATTAAAATTATTTGAATTTAAAAATTTTTTTTGTATTAATTTATTTTGTTTCAAACAGGCAATAAATTAATTTTAAATATATATATATATATATATATATATATATATATATATATATATATATATATATATATATATATATATATATATATATATATATATTAATCCTGCGGTGGATAGGTCTTCCGATACTACACCATTTGCATTTGTTAGGTCCTCCAGTGCGTTAAGTCCTCCGTATATGGAGGAGCTATCGCATTCAATGCTAAACGATATAGTTTATCATATTTGATCATTTGACGAAGTTATAAATGGACGACTGTTAGCGCTGTTTTGCATTTTTTGTATATTTTAGTTTGAGACTTCTCCGTCATACTCTGCGGAGTCGCTAGTGAGATGAATATTAACACCAGTATAATTAGTAACAAAACTACGGTGAATCAGTCCTCCTAAGAATATTGCTCTCTTTTTTACGGTACATAAGTCCTCCGCGGTATTGGCAACAATGTATTGTATGAAATTTTCAACTGATATACCTTAATATGATTTTGCATCTTCCAATAACTTCAAGCATTCAAGATATTATAGACTTTTGATCTCTTTCATTTTGTTTTAGTTTTTAGAACAACTTATGCTGTGAATTTCAAAAATGAAATTATTCACTCTTTCTGAAGATTGGGATTATTTCTTTGTAAAATTACTTGTGATATTTATGTCAGTAGTCAATATTTGTCAATGATAGTAATTATTATTATTTGAAACGATAATCAATCTGTTTCTAGAAAATGAATGTTGGTTTCGAAATAATGCCAAATTTTTAATTGAAATTGTTTGATGAGTAAAAGTTCGAAATATGATACAAAAAACCAGGGTAACATTGAATTGAAGAAATTAGTGTGAGAAAAATATAAAACAAAACTGTGTTTCATCAGTTTTATTCAGTTGAGTTAATATTGGTTCTGGATATTTAGTAATTATGGATATTTTGAAATGAGATTTTATCATTCAGATTTTTTCGTAGGTTTTTTTGATGTTATATGTTTTTCAAAATGAGATTTAACAGTATTTTTCTGCTCTTCTGTCCATCGCTCTAAATGTCTCTTGTTTTTGTAACTTAGGAAGCATAGTATTAGGTTCCTCGTTGGCAGATCAGTTTCGAAATCCACTTGTACATTCTCAATATGTGTAATTTCATTTGTTTCATTTTCTACATAATTCGCAGTATCCATCAAATTCTCTTCTGAGTTCAAATTGATTTCATCTTCAGTTTTGCCCTTGAATTGGCCAGCTTCTCCTTTTTCCATGAGAATCATAGAAAAAGAAGAAGCTGGCCAATGAACCATGAAAGAGTTGTGTGTCGCATGAGTGAGGCTAGTTGCTCCATCGTTTTCTGTCATATTGAATAACTGTGTTAATTGTGTCCTCTTTTTCCACGTTCAACTGTTCGTTTTAAAGTTGTTCAAAGCTTCAAATATAACTTCCGAAAATTTTTCATAAGCTTGTGTATTCTGACTTGAAAAGGCAGATTCGTAGGTTTGAATGAGAAGCCTTTGAAGTTCTCCTGGTCTTCTTCTATTCAGCAAAATCAACCGACAGTATGCTGTTCCTGATAACGTTGAATATGCTCTCTCATCTAAACAGTTGTTTTCAAGTTCTAATGATGCCGAATTTGCCTTCCTGATGAGATAATCTTTCAGCAGATTTATATCTATCGCAGGTGGAAAACGACTATCAAATGATGCAATGCTTGACCTGATATATCAAATCACCAGTTGCCTTCAATTAATTGGATAATTATTTTCAGTTCAACCTCAGCATTCGCAAGTTGCACTGTTGGAATAATATTAGGTTTCTTCAAGGCTAGCATCGGTGCCATATCACAGCAATGTTTTAGGGTTGTTCCCATTTGCAAGGCGTAGATAAGTATTGATATCGTTGATTTTCGGAATCATATTTTGCTTCCTTTTTCGTTGCAGATACAAGTGTATCATACAACTGTGGTTTGAGGGCACTGATTGAGTTTTTGATGTGAGGCCTGATAGTTTTCGTTTCTATGAGGAGTCTAGCTAATTCACGCATTTTTCTAGATGCACACAAAGAGAAGTGCTGCTGATCTTTTAGTTTTTATGTATCTGGATGCAAATGCACATATCAACTGATTTTTTTTAGCTATCTGTGATATCTCATCTGCTCTCATCCGAGGAAACGCATGGGCTCTCAAATGGAGATCTATTATTAAGTGGCGTATAAAAAAAATTTCAGCATCAGCTTGAGCATTTTTGGGATTTTCAATTTTATTAGTGTTCTTGCGATGTCACCATAAATTTCTTGCCGAATAAAATCCCAAGCAGAAACTACTTGAAAGATAATTTGATTTTAAAGCTCCTTTTCTGACTGGTTTGGTGACTTCATTAGAGTTTAAATAATTTCCTCTCTTGTTTCTCAATGAATTTAGTAATTTTTTTCTTTCCTTATAGCCAGTTGATAAAGATAAAATTTTCATTACTTCAATTTCACCGCTATAATATCCCAATATATGTTAAGGAAAATTAGTGACGACTGGGAAAGTGATTCCCAGTGATAACAAAATACTGATTTCTCAAAAGAAACAGTACTATTAATGTTTTCCGTAATTTTATTTAGGTCAGAATCTTCTTCCGCGCCTTCCCTGCCATCATTCATGAAAAATTTCAATATTGTACACTCCATCGGATAATTTTCGAAAGATTTCTCAGGTGAACTAAATATTTCGGAAGACTAAATTGATACTTCCTAAAATCATAATACAACTCAGAAATGAAGATGATTGAGAGAACTTACTGATGAAATACCACTGTTTGAGAGTACATAATTAGAGTCTACAATGACGTCAGAGGTAATTGATTTCTTAAAAAATAGAGATGATAAATATTTGCACCTACTTCAGTAAAGGAATAAATGAATACCAAAGTAATTTTCATATTATTGAATGACATTAATAAAATATCATGAACAAAGTGTTCTTATCAGTTCGAAAATTCACTTTGTCTTATTTCAATTGTAATGGAAATTATAACAGTGGACCTTATTTCAGTTTAAAAGCAAGTTAGGAATCATATGTTCCACAATTTCTCCGAATTCAATGGAATTTCGGACAGTATCGACAAGTAGACAATTCTGAAAATTCAATAGATTTGTTGCATTGTGAAATTTTTTTCTATATTCCTGAACTTCTAACCAGAACCACAGCGTTCTCCGGAAAAATCTAAATATTTATTTCCATTAATTAATATGTTTTCGAGATGCACATAATACAAATACAAACCCCCTCGTAGATTTTGTTGAATTGACCAACCTTCCGTTAACATATGAAAAACAAATTTTGATATGTGACTTAAGATGAGTGATTCAATTGATTGCTTTCTATTTCACAACTTTTGGTCGAAATTTTAAGCGTATTAGAGTAAAAAAAACCAAAATGATCGGATAGAGGAAGCCAGTCGGAAACCATAATTAAATTAAATTTCACGTTATGTTGAATATGCTTGAACTGCAGATAAACCTGAAAGCTCCAATTCAAATTAATTCGCGAAAGACGTAGAAGTTTGTTTTATATTGATATAAAAATTAAATTTCACACTCTAACTTTGATATACAATAAATTTCAGAAATATTACAGAATAAATTATTGTTTGTTCTACTTTTGATATAGATAGTTTGCAAAAATGAATTGTATATAAAAAACAAAATTCGTTGAATGCTATTTTTTCACCTTCTAATTTAGATGAATCCGCTTATTGCGATCTAATCAACACGATCAATCACGTTCGAAAGAAAACATCCACTAATATGTGCACTTTAACATCATAAAGCTGCATTCCCGCTGAAATTATTTCTTACGGAAAAAATGAGGATTTGGCATCCTTGTCGGAAGACATATATATTGCAACGCCGCTAAAGAATATACAATGGAAGACTGAAAGCTGGAAACTGTTCTTACAAGTATTCACACGGACGACTAAAACGTGGTGTTTTGAATGGAGGACGTAGAGGCGTTACATCGAAAAAAATTTCGAAATGTTTTTACTCGCGATTGTAGCTGATATGTGAAACGGATACTGTGAAATTCAATATACTTCGTTCAAATTCCAGATATACTTAATATTTATAGAGGATGAGTGAATGCAGCACTTTGTATGGAGGATCTAAATATAGTGGGATGTATATATATATATATATATATATATATATATATATATATATATATATATATATATATATATATATATATATATATATATATATATATATATATATATATATATATATATATATATATATATATATATATATATATATATATATATATATATATATATATATATATATATATATATATATATATATATATATATATATATATACTTTGTAAGGTGGAAATTATATCAGTCTGTGTAATACTTGTCATTTGACTGAAAAAGAAAGGGGCGATAAACAGTTGTAAGCAAATGGCGGATTTCTTGCAACATAATTTGAAAAGAATTACCCAAAATTTAACATTGCTAAAATCTTAAATGCTAAATGTGTAAGCTAAGTTGGGCAGTTGTTTAGTTCTACAATATTCTTATAATTGTTTTTGGTGGTTATTCTCCTGATAAAGATATTAATAATATCAAATGATTATATTTATAGGGGCCATCCAAAAATTAAGTCACACGCAATTCATGATTTTTTTAAACCAATGTACTTTGATCCAACTCCTTTAAATTACTTATAACAACCACTTCATTCTCGTTTGGGTTGTTAATGTCAGGAACACTTGCTGTGTCTACAACTATTTCATCTGACCATACATCATCGTCATCATCCAAACAAAGAATAACTCTGGCACGACTAGCAGGAGTTACTTGAGGTGAACTCTTCACCATGGGAAGACTTCTTGTTGACTCTATGTGATTGCTTGTGTTGATTATAATTCTTGTATGCCACTAACTATGATGCACAGATGCCACATGATCGCTTAAACAAGTATGCCGAGATAGTGAGGCAATAGGTATCACATGGAGCTTGCTTCAAATGTATTGAAGCTCGGAGATCCTAAGCTAACTTAAGTAAAATGGAGCGAATTCATCTTAGGGGTTTAGATATAGTTTACAAATATTTTTAGTTTTCGGTTGATAACCCAAAGTACATGTAGATTTCGAAATGTGGCATCACAAAATTTAGGAGTCCCCAGCCCATTGTCACATGACACACTTTGTTGAACCCCTCACTAGCTTCATCGCATTCCCCCTAACTGTTGCTTCATATGAAGGTTTTCATCAGAAACCAGTTCAATAAGTATTAAAGAAGAGAAATTAAGAGCTGACACAATTGCATTAAAGAATGTTTGTTTATCAAACTGAATTTACTATTATAATAAATAATAATTATTTATTCACCTCAAATCCTTGATTGAAAGTGTGCCCCTGAAGTCTCTTAGTATCTCAAGAAGAATCCAACTCCAATAGCTGCGATAACTTAGTTTACCTAAATCGCTGAGCGGTTGCTCGGGGCTACCTACATTGCACTCAAGTCGAGACAGTTCATAACTGAAAGCAATAAGCAATTTTCCATAACCTTGTCTCTGGTACGGGGGCAATGTCAGGATACAAGCTACATTATTTCCATCTGGTGATTCCTTTTCCTGTTGAGCATGAAAAAAGGTTTATGATTTTTATATAAATATAAAAAATATATATATATATATATATATATATATATATATATATATATATATATATATATATATATATATATATATATATATATATATATATATATATATATATATATATATATATATATATATATATATATATATATATATATATATATATACCTAAACATACAATATAAAAAAATAATCCTTTACATAAAGTATTAAACTTAAAATTACAATTCATAATTTAGGTAAATTTACTCCAAATCGCTCTTAAAAAGTTAATATTCAGTTGATGTATGCTGGAAAAAAAAAGTTTTTATTGACTTCACAAACTTAGGAAATGAGATGCTATTCTGTATTTCTTGAGGTAATCTATTAAATAATAATAATAATAAAGTTTATTCTCCAAATCAAATGTCATACAGAAGAAAAGAGAAATAATTTTTAAATTTTTTTAGTGCTCAGTAAAAATCATATTAGTAGAAGTAATATTAAAAAGTGAACTAGACATAACATCAAACATTTTTCGAGTGTAAATTCATATTTCAGAAAACGGTTGCGTTTAAAAATTAACATGTTTTATTAGTGTTAATTCATCTTGTGCATTTTTGAATGTACAATTATACTTATATATCATGTAATCGCTGATTTTATATATAAAATTTGATAAATCACTTGTGGGATGCAATAGTGGCCCAACTCAAAAAATATAAATATCGAGTTAAAGCGCTCTCAACATTGTAGATTAGTATTCTTTCCAGCAACAACAGCAACATATCTTGTTGTTCAGTCATTTAGTGCAACTCAATACTTATAAATTTATATATTCTATAATGAAATTTTACGTTTCATTACGAGGTGAAACTTCAAACCCAATTAATCTCATAACCTTGTTTTTCAAGTTATGCTACTATTGCGGTCCACTAGTGAAATATTGATAAAATAGAGAAATTAATGATAAACAAAGTCTGCAATAGATTTTCTACTAATATAAGTAAGTGAATTGGTAACCAGTGAATTTATAATAGACTTACCTTTGAAAAATATCCAACAATATGTGCACCATGTTTATCTACTTCACACAAAATATAAAACAGAAATGGTTCTACATCAAAATACAATGTCTTGTGATCTAGGAATAGCTTAGCAAGTAAACATAAGTTTTGACAATACACTTTATGATCTTTTCCATCTACTTCATAAACAGATAATGTTCCTTTTCGATAAATTTCTTTTCCAACAGGTTGGCGCCATGTACATTCACTCATGTGATATCTATAGCTTTTCTCTAAACGCATATACTTAAGACAATATTCACATATCCAAAGCTTACTCTGTCTTCCATATTCTTCTGGATAAGGACTAAAGTACCATGTATCAATTTCAAAACGTCCAATCTGAATTCTATCAATGTATTTTACCTTTGTTATTTGCTCATGTTCTTTTTCAAGAGCAGCTGTAGTAGGATCCATCTCAGCATAACTACAACAGAATAACAGGCATATTTACATTGCAACTCAAAGTTATTGATTAACTCTTGGATCACCTCTTTTGGATGTGATTAATTTCATCATGACGACGTTTTTGATTTCTTGTAATTTTTCTATCGGTACTATCTGATAACAAATCATTTACAACAGGTCTATCTTTCCACACCTTGTCCGAATTTATTTTCTGACCACCTTCTGTCATATTAAATCTTGAAGACATTATTCTACCTCTAGGCACCTACAACATTAAATTAAATTCACATCTATATTCAATTTCATTTTAACATCAATTGTGTTAAATTCAATAAAATATTCACCCATTCATCCAATCGCCTGTTGTAACCTTCATAGTGCACATAATATTCGTATTGCTGATCTGCGTCATTATATCTAGTTTGAATTATCTCAGCAGGATCTGAAAATCGGTAGTTGATTAAATAATGGAAAAAGAAATTTTTTTTTTAAATATTACGCCAAGAATCATCAGATCTTCTAACTAAGTAATGTTCCCCTATATCAAAGGGCTGTTCTTCAGTTCCTTCTGAATCTTCATCTTGTGCATTTGCTGATTTACTTTCACTTTCTGATTTTTTCCTCATATTTTGTTTAATAACATCCAAACTTTTGTTCAAACATTCCGCCATCTTTATTATTTCATTGTTTCTCTTTGATCACAAAAGTGTGTTCGGTTGAACATAAAATATTCTATGTAAATAATACTTTGTAACAGCATAATAAGGCTTTTTTTGTACATACTCAACGAAACCCATGTATCGATAAACATTTGAGTATTCAGTACTGTCGATATGATATTCTACTCATGTTATCTCACAAATTAATATCCGTTCTTAATATCACCCCTTTGGGTTTTACTATCTAGAAATTTGAATACAAATTTCTGAATGGAAAAGTTATGTCAGAAACACGCAAAAATTGAAATTTAAGGCGAACTAACATTCGACATTTCATTTAATAATGTGTCTTTAACTGTTGACACTGTTATTCATTGTTCAATTGAACAATGAATAGTTGCTGACCGATATCATTTCTGCTGAGACAAATTTTTCTACATTATATCTCATTTAAAAAGAGTCTTTGGAAAAGTGAATTTCTTTCTGGGAGCTTTTTCTAATTTTTTTTTTCACTTATAGCCCGATTTCGAATCTTTTCCTATCTCGTTTCGAGGTCGTTTGCATGATTTAAAAAGTTTTATCCATCATAACTCAAATTTTTTGTCTCTGTTTCTACTTCAAACGATTCTATTGAGAAATATTATGTTCTCAGCTTATGCAATTCTTCCTGTAACCTGTCACATATTTGTAAAATTGAACATGATTTTTAAATTTTTCATTTAATCATTGTTAATTGTTCATACATATGTCCATGTAGGTATCAAACAAATATGCATTTTATTGAAATGGGTAACTCTAACTTTGTTCTTGTATATGACAAAATGTTTGTGTACCTACAACGGATATTCGCATAATCTTGTCCAAATGGATATAAAATTTTTATAGTTCACCTATATGAAGAAGGAGTACATTAATCTATTTTTTCATATAAAATGCATCAGAAATGTACTGACATCAGAAATGTAACTGTGTACTGTTTCAGTGACACACATTGTCAAGCTGTAGGTGATACTCTTGTTGCGTATCAACAAGCTGGTGACAGCAAGTTTCTAGAATTCAATTCATAAGATTCTTTTACTCAAACGCAGAGGGATATTTTAAAATCCCTCTCTAAAGAAAATTTCCCTGCCTATCGAGATTTCAAAAAACACAGAGTTGGAATTAGTTGTTTTCAACGACAAATAAGATTTCAGCAATATAACTCATAATAATAACTTTTATCTACATGTTACACCTAGTGGAACATTTTCAAAATTGGCTCAATCAAAACACGTTTCTAAATTCCGTATGTTCCAAGCTACTAACCGATTATCAAGAGCTTGGAACAAACTGTTGATTACAGGTTAGTAGCCCAAATGTTACGTGTTCAAAAACAGTATTTGTGAAATGTAATCAACATGAATTATACTGTAATTTAATACTGCATTAATATCCTGTGATGCCTCTAAATCACAGAACATACCAAATTAAGGGTATGTTCTGTGCTCTAAATACTTTCGAATAGGTACTAATTGAGAAACAACTGAAGAGCTTCCCGAAAAAACACATACCTAATGTCTAAAACTATGTTCTGCAAATTTAACCAGCATGCATTTTGAAAATATACTATATTGAAGTAATTGTGTTTTTTCTTACATTATCAAATTTCAGATGAACTTACCTATTTGTTTCATTATTAACTATTGCATTAGATTCGAAAAGAATAACAAAATATTTCAAATATTTTTATTCTGTATAAAAAAATTTGGTTTCAATATAACATATTGTGTATAAAATCTAGCCAAGATGTGAATTGAAATATATATCTCTGCTAATAAACTTCACCTATAAATTAAAATAATCTTTCTTCAACTATACTTCTCATTTCTGGTAAACCTTATTACTATTTCGAAGTCTACCATTTTCGAAAGATGGTATCTATTAGTATTTTTACCAAGTACTCCAATTATGACTTATTGACGATTCACAAACAAATCAGTGTATTGTGGACGTACTCTCTTTTGCAATTATTACATATACGAGCTATAACGTTTAACGATTAATTATTAATTTTTATAAGATTAAGGTAGATGCACTTGTATCGAGTTCAAAGTTCACAAGTTACTATGTAGGTACATTACAGATTTGGTCACACATATTTGAAAAAAAATTGTAAATTCTTTCTAATACAAGAAATATGATATCCAGAAATTCGAGATCGCTAATTAGAATGTATAAAGCATTTAACGGTAAGTTAATAATGATTATAGAATTAAAAATTATTTACCATATTGGCATTTTCAGATAACTCCTTCAAAGCAGTCAAAATGTCTTCTTCAGCTCCTGAATATGAAACACTCAAAGTTACAAATCCAAAAGAATTTGTTTATCATGTTGAACTCTGTAGACCTGATAAATTAAATGCTATGAATAATACTATGTGGCTGTAAGTCAATTTTCTAATTTTCAAAGTTGATTTTCCAATCAAATATTTTCAGGGAAATTGGCAAATGTTTCAATACTCTAGATTGGGATGAAAACTGTAGAGTAATAGTTTTATCAGGCGCAGGGAAAATATTTACCGCAGGTATGTTGTTTTTCTATTGTTATACTTCTTCATTATTGAAAAGTTTTGATGGTATACCGTATTAATACTTGTATTTATAGGTATAGACTTGATAGATGCTGCTGAAATGGGAGCTAAATTAGGAGATTTGAATGATATTGCAAGGAGAGCTAAACTTTTGAGACAATTTATCACCCAATATCAAAATTCTATAACGTCTTTAGAAACCTGTAAAAAACCTGTTATAACAGCTGTCCATTCTGCATGTGTAGGAGGTGGTGTTGACCTCATAACTGCAGCTGATATAAGGTATTGCTCGAAAGATGCTTGGTTTCAGGTGAAAGAGGTAAGTTTGAACATTTTCAAAGCAATTAAAATCATTATATCATACCATTATGACTATATGTTCCTATTAGTTCTGTAAGGTAAGTTCGGTAAGTCAAATGGGTTACTATTGAACATTTTATTACTGTTAATGAAGTTCCTAATTTCATCTAGGAATAGTGCAAATTGGGATATTTGTAATTTGATAAAAAAATTACTCAGAGTATTATATAAATGTTCCTTATACAAGTTAATAATCATTTGAAATTATTAAATATTTGTTCATTTATATTCAATAGGTTAGAAAAAATGTTTACTGGATATTGTCTGAGATTCCAATCAAGTTTTATAGACTGTTCAAATATTCTTATTGGCTAATAAGTAGGTAGATACTCTTCTTTAGATTAAATTTTTTTGCTACAGATAGTTATTACACTATTCACTTTAATATTTGATCTTTACATTTTTTTAATTTTATAACATATTTACAGGTAGACATTGGTATGGCTGCTGATGTAGGTACTCTACAAAGATTACCTAGAGTGATTGGGAGTGATAGTTTAGTAAGAGAATTGTGCTACACTGCTAGAAAACTGTTCGCAGATGAAGCACTCTCGTCAGGATTAATTTCAAGAGTATTTGAGGATAAGGAAAGGTAATATAAAAACAATTTTGTTGTTGAACAGTACTTAATAAATATTAATAAATCCATCTGAATACATATTAACTAAGGAGCTGGTGGCAGTAATTTTTAACTGATTTCATCAATTGACAGAGGTTGATAATATTAGAGTACTTAATAAAATAATCATTCTATACAATTTATGCCTTTTATCAATTACTGCAATATCCAAAAGGAGCTTGCCAAAAAGTCAATAACTAAGTGTCATAAATGATATTATCATTTCTGTCAAAAGTCTCAATGATTTCTATTAAAAAAAAATTAATGCTAGTGGCAGAAGTTTTTCCTACTGTGTTTTAGAGTAATTAATTTTTTTTATTATTATAATATATAAAAAATAAATTATACAGACTAGAATAAATATTGAAATTATATTATAAGAGATTTAAAAAAATTACTTCTGCCATTATGGTGATGTTGCATTTATAATCTGTATTGTTGAAAAAAATGTCAAAAAAAAAAGAAAAAAGCCTACTAAAAATGTAAACAAAAAAGCTTACTACTTCTATTAGTTATGATAAGCATGAAAATGGAAAGGGAAACAAATCTGTACTATCATTTCAAAGAAATGATAGTACAGATTTTGAAAATCTTATCTAGCATTTTCAAGTGATTTGTTAGAATTCTTGTTCTGAAGACCCAATACAGCTGTTGTCTATGTATATATTTATGAAATTTCATTTATTCATAGTAACTATGTGAATGTATATAATGCAATATGTGATTTTTAGTATGGTCCAAGAAGCTATATCAACAGCACAAGTAATTGCAAGTAAAAGTCCTGTAGCAGTGCAAGGGACAAAGGCTAATCTGGTTTATTCAAGGGATCATACGGTACAAGAGGGATTAGATCATATTGTAAGGCATCAAACAATTGATATTGCGTTGAGGCATTTTCTCCGTACAAAAATCAACTAAATATTTTGAAATCTGTCATCTTCAATTATTCAATTGAAATTAGTATTGAACTAACTTACTATTATTTTATTAGTTCAAAATGATTTCAAAAATGTTTTTTAGCAACTGGTTTTCAAAAACAAAAAAATCTAAAGATTTGTGCTCTAAATAAAAGATACAGTGGCCCAATTTTCAGCATGAGCTGTGATTAAGGCAGTAATCAAAAATTTACATAAAATAAAATGAATCACATCAATAATTTAGGAAGTCTTATTTTGGTTTTTTTTTTCAGAGCCAATGGAACCAGATGGCAATGCAAAGTGATGATTTTGCAGAAGCAACTGTTGCTGCAGCTACTAAACAAAAAAATGTAGTTTATGCAAAATTGTGAAAACACTATTAGAATATACCAAGAATTATTTTAATATTTCATGTAAATTTATGTATATGGTATTGTAATAAAAGTTCATGATTCAATAATTTTTATGGAAATAAATTTTTTTTAACTATTTTTATTAATACATACTTCTATATAACTCTTCTGCTTATATTGGAATATCCTATACCTACACAAGTTAAAGATACTTTTTCAGACCCTAAACCTTCGGTGCTTTCTTCTGGTTGATAATGTTCTACTTTGAATGTGATACCAAAAAATTCTCTCAAGTGGCGTAGAAAACCAATTGCATATTCAGTTAAAGGACCAGTTACAATTTTGGAAACGTCTTTCTGCCCTAAAGCCATAAAAACAATTGCTAATGATTGAGATGTTGTGTCCACAACTCCACCTAGGTAAATCTCAAGAAGAAGTCTTTGGGCTGCAGCTTCTCCTAAATCTTCTGGTAATGAAAGCTCTTTGCCATCTGAAGCTATATTCGAAACCTGAAATATTGATTGATTTGATAATGAACATTCTATATGGTAATGTAATTGGTTTATAAAATTGTATTCAGGTCTATTTGAAAGATACTTTCAAGAATTGTTAATTTGTGGATTCAGCACCAATTTTACATGATAAGCCTTTTTATATTGAATAATAATAATCTTTATTCATCTAATCAAAATAAGATCTTCTGAACATTTCTCTCAACTATATAATGAGCTAACCAAAAATCTCAATTTCTGTCGGACAACAAAATTGAAAAGAAAATATATTTTACATTTTTTACATAAAATATACTTTATATTTTCTGCAATTTTTTTTCTCTTAATTTGTCTCTCCATTTCCTTATTCACTGGCACCAAAAGGAAGGACACTGGTTTAGAGTTTCCACAACTAACTGTGGTTAGTTTGTTTGCTTTTTCTTTAGATTCTGAATTGGTCATGTAACGCTGAGTATGTAACCCTTTGGCAATATTTGAAGATCCAGCACTCAGGAATATTATAATGTCAACTTTATACTAATAGCGTTTTATTATTATTATCAAAACAGGATTATTATTATTATTGTTTATCGATGAAGCGGTATCATCGATCCAACTGACACAAATTTACATGCTGCTGTAAACTTTGCATGCTTTTTTGATGTTCACCCGGCGGAATTGATAACTATTCAGTCTGGCTATCTTTATATGGCAAATGTCTCAATGGAATTGGGATTTTCGTGGCTCTCCCTTGCACTATTTTAAAGAGATGAATATTTTTTCTATATTTTTAACCACAAATGCATATTCAATAATGAGCGTTAAATTTGTTTTGATCATTTGCTTTATATAGGCTTTCAAGAACAATTCACAAGGATGTCTTGAAAGCACCTCCATATCAGGTTTATGATGGTATCACCTTTTTAACAGTTTTATTATTTTCCTATTTTAAATGTAAACTTATGCAGGCTCCCTGATCATCTTGCTATCAAGTCCTCGGCTGTCACTACCAATATCGCAATTAAGCTTTTTTTATACAATATGCAATACGGAGCATTCCTCAGCATTAAGTTCTAACAGTCATTGCTGAGTCCATCTTTCCAGCTCCACATAGTCCTATAGTGAATGGACGAGTCAGGATAATTTTGTACCCTCAGCATAACTTGTAGAGCAAATCATGTTTGATTCAAGATGAGATACAACAATTACCAAGGGAAAGGAAGTTTGTAAAGAAAAAAGTATTTTGCTTGCGTTCCTCACGTTCTTCCCTAAAGTGATATTATAAACAAGAGGGTATATAGAGGCAAATTTTCTGTTTGATGCCTCTATTAACAATAATTGACAGTTTTCCTTCCAGTTATATTGAAATTATAAATTCCTCAATACAAGCCTTAGTAAGGTTAATCAATTTTTGGTGTATCCAACTCAAGCTTTTTTAAATTTTACTAATAATGATAATTAACTTCCCCGACAACATTTGTAAAGCATTGTAAAAAAGTATATAGTATAACTTGGCAAAATTCTAAAAATATAAATTTACTTACAAACTCATGACAAGTAACACATTGTAATGAGTTATGATATCTTATTAATAATAACCACTCTATGACATAGGCTACTTAAAATTATATAATTTAATGATTCTCACATAACTGAAATAATGAATGATAAACAACAAACCTGTTCTGCTGAATAAATAGTTCCCTTTGTTGTCTCTGCAAATAAATGTACACCAAACCCAGGACTATTACCAGACTGTTTTCCTTTTCTTTGGTCTGTGCTAATAAAAACATCAGGTAAAAAGTTCAAAAGCACCCCTTTAGCTTTATCAACTATTCTGTTTGCTAGAGCAGGTGATACCCTCAGGGCATAGGCTGTACCTCTTACTCGTTTAACCATACCAGAATCATAAGATTGTATAGGCCTTAGCTGCTTCCCAACTGGACACTTGAAGACTACTTCTCCACCACCAAACGGTCTCATTCCTGTGAAAATCAATAAAAACAAAGAATATTATCTTATGCATCATCTAAAATAATTATGGAAAAAAACTTTCCTCTCTTAAAATTTTTTTTAACTAATGTGAATTGGAATGAATGCCCCAAACATAAAATCTACAAATTCAAGTTTAATATCAGAAACTAGAAAAATATTATGCATCTTAGATATTGTAATTCCAGCTTATCTGGAAAAAATGCTTAGTGACTATATACAACTATCCAATTACTAAAAGAGTATTTCAGTTACCTCTTTTTTTTATTTTCAAATCCAAATCCTCACTGTCTAGAATAAACTTTTTCATTGTTTCTAACATGGAAGTTTTTAGAAGATCAACAGATGGATCAATATTATTGTTTGTGACACCACGTAATGTGGCATTCAAAGGTTTTTTACAAAATAATCCAAGCATAAATAACACTTCAAGATAGTAACCTGCAATAAAATAAACATAGAGAAATTTCTAGAACTGCATCAATATATGGTAAGTATAAGCATGTATGTGTGTGGAATAAATACTGTAACATTCAGTGCAAAAATTAAAATCAATAAAAAAACTTTCAGATTATAAATATATATATATATATATATATATATATATATATATATATATATATATATATATATATATATCAATCAAAATGGGAAGCGATGATTGCTTCCTGATGAGATTTCTTGAATGTTGATTTGTTCCAGTCCATAATACATCTAACCTCATATATACGTATATATAAATATATAACATCATAATAGGTATACATATATATATATATATATATATATATATATATATATATTATATATATATATATATATATATATATATATATATATATATATATATATATATATATATATATATATATATATATATATATATATATATATATATATATATATATATATATATATAATATATATAATACACATTACATATGTAAATATGCACTAACTTTACTCTAGGCCTTTTATTACCTATTCCTCTCTGTAATTTACAGTCATGTTCAATTGTTCCTCCATATAACAGTCCTGGTTGAAAGTACATTGATGTCCCAGTTTCATTGAATTCAATTATTGTTCCATTTGTTATTTTATCCAGCAAACGCACTAAAGACACTTCATATTCTTTTAAACCAGGTTCATCTTCTAGAATTCGTATTTTAGATATCCTTACTGGTTTATTACTCAACACAGATAAGACAAGTCTTTGACGGAAAAAATTACTTCCAGAATAGACGAGTGTATCACCGTTCTTAATGGCAGTCATATCATCAAAATTTTATGAAATTCATAAAAGATAATTTATCATATATATCAATTATATATACATATTCAGTAATTCAGAATGTTTTATAGAATACTTCTTTTATTCGATCACTTTTGAAGTATGTTCTGTGAAATAAAGTAAGGTTAGTTTATAATTTAGGTTAGTAGTTAGAATTTTATTTTTTTCTGTGACATAAACATCTACCTTCTATGGTTTAGAAAAATCTTTTACCATTGATCAGTCACGTGCATTCTTAAGAAAGACCATTAAGAAAAAGAATATTGTTGCTACACCGTGGTCTAATTGATCGATTCAATAATTATTTCGATTACAATGAATCAATTATCAATTTGGTATTTATTTGTGTGATTGATTCTTGATTGATTGATTAAATAACGACTGATGATTCATAATAATGATAAAACAATTGTATCCTCTTATCATTCAAAAAGATCGATGATTTTTTCGAAACTCATTCTCGAAAGTGATAGGTTCGTACTCGTTGACACAATTTGTGTAGATAGCTCCCTGAGAGTTTTATTTGAAATATTTCGATTTTTCGAAGTCTCAGTATGTACTAGTATGAATGCTTTGTGAATCTTGAAACTATATATATATATATATATATATATATATATATATATATATATATATATATATATATATATATATATATATATATATATATATATATATATATATATATATATATATATATAAGAAAATGAACACGAGAACATTTATTTGAAAATTTGAAAAATTGAAATCAATCAAGAGAATGTTATAGTAGAGCTAGATATATGAACGTGTACGATGTGATGTCTCCATTATTCTTCAAGGATAATCACTTCGATGGACGTGGTGCGACTGACGAGTTCCTTGCAGAACGAAACATATATGTCTCGCACTTCCATCAGGTATGGCATCGATTTCAATATTTCTCTAACATTTATCCCTTGAAGGATATTGGAGACATCACATCGTACACGTTCACATATCTAGCTCTACTATAACATTCTCTTGATTAATTTCAATTTTTCAAATGAATGCTTGGTGTGTCTGTAATCTGAGAGGGGTGTTTTCTACTGATTTCTATAGATGGAATTGGAGAGTATTCATTACTCTACGATCTTCCACTTGAAGTCACAAGAAGATGCTTGGAGGTTGAAATCGTTGCCTCACTTCGATAGACGTGGTGCGACTGACGAGTTCCTTGCAGAACGAAACATATATGTCTCGCACTTCCATCAGGTATGGCATCGATTTCAATATTTCTCTAACATTTATCCCTTGAAGGATAATGGAGACATCACATCGTACACGTTCACATATCTAGCTCTACTATACCATTCTCTTGATTAATTAAATTAATTAAAAGATTGAATAATATATATATATATATATATATATATATATATATATATATATATATATATATATATATATATATATATATATATATATATATATATATATATATATATATATATATATTATATATATTATATATATATTTCTTGAAATTGATTCATTGCCTGTTTAAGATATTTTATTTTGAAAGTTTTTAGCAATAACAGGCTTTTTTTGATATGAAAAAGTTCATTTTTGTTGACATTTCGTTGTTATATTACATTCTATTATATTAGTTTTGACAAAGTTGTAATATAACAACGAAACGTCAACAAAAATAAACTTTTTCATATCAAAAAAAGCTAAAAACTTTCGAAATAAAATATCTTAAACAGGCAATAAATCAATTTCAAGAAATATATATATATATATATATATATATATATATATATATATATATATATATATATATATATATATATATATATATATATATATATATTTAATTTGACATTCGCTTAGTTATTATTATATCGTTCGGCTATTTAATCTACATATATTTGAAATTAGAAGATGTCAGAAATATGATTTCGACGGAACGAATGGAAAATATGAATTGAAGCAAATGTTTCATAATATGTATTTTTTTCCAAACAGCATTTTGAGTGATTCAACCTGATAAGTATATTTCGGAATTTTATATTGAATGTATAGGAACCATTAATATAAGGCATTCCCCATATCCATAAATAATTCAACAAGATCATTCGAATACGTTTTAGTTACGGATGTTATAGAGTAATAATAATTTGTTGTTATTTGAATTATTATTTTGGAAATGATGTAAATTAAGACAGAGATGATAAAAGTGATCTTAATAAAAAAACTCGGCTTTTTATATAAATTCTCGTCAATTGCAGGAATGACAGAAATATTCAATTAATTAAAGAAGTTCTTTTTTAATGAAATATAAGGAAGAATACTTGCATATAAAGAATATAGGTAATATAATGTCACAAAGTTTTGAATATATCTGGATCTGTTACACTTATATCATAAATATAAAGTGCATATGTTAAATTGAACAATATATAACGAAAAATAGTCAGTTAACATCCATTACTTCAAAGCGTCATGTGTGTAGCCTAGGCTGTTGACTTAGGCTGTAGGATATTAGGATGTAGATTTCTCTGTTCATTCTTACTTGTTCAGAAATTATTCTATAGAGGGCACAACAGACAACTCTTTGATAGAATTTTTATTACTTTACTGATTGTAAAATGTATTTCTGATTGAGATTATACGGAATTATTTTCAGATGCAGTTTCAGTGTTTGAAACTATTTTTAATAGCTTATTTTTCATATACGTATATATGAACTCAATATTTGTTTTACTTCGTTTGATACATTGGATGAACATAAATTTCATCAAATTTCCGCTGATAGACATGTCTGCATACATATTTCTAGTTAATACGTGTATTAGTCGTTATGTTCATTATTACTTTTTTGGTTCGTTGAAGTGGTAGTAAGAAATGAATTATATTAATGACTTTGAAAAATTAATCTAAAAAATTCTACAGTCTATCAATATTCATATGCAAAAAAATCTAACTGCGAAATGACTGAAACCGTTATTTGTGTTGATAAATAAAATTCAATCTGCCTATAGCGGACTAATCGCCTAATCAGAAGTATTATATTTAATATATCATTATTTCGAATGGAACACTATTATTGAATGTTTTATTTATTAAAATAATTTATTTGTTAAGTAAAATATATGATTCAAAATTTCAGTATATTCAAGATTTATGCTGAATGAATACCAACAAGATTTATTATTTTTCTATATATTTAGTTTTCTTCAGTTTCAACAGAAAATTATTTTTGAATTATTTCTTTTAATCTGAGTCATATAATCAAAATAGATAGAAACACTTTCTCTTGAAAAACTGAAAAAATTCTGAAAGTTGCCAAACACTATGTTTTAATAAGCAAATAACATTCGCATCAATTTCTCGTGATGAAAGTGGAGTATTCAGTGCGAAGGTCTCGATTGTTGTTATTGATATACGATTTTATTTACTCTTTGAAGAATTTTAAAGGTGTAATAGATCATCCAAAAAGCCCTAAAAAATAAATAATAAATAAGTTAATAAATTGCCAATTTGAGAAGAAAAAAGTAGGTATTCAGTTTGATGATATTTTTGTATCAAACCTGTACTATGAGTTGCGAGAGGTGTTTCTCATTTCGACACGGGATAATACCGTGTACATTCATCAGAAAAATTTGAACTGATGTACATGACTATAATTAATTTTGGTATGCCATAATTCATTAACATAGATTTCATAACATTTTTCTTCGTGAAGGGTTGAATTCGACTATTCTGCATAAATAATTGAAACTTCAGTTATAATTGTTAAAAACACTGAATCCATTTTTAAAACAACTAGTTTCAACCATAACAGCAAAATCAAGAGATAAAGACTTGATAAAACTGTAATAGTACAATTCAAATTAGTTGTTTTTGCAATAGACTCAGTGATTATAAGATTTGTACTTCATAGAAGTTTCATTTAAAATTAAAGTTCACACAGTTAATTTCATTTCATCGATTCATATTATCCTTCATAAAGATTTACCACCTTTTGAAGAGGAGTTTCATTGGCATCTGGTTAATATCACTACGCACAGTATATCCAGTCCCACCAGTGGCGGATATACATAATGTTTTAGGAGATGGGGGGCAAGAACAAGGTAATAATATGTAATTTGGGTAATAAAGTAGTTATGTTTCACGTTAGGTTTTGAGATCGATTTCAGTGGACAAATTACAATTAAATTTCAATTTTGTTTCAAAAAGGCGAAACAAAGTACATACAAGTGAAGGAAAAAAACCATTCAAAAAAATTATATGTTATAAAGACTTAACAATATGAGGTGTTAATTGTGAGGTTAACAATATTCACATAGTACAGAACAAAGTTCAAGATTCTCAGTGTACTTCAGAATTCATCAATAACTTCCTGGTAAGTATCAAGAGGATATAAATGATAGGATAAAAAGTCCTATGACAATTTGCGGGAGATCCAATATCACTATGGCCTCTTTATTTGACGTTTATTCGTCAAAATTCAACATTATGCTGGACTCATCGTTTTCGCAAATGAGTTAATTTTGTATTACACTGTCTGATTTCGAGGAGGAGGGTTCGGTCCGCTAGGCCCCCTTTTATATACGCCCTTGCGTCGTCATTTCAATGGTTTTATGGATTCAATATTAGGTTAATTTCTTGGAAGGTTCAGGAACTTGTCGAACTGTCGACCATGTAGATCTCGAATTCTTAACAGATGTTAAAAGACATATTATAATATAATTATAATATAACTGCGGAAGAAGAAATAAGAAAGAATAAGAAATTAACGGTCATCATATGGACGTCAATTATATAACGTTAAGAGGTTTTGAAAATGAATTTTGACTGATTTTTTTTCCGTGATTATAAAATAGCTATTTTGATTATCAAAATTTTGGATAATTCAGAACATGTATTTCGAGATGTTCTAGATGTCTCTTGTAGTCACATCTGATTTCACAAGGCATTTTATTAACAAAGACTAAATAAAGTCTCTCGTTTTTATGACAAGGTAAATAGACACAAAAACTTATGAAAATGTTGAAAATATCGTTCAACAATAACAGATATTTAACTGTTCATCGTCATGAACAGTTAACATTAATGTCAGAAATCACCAAATAATTGAGGGGATTCTACTCGAATACGAAGTAGCTTCTTTGATCAAAGTTTTTTCATTTATTTATCGCAACTATATCTACTGTATCTTATAATATAATAATGAATTACCGAGAGGATTGTGTACAACATAGGTACCTAATCGTGACTTTTATGAGAGTTTTTCGACAAAGAGGAGCATATCGATAGTTCGTTTTATAGGTAATTGAATGAATGCATAATGAGATGAGCAATCTACAGCTATTTGATTATTTCAGCTGAAGATGAAAGTGTTATATTATGTCTCAAGTTAATATTTTACTTTACTTATAATTTTTCAATAAAGATCAAGTAAAAATGTCATTTAAATTCAATGTATTCATATTCATTGTTTGATATACCTATTAATTACAACATGAATAATTTGTACAATACTGTTGAATGCAATGTTGTAGAATGAATATTTGACTGCAAATTACTATAACATATAATTATGAAATATTTCAAAAATGAAAATGTTTACTAATTGCGAATAAATTATAGATGTCTCTTATAGTTATTTAGGTATGATTTCATAGCTTCATACAGGTTATAGTATATTCAATGAAAACACATCTAGCTTATTACCTCTGATCAAGTTATAAATTGTTCGATCAATTAAAATAATTCAGAAATGTTTGAAAAAATCGTGGGGATTATTTTAGATTATATAGAGGGTTCGAATGTGAAACACGTTTTGAACCACAATATTTTCGAAATACTTGAATTCGAGCGTAAAAATTGCAAAAAACTTTTGACTGATATCAGCGGTTTGATTATCGTAACCGCTGTCGTCACTGTACCGCTTATGAGAGTATCTGTTTATATAAATTAATCAGGGATACGTGAGTGAACCGTAAACAACATTCCTTATTCATAGAAGAGTCGGAATACCTAGGTGCAGAAAATCGTTGAAAACATTAAGAAAGCAAAAATAATTCAAATTGTGAAGGAAGCTTTTCTAATATTTTTTACGAATATGAATTGCATACCTACGTATATTTCAAGCAGAAATACACTAAAAAAATCTGAATAACTGAAAAGGGTATAAGATAGTCAATAGTACCTAATAGGTACTATTATGTATAATAGATACTACCTATGTAGTATTATTTATTACTTATATCACGAATATGCTCATTTCGAAATACCCTACGTGTACGACTAGATGTAACATGTTGCAAATCAAAAATGCGCAGAAATAATTCATGGTCACCTAGATCTTCATAAATGAGTCGAAAAATTTCATTTTATGTCGTTTTGAAGAATAGAAAAGGAATGTACGTTACTCAAATGAGATAGGTGTCCGATTCAAAAGATTATGAATTAATAGGACTTCAGAAATAATGTATATAAAACATCATTCATATTTTAAAAATATCAATTATTTTTATATTATAAATAATGTATAATATAAATCGATAGAAAGTGTATATAAAAAGCATACAATTCAGGAAAATTTTTCTTTAGGAATTTCCACATATCATTTGAAATATTGATTACTTTTAATGAATCAGTGTAGTTATTTATGCTTTGTACCTCTTCTAGCCCAAGTTCACTTCTTCCAATCCATAGTAAAAACCAAATTATATTCCAGAATTTTAAATAAACAAAATTGTCGGAGGACAATTTTGCATTGTCCTACAACCTAGTTGCATGCGAGATTTTTGTCTTTTATTACATAATAAAAAAAGACATTATTATAATAAGAGAATAATATTAGTTAGAATGAAGGTCAAAATTTAATCTTACAAAAAAGGTTTTCTTCATCTTCTATTCAAATTTCTAAACAGTTGAGGGTTTTCATAGGTTTTTCAACTGAAATTCTTCACATGCAAAGGATTATCTTTAAACAAATTCTTCAACATACCATATATATTCAAGAAGCAATATCTGTAATACTGTAGGTCATTCCCATTTTGAAATGTGATAAAATGAAGTAAATCACTATATTTTGAGGAATGTAATATAACTTCAAAATAATTCAGGTTAAGGAACGTAAAATTTTTTCATGTCCATTATTTCTGCTTCTATTTCTGTGTTTTCTCGCATTTTTTTTGACTTAACATAAATAATTGGATGAAGATATTGTTTATGTGAGTCAACAGTTGTTGATTCATCTATTTTATCAATTTAAAGTTCATAAGTAAGCAAGTTCAATTTGTAAAATGTTGCATGAGATGCAGTTCTCAATACAGGAGCAACATGTAAGAACATGAATATTCTAGCATTTAACATCTATTTGGTAAACCGATTATTATCATGAAGTCGGCAACTATTTTGATTGAGGATAGATGCGTTTCAAAAAATGGAACAATTTGTAAAACTTTGTTTAAAATTTGAATTCTGATTGAAGATATTTATTCCAATGTGCAAAATATCTCAAATACCGAAATTTTGGAATTCAGAATACATTATAGATGAGTCCTATTGTTTTGACACTGTTTTATATTGTCAATAACAGGCCTTTATTTCTTATCATTCCTGTCCTATCAGGTTATAAGAGACAAGGATTTTTAAATACTTCTGAAATTTTGCAATCACAAGAAATTTTTTCGGAAGTGACCGAGAATATTATATTCAATTATTTCGAAATTATACTGAACTGTATTTCAACTCACTTCAATATGTATTGTTCACTTCAATATGTATTTCAACTCACTCGTATTAATAGAGATGTGCAAAGATTCTCGAGTATTTTTTATATTATTACCTAATTCTAATATATCTTTGAAGATTTGAATCAGAACTGAATAGTGATAATGATAGTGATGATTGAAAATGGGTGGCTAATTGAAATTCTAGTATTATCGAATCCTCTACTGTTCGGTCATCTTCAATTATTACGGTTGCTATCCGTCCGGGATTTCCCAGATTTGTCTTCTTCGAAGAGAGTCCAGGGGCTATCCAGCAGCGTCTTTTAAGAAGTGACCGTGTGCAAACCGTACAATTTTTTTTTGTCAGGAAATCCAATTTTTTTTTTAGTAAAGCGACAAATTTTCCTGCAATCGGAAGGTTTTAGAAAATGTTCAAGGCCTTGGAAATTTATTTTAATAGCTTGGATAGACTTCCCGTTCCGATCAAATAATTTTTTGAAGACCCATTGTCAGAGGCATATATATTTCAAATGTAGTCATTGATGTACGTTTTCTAATCTCGAATATCGAAAAGTTGGATAAAAGTGGAAAATCGAAAACAGAATCGTATTTGCGTCTCTGAGTAAAACGTTAGAATACAGAATGAAAGAAAATTTTTTGTCTCTAAAGGCACAAAATATTTCGAACAAACAAAGATGAAAACACAAAAACCATTTCAAAATATTTTACATGTTTTTACATAGCAATGAATTCTCAAATAGAAAAGTTTGAAAAACCAATTGAACACTTTGACCAGTTTAACTGGATGATGTTACTGAACATCATTGAAAGTACCCCATGGTCTGATGTCGAAAAGAATAGTCCCTTTTCTCAAGGAAATTAACATCGAAATCGATGACACGAAGCTGATTGACGAATATACAAACGCTCATAGCATGGACCTTATTGTCGGCGATAAGATTTCATAGCGCAATTCATCTATGGCTTATTTTTTTTCGAAACCCTCATTTTAGTCAGAAATGCTTAAAATCGTACAGTATTATTTTGTGTATATCTGCACACAATGCTTCCACAGAAAGTGTTTTCACTAGTCACGTATCAATGGACGGAATAAAGAAACTCGCTTAACGGCTTATTTTCAAATCAATCAAATCAATGTCAAATCAATTTGATCAAATCTTTTATTTGATCTCTTTGGAAAAATTTCGACCTTTTACAAATTCTTGTTGGAACAGAAAGATATTTCATTGAAAATTGGGACGACTAACATAAATCAAAATAGTTTGAAAAAACTTGATCTCCTTAAAATCGAAAGTTTTAGAACTTACTTGAAATAATTTATATTTACAATTAAAACAATATTATAGGGATTTGGCTATCTTACTAGATGTATGAGAATATCATTGGTGTAGTAGTTTTTTTTTTCAAATTATCAAGTATAAGTCATTAGAAGTATCATATAATAATTTGATTGGTACCTGAAAAAAGCGCTTTAGTTATATTTGTTACCATAATACAACAGAAGGAGTGCTTCTATTAAAATGTCTATTATTTGTTGGGGTTACATAAAATGAAGTCGATTTCAATGGCACACTGTATGAATTAATGAAAATTTATAACGATGTTTTTATTTTGTTTGCAAAAAATATTTTTTCAGATATGTCGTGAAAAAAACAAATTTCGCCTAAATATCCGGGTTTTTTGTCTTGTTCATCAGGTGTCGGTGAACTAAGTTATAACAGCCCCATATTTTTCGAGAATTTTCAGTTCGAAAAATCTGACTTCAGATTGCGGGCAAAAAAAGTTGCAACAGAGCACAGAAATAATATAATTTTCGAGTATTCAAAACTTTAATTATGCTCCTATTCCATAAAATAGTTTTTCTATAATTTTTTAGGTGTACCTATTGTGAAGTTTTATTTGAATGTTTACTCATGTATTAATCCGATTCTTTGTCGTTTAAAATGTGAGAATGTCTATAGTTTCAGATGCTTGTTTCCAATTGAAAATCGCAAATATAAGGGCTCCGAATGAATATTAACTATTGCGAACGAAATTCATCAAACTGAAATCTGAGTTGAAAATTATATATGCAACAAATCTGTTGACTGCTGTCAAGGTCTTGGGATCATTATAGCACTTTATCGCTGTTTTAGGATATTTGTTTACATAACTTAATCAGGGTCACGCTAGTGAACCGTAAACAAAAATATTCTTTCTTTATACGCGCAGAGCCGGGAAGCTAATAACAGAGAACAAACGTCAGGAAGCTCGAAAAATATGAAAGATAATTAGAAGGTACCTAATTGAATTCTGGGTGAAACTCAGTTTATTTTTTCTAAAAATTCAAATGTAACGAATTTGTTTTGGGACGAATTGTTGATGTTCATCGACAGTTTGTCTTCTGTACGATTTTAAGGTCTATAAATTCTAAGGTGCTCAACTTGAGAATCTAGAAATTGCATCGTGGGAGTATCAGGTTAATTTGGAGGTACACTTGAAGAATCTCGCGTCATTTAACTGTACCGGAGCAAAGTGGTTAAGAATCACTGCTGTAGTTCTTCAGTTCATTACCTCAGAAACGTTATGATGACGTATATGACGTTATGAAGAACAAATCTGAACTCAGATACGAAAACCAATATACCTACCTAGGCTTGGATGTGTTTCAAGTTTGGCAAGGGCGATTTATTCGTAATCGATTTTCACTTAGATTCAAATCCAAATATTGAATCGATAAACGAAAAAATTCGAGTCTTAATAATCGATTTACAGAAAATTGATTTTTCGATTTGATTTTTGAGTTGATGTTACAAAGTATTACAATACAAGATCGAAATATGATTTGTTCTATCAAAAAATAATTGATGTATAAAAAGAAGTGAACTAGGTACTCGTATTTTCCAGATGCCTGTTTGCTTTATATTCATATGATTTGTTTTCCGCCAGAAGCTACAAGGTTGAATAGGGGTCGTTGTCTTGAAATTCGAAAAAGTTAGGTATATGATTTCAAGTTCATTAAATTTTTACTTGTGAAATTGCATATCACACTGTACCTATTCTTATTATGATAAATATGCTGTATAAACTATATTAACAACTGCCGGTAAAGATATCTTTTATATTCATATAATGACTAATATAAACGTTCTGAATTATCTGTGGTTCAAATAATGAAAAACAACATAACCAACAAAAAAATATAGCATTTGAGTGAATATAATAAATGATTACCAATTCAATTACATATTAGATGGAAAACTGCAATTTCTCTAAATGTGATTGGAAAGTTCAGCTAATTGTAAATTATTTCATTGTTGTTATCGAACAGAAAAATTCTAATCTAAATTTTTTAGGAAGAAATGTCTGCTCACTAGATCGATTCTTTACATGATATCAATCGAAAGTATTATAATTCGAATTCGAAACGACTAATGTTCAATTATTCTCATTAATACAATAACTGCAAGTGTTTATCGCAGAAAACAAAAAAAAACTAAGTTTGCTGCTTTCAACTGCTTTATCAAAATAGGACTTTACCGTATCTTCATCTGCTACATCTTTTTCACAGTGGACTTTTCACAGTAACTCCTTAGACTTAAATTCTTTGAAAGACAATCCTTATTTTTTTCTAGATATACAAATTGCAATTTTTCGAAACATAATACTGAGATATCAAAAATGCCCTGAGAATTTTTTTCCAACTGCATAATAGGACTGTTCAAAAGAAAAGGTGAATTTCGAATTTTTGCAGGCTGTACACATTCGATTATCAAAATTTTTTTTGTTAAGGTGGTATTTCAAATATGTTGCAATTATCAGCCCTTTTAGATGAGAAGTTTGTTTCCGACAACTGAAAAGGTTAGTCACGATCTTTATATGTTATTTCGATTTTTTACTTTTCAAAAAAATGGCTCAAATAATCTGTATTAAATTTTACGTTAAAATGAAATAAAGTGCTCCAACGCATTTAAAATATTGATTGTGGCATTCGGAGAATCTACTTCGTCACAAAAAATTGTTTATAAGTGGTACAAGCATATTCGAGAAGGTGTTGATGATGAAGAATATCCTGGAGTTGCAACCACCTCAAAAAACGAAGAAAACAACGAACCAATGACGAAAATGATTCTGGAAAACCGTCAAATCCCTAGTAGGGATGTTGCACAGGACGTTGGCATATCAATCGGCTCGTGCCATGCACTTTTCTCGGATGTTTTGGACATGGAACGTGAGGTAGCGAAGTTTGTTAAGAAATTGCAAAATTTGTCAGGATGTAAAAGGAGTTAATAGTTTTCGGTATTTACCTGAGATTTACGTTGCTTGTTTATTTATAACAGCCGTTCAAATAACATAGTACAATACAACTTTCAAGTGTCAACATCTAACAACTTTCAAGTGTCAACATCTAATAACTTGAACTACGCCGTTCTGATGAGAGCCAATTAGCTTGAAACATATGTAAACGGCTGTTACAAATAAACATGCAACGTAAATCTCAAATTGCAAAATGTTGAGCAAAAGCAAGGTCCCTTTCGTATTGCATCAGATTTGCTCAAAAAGGGCATATCTGGTGACATAACGTGAATACATGGCTAGGCCGTCGGAACAAAGGCCCAATAATTCCAATTGAATCGGTCAGAAGAGCCTAGAACGAAAAAGGCACGCCAAGTTCGATCCAATGTGAAGGTTTTGCTCACTGTTTTCTTCGATTACAACGGCGTGATGCACCATGAGTTCTTCCTAATAGCTCATACGGTTAATACGGATTACTACAAGGAAGTTATTCAACGTTTGCGTAAAGCAGTACGGCTCAAACGATCGGAATCAGAATGATAATGCACCAGCTCACACATCAATGCTTGTTAGTGATTGTTTGGACAAAAACAACCACCGTATTGACCAGATTTGCTTTTTTCCTTTTCCCAATGACTGAAGCAATCAATGAAAGGAAAGACACAATTGATGACATAAAATCGGAATAGCGCATTTCAGAGCTTCAAGGATGAGAAGAAGCGCTGCCATAAGAGCATTATATCTAAGCAGTGGCGTAACTATACCGTTCGAGGCCCGTGGCAAATTCATCGAATGGGCCCTCCCACTTCCCCAATATATAAAGAAGCTGAACCAACAACAATAGTATTTTTTAATTCATAATATTTATTTATACACTTTTATTTGTAAGAGTTAACTAATAAATCACTACGTGAAGTACATAGGTACATACAAACTTTATAATTATAATTTCTTGATTTTCTAATTATTCACTTTTAATTAAAGGTACCTAATTTAAAGTACATATTGAACTGAAATCACAATTTTATTTCAAGTACACAATTTTAATTATTAAAATTCCTTTCTTTGGACTTTCTGTTCAGCAAAACTGTTAATGACATCATCAAAGTTCAAATTTCGGGCCATAGAATTTTCGATGGATAGAATAGCCAAATTTCTCAACCTTTCTTGTCCCATAGAATTTCTTAAATAAGTTCTTCTCAATTTCAGTTTTGAAAATGATCGCTCGGCACTAGCCGTAGTTACAGGAATGGTGAGAAAAAACAGAAATGCAGTGCACACTTCAGGAAAGCTTGAAGATATAAAATGATTCTTTATTATTAATAAGTCAGCAAGTTCTCTTATAGAAGATGACCTTTCTATTTCGTGTTTAAAAGAGGATCGAAAACTGAGAATTTCTTTGGAAAACGACATAGATATATCTTTTTTATATAAATGGACAAATGCTAAAGCCTTTTCCAATAAATCAGTATCATTCAAGTTTTGCAAAGTGGCAGGCTGCAAGACTCTAAAATTGGAAACAATTTCATTCATTCCAAGGAAACGCGATCTAAGTTGATTAATGATGATGTCTAATACACGATAGAATACGTTCACTTTAAACAAGCTTTCACGATCTCGGAGACGTTCATTCTCACAAATGTCATCAAAATGACGTTTCACTTTTCTCTGACGAGTTTTAGGAAATTCAGGGTTTATAGACCATTTAACTGCAATACTATTTGCTTCCATTTTTAAATCTTCAAATTCATGTCGATGCTTTTCAAGTTCTTCTAGACAGACTTGCAAACGCTTTGAAGCATTTGAAAGATCGATGGCTTTAGATTGAAGTGCTTTAGAAGCCGCGTCTATGGTTTGTGAGACTTTGCAATGGAAAACCAGCAACATAATACAATAGGCATGATGACACTAATCAAAAATCACAAAAATACTATATTTATCTGATAAAACTTGAAGCTTAGGATAAAAAACAAGCATTGTTTTTCTTATTAAGAGTGTGATTGATATATATTTTTATAAAATAAAACTACAAAATAAGGCAATCCGCCATGATATCTTGAACACCAATCAGAGCTCATGACGTCAGTGTCAAGTAAACACGAGACGGCGCCAAAATTACATTTCGTATTGTTAACCTCCACTACGACTGTGTTTTCATTTATTAATTCAATTTCACTATTTGAGTGTGAATGTTATTAAAATAACACGAGTATGGATCAAGGATTTATTAAGGCAAACAGCGAATGTAGAATGTAGAAGCAAACAGATGATGTAGAAGGTTTCAAAGGAGAAGTCATTTGATTAACTAAATTAGTTTTTGTTTGAGTGGCTTTACTTCGAAACTTATTTGTCGTATATACTTGGATTGATTTATCCACCATCTTATTTGCATTTACTTGTGAAGTATAGCTTATGGGTGCTTGTGAAGCTGAAAAAGACAAAAAAATAGTATTTATAAAATATTACCTTCAAATACACATTTAAAAAGAATTTACAAAGATTTACAAAGAAGTGGAATAAATTTGTACTACAAATAAGTACCTACATGAACTTCCACATGACACCTCTTCAAGTTCCACATGCTTTGTACCTATTTCCTCTAAATCTTTCACGACATTCTCCTATCAATGTCTTTCTTTGTTTTTTGAGAATATATGGTCTTTCTGTAGCATCTGATGTTCGTTTCCTTCTATCTGGTTGACATTGAAATTTAGTGGGCATACACCCCGGTTACATGCGGATCTTTGACACCGATCCCATCAGATGATATTCCATATAATTATCCATATCATTTGGTAACTGAAATTTGAATAAAATACATAATATAACATCAATGAGATGAAATTTCGAGGTTAGACCTCGAAATAGATTGTTTATATTTTTACATTTAGACCACGTACAAAATATTATTACCAAATATTATATAGTATACTAGAATCTACAAAACAATGTGAAAACTTACATCAAAGTGATCTTCACAAAAATAGAGGACAGTGCTGGACAATATTGCATTTGAATCTCGCCTTGCAAGTTGAAGCCACTTGTTTCGTGTTGTTTTATTTTTAGGAACGAATACAAATAACTTATTAGGAGTTTTTATGGATGTGTTTGCTCACTGGGGGACCCCACACCACTTATACACTTTCGAATTCATTTTTAATACCATAAAATAATTAAATTGTTGCACGAACCCAGAACCTAGTGTTTGAGTTACCGATTATTGACGTCACAAGCGCCGCCATGACACTGACAAGCGTTTTAGGTAAACAAATAAATTTCTATCTTAAAATTGCATTTTTTTCCTATTAAACTCTTGATTTCTGCAGAAATATCTTATTTTTTGTAAATAGTATACATTTGTGGACATTATAGGCTCGTTTTTAAAAAACTGTCATCATGCCTATTGTAGTTCTCTACCTTCTTCTTTAGCAATATAGCTTCATTTCTCCCATCTGATTTGGAATTGGATAAAATGGTTTTTGTTAGCGCTTTGTTTTGTTTAGCTATTTGAACATCAACAAATCGAACCTTTAAAGCAAACATGGCATCAAAGCGTCCTGCTCAATCTCATTCATTGTTTTTAATGTTACTGAATTTGATGATACAACGGTTTCTCCTTTTTTGCTGTCAGATATAAAACTAGATAATATATTCCATCGTCTAATACTATTGCCAAAAAAATTATAAATTTGTTGCAGAGTTTCAAATAATGTTTGTATTTCTATGACCTCTTTTACTGCATCATTTACTACCAAGTTTAAATTATGAGCAGCACAATGTACATACACTGCATTTAGCTCTATATCTCTTATGAGTTTTTGAACTCCGCCATAAGTACCTTTCATGGTATTAGCTCCATCGTACCCTTGTCCACGGCACTTATTCAGAGAAATACTTTTGTCATTTATGGATTTTATGATCTGCTTGGACATTGCTAAGGCAGTTTGATCCTTAACCTCATGAAATCCTAAAAATGACTCTTTAATTACGAGCGCCTTTGGAGTTCCATTTTCATCTTTCTCGATTACACAGTAACGGTAAAGTTCACACAATTGATCTGTTTTGGAAATATCTTGAGTAGTATCAAACAAAATGGAATAAGACTGTAATAGTGCGGTGACTATTTCATTTACCAGAGCATTTTCCACTTTTTGAACCAGAACAGCAATGAGCTCATTTTGTATTTTTGGACTTAAGTATTTAATCTGGCCCTTAGGTTTGCTTAGCAACTCTTGTAAAATAGGATCGTATTTGGCTAATAACTCAACAATACTCAAAAAATTTCCTTTTGGACCAGAATCGTTGTCATATACCGTTTCTTTATGGCCACGAAAAGCTAAATTACAGGTTGAAAGTGTCAGAGTAACATCAAGGAGTCTAGTGAGTACCTGGCGCTAAAAAAATTTTTCTCTCTTGATAATGGACTCTTGCTCTTCATCTAGTGTTCCATGTAACTGCCACTGTCGATGTACAAAACATGAATGCAAATGTTCTGTCGATGTCTCATGTCTTTCTATGGCTTCCACAATATGTTTCCAATCATCATAGCCTTCCATCCAAATATGTTGTATATTTTTAGATGCTCTATTTGCGAATAACCAACATGGTTCACAATATGCTTTTTGAAGCAATAGAGAATAGGACAGCCATGTACGTTCTAACTTTACGCCAGATTTAGAAACAGTGTAATAATATTTATCTAAGAAAGATCTATTGTTACTATCCCTCAAAAATTCTTTCTAAAACTGGGTTAAATTTTTTTTAATAATGCATTGAAAGTTTAATACCTAGGTATATTTTTTTTAGTTGTGTATGCAACTAAGAAGGTAACAAATAAATTGAAGACAAAACTTCTTTTTACTTAAGTAATGTGTATGTGTAGTAATAAATGTTGGGAATTGAGATTTCCTCTGACCGGGGGCCCCTTCGGGCTGGGGGCCCGTGGCATTTTGCCGACTTGCCACCCTATAGTTACGCCACTGTATCTAAGGGGGATTTCTTTGAAGGAAATAAAATGGATATTGATAAATAATTGAATACTTTAAGAAAATTCAAAATTCCCCTATTCTTTTGAACGAACATTGTATTCCATTCAAATTCAGTGAAAATATACTTGAAAAAAATATATTTCTAGAGTATGGACACATGGCAATTTATCACTTTTATTCAAAATGTATTAATTAACACAACAATGAATATCGAATAAAATTATATCTTCATAGAATTTTTTCGACAGGATTTCATTGGTACTTATATGGAAAATAATCGATATCATATTCTATATTTTATGAAACATTTTACGTTCGAACGATGCACTCATATAGTTCGTTTTCCCATGAGTTTGACGAGTATGAACTGTACTTCGTAATGCTGAAGCAAATCGAAAGTTTTGTTTTATAAGGGATTGGTTGCATGAATTCACAATATTAACAAAGTTAACCGATATTTGATTATTCGATTGAAGCAAGGCTCTTTTATTGTGTATAAATTTAACATTTTATTACACATTTTCATTTCTTGACAATGTAGATCAAGTAAAATTATCGTTTGAATCCAGTACTGTTTATTAGATCAATAATTAAAAATTAAAAGTATTTTTATTAAGTTCTTTCAAAAATTAAATATTGACCGGAAATAAAGAAATAAATTCACCATATTTTCTCGAATTATTCCTCTTCAAAACTTCCATTTCAGAAATACCCGAAAAAATTGAAGTGATTCTGCTTCATTACTTTGATATGAGATTTGCATTTCAATCAAATAATTTGTACAAGTCTGTTTAAATGAAATTTTGACTTATTCACACTATGAGTGCGAAATGGTTTAGGCATCAAAATACTAGCTAATTTGGAATAAATTACAGATTTCTCTTATTTTTCATCATGATTTCCCATTGCTTTATATTTGCCGAAACAGACCTTGTCTCGTACGACCCCTAACGATCTATTAAGACGAAAAGATTTCTCGAGATTTTTTAAATTATTCTTTCACGAAAAATTTGAATTCAGAAAATATCCAACGAATTGAACTTATTGTTGTATTGATTACATTAGTAGGTAATCGATACTTGTTGACATTATTTATTACGTATAATGTCAACAACCATACGGTCCGAAATCCCTATTAGTATTTTCACTCGTAGGGCACTTGAGAACATCTGGAGATAAGTGACCTTGTACAAATATGTGTAAGTTAGGTATATTTTACCGAGCCAGTCTAACTTTAAGCGTGTTACACGAAAGTCTTGTGAAATAATTTAATTGTATTTTTCGTGGATGTTTGTGAAATTTATTCCCTTTCAGTCAAATATAACATACCATTGTTTAGCAGTTTTGTGAAAGTTGAGTTATGAACCGATGAAAATTTATCGTGAAATTCTACAGGAAAAAACGGGTAAGTACTTGCACGACATTAATAATATCAAATATTTCCTTTCATTGATGAATTTTCGGATATTTATGAAACATTATACAATTCAGAATTTTAGCGTTGAAAAAAATTGGTCAAAAAATGATAAATCATATAACCCAAACTATTGTTTATAAATCAGTTTCTTCTGGATAATATTTTATTTACTAACTTTTATTTCCGTTTTTATTATTCCTTCTATTTTTTAAACAGTTGAACTTTCAGATTTTTCTCACTATTAGGTTATTATGTGCCTTCCAATAATTAATAGCAATACGAATGTTTGTTATACGCGCTCCATTTATTTCATGACTATATGGGAAATGTTTGAATTCATTTCATAAAAAATTATTCTTATTGCTTATTTCTCAATCATTTTTTTCGAATCTATTCAGCCCTACATTTGAACATGTAATGAATATCCTAACAGAGCTTACAATTGAAATCGCATTTATTCCATTAAAGGTCATTATTTCATATTATTTGACATTTTATATATTATTTATTTTAACAAATTGATACTTTTCGTTGTATTCGTTTTAGTTAAGTGCCTTTCCGATTTATATCCCTTCTGAAAGTACACCCTAGTCATTTATGTTCAAGTAACGACATTGATAATAATTTTCCATCAAGAATGTTTCTCATGTCTGATTGATACGTAAAATGAATAATCTTTGATATCTATTTCTTTTAATTCAATTATTCACTAATTGAATTAAATAACTAAGTCTATGGTATACTATTTTTGTTATTCAATGTATTTTTAGGTGACGCAAGTTCCACCTTCAATTATTATCATGGAAATATTATGAAGGAAAAAATTTTGTTCCTTTTTTGCGATTGGTTGCAGAAAAATTTGGAAAGACATTGATTGACAACTTTATTAAGTACTGAACCTTTGGTGAAAGAAAATTTGGCAGCAGGTAAGTAATCAATTCATCAGGTATTTTTCGTTATTTAGTGATTTCGTTTTTCATTTCATCGACTCGAAAAATTTGGTTCAATTATAACTTATTACTCAATAAAATCACTTTTTCAACCTATATTATTCAATACGGCTTTATGCCTCTAACACTCAACAATCAATAGGCATGACGAATAAATTAAATATTTTCAATTAGAACCGTTCCTAATATTTAGTTTTTACTGTTGAAATATAAATGCTTGTGTTTCTGTTCTTGTGGACCATGATGAATTTTGTTCAGATGCAAAAACCGAGAAAATTCATAAAAAAATTGAGAAAAAATGACGGATGAAAACATTTTCATTCTCTTGATGCCAATATATCAACAATAAAATGGCAAATAATAACAAGGGAATTCTTGACACAGATCATGAATGAAATGATGTTAATAAGTTACAAAAAAACAAAAGAAAAAGAAAAACAAAAGAAATATGCCCCTGGATTTGAAATATTCGTGACTAAAAAAATTAATTAGTCGTTAGATTGTAGGACACATAGATCATTGGTCATGGTATAGAGATCCAAAATAACAGATGCAAAAAGACTATTGCAAAAATATTGGTGAAATATATTCGCTCCTATAAATTTGCTCGATGAAAGAAATGCGCAAGGAATTTCTGAAAATTTTGATGATTTTATAACTTCATCAGGTTTGACTTTCGAACGACAGCCAGATAATTTAATAACTGAAGTAATCTAATTCAATTATTGAAGCAATCTCGAGTAGTTTTGTGGAAAAATTATGTAATTTGAAAATTTACTACTAGTTGGACTTAAAACATGAATAGCATTATAACCTACATAAAATCATAATACTGATTGTAATTGTTATGGTATTAGTGTCCTCTTCGATTATTTTTCATATACATATTTTTTTGATTGCAGATGATACCTACACCAAGAACCTGATTACCTGAACATGTTCCACATCAAAAATCTTATCACAATCTTATTGGCACCTGGAGCTTCATTGTCCGTTCAAATTTGGTGGCTAACGTCTATTTTTAGTTTTTAAGGGTTAAAAACAAATTTGGTTTTTCATAGCTGTTCATTTTCGAACCTTTTCTATAAAATGGTTCGAAAATTTTCTAAAGTATTAGGTAGTTATTAAATATTGCATTATATGCTCGAAATGTGTAAAAAATAACACCTCACGATTGATTTATTTTATACATATTCATTTTATATTTACTTCTTCATGCTGGGTAATTTTGTAAGCAAAGTATAAATGAGTCACCAGGAATTTTAACTTCCTTTTCTCTAGAAGTATCATTACTTCACATATATTATACATTTATATATAATATATTTATCTTCAAACATAAATGTACTTTAGTTGGACTTTCATGGACAGATTTTAACGATTATTATAAACTTTAAAATTTACTTAAATCAATTTTTCTTTTGGAATTTTGCGACATGATTCGAAATAATGTTAACTGTGTATGCATTAGTACGACTCATTCTTTCTACTCAAATTATAAGGTTCTATATTTCTTCACAATCAATAGTGAAGACTGAATATCTTTTAGAAGTTTTGTTCATTACTACATTGAATGTTCCTCCGATCCTGTGGTAGTCAAGTTGAGCTTTTTTGTCTCACTATATAGTAAGAAAAAAAGAAATCATCTCATTAGGAGAAATGTGGAATAAAAATCAGAATTGACTCTAACAACAGAGGAAATTTTTTACCTCGCACTTATATTTCTGAACATGCAATAGATATTGTATTTGGATTTGAGACAAAAAAGGTCAGTCAGCTAACCAAAATCACTAAATTTTAAGACTTGTAACAATGGTTCAAAACCCCAAGGAGGTTTTCTTGCAGCTTCTTCCTCCCTACGATATAAATTTTTGACTGAAGCTGATTTTGTGAACCCAATTGTTTCATTGTCAAGCTTTCGTTTTCGAATTTTTGCAGTTATCAATTGCGTTTCAAAAAATACTGAATTAATTGCGAATGAACATGAAGTTTTCTTATCATGTTTTATTTCATTTAAAAATCACCAACAAGTTCACTCCTTTATTTGGTTTGTTTGTTTGCTGTAAGTTATTCAATATAAGTGAAAATGTATTATGAAGTGCTAATTGAGTTTTTCCTTGAAATTGAGCTCAATTTCAAGGAAATTCTCAACTTCAATTGAGCTCTATTCAACTTATTTCATCTTATGACATATGTTACGATCTAGCTACTTATCTAGCATTAAGTGGCTTGGCAGAAAATTATTGTCAGGTGTAAGTTTTAGAAAATCATTTATACAACTTCTTGGGATGTTGGTATGATTACATGAACTTGCTGTTTTAGTTTAGACCCAGGAGAACACATAAAAATTTTCGGAATTGTTGTTCAAATACGTTAATTATACAATTTTTTTTTTCATATTGTATATATTTTCATCTAAAATATTAAAATGCAATCATTTCGTTTTACCCGAACGATATTTGTGCTGAATTTTTTTCCAACATTTTCATGAAAAAATATATACAGAATACAAGGTATACAGAACAAGGGTATAGAGAAAAGACATGAATAATGATAAATTTCAACACTAACTCAGTCATTTAGCTACACTTATCATCTCAATGCAATAATATAAGGTGGTTGCAGTTATCTAACTCAGTTTTGAATATAATTGAAAAATTTATCATTTTTTATTGTATTAAATATTGAAAATAATATATATGGATATAATATATATTGATCATTGATTTAGTTAGAGCATAATTATATATGCAATGTAAGATGTGTTAGTTATAAATGCTTTATCATTTCTTTAATTTTCAATGTAAATTCTATTGTTGGTTTCATAATTGTCGGTATTACATTTTCTAAATGAATAAATATATAAGATACATCAATAGAACATAAATATTTCACCCAATGGGTATATATCACTGAATTTTATGATGGATTATGTTAAACATTTCCAACTTTCACTCAGGTCACAAATGCTTATTTAAGTATTCATCATTGATTTAGTTAGAGATTAATTATATATGCATGTGTGAAGTATTAGTTATATATACATTATCATTTCTTTATTTTTCAATGTGTGAATGCTATTGTTGGTATTCCATTTTCTAAACGAATAAATATATAAAATACATCAATAGAACATAAATATTTCACCCATTGGTATATATTTCACTGAATTTTATGTTCTATAGACAACATTTTCAACTTTTACTCAGGTCATATCTGCTTATTTAAGTCTGCCTTAATTTTCAAGAAAATACATAATGCAACATCAATGAATTGAAGTTTTCTTGTTCTTTTTCCTTATAATATACAATTATCATTCCCTTCAGTTATCATGTATCTATTCTACTAGTCTCAATAACAATATTTTACTACTGTTTTGAATTATCTCTCACTACTGTATTGAATTTTCAATTCAGCAAGAATTGTTCTAACATCTTTTCATCTTTATGATCGAAGTATTGTGTTTTGGATATTTCATTGTTAAATTGCTTATACTAAATTGAGATTAAATTTTTTATATTGAAATGAAGCTCGTAACTAACTAACACAATTTTTTGAATAATGAATTGTGTAGTAAGAATTCAAATCAAACTCTTGACTTAATGTTTCACAAATTTATGATGCATAAAGCCAACAGTTTGATTTAAAGTTTTATTCAATCATGTTTCACCAAGAGGTAAGTAAAAGTTCAATCTCAATTGTGTAGTATATTGATACTGACTTAGTGTTGAACATTGCATGTTCCATTCATTATTCTGGCAATTATTTCTACAAAACACCTATAATAATAAGAAGTATTCTATCAAATACACTTATTGATGATATTAAACATACAAATAGCAGCTTTAGCTCTGAACATTCAATTCAGCTGCTATATACCTAGATGTATAAACAAATATAGATGTGTTTTCTTCAGTGCATTCTTTCTATATGACCTAGAACAATTAGTTACCACAAAATGAATGAAATAATGAAAACAACTGTTGGTGTGCATATTGAACCTGACTTAATGTTGAACATTGCATATTTCATCACAACATTCTGTCAAGTAATTCTCTACAAAACATCTATTATAATCAGTACTATTCTATCGAATACTCTTATTGACCATATCAAACATATAAATAGACGCTTTAGCTCTGAACATTCAATTCATTTGCTATATAGCTAGATGTAGAAACTACTGTAGATGTGTTTTAAAACAATGCATTCTTTCTATATGACCTAGAACAATGAATTACCACAAAACAAATGAGATAATGAGTACTACTACTCTTTGCTGAAGGGTTAACAACATAATGGTATTCAATTTGCAATATAGTATTTTGTATCATGTGTGAAACTGCTTAGACCCAATAATATATTTTAAAGCACTTCAATTTATTTTTCATATAAGTACTCTAGTATTCGATTATCTGGGATAGTGTGTAGTCAATTTATCAAATGGAAATTATGTAGTAAGCCAATTTAAACTACAATGAATATTTCTGGTAACATAAAAACAAACTATATAAATACAAACCTTTCCAACAAATTTTATCTTTTCTCACTATTCTCTCTGTCTTGATACTTAATTTATTTTTAAAAATATATATTGTTTTTCTTTTCTAGTCGAAGTATGATAACTATATTATAGACAATTATGAGGCATCTTGCATCTATGAATTAACTCCATGGCAGAATGTAGCACAATACAATATTCTTAAGCCGAAGAATTTTAACCTAGAGGATTCTGAAATATTTACTCAATAGTAGCATATTCAATTCCATATAAGCTCTTAATTGTGTATCCTGAAATATAGTAAATTCAATGAAATATTTTAATCACTACTTTAGTTCAGAAATTCATTTCATGAAGTAGCAGATTACTATTCATCTAGTGGTTATTACATCCAGATTTAATAGATCTTAACACCTCGACAAATATTTAAAACGAAATATATTCACAATATACAATATCATTATCAATATTTCGACCATACAATATACAAATTCCATAATATTCAAACAAAACCTTCATTTGTTTGGATGAGCGATAACCTAAGAGACAAACTAGCCATTGACAGTTCGACACAGTTGGTAACTACCAACTGCCTTCCCCTCTTGCCTCACTTCCGCACTAAAAATATAAATCTGGTAACGAGTAGATTTTGGGAGCGGTATGAACATATATATATATATATATATATATATATATATATATATATATATATATATATATATACAACTTTGTCAACAAAAATTGATTAATTAATTAGTTAATTAAATATTTGATAAGATTATATATGTTTTATTCACAATCAGAAACAGAAACACCCGAAAGTAATCACAATGCGTGTGTCTGCAATCAGAAACTGATAGGAAAGATTTAAAAAAATGATATAAATTAATTTACACACACTTATTTTAAAGAACAACATTCACTTCTCTGCTCACAATAAAAGAAAATACAAACACAATACAATACATTTTGATATTTAAATATGTGCAAGCTGAATATTTGAATATAAAAATGAGAAAGCTAACTCATAGATTTTATGAGTTACAAAATATTCTGAGCAGATCAGTAATTATGCTAGTTAACAAAACATTTGTGTAGTCTATGATGACTTATGTTTTAATTTGCTGGGGCACTGTCTATAATAGTAATATCAGTAATTTGGTCATAACACAGAAATATATTCTTGAAGTAATTTTGTTCGGGTATAAATTTTTTTCCCCGAACCTATTATAAAAGTCCTGTGGTATATCTACTCCAACATAATTTTTTTTAAAAATATATTGAGATTTTCAATCATTGTTCGTTTATTCAACAATTATATCAATCATACAAATTATACAAGGCTAATGTTAATAGAAATGTAAATGTACAATTCACGCATTACAATGCAACACAAGGAAGTGTGAATAACTTCAGTCCAAAAATTTTAAACATATTGCCGGCACATTTGAAAAACCGAAAATATAATATTTGAAAGAATATATGTGTATAATCAACAATACCAAAATTATAAAACAAAAAATTTGATTCATTTCAATTAATATATTAGTTATAGATTAAGTATGTAATATCATTTTGAGTTAAATAACTCTTAGTTGGTTGTAAGTTTTGAATATAACTTAAGCAGGGCATTCACACTAGTATTTGTCGTACGACTCGGTAGTACTAGTAGTTGAATACTCGACTTCACTCACGCTCCGACTTGCTATCCAACGTGAGATCCGACTTTAGTTCTAGTCTGTTTTCATGACTGTGTGGTGTGCAACGCTCACAGGCCGAAAAATGTATCGGGTGCAGTACACGCAAAACTTGATAAGGTAAAGAAAAATGGCAGCATTGTGCGTGTTAGCCCTATCATTCGAAAAGAAAAAAAAAGTGCCGTACCCGTTCCACTTTCACTGGATTGCACTTTTTTGTGCTCCTTGAAAAACATGGTACGGAGGGAATCGATTTTTTCCCGAACGGTTGAAAGGTTTGCGTTGTCCTGAAACTTTAGTAGAACATTAACTTGTTGAGCTACTCTATTCGCATTCCTATTTGCGTACAGAGCACTGCTACTGTCCCACAAACAGACACTCTCTCGATAAATTTCGATGAATTCCGACGTTACTTCACTACTCATTTCAAAACGAAATGGTGCAGTTAGGTAGAAGCACAAAGGTGACACTGAGGGCTGATGTTGGATGGTTTGTAATACGAATTTGTTCCAACTCCCCCACTCACGACTCAACTTAATCGGAAGTTTGAGGTAGGAGGGTAGTCGTACCTCTAGGTGTTCCAACTCGTCCAACTAGATATCCAACACTCCAACAACCCTATACACGTTTCGACTTTGGATCCAACTTTGAAAGTTGTACTACAAGTCGTACTGCAAATCGGAGCGTGAATGCCCTGCTTTAGTAACAACCGACCAACACATGCACACACAGACTCCTAGTCTATTTTACATGAATTACAACGTCTGATCATTTATCTGTAGAATCAATAAAAAAAAATCCGTATAAAATGTAATGTAATAAAATGTATAATAATTGATATTTACTACCATAGCATATACTTCTACTATAACAGTTATTGTAACAATTAATAACCAAAAATAATATATTCATTTCGAAAGCTTATGATGTTGAAAGTTTCTAGTATTTTCGAACATGCAGAAACAATTATTTTGAAGAATGTATAATGAAGTGAAATGGGTTCATTTAATTATAAGTGAATCTGAGCTGTTGTTGATACAAAATTTGATTAAGAATAATGTTGGGTACAACTTCTGGATATGTAATGATTTACTGTAAAACAAAATATATAAAAACATTATCATTGAAACTATCGATTTTTTGAAATATCTGGTTAGCTATGATAGTGAAGCAAATACATATACACTTCATTACTATAGCAGTATTGATTATACATATAGGAATATTGCCTAAGAATTTTCAATAAGAATTCTCTTGTTTTTGAATCATTAAATGCAATTTCTTCTTACAAGAATTAAGAAAATATATCCAAAATGAATGAAGACGATTTATCAGGTAAGTTTCACAATTTTTTCATATTATACAAAGGCTCACCAACCATTTTAATTCCTATAAATAGATCACAATGCAATTATGAAAATACAACCTCTCACCAAACTTTACCAGAGTATGGGATAAAATTTTCTAACTGAAATAATATAAAAAAATGTAAAGTTGACCGAGTGTTCGGTGATCTCTTGGTGGAACATTGTTTAATATATTAAACAATGTTTCACTATGTTACCTAAATGTTATATATTAAACTATGTTACCCCATTTCCAAAAGTTAGACTGGATAGTCTAAATGGGGTAATGTGTGTGTCTGTGTGTGTGTATTTCCAACGAAAACAGAACCTATCACGTTGGAGTGTTAATATTATGTGCGTTTCGAAAAATATTGAACTTGTTGGAATATATCACACAGCGCTGTTTCATCTTATTATGGGAATCTTCAGTGGCGTGCATCCAAACAATCAAGTCCCGATTTCTTCAAAATAAGGGGAAATAGTCATTAGTGAACTACTCACGTGAGCTCCCTCTATCGAAGAAAGGAGATAAACTATCACGAGCATGATAGAGCGCATTCTCATGACAATATTAGTGCGCACTTCCGAAACATATGTAGTGTTTTTAATATATTTAGTAAAACTTAAGCCAAGTGTGTTAATTTTAATTTATTGTTTTTAACATAATGTTTGACCAAGAGATAAGCGAAACCTCCGTGTCATTCATTTCATATTCCTTTGAAGATGTGTAAGAAAGTTCACTCCCTGAGGGTAATATGATAACTACTTTACAGATTCACATGAATGCTTACAAGTTAGTCAATATTGAGATTTTTGATCGAAATATCGAAATATTTCCATATTTAATATTCTCCCTCGAAAGTGATAGGTAAATAAATGAAATTTTGTTGTTATTATATTAATAGTAATGATTTTTTTCACAATAGTCATTACAAAATTTATATATACATTCACGTTCAAAATTTATTATTAACAATTATTTATTAAAATAAATTCAATGTTTCACGATTTATTTAACAATATAAGTCAACATGTTTCGAACGTTAGCTCATTTTCAAGACTCTTTTCAAGACTCAAGACTCAAGACAAGTTTAATTTATTTTAATATTCAATTATGTTTCACCAAGAGTTAAGCGAGAATTCAATCTCATTAATTAACAATTATTTGTTTAAAACGAACTTAGCTAATTTACCCTCAAATACTTTAAGTTCACTAATTGTTTTTATGGAGCTAGGCAATTCATTAAATGCATTGAATCCTTCATAAAATATACAATTCCTAGATTCAGAAATCTTACAATTGCATGTAGAAATTGTAGATATAATAGCATGCACATCACTGAAACATATTACAATTTCTATTACTCTACATGGAAACAATTTGTTTTTAATTTTAAATATAAATATATATGTAGCTTAAAGTATTTTCTGTTTAACTGACATTAGTTTTAAGCAATTACCCGTGCTTTGAATTGGAGTATCAGTATATCTATTACATTCCAAAATTGTTCGCATAGGTCTATTCTGCATTTTTGGAGATTTTCTCTGCACAATCTGAATAACAGAATTGAACAATATTCAAAGAGTAGCATAATTAGTGACTCAAAGAGTATCCACAACTTCACATATATCGTCAGATTTTTCCCAATTCTTTTCAGAAAATTGATTTTCGTGAAGATTTTAAACGATATGAAGTCTTTAAATGATATGAAGATTTTAAACGATATGGAGACTTGTTCATTCAAACTCAATTTCTCATCTAACATGATGCCTAAATATTAAACCATTTTTGCCCTATCAGTGTTCTGCTTAACAATTTTAATTGTTATATTTTCGTTTCTATTTACGTTGAGAATGTAACTCCAAAACTATAAATTAACCTTTTTTACATTCAGCGATAGTCTGTTGTCGCTTAGCCATTTATTTATTGCTGCTAATCTCTCTTGATCCATTATTTCATAGTCTTTATATTTTCATCAGTAACATAAAGCATTGTACGATCTGCGAATAATCGTATAGAGCAGTTTTACATGAAAAACAATATCATTAATGTGCAAGGAGAATAGCAGTGAACTATATAAGACTATATAAGACTGTACCCTGAGGTACGCCAAAAACAACTTCAGTGCTGTCCGAAACGACACCATTGAACTTAACTTTTTGAGAGCGTGAATGTAAATAAGAATTGAACCATTTGTTTACTAAACCTTCAAAATTGATTTTATTCGGTTTTTTCAATAGCAATGATCTACATAAAGTTTAGAGTGCTCTTTTGAAGACATATGCTTAACAGTGCTGTCTCACAGGATGAATTTCTCTTGAAACCTGATTGTAAGTTTTTCAATTTTGCAGTGCTGGTGAATAATGATCTTGAACGTAAAATAGCTGATGCGTTTTTAATATTCGATCACGCTGGAAATAAAACCGTCGATGCTCGAGAAATTCCAACTATCGTTAGATCATTGGGTTGTTGTCCAACAGAAGCGGAGATCCAAGAGATAATTGTTGCAAATGAGGATCAGGAATCACCAGGAAATGTGCACTTATTTGACTTTTTGCCATATATGGCACAAATTATCTCCGAGAGAAAGTGAGTTTTGTGTTGAAGGTCGAAATGTCTTATTTCTTTCAGAAATTAGAAACGTACTGAAAAACTTTCCTCTCATATCACTTTAAAAAAATAAATACAGCTTCATGAATTGATGAACATTCATGAACATGTTATAGGATTTATAGCATCAAGTTATATTAGAAATTAAAATTATCTGGATATCCTGTTACATAAGGTAAACTCTTCATTAAAACAGCAGTAAGTTGTTAACTGCCGTGAATATAGCACTATATTTTGAATCAGCAGCAAATGTATTGTGAAATATCTACATAACACATCTTTCAAAATCTATAGTTCTAATTATATTATTAAGTTCCTCGAGAATACCAATCTTGATTTTAATACTCTGTGTCCTGCTAGGAAGATAGGATTTAATAAGGAAAATGCACTCCTTTAATACATAAATTATAGCTTTGTTATTAGAAACTCATGATTAAAAGTTAGTTAAGTCTAAAGCCTTTGACAGAACCCAGAAAGGCCACTCCAGATGTTTTTCTTTTACTCAGGTTTTCGTATATAAAATTACTTAATGAAGCTATCTGTTGAAGTAACTGTTGTTTTTTAAAAACCAAACTGTCTTGCATTCATTCGAATATTTCATATATGTAGTAAAATTGTAAGTATATCCTTTTTGAAATTTATTTCCTCAAAAATTTTTTATAAATTTGGAATTGAGGATAAATGACGATAATTGTTTATTTTGGCGTTCGATTCACATTCATGCAAAGGACAAATGACAGCAAATTTGAATTATTTTGGTTATTTACCATCATCATATTATCATTAATATCAAAATATTTTTAATAATGTGAGTTAACAATGTGAGATATCATCACATTTTTCAGTTGCGTCTCGTCCAACAAACGAGCTGTCTTGCGTTTCCAATAAATGGAGGCATCCATTGTTCATGTTCCACTCTCTGCTCTGCTTCTTCAAGCTCTGCTATAATACTCTTTTGAATAATTCGTAAAAAATTATCGAAAGAAAGTTTTAGTAGGTATACTTGCAAGTGCAATGTTATGGGCACGATAACTATAGAATTAATTTTCTCTTGTAGTCTATTTATATATATATATATATATATATATATATATATATATATATATATATATATATATATATATATATATATATATATATATATATATATATATATATATATATATATATATATATATATATATATATATATATATATATATATATATATATATATATATATATATATATATATATATATATTGTTTGAAAAAACCTAAATCATTACTGGGAGTAAGAAAAAGTGAATTTTGGTTCGATGGAATAGATCGTACTTCATGATTCTCATCTCATAATTATTATGTTTTTTACAATAATAAGATATTGACTGGAGCATTTTAGATATTATATAGATATTTCTTATTGAATATGCAACATGAGTTGTATATAAATAGTAGTTATTTATATATTATAGTTTTGAGTGAACTACGGTAGATTAATTACAGATTTCAACCAGCTCCAGCAGAAAAATTACTTGAAGCATTTAAAATTCTCGATATCGAAGGAAAAACTTTTTTGACCAAGGAAAAACTCTCTACATTGATGACAGAAAGTGGAGAACCTTTACAGTTGGATGAATTGGAAGAAATGATGCAGATTGCCTTAGACCCTGAAACAAATACCGTTCCTTATGAAGTCTACATCAATGAAATCATGGTAATCATCTTCAAATTCATTTTGCATTCAACAATATTTTGTACTGGCGTTTTGTTCCTACTTAAAATTCAAATTGACAATCTGAAACTTTGTGCCTTTAATATGAGCGATTGAATTGACTAGTCATAAAATTTTTCCCCAATATATTTTGGTGTAAAAATAGTGATTACGTATTATATTTCCAGTTCGATTAATTCCTTGAAAGCAAGTTAGGACCACACAGGTTTGGAGGACATAATTTTATTTCATCCCACAGGAGAACGTGTGGACACTTTGGACAATTTCTTATCTTTGCGCTAGTAATTTTTGAAATATTTAAATATGCCATTAGTACCATTGACTTTCGGCAATATGAAAACAATTTTAGGATAATCTTTGTGTACATATTCAACTCAAAATGTCAATTATTCATATCAAGCTTTGTAAATGTTCAAACTATCCGCTTTTGACAGTAGACATTGAATAAACAATGGGCAATGGAGAAAGTTTATTTTATTATTACTGGATTAATGTAATTAAAACTATCAGAATATAGGATGTATGGTTTATTACTTGTTTCGATACAAATACAACTAAAGTAAAAATGAGCACTCTTAAAACGTACGTGTAGTGTAAATCAAATAGTCTTATATCGATATCAAAATATAACATATGTTGAAATCTCTCTCGCGTATCATCAACGGGGCAAGGAATCTTGAATAAGGCATCTGCAAACCTTCATAAATTCTCCGTCATTTTGATTCAGGATCAGTCTATTTGACATCAAATGGCTCTGTAAAAAATGCCGTCCATAACCGTTATGAAGTTTGCTAATAATAAAATTTCATTAATATCTCACTTGTTAAAAGAAGGTTTAATGAACTCAATTCTAGACTAATTAAATAGAGGTTAGTGAAAAATACTGAAGAAATGTATGTATTTCCAGGCGATCATATATTATTTCTACAAAGAGTAAAAAACTTTGGCTGAGGGCTGAAAGTGCAGTGTTTGATAATTCAACTTCCTTTATGTTCAATACACTCACTCTTCAGTGTTCCACGGCTAACGTACCAAGAATATTTTCATCTTTTAAGCGGATAAAAACAAAACATCGAAACAAATTAATCAAGGAAAGTAAAATAAGTTCGTGTCATACAAAAATATACACTGTATATTTTTGTATATAATATATACTGTAAATAAAATGTTCTCAGATATGAATGAAAAAAATTTATATTCTCTGTTGAGTTACAATAATAATTAAAATTAATGTTCATCTGTGTGTTTCACTATTTTCTTTTTATTTTATGTTATGTTTTATAGTCTTTATGCTGTTTTTGTATGTACATTTTATTGAACGTCTCTTTCGTTTAATAAAGTCTCCTTTGAATAATTTATGTTTTTTTCAAATTTCGATATTTAGGAAACAATCTACCGATTTTTAAATCTTCGAGTTGGCATCACTGTTTTTGACATTGACAACAAAATGTCAGTTTATCTATCTATCAATGATCAGTCAGTCTTCTGTCAGTCAGAGTTACATTTAATAGAGAAATACAATATTTATTGTACATGGTATAACATTCTCTACAAATTATGTGCAATGCTATAATATTATCTGTTGGAAACCAATTGGAAGTGGTATAGAAAATCAAAACATTAATAGTCTGAGTTAAAAGCTTTTATACAAATGAATTTCTATATATTGAAAAACATCCAGACTAAGACCTAGTTGAACCAAAATGTATTTCTATTATGAAATTATTGTGAATGATTTAATTATAAGTATTTAAAAGTATAAGTATACCAAAATAGTAAAGTAAAACGCAATTTAGAACAGCAAAAATGAATGTGATTGCTGCAGTTAAAGCTTATGTTACCAAGATTACAGAAGAAAGTGAACCAGGAATGAAGCTTTTAATGATGGATAAAGAAACCACAAGTATTATCAGTATGGTTTATAGTCAATCAGAAATTCAACAAAAGGAAGTTTATTTATTAGAACGAATTACAGACTCTCAAAATCAAAGTAGTACAGCACTGAAATATTTGAAATGTTTAGTTTTTTTAAGGCCAACTGCCGAGAATATTAAATTGCTATGTTATGAATTGACTAGGCCAAAATATGGAACATATTATATTTATTTCAGTAATATTATCGCCAAAGCAGATATCAAACTTTTGGCTGAACATGATGAATATGAGGTAGTCAAGGAAGTTCAGGAATTATACATGGATTATTTAGCAGTTAATCCTCATTTGTTTTCAATTGGTTTACCAAATGCTATAAAAGATCTTACTTGGGATTCTTTTGCACTGCAAAGGAGTGTTGCAGGGGTTGTTTCTGTGCTTCTTTCTTTGAAAAAATGCCCAGTAATAAGATATCAAGCCAATTCAAAACTATGTAGAGAGTTTGGTATGAAAGTTAATGATTTAATTAATAAGGAATCTACCCTCTTTGCCTTTGGGCAAAATAGCCAATCTCTGTTATTAATAATAGATCGTAGGGATGATCCCATTACACCCTTACTCAATCAGTGGACTTATCAAGCTATGGTTCATGAATTACTTACTATTAATAATAATAGAGTAAATTTATCAAAACTATCAGGCATTCCTAAAGAATTGTCTGAAGTTGTAATGTCAGCTGAACAAGATTCTTTTTATGCAAAAAATATATTTCTGAATTATGGTGAAATTGGACAGAATATAAAACAACTTATGGATCACTTTCAGGTAGGACAAAAAAACAAAAGAGTTAATGTAGACATATACTTAGTTCGTAAAGTATATTTCAATTCTTTTATTTGTCTCACATATAAAAATTATTATATATATATATTATTATAACGATTTTTCCCCATGAGGAGAGCGATTGAACTTGAATTCGTAATTCTTAGGACATTTGCTTCATCTTTTTCACCTCCCAAAACGCTTTATCCTCTCTGAATGCTGTTCTGTTCATCTGTCCATTTCATTCCAGGTTTGCGATTTGATTTTTGCTCAAACTTCACATGTGCGATTTTATAACGACACTCGGTGCAATCGAGATTTTTTATAAAGATCTGTTGTAGATCTTTTAGGACCTCTTTTAGCCATTCTGTTCCGCATTTACTCTTTATAATTATATCGAGTAGTTTCTTCGGTATTCTGTAGACATGTGCATAGAACTTTGCTCATCGTTTTCTGATTTCTTCCATTATCGTATTTGTTTTTTCATAAAGTTCATTCTGAGGGCTTTTCATCCGAATGCCGTTTCTATTGATTGGCCCGTAAATCTTTCTGAGAAATTTCCGTTCTTGTTTTTCTATTTCTCTAATTCTTGAATGACTTCAGCTGCGTAGCTTGCTTTTGGAAGAATCGTTGTGTTATAATGCTTCCATTTGGCTCCTCTGAAATGAACTTTTTTGTTATAGTACGCCCATGTTATATATATATATATATATATATATATATATATATATATATATATATATATATATATATATATATATATATATATAACTGCGAGTTTTATTGAAATATTTCGATTAAGTGTCTCAGTATTGCCGCAGTACTCGCAGGGAGCTGTGTACAAAGATGTCAACAAAAACACAACCTATCGCTTTCAAATATTAAGTTCATTCTGAAAAAGCATTGAACTTGTTGAATGGAAATACCATACAATTGTTTCATCCTTAATGGATATCCTCAGTGGCATGAGTCGAAACTATTAAGTTTTGATGGTTTTCAAACCCCCTACGTCTTCAGTATGAAAACATTCATTTGTGAGCTCCCTCTATAGAAGAAACGACATAAACCCTCTTGAGCATTCTAGATCGCTTTCTTGTGACAAAATCAGAGAGAATATCTACATTTATAGTTATATATTTTTTGTAAATGTTAAACGATATTAGAGTGAATAACGTTATCTTTTATACACCTGACTAAAATATTTTTTTTAGGTCAAAGCCAAAAGCCATCAAAAAATAGAAAATATTGCAGATATGAAAAATTTTGTTGATACATATCCACAGTTCAAAAAACTTTCAGGGAATGTCACAAAACATGTAACAGTTGTTGGAGAATTGAATGCTATGGTGAACAAATATCAACTATTAGATGTTTCAGAAGTGGAACAAGAAATCACATCTCAAAATGATCATTCAGGACATTTACAGGAAATTAAAAAACTAATTGATAATGAAAAAGTGAGACCTATAGATCTAGTTAAATTAGTGATTTTATATACCCTTAGATATCAAAATCATGCAAATAATGAAACACAGGGCCTCATAGAAATGCTGAAAAGAAGAGATATTAGTAGTGATCTTTTAATGAATATAATATTTGTATTAGAATATGCAAGATCTATCACAAGAGATAATGATTTATTTAATGTAGAAGATGCTGTTAAAATAACAAAAAGATTTTTCAAAGGTCTCAGTGGTGTAGATAATGTCTACACACAACACAGACCGTTGTTACAGGAAATACTGGAAGAAATAGTTAAAGGAAAACTCAAAGACAATTCATATCCGAGCATTGGACTTAGCTCATTCAACAATCGGGCACAGGATATTATTGTTTTTATGATTGGAGGTGCTACTTATGAAGAATCCTTATCTGTTCATTCCTTCAATCGAAATCACCCTGGATTCAAAGTATTACTTGGTGGAACTACCATCCATAATTCTAAAAGCTTTTTAGAAGAAGTTAAGCATGCTGTATCTAACATTCCTAGAAAACATACCAGAAAAATTCGTAATATTGACTGCAAGTAATGTGATTATATAATTGTATATTACATATTTTATTTAATTTTATTGTTGAGTAAGTGTTTAGAAAATTCTTTTTGTGAATCTATTTTCACAAATAAAAAAATTGATCATACTTATTGGTTAGCTGGATAGGAATATTTATTAAACTTATTTAACAATTATTTAGAATTCATATTTAAGCCCTCCTGATATTAATAATGACTTCCCACACAACACTGAAAAGTTTTGAAATGTATGGTATAATTTAAAACACCGAAATTCTACTAAATTAATAAACTGATACAGTTTGTCATCTACATCTGATGAAGCCACTGTGTTGGCGAAACAATATTGTTATATTTAACTGAATTATAGTGAAAATCAAAAAACTACATGGTTTTATTTTATTTAAATTATGTATTTAGATTTTCATCGAGTATCAGCCCAATCGATCAATGATTTGAAAGAACCTTCTACGAGCTTCCTGGCACTGTGGTATATTAAGCTACTACCAGGAATGTCAAGTAAAATATTTGGTTTTTCAACGAGTGCTTGAAAAGTTAAATGTTTCCAAAATATATTCAACTAAAAATGAATAACAAGTGAAACAGCATCCAATGGTTGTTCTACTAAATTGTTTCGTACACTGGTTATGTTTAGTTGTGAGGTATCCCGAGTTTAATACAACTCGATATGACGTACCAAAAAAAGATATGTTTCAGGTGTAGTAAATAATTTTGTGGAATTTAGCCGAATGTTTCGAATTATATAATACATTAGTTCTAATATTGAAAATATGTTTTATTAGGTCATCTGCTTTTTATGAGTTGATGATATAAATTAGGTGATTATATTGAAAGGCTCAAACCAAAATTGATGTTATAGATGGTGAGAAAAAGCCACATACAAGCTATGCAATATACATTTTATGAATGTTTATATTTAGGAAACATGTTAATATCAGGGGAACCAAAAGGTGCAAACCATCCTCAAAATCGGCAAAGATATTTTTGTTTACTCTCCTTGTATATAATAATAATATGAATTTATTTAGCAGTTTGCTACATTAACATCAATGTATAATAATTATTAACTTAAAATTATTTACATTCATATAACTTGTTTCAATTCCTTATAACAAAAATGTACAATTAATATTCAACTAGAACTAGACCCAATATCAATATGAATCACCACAGTTTCTTCTCTTTTTGTAAGTATGTATATTTTAATTTTATCTTTAATTTACTTAAAGTCAAGCTTTTTGAATTTTGATCTAGTGAATTATATTCAAACTATCTATTAAACAATCTATTCACCTAATAATAAATCTTGTATATTAATGACCTTGGTTTTCCATATTGAAAAGTAAGGACAGCATAGACATATATGTAGTAGCAGTTAAGAAACGTAAATGAAAATTAGGGAGGAAATTGGAAAACAAAAACGTAGAAGAGAATTTCAGATGAACTGCATATAGTGCTTTGTACATAAGCCTAGATGCGCAAAATGTAGTTATTCGCCATAATGTGCTAATCTAAAGACATTATAAAAAAGATCGGGTATATCAAAGATCGGAACTGTTTAACAATTTTAGGTGGTGAAACAATATATGTATCTCGAAAAGAACAACATTTTTATTTTTTTATGTGTTAGATACCTTTATGTTTAATAAAATAACTCTCTGTTTTACCTATATAAGAGATTTAATTGGCGACAGTATCGCAAACACTATTTTGATTTCTATTAAAAATCTCGCTTTTGAAACTGATTTGCAAATCCCACGCATTTCTTGTTGCCAAAAATATAGATCCAATCTCCGAGCTGAGAGCGTATGCAATTTCTGGAAACGTTCATTCACAGCCTAACTCTACTAACGTAAGTAGAGTTAGGCTGTGGTTCATTCCGTATTTCATAGATATTTGTAATCGAACAGCGTGTTTCTAGTGAACATTTATTGGTTTATTCTAAAGACAAATTGCAAGATTTCTGCCAGTACTATAATATTACAATTGAGCATGAAGCGTAATTATGGAATGAGAAAATGTAGGAAAATTTGAATTTACTGATGTATTAAAGCAGACGGACACTTTCTTCCCGGCGACCAAAAAGTTATACTCATCTTAACCGTTTAAACCGGGTCATGTATGTTAAGCCTACAACGGAAAATTGGCCTAGGAAAAGAAAATTAAATTCTAGGACATGTTTAGAATAAATTTTGTAAAGAACCGCGTAGATTACTCTTCAAGTTATAAAACTAGTCCTGGTTTAATAACTTGATAAAAAAATACTTGACTTAAATATTTGTTTTTCATTTTTATCTTTCTTCCACTACTATACTATTGTCAGATACTCATATCATAAAAACCACGATTAGAACATTAAAACATTATAATCAAGGATTTTCTCTATCTTTCGCTCCCCAACTATTTTAGAGGCTCAGTGGCTGAACGTTATAGTAACCCTATACGCCTTAGGCTTACTGGTGCTGGCGGGTTCGATTCCCACCAAGTTCGAAATCGGCCTTAAACTGTAGATCTAATGGAAGCTACATAAGTTTCGACCGCCTCTCTTTGCATAATGATAATGAAAATATGGTAATATAATTCAATTTACAAAATAATATGCGTAACAACAATGTATAGAATTAGATATTCAATGCGATCTGAGCATTTAAAGCTCTAAGACCTGCAGTTCTAGTATACTCAGTTGACCTCAAATGATTTTTGCCTAATTGGCTCCAATCATTTGCCAAAGACATTAAAAACTAGATTAAGATAATTTCTATGCTCATTTAGATCATGAAATATGTCAAATTTTTAAAAATAGTAAACAAAATTTTGTTGGTTAGGTATATATTGTATAGTTACTGTTACTGTTTTTGTATGTTGATAACACGGAAATATATGTTCACTTAGAATTAAAAAAATAAAGACTATCTTAACTTTACCCCTCATTATTGATTTATTAATAAGTCATGATCATCAATCGGCTTTTCATTAACAAAAGTTATATAATTTCTAGATTTTCAGTCCGAAGACACAAATCATATAGTCATACTGTTTTATTGCCTAAAACAGATTTTCCTCTCCGGTTAAAAAATGAAAAATTGAGAGAACGTGATAGGATTACTTCTGAGGTATTAGTAAGCATGAAGTGGTTTCTTTTTTTTTACATTCCATCTAATTTAAGGTAGTAAATTCGAATGTATATGATTGGCAACGACAAAATTTATCAGATCCAGAATTTATTCTTCATGATGGACCCCCATATGCCAATGGGACACCACATATGGGCCATGCAATGAATAAGGTCAAAAATAAAAGAGGATAATCTACAGTTAATTCAATAATCATATTAATTCCATTTTCAGATTCTGAAGGATATTATTTTAAGATTTAAAATGTTAGAAGGAAGAAAAGTTCATTACATACCAGGATGGGATTGTCATGGCTTACCAATTGAATTGAAAGCTCTCAAAAATAAGAGTATAAATCAAAACCCACTAGAAATTCGATGTAAAGGTAAAATTTCTATTGGGATAAAATATTTTGTAATTTTTTGTTTTTAAACGGTTTTGAAATCTGTTTATTGCAATAATTCACTAATTGACATGCTGAGAATTTAAAAAATACCGATTAGAACAAATGCCGCAACACAAATGGAGCATTTTAGGCATGTAAACACTCTACCTACAGAAGCCAAAATATTAGAAAAAGTAGTGGTCAGACAATCGGAAAAGTGTGTTACATGCAACAGATTGCTATTAATAGAACAACAGTCAGGATTTAGAAAGAATCATGGATGTGAAAATGCAATACAGAATTTAATTCAAGAGTGGAAAACCAAAATGGACAATAATATGTGCATGGTGGTAGTATTTTTGGATCTACAAAGAGCATTCAAAACAATAGCAATAAGATGATATAAAATAAAAAACTGTGAAATCAAGGGTACAGTGTTTGAGTGGTTTCAGAGTTACATGACTGGAAGAAAACAAACTGTCAAAATTGGTGATGAATGTTCGAAAGAAATAGATCTGGAAAGTGGAGTGCCTCAAGGCAGCATCTTGGGCCCCATGTTTTTTCATTATATTAATTATAATGGAACAATGCTGAAACATTATAAGTTTATATGCTGAGGATATCATAAATACATAGCAGGAAAAAGCTCAGGTGAAATTAAAGGGAAACTTAATGCAGATGTAAAAAATATAACGAAGTGACTAATGGCCAATAAGTTGAAAATAAATGTTACAAAAGCCAAAGCAGTGACAATAGCTAGCACAAATAATATAAACAAATTCACAAACAGATTTGATACAGTAATTGAGGGACAAAAGATTGAAACTGTAAACTATAAATACTTGGGAATAATGTTGGAATCAAAAGTTGAAATTTACTGACTATAACTGTGTGTGTGTGAAAAGATTGCAAATAAGTTGGGAGTATAAGGAAGTGATTAAGGAAATATTTAACATCATGGAAGAAGAATCGTGTATAACACCATAATACTACTACAATTCAGTTTTGCAGGTAGTATAATAGACTTAACAGGGAAAACTGATAAAGAATGATTACAGCATCTTCAAAATAAAGGAAGGTGTATTAGTGATTATTTGGAGATTTTGGCAATGAATTTTATATATAAATGCATAATAAATAAAATGCCAATTATTGTAATGAAAGATTCAACCATGAATTTCATTGTTGGACTTAGAAAGAAGACAATGTTCAGAATTTCTTATTTCATAGAGCACTATTGAAGTTTATAGTTTATTAAAGGAAATTGAGCAATGTACTAACATCAGATCATTTAGTAAACAATTGTTTGATTATTATTTGAATAGTTTGTGATTGCATTATTGCATTTATATAGATTAGTATTTAATAAGGGAAATATGTATATGAAATATTTGGTTATAAGTATGAATACGTGTAAAGGAAAGAAGTTATACAGCTAATAGCTGATACAGATATTATTATTATTATTTATAATACTTTTGGGTTTTCCTGATTGATTCAAAGTACCTATTAGAACAAAAAATGCCTTCAGTTTTCAATAAAAATCGATACATTCAATTTTTTAAGCAAAATTTTTTTTTATGAATTTTGAAGTTGTTAATATTCAACTTTGATTTGTTTCAAGTTAAGTGAAAAATTAATTACAACAGGAGATACAAATCATTCATTGATGCTATAGTATAGTTGTAATTCATTTATCACCCATGTTGTTAATTCTCTGCTTTTCTCTCATATATTTTAAGATAATTCTACACATTTTTTTAGATATCTGTAAATGAATAAAAACCTTTTCAGCAAGAGATTTTGCAAAAGAAGCCATTGAAATCCAGAAAAAAATGTTTATTTCATGGGGTGTTATTGGGGACTGGAATAATGCTTACACTTCTTATAGTGTAGACTATATAAAGAATGAACTGAAAAAGTTTTATGAACTTTATTCAAAACAGTTAATCCACAGAGATGTGAAACCAATATATTGGTCACCTTCAACAAAGTGAGTTACTTTATTTCTATAATTAAATTATGATTTCCGATATTTAAAGAACAAAACTTGAATTAATTTTTCTGAAATTATCTGATCTAAATATGTTGTCTATATGTAAAATAGTATTCAGACACGTGTTGATGTATATTGATGCCGGTAATTAGTAGGACAAGGAATATGCAGAAACTTATTTGTACTAGTAGCAAATTCGAATTATATTTTATGGAAATTAAACCTGAATTTTTTACATCTTATCTATATAATAAAGTTGATTGAATGTTCCTTGATCTCTTGGTGAAACATTGTTTAATAAATTAAATGAAAACACTTTAAACACAAACAGAAGTATTTTTTTTTAATATATTAATCTATATGAGTACTTATCAGCTTTAATCATTGAAATTATGCTTGTTTGAACTGAATAACCTTTTTTGTAAATTCAATGGACGATGAATCTACTTTGTGATAGTTCATATTTAAATGAGAGGTAATAATAAAAACTTGTCTAAAAATCACTGACTGAACAATTCTTTATTCGACTAGTTTCGCCTTTTACAGCATTATCAAGAATGAATACATATTACAAAGACAACCTATAAATATTTTACAGATCTGTTGGGACCACCTTAAATTCCGTCATAGAGGTGGGGGTTTCCAAATTATCAGAGATTTAACAGCGGGGAGTTGTTTAGGTCTAACTGGTCATTAAGAAGATTGAATTTATCGGATTTTTGAAGTTTATTTATTTCCATGGCTTCCAGGTAGTTCATTTTAATTCCTTTTTCACAGTAATGCAGTCACAGCAGATTGGATAGAATGATCTTTAATAACAAATTGCCCGAATCCGAGCCAATGAAAAAGTCTGGAATTTATAGATTGGTCTGTGAAGAATGTAAGTCGTCATATGTTGGCCAGACCGGAAGATGTTTTGAAATTAGGCTAAAAGAACACGTAAAAAACGGACAATCTGCTTTTCGGGAACATCTAGAGTCGACAGGACATAAGATCTCAAGTTGTTTCAAACCTAAGATTCTTCATTACTGTGAAAAAGGAATTAAAATGAACTACCTGGAAGCCATGGAAATAAATAAACTTCAAAAATCCGATAAATTCAATCTTCTTAATGACCAATAAGACCTAAACCACTCCCCTCTGTTAAATGTCTGATAATTTGGAAACCCCCACCTCTATGACGGAATTTAAGGTGGTCCGAACAGTTCTGCAAAATATTTATAGGTTGTCTTTGTAATATGTATTCATTCTTTATAATGCTGTAAAAGGCGAAACTAGTCGAATAAAGAATTGTTGAGTCAGTGATTTTTGGACAAGTTTTTATTATTACCTCTCATTTAACCTTTTTTGTAATATGTGTATTATTTTAGGACTGCCTTGGCTGAATCTGAATTAGAATATAATCCAAATCACAAAAGTCTAAGTTTTAAGTAAGACTGGTCGTGTGAATTGTATCTGGAGTTAAAAGACGGTATTTTACTGTGTAATATTCGGCAAAATTTGCATTGAATTGATCATGAAATTCCAGTGCATAATACTGTGGAACTGAACTTAAAATGTAGTTTTAGTGTAGATTTCTTAGTGTGATAGAAACTAGTAAACTTTAATATATTGAATATAAAATTTGGTCAGTGTTTAACGGAAACAAACCAAAAAAAGGAAAAAAACATCCAATGTGCCGGCTAGTCGATAACGACACGTGTTATATGTAAACAGCTTAAACTAAACAGTGGCGTAACAAGCAGTCGGGCTACCCATAATGAGATGTTCTACGTGTTCGCTGGAAGGCGACAAATATGTACTTTTCAACTGCGATAAATGCGGGAAAACTGAATGTAGACAGTGCGGCCTGTTTTCGGCGTCTGAAGAGAGATGCTTTCCTCTGTCTAAACGGAAAGTATTACTTCATTGTTTAGAATGCAGAAATGGAAATTCCATCCTGCTTGACAAGGAACCTATAATTGGGAAACTAAAAAGAGAAAATGAAGTATTGAGAGAACTAGTGGACAATATTGAATCAGAGAAAGTCAATCTCATAGAAAACTTTGAGGAACAAATTTCACGGCTTAATGTAGAAATATCTGAAAAGAACAGCTATATAGACAGACTGCAAAAAGCTAATACATTATATGAGGATACAGTGAGTGAAACTGAGCAAAAGTATCTTGATGACATTTTGAAGTTGAACAAGGCTAAGACAGAGGCCAATAAGGAAATTTTGCTTTGGAAGAACCGATATAATGAACAAGAGGTGAAGATGAAAGTTCTAATTGAAGAAAATAATAGAAATCGTTTAAAACAGGAGGAAATGGAAAAAATATCCAGAAATATGACGGAGTCGATAAGAATATTAGAAAATGAGAAAAAAATGTGTGAACTCGAACTAACACAACTGAGGAAATCAAAAAATCGTAACCACATTCCTAAGCAAGATAAAAGTAACCAAACAAATGTCGTTATCAGAGATGTATGTTCCCCACATTCCAATCTTCTAACTATGGAAGATAAAACCAACAAAGCTGAAGGTAATCTTGCATCATGTACAAGGAGAGATTACCATGAATTAGAAGAACGACTTTACAATAACTTATTCAGCGAACTAAAAAAACAAATTCTCTTAGAATTAAGTGTTGAAAATAGAAACACTCTGGTCGACAAATTAATCAGTAGTGAAAACAAATCTATGCAACAAAATGGAGAGGAAATAACTCCTACACTGAAATCCTTTGCCTACGCATTGAAAGGCAATAATAAAAACAAGGTTGAAAAGATTAAACATAATATAGAAGAGAAAAATAATTATGTGATCAACTCCTCCGGAAATGGAGGCAATTCTAGAACAGAGATGCTTCAGGGATCTTCGGGAGGCATTGGTGGTGTTACTTCAGAAAATGAGACCATATCGTTGTCTTCTGGCAATTTGAACTCGAAGAAACAAAAATTTGAAGAAAGTGTTATCATGAAACCGAAAACTGTAAATCGCTTGAATGGCAGAAATGATCCTATTTATAATGCAATTTCTATCGACCAAGTCAAAATTTCTACAGATCAGATGGTCAACAAAGATGGAAAAATGCAGGTTAAATTCCTTGGAGTGATTATTGATCCGAAGTTACGATGGGACATCCACACTCAGACTGTTGCCACAAAATTGGGAAAAAATATATATCTGCTACGTCGACTCGCTGATAATGTATCCCGCACGATACTACGCACAGCTTATTTTACAACTTTCCATGCACAGCTCTCATACGCTGTACTCGTGTGGGGGCATGCCTCGGGTGCTCGTCGTCTGTTTGGGCTTCAACGTAAGGCAGTTAGGCTGATAAGTGGTTTAGGTTATGGAGAGGATTGTAGACCGAAGTTTAAACAGTTGGCAATAATCACCCTGCCTTCTTTATATATTTTGGAAAATCTAGTTTATGTTAAAAATAATGAGCTTCTCTTTCCTACCCATGAAGACATTCATGCTTATCCAACCCGAAATAGAAACAACCTTATACCGGGGTACCGGCGACTGAGAAGGTGTCAGGATGGTCCAACTTACTTGGCAATGAAATACTTTAATGCGTTGCCAAGGGAAATTAGAAAACTTCCACCTAATTTATTCAAGAAGAAGATTTTTACTCCAGTGAAGAATACATCGAATATTTTTCTCAGACCATGTAGTATTTGTTCTAATTTTACGTGTGTAACTGAATTGTAATTTTGTATTTGTTCTTTGACGTATGTACATTGCCATTTTATATAGTTTTATGCAATCTTAACATGAATAAATGAGATGAAATTATTTTAGGACTGCCTTGGCTGAATCTGAATTAGAATATAATCCAAATCACAAAAGTCTAAGTTTATATTTGAGATGTGAAGTTGAAGAGATCACATTTACACAATTTCCCATTAAGAAACCGTAAGTTCATTTGTTTGAAAATTGCCAAAATGTCATATTACAATCGACTTAGCACTAATCTCCCAATTCAAGTAGAAACATGTGGCATAGATGACTCACAATCCTGACCATGTTTATATGATTTGTAACAACTTAGAAATTGAATTATTTTTAATGCAATTAATTAGAAAATGACAAGTTATAATAATAATAATTATCTAATTTTTATTTCCACACAATTTAGAGTTTTAGAAAAACACTGTTAACATAATGTTGACAGTTTCCTATGTTGATAAATTATTTATTTATTAATTAATTACTTATTTAAAAGTATTGCATAAAAAGGCAAAGCCCAGTGATCAGGCCACCTACATTCACTATGTTAACTGAGTTATCTTGGATGGTATAGTCTGCCTGTTTTATCCCATTATTTGCAATTATTCTAAATGTTTCTATTTTTTCATTTTAAAGCTATATGAGAATTGTAATCTTGTATATATGTATACTTTTACCAATTCTTGTAGTAAGCATCAAAATTAATTCATCTTACACTTATATGTTTGTACACTTTATATTGATTGTTTTTCGTCTCGCTTACTTTTTTTCTGTGGAATATATTTTGGTGAATTATGATTTCTAATAATGACATTTTTAATAATAATTTTTTTGAGTAACTATATGGTAACAAATAGTGGTAATATGATTTTAAATTTTTATAGCAATTTGTTTTTAGTATATATGCTTTAATTTGGACAACAACACCTTGGACTTTACCTTCAAACCAAGCTGTCTGTTTTAATCCAAATTTAACATATTGTTTATGCACCAAAGATTCAGGACAAACAATACATATTGTTGCTATTGAAACGATTGATGAATTGAAAAAAAATTTCAACTGTGATATAGAAATATTGGCTGTTCTACCAGGTAAAATCATGTTTCAGGCATTCATGTTATGATAATAATATTTTTTTCAGATGGAACATTGTCTGAAGCTAAGTATAGACATCCAATCTATAAGGATAAAATTTTATCATTTTTAGTTGGATCTCATGTTGATGCTGTTAAAGGTACAGGATTAGTACACACAGCTCCAGCACATGGCCATGATGACTTTCTTGTAGCCTTGAAAAATGATATGTCAATTGTGAGTTGATAATAAATATAATCAAATTTTGAAGATGAAAGATTTCATAAATTAAATTTGTATCAGTTTACTCTATGAAATTAATGAATATTTTTTATATCTGCAATAAAAATTTGCCCACTAAATGTGAACTTGTACACTATGATGGCTCCATTATCCTTCAAGGGATAAATGTAAGAGAAATGAGAGGTAATAAGAAATATTTGCCTAAAAATCACTGACTGAACAATTCTTTATTCGATTAATTTCGCCTTTTACGGCATTATCAAGAAAGAATCTACGACATTATCATTCTTTCTTATGCCGTAAAAGGCGAAACTAGTCGAATAAAGAATTGTTCAGTCAGTGATTTTTAGACAAGTATTTCTTATTACATCTCATTTAAATATGAACTATCACAGAGTTGATTCATCGTCCATTCAATTTATTTAAATGTAAGAGAAATAAAAGTGTGGCATCGATTAAAAAATATATATATATATATATATATATATATATATATATATATATATATATATATATATATATATATATATATATATATATATATATATATATATATATATATATTATATATATATATGATAATTATTATATTATTCTGTTGATTTCCTGGGTATTACACTCAACAGGCACATGCGATAGTCTCCAATTGTCAATAAGTTAAGAAAAAAATTAATATACACTCGGTATATACACTCTTGTGGTGATCAAAGCAGGATAAACTCTGATGCTGATCGCACTTTATATTTTGCCAATTTTCAGTCTGTTATGTCATATGGTATTATCTTCTGGAGTAATTCGCCTTCATCAAATGATATTTTTTTAACTCAGAAAAGGGCTATTACAATCATGTTTAGTTTGGGTTACAGAGGATCTTGTCGGGGTATTTTTGAGGCTAATAATATTTTAACGTTGCATGCTTTATACATTTATAGACTTACGATTTTTTTAAAACAGCATCCGCATTATTTTATTAAATATGGAAATGAAAATTCGAGGCGACGAATATTTGCGTTTCACTTACCTGTTCATTATATCTCCAGGTTTGCCAAAGGCCCTTTATATATGGCTATGAGAATTTTTAACCTGTGGCCTAACAGTCTGCGGGTAACTGAGAGCTATGAGGTCTTCAAAAAGATGCTTTATAATCAACTTATTGATTGTGAACCCTATACTATTAATGAGTTTGTAGTTTCCTGTAATAGTTGAGACTATTTCTATATGATTCAATTTAAACTATCAACCTTTTTTTTGTCTTTTGTATTAACTTTATTTTGACTTGTTTCTTATGTATTGAGAATACTTATTGGGATTGAATTATATTATTATTATTATTATAACGATTTTTCCCCATGACTGATTCATCTTGAATTAGCAATTCTTAGCTCTTTTGTTTCATCTTTTTTGCCTCCCAAAAACGCTTCATCCTCTCGGAATGCTTTCTTCCGTTCATTAGTCCAGTTTATTCCAAGCTGGCGCGTTGATTTTTGCGAAGCGATCTTCGAGATTTTTGATATTGATCTGTTGTAGATGTTTTTGGATCTCTTTTAACCACTCTGTTCCGCATTTACTTTTTCAATTGTAAATAATTGTATAAATAATAAATTCTTTGATAATTTTAAAAAGGGTTTTTAAAATCATCTTGTATAAAAGATTTATATTTTTTCTCACCTGTAATATCATCTTGATGTGTTCAGCACATGATCTGCCTTTTCTGAATTCAGCCTGGTATTCCCCAATTAGTGGAACAGCTTGGTGTTCTACTCTGTTTGGGAATGCTTTAAAAAGTATTTTGTAAGCAACCGGGAGTAGGGAAATTCCCCTGTTGATATCCCTTTATTTATATCTATTGATATCCATCTTGATACCCTTTTTGTGCAATAGATGTATCAGCGACCATTTCTGTCTGGTATCTGTTCCGTCCTCCAGATTTCTGATATTAAATGATGAAGTTTTTGCGTCAAAGTAGTATCGTTAAGTTTCCAGAGTTCCGCAATAATCCCATCTTCTCCATCCGTTATATATATATACTAGCGACCCGCCCCGGCTTCGCACGCCGCAAACGCTATGCCCCGCAATTTTTAAATCTGTAATATCTTCGAAAATATTCACTTAAATCATACGGTGTAAAGGGCCATATATATCTATATTAAATGAACAATGTATTCAAGGTATTTAATTGGTTAAGGATTAATGCTGTATGGGTTAAAATCGCTTCGAAAATTAGCCATTATTTGTTGCAAAAAGTAAATGACAAAAAAAAGTTATTGTGGGTTATCCATAAGAGATAGACATATACCATCACGGACTTTTCTGTAGACCTTTTCAATGTGTACAATACTTAGTACATTATTTTGATAAAACTCGTAGGGTTCAGCCTGCGTTTGCAATGTAAGCGGAAAAAATGTAATTATTTACGACATCACATTAGAAACCTCAAAAATAACAGTACTTCTCCACTATTTAGTGGATGTTATTATACATATAAACCTTCCTCTTGAATCACTCTATCTATTAAAAAAAACTGCATCAAAATCCGTTGCGTAGTTTCAAAGATTAAAGCGTACAAAGGGACAAAGGGACAGAAAAAGCGACTTTGCTTTATACTATGTAGTGATATATATATTTATATATATATATATATATATATATATATATATATATATATATATATATATATATATATATTTATATAGACACATTTTTAGATTGATTTGGTTGATGATGATGGCTGTTATACACAAGAAGCTGGACCAGATTTAGCTGGCAAGTTTGTACTCACTGAAGGAAATGAGGCTATTATCAAACTTATAAAGGATAATGTGATCCATTTATCAGAACTTACTCATAGTTATCCATATGACTGGAGAACCAAAACACCAGTGGTTGTGAAGGCAAGTGCGCAATGGTTCCTGAATTCGAATGCTTTAAAAAACAAAGCAATTGTGAGTACTATATCAATTAAGTTTATTCAGTGGAATTTATGTACTGGATTTTCAATTAACGACTTATATCTTCACACATTGAATTATCTACTTATCCATAGAGTTTGATATCAAACTGTATTAAGCAATTTGTGTAATTTAGCCAAATCTTTTTGATCTTTTTATTGCAGGAAAGCCTGAATAATGTGGCATTTGTTCCAAATTCTAAAGGTGCCATATATAAGAAGGAATTTTTGAAACAAATTGAAAAACGGCCTTTTTGGTGCATTTCACGACAAAGAAAATGGGGAGTACATATACCAGTATTTTATGAAAAAGATACAGAAGAAGTTGTGTTAAATGAGTAAGTTGAGCAGATATTTTGTTTGAATTTTTATATTTATTTTAGGGTTATGTAAAACTAGTTTTTTTTACCTTTATTATTTATTTCATTGGATGTATTATTTGATATAATATTGAATGAAATTTTCTTTCAAAAAATTCAAATTAACGAAAAGAATGTTATAGTAATTTCATTCAGTGCCATAAGCACAAAAAATTCAATTCCTTAAAATATTGCCGAACAATATTACGGGAACAATCGCGAGAGTACCACTAACAGACATTTGAAAATATATGATGACATTTGTCAAATAGACATTGCAATTCAGTAGATACCTACGGGTATAGAAGAGATGTGAACGTTCGATGCTTGGTGTGTCTATGTTCTGAAAAATATTTTGTACAATTTCCTATAGATGGAGTTGTGAAATATTCATTACTTTACGGTATTCCACTTGGAGTCATAAGAAGACGCTTGGGGATTTAAATCGTTGACTCGCTTCGATGGACGTGGTGCGACTGACGAGTCCCTTACAGAACGAAACATATGTCTCGCCTCGCACTTCCGTCAGTTGTGGCATCGATTTCAATATTTCTCTGCAATTTATCCCTTGAAGGATAATGGAGGCATTAAATAATCTTACACGTTCACATAATGTAGCTCTACTATTACATTCTTTTGGGTAATTTGAATTTTTCAAATGAATCAATCAATGCTCATTTTGTAAATATTTCATTCAGTGCCATAAGCACAAAAACTTCATTTCTTTATATATATATATATATATATATATATATATATATATATATATATATATATATATATATATATATTATATTATATATATATATATATATATAGAGTATAGAAAAAAGATAGTTTCAAGAAGTGGTATTCTATTCAATTTATATTTCACAAGTTATGAGTTCAGTGAATAATCAAAAATATCCAAATATATTCATTTTTTCTGGAAAAAAATTTTTGGTGCTCATTATATTCTTTTAATTCAATATTATTCATAATATTATGAATTAGATTAGATTGTTCTAACCATTATGAGTTTTATCATGAAAGCTAATAAAATTGCCATATTAATACTAAAAATAAAATGTTTTCAATTTTTTAAAATTAAATTTTCTGTGGATTTAGTTTCGAACATAAAATAAATAATATTTATATTCAAAGGGAGATAATGAATCACCAGTACAAATTACTAGACGAGTATGGAGTAGATTATTGGTGGCAACTTTCTGAAGACAAACTGTTGCCTGGTCATATGGATTCTGCAAAATTTAAAAAGGGCGAGGTAATAAATGAAAACGTTCAACTGAGGTTAAATTATCGAAATCAAATAATTTTTCTCTAATAAAACTATTCAAAATTTTCTCATAATTTAATATAAAATACGCATGACGACGTTTCGAAGTACTACTTCTTTATCAAATGCTGGATTAAAACTGAAGACCGATAATCGAAGTGTTCCTGCAGTGTGTGCAATCGCTTTTGGACAACTTAGATGGTTTAATGCGTATTTTATATTAAATTATGAGAAAATTTTAAATATTGTTTTATTATGGATATTAATTTTCTCCAAGTATTGACCTCATCAATTATTAATTTTTCTCTTTTAAGGACATTCTTGACATATGGTTTGATAGTGGAATTTCTTGGTCAAAAGTTTTAAACGGTGAAAGATCAGCAGATATATATCTTGAGGGGGGAGATCAATTGAATGGATGGTTTTATTCATCATTAATTACCTCTCTAGCTTTAAGGAACGTTCTGCCTTATAAAACACTTTATATTCACGGTTTTGCTGTAGATGAGAAAGGATTAAAAATGTCCAAATCGTTAGGCAATATAATAAATCCAGTAGATGTTGTTGAAGGGAGTAAGAGTAAGAAACCATATGGCATAGATGTGTTACGGTGAGTTTGTCGAGTATTTTTTATTTTCGAATAAACTACGGTTTTATAAAATAAACTTTGGATTGATCAGAAATATAATTTTTCTCTTGTTATAAATGTTCTGGTAAATTATTAATATGTTATTACCTGTGGAACACATAAGTTCTTAGCAATAAAAGGATATTAAGATTTCAAAATATCCCTTCTCAAACTTAAAGTTTCGTTGCAAAGTGTAATTTTTTTGAATTATATATCATTACTATCATTGGATACAAAGGAAGGTTGTGGTCCGAGGATCCATAAATCCATTATAATAGATGAAGTCAGAAAGTAAATATCCATTAGCAGTAATAAACCGTTAAAAAATATAATCTCTATGTAGAGAAAAGTTGCCTTCTCCATTCTTGAAAACATTAACCTTAACAATGTCGGTTGGTAAATCCCAATTTGTTTTTTGTACGTTCTTATCATTTTCAGTTATATTCGTTAACCTATAAAAATAATTTAACATAAATCGTTGCCACAGAAGATGAGATTAAAAACCAGTTCAATGTGACCCTGTCTACCACTTTAAAAAACTTCACTTGATATTCATTACAAAACACAAACATTTCGATCTCTTCTAAAGTTCCTTCTTCATAAAAAAAAATTGATGATTTCACCTTTGTTTCCGTCGTAGATTTTTAAGTATAACAACTTAAAAAATATTTCAAACCGATGGAGACCCTCCTAATATACGTAAATGTCACCGTCTTCTGAGACTGAATAATAACAAACACGTGTATTAACTTCGAGCATGTTTGATGGAAAAAATATAAATATATATATATATATATATATATATATATATATATATATATATATATATATATATATATATATATAATTTTATATTTTTGGCAAATAGTCGTTGAATATCTTTGTTTCAGATGGTGGGTTTCTTGTCATGCTAACCAGAACTCTCTTGTATATGTTAGTGAAAATGTGTTACAATCATGCTCTGATGAAGTTCAGAAGATAAGAAATGTTTTACGATTTGCATTGGCCTCTATAAGTGATTACGAATATGTAAAATATGAGAATAATTGTCTCTCCTTTATCGACGCATATATGCTACATATTTTATATCAATTTAAAGAAGAAGTAAGTATTATTCACGTCAAGGGTAAATAATATTTAAAACATATTTATAGAAACTATAAGCTTCTTAATAGAGTTCAAACCGATTTACTTAATCGTTTTTATGTGGTTGTGTTATAACATTATCAGTTTTCTGGTTGTAACTTTTACAATTTTAATATTTAACTTTACTTTATGAGAAACTGATATTATTTTAGCTGTAATTCAAATATTTCCAAAAATTTATATAGACGGAATTGCTATGTAAGAAATATAATTTATTTGCCATAGAAATAGCAAAATATTTGTTAACCAATTACACTTCATTTCATTCAATTTTTTTCGTGTCCAAGATTCCACAGCATTCTGACATAACTTATTTTCGCATAAATGAAACCTTAGGTTCTCACTAGCGTTTCATGTGCTTTGAATATGCTTGTGGTGCCCGCCTTGTGACACCTGGGCAGGTATCAGGTGATAAAGTTAACTGAAGATTCTGCAACTTAACTTAAATTTGTAGGACTGACTTTTATATAGGTTTTGTAGAATATTTTTCTGAAGTATTATCCATACGTGTCAGACATTCTTCAATTTCCAGAACTTTTGTCAGACGCTTTAAAGCTCTACAAAAAATATATGAACTTCACTTATTTTTACATGTCGGATTGTTTAAGGGGGACCGAGTTACTATGTTTTCACGTTTATACTCCCGGCTAATAATTTTATGTTGAAGGGATGTTTGGTCAGTACTATTTGTCTGACTGATGGAATATAACTTTGCAAAAGTTACCTTAAGAACATAAGTAAAAATGAGTGGACGTAAATTTTTTGTAGAGCTTTAAGCGTCTGCATAAAGTTTGGCCCCTGGAAACTGAAAAAATATTCTACAAAACATATATAAAAATCACCCATACAAATAATAGTAATAATAAATTCAATAATAAATAATAAATTTTTTATTCAGCATCAATAGTTTACATGATTCGTCAAAAGAAAGTTACATTCAACTTACAATTTATGTTAAGTTGCCCTTATTTTTCGTTATGCTTTTAGTTAAGTTTTTAGTTTAGTTAGAAGCTAATGAGAACCTAAGGTTTCATCTATGTGAAAATAAGTCATGTCAAATCGCTCTAGTATATTACGAATATTTCTTCAACTCAAATGATTCTGTTAATGCATTTCATAAATTATTTTTAATATCAATTAATTTTTTCGTATATTACAATAGACATTTATTTAAATCCTTTATTATCACGAACTAGAATAGAGCAGAATTAATAAATCTCTCCAAATTCTGGTTTGATTTGTTTCTTTTTCCTGTACAGTAAGGAAATTTCATCATTGCAATCTTGAACATCTCACAACAGTTGCAAAAATGTCATGGCATTAAGCATTTATATTTTATTTATTATTAATAATTTATATTCATTAAAGAAATACATTTCATATTCATTAAAACAATTCATTATGATTAAAAATTTGGAAAAGCTTAGTAGCCGAACGATACTTGTTGAGTATATGGTCAAATACTTCAGTTTCTAATATAAAAAGAGTTCAACGCATTCAGAACAGGGCCATAAAAGCTGTATACAACTTGCCTTACAACACCTCTTCAAAAGAACTACATAAAATTGTCAATCTGCCGAACATTAAACAAATGAAAAAAATTGAAGACTCGAAAATGATTCATCAAATAGAAAATAAACTACTAAAAGTAAATATTTCGCTCAAAAAAAGAGTAGAAATACATGATCATAATACGAGATACAACCTAAACTATCAGCTAAACAATATAAGAACTAACAAAGCGTTACACTCCCCCATCTACCAGGCTACCACCTACTACAATAAATTACCTACTGAAATAAAAGAGCAACAGGATATAAGAAAGTTTACCAAAAAACTAAGGGAACACATTATGGATGGTTTGACCTCGCAACGGTTGCCAACAACTCACCGTTCTTAAGTTCACACAGCTAATATTATGGAATACATATGTACCTAATAAAATATATCTATGTTAACATCACACATGATGATTTGTAGATTTATGTCTAATAAATAAATAAAAAATATAGTGACCCTATAACGCTGCCGTCATGCTGGTGGGTTCGATTCCCAACGTGTTCTTGGGGTCATTCGGAACCGACCTTGAATGAATTGTGCTTTAAAGCGCTTTTGAAAGAATAACTAGCATTCATCATAATGCTTTGAAATAAAATTAAATGACAAATGAATTCATGTTTTGGAATATATACTATTTTTCACCAGATGATGTGAATGTTCTAAAGAATATTTTAATCTTTTTTTTTTTAGATCAGGGAAGATATTGACAATTATGAATTTCACAAATTAGGAAAAAAAGTTATAAACATTGTAACAAATGAAATTTCAGCATTCTACTATACATGTATCAAAGATCGATTGTATTGTAACACCAAAGATAGTGCCTCTAGAAAATGTGCCCAATTTGTGCTTTACCATATTTTCGAAACAATTTCACAGGCAGTTGCTCCAATTTTGCCACATCTTGTGGAGGAATTATACTCATATTTACCTACGAAAAGAGGGAAAACTTATTTCACAAGTTTCCACGAAAAAATACAACAAAATTGGAAAAATGACGATGTTCAGCAAATTATGGATGTCATCTTGGATATACGAAAAAATTTTAATCTTCAAATTGGTACAGGAACCAATGTAATGGATGTGAATATAATCTTTTCCGAACATATATTTGATAAAATACAGGTAACTACGTATAAATCATTAAATACATACGTGCATAAGTATATATGATGATAATGTGATAACATATGTTATCATTGCAACCTATTTTTCTCTTGCAGAAGGCACAAAAAGTGTCTGAATTATTTTGTATATATATATATATATATATATATATATATATATATATATATATATATATATATATATATATATATATATATATCAAGTGTGTGTGTGTGTGTATATAAACACTAATTGTATTCTAAATTAGAAATTTATATGTTTGCTAGAATTGCCTTAGACTTTTGATGATGGGTTAGTCAGTGAATGACAAAATTAAAAAGCTTTGACAGATAAATATGTGATAAATCACAATTTTTATAAAAAAGTTTTCTCTAATACAGATTGAAAAGATTGTAAAATTATAGTTCATCCTATCTATGAAATTGAAGTCAATAATCTGATGTCCAATCAATTGTAAGAATCCAATGATTCTTACAATTAATTAAATATTGATTGTAATTAAATATTGATTGATTAGTTGGCATTTAAAGTTTAAAGAATAATTGTTCAAAAGATAAAGTTTAAAGTCAGGGGACTTTAGATTTTACTGTTCTTATCTCTGTAAAATTTCATGAAACATTGATAATCATGTAAACTCTTTTACATTTACTTATGACTTTGTTAAGACCCTTTAAATCAAGACATCTTCTTGTCTAGTTGTAAATTTTTGGTATAGAAGTGATACTTGCACTAATCGTAAATCTGTTGTTTCCTCTTCGATTTCTCCTTAACAAGGGCTCTTTCGTTCGTAATTTGTTCTCTTAGAAAACAGGATAGCGGAAATTAATATTAATGCCACCAAGAGTAGGTATTAATGTTATTGAAAAATGATTACTATGTGTTATTAGATGGTAGAATTCGTTGTGGATCTTCAGTTGTGCTTTTTCTTTCAGAGCATCAATATCGTCAATATGTTTTTGTTTGAGCAAGCCAAATTTCTTTCATATTCATGACGTTGTATGTGAAGATTGAACAAGTGTCTTCAACTACAAAGTTAAAAATTTTTATTATACAGTTTAATTTGTAAGATAAAGAATTGTGTTTAACTTTTTCATTGATGTTGTTACATTCTTCTATAATTTTCGTTGGTTTCTTATTGAAAAGTGATATTCTGTTGTTTTCAAGTTGAATCAGGTTATTATTTTCTTGATAATAATAATTTTCATGAAGTTGCTTGTTGTTAGGTTCATTTGTGTTATTAGTACGCATATTATTTAATTTTCGATGATCGGACATTGTTCATCTGTCGGTAATTCTTTGTTCAGACTTATAATCTATATGTTGTCAGCGGTAGGATAATTTCTACACGATTAGATGAAGGATATATTCTTCGGTATGTAAAGATGTTTGGATATGGGATAGCAATGAATAATAATTATTACGCCTATTCATATGATTTATAAATTGTGAAAATTCAATACTCTTAAATAAATGTACTTTTTTCTAACTCTACAGTTCTTCACTTTTTATTTTCTTAATTATCTCATTAATTGAAAGAAAAATGAATTTTTCTTTTAATTCATTAACAGATATCATTATTGAATTAGTTATACTATGAGCTAAGGTGATTCTGCTTTGAATAGTTTGAAATAGATAGATAGATAAAAATAAATGGAATAGTTTGAATAGAAAGGAATAATAACTTTTCTTAGAGTAAAATATTGTGATGTATGAACTCTAATTTATTTGCTTCATTTTGACTGTAATTTATAGATTCTTTGAAAACGCAACTTCTTTACGTAAATTTTTAGTTTAAATCTTAAAGTTTCTCAAATATGAGGTTGATATAGATCTTGCGATTGATCTAGAAAAAATGACTATATGTTTATATATAATCATAATAAACTATAAGTTTAAATGACCATGTAAACGAAATAGAATTTGTAAATGTATTCTCTTAAAACATTGTATATATATATATATATATATATATATATATATATATATATATATATATATATATATATATATATATATATATATATATATATATAATAGAATAGATTTATTAATCTCACAAATTATCTACACAATTAATTGTACAAATAAAAATGAAAGAAGTCATAAAATACAAACGGAATTTATCTGAGGCAATAAACCCTAAATTCCTCAACCGTGTACGGTTCACACGTAATTATAAGTGACTGAACCTCTTTCTTAAAACGTTTATGACCCGAAATATCCTGCAGACGTCTGGGCAAACTATTAAAGAGCTTGATTGCCATGTACTCTGTACCTTTCTCTTCTAGTAATCTTTAGTTAGTATTCTTATATTCCTCAAAGTAATGCTGATTCTTGTGAAAGAATACAAGTAATTTGCAAATATAGAGCCCATATACCGTGAAAATCTTGTGCTTCCTGAAATGACCACGGCAAGACTGTCTATAATCAAGTCGCAGTAATGTTCTCAAGGTCCATTTCTGGGATACAAATATACTACCCATATGAATAGAACATCCCCAAAATTGTATTCCATACGATAAGATCGACTGATAATTAGCTTAGTAAATAATCTTCAGGATATGTAAATCAATCTGCTCCCTAAGCATAAAAAAGATGTAAGAGACTGAGTTAAGCCTCTTTATAAGTTTCAAAATATGTATATCCCATTTCAGATGTTTATCCAAACTATTACCCAGAAAACTCACATCATCCTTTACCGGAATTTGGTTTTCCGGATCACCAACATATTTAGGATAAAGCTGTCTAGATCTATCGGAACAAAAAAATACTCTCTGTTTTCGAAAAATTCACCATCAGTTTGTTGTGGAGACACCAACTTGAAAGATCTCATATTACAGACATTGCTGAGGACAATACGGAGTTAATATTCTTAGAATTAATGAGAAAATTGGTATCGTCTGCGTACATAATTGCTTTAGATCCCATACCACAACAACTACCGGGGAGAGAATTAATGAAAATTACAAACAGAAGGGGTCCAAGGATACTACCCTGTGGAACTCCCTTCGTGATGACATTATCATGTGATACATAAGTTATACCATCCTTTAACAAAAGGATGGTATAACTCTCACTCTCTATATATAACACTCTCTGTTTCCGGTTACTGAGGTAACTGGAAAATAGATTCAGCTGTTTATCTCTTATACCGGATGCTTCTAGAAACTGTAGAAGTAGATTATGATCTATATGGCCAAAGGCCTTGGATAGGTCGGAAAAAAGACCTAACGTTAACTCACCTTTATCAAGGGCAATGAGAATATCATTAATTATTGGCAATTGGCAATCACCTTAAATTTTCTGAAAAAACTGAGCATTCTGTTAGCAAGAAGTCTCTCAAAGATTTTTGTGAAAGATGTCAAGAGACTTATAGGTCTGTAATTGCACAAATCCTCTACATTCCCCTTCTTATGAAGTGGCTTGACTATAGTTATTTTTAGCGAATCGGGAAATATACCCTCTGTAAAAGAGCGATACATTAGGTGGGCAATTGACTCGGCAATAAAATCAATGGATTCTCTAATGATGTTTAAGGGTATTTCATCATAACCACAGGAGTTCTTATTTTTGAGTGAGTTTACAACAGATATTACTTCTTCTCTAGAAATTTGAAAAAAGAAAAATGACTCTTTTACTCTGGGAGGCTTTATACTATTGCTGAAAGAATTATTGAAAGAAGAAAGGGTGAGGCTGGGTACTGCTGGAATCAACATCAATGAAGTAGTAATTGAAAATGTTTACCAATTCACAGGGTTCGCCTGACATCATAGGAGTACTCTTCGACTTAGCACAGATCCTGGTTATAGAGTTTATCACTCGCCAAACCGCTTTCGATTTATTGGGATAACACGAGACATAATCACCCAAATTATTTTTCCTTTCGTTAGAGATTTTTCTGCCATAGCAATTTTTAACAGATTTGTATACTTCCCTAAGTTCAGGCTGAACAGAACAAGCAACAAAAAGAATGTCAAGCTTTCTTTTCAGAGACACTATGACTGGAGAAACCCTAAAATTCAATTTTTGTCTTTTAGACCTAAATTGTATTTTAGGAAAGCACTCATCAAAAATATATTTAAAACAAGAAAAAAATAAGTTCCACAATAGATTTATGTCCTCCTTCCAGGACAAAATATCACTGCAATCTATTGTTGATATCCTAAGTAGAAAACCTTCTACGGATTTCTTGTTTATTTTCCTTATCTGAGTAATTACTGGTTTGGGTGAGCCAGCAGGCAGATCACAGGTCGTAAATTTTAAAGCTGAGTGATCAGAAATGTGATACTCCAATACTACAGTGGTACCCAAACAGTTAGTAAGAACATTATCCAAGCAAGCACCAGATATTGGACGAGTTGGAGTGTTGTTAGTAATTATAATATTAAATTGCTCCAGAATAGACAAGAAGGCTCTCTTCTATTACAAAATATTGGGATACCTTAGTTTTAATCTCGGTATACTCAATTTTTCATCTATTTGTAAAAGTTAACTAATGAAAGAGACGAGACTATGATGTTCTCATGGATACTAAAGTAAATTGAATGAGGGCATTCTCAGTTGGGTGAGCGTTGTTTTATTCAGTAAAACATAAAATCGGAATTACAATAATTGAGAACATTTAAAAGTTACTAGTAACATGGACTAAGGTAGACATATTTGAGGTGTGATGACTTTTCAATTCATAAATATAAAATTTGTTGAAAAAATAAACGTTGAATAATAAACTGAGTAACATGAGGGTTAAACATATAAAGAATTTAGATAGATCTACATACTTCTCAAACAACTTCAAATAATGCTTCGTGAAAATTTTTCTTTTTTACTTGAATGCAAGAACAACTTTGTTTGTATATTCAAAAAGGAAATCAGGGCTTATAAAAATCATAGACGCAATACTGAACTGTTTATTGAAAGCACTTGAGCTTCACTTTGTGTAAAGTGGTTGGTTTTTCAGTATGAATGACAAATAGGTCAATTGTGTCAACAAGTGATCTAATGATTGAAAATATATTTTTAAGCTTATATAATTTAATATATCTTGCGATTTTTTGCAACTAACAATTTAAATTCTTCATATAAACATTTTTTAATTAAGCAGGTATTTAAATACAGTAGAATCCGTTTATGATGACTCCGCCTATATTGACCATCCGTTTATTATGACTTAATTACACTACGAAGTTTGTTTTTCATATAAAATTCTTTACAAAAACGTCGGATATAATGACTCTCCTTACAGTGACATGTCGCTTATTATGACCAAATTTTACTAAATTATTTTCGGTTATAATGACCGACATGATTCTTTACACCTCCGGTAATGTTCGTTGATTCCTGACGACGTTCGGCACGTGGCTCGTTTTTGTTTTGAATCTCAGTGCAGGGATACCAACTTGGAGGTTTCCCCCTGAATTTGGGGGGACGAAATGTTCAATAGAGTTTTTTTATCGGCTTAAAATTTTAAGGGGTAATCTCAGGGGTATTTCTAAAGTAATCCAAAATATTTACTATCTTAATTTAAATAACTAAAATTAATTTTGATTTCTTGATTTTGAATAAAATGATCCATTTCATGATGACACTATTCAATACTATTTCTTAATGTAGGTTGGTTAATAAGAAATTTTATAATTAGTGAATAAATAATTTAATTTTTGTGAAAAGTAGTACCCTATAAACTATCCCTAATATTCTCATTTCCAAAAATTAAATGAAAAATTCCATTCAATTTAGAAAATAATAATAAAATGATATTTTAATAATCTTGAATAATAATAAATATTTAATAATATGTATTTCAATTTTAATAATAAAAAACCTAAAAGTACCTTATAATTGCAAAATAAAACCTTAATATATATTTTTTCTTTGAATTTAAATAACAGTTCTAGGGGATTTTAGGGGTTTTTCAACTTGACTACGGGGGAAAAAATTTCACGAGTTCGTAACTCTGTCTCAGTGAGTAATTAACGCTTGAAGGTAACGTAAAAGGTATTGTTTTTCGTTTGTCGTTTTGTCTATGAAAAAATGTCATCTCAACGCCGTAAAGCATTTACGATTGAGGAGAAATGTGCAATATGCTGATTAAAAAATGGAGAATCAAACTCATCTCCCGCAAAGCAATTTCGCGTGGGTCATTCGACAACCTCAATGATTTTGAAAAACAAGAGCAGCATTAAGCAATCGTTCAATTCATATGTTTTGAAACCGAAAAGGCTTCGAAAATCGCGACAATTGTTGATCAAGCATTAGTTCCGTGGTTTAAAATAATGAGAAACAAAGGAATACCTGTATTAGGGATTTTTTACAATAAAATGAAAAAACAAATGCACACTAAAATTACAGATTACTTACATTAATTGTGTTGAATTGAATGTGTATAATTACATGTTATTGTTATTGTGATTTAATATGTATGTATACATATGTAGTTACTATGTTTCTCTATTACAATACTTAAGTACATAAAACAGGTTTTTTCCACAAAAAAACGCTTTGTATGACGTCCGCTTAATATGACGTGTTTGTCAATTCCTTTCGATGTCATTATAAACGGATTCAACTGTAAATTTAAATATGTTAAAGCAAATATTCATATTTACATTTTATATTTTAAATATAACTTGTTTGCAAGGTTGTTAGCAAATACTCTTAGGCTACTTGAAACAGTCCTATCAAAAAACTAATAATGTATATTGTTATAATTTTCAGTCTATGGGGTCAGTGCAAAACTTCCAGTATGATATTGCTAATATTTTACAATGTGCAGAAGTAGGTATTACATGTGATGCCAATGAACTGAGAGAATATCAGTTGAGCATTGCTGAAAGTAAAAGATTCCAGTGTCCAAGGTGCAGAAGGAGGCAATCTAATGAAAATGATGAATTATGTCAAAGATGTTCAGAAGTATTAAATAACCAAGAATTTATAAATACAAAGAACGTACTTGTGTAACTTCTTAAGTCATCACCAATTATATTGAGACTAATAAAAAACTAGGCTATTTACTTCATTTTAGAAAAATAATAAGAGTATTAGCACTTCTAGGATAAAAACCGCAAGTTTCAATACCAAAAAAAAACATATCTGGTAATATAAGATAACAAGATAGGCAAAATATCAAATCTACTTTAAAAAGAATTCTTATGCACATTATTTGCAAGGGCATTAAGGGGCCCACAATGGCTCAGCCTTGTAGTGATTGATTTGTTCAATTTTTACAGTATGTCAATTTTGATTCTTTAAAACCATATAAAATAAATTACCATGACTTTTCTAAGTACACCATGAGCAAACAGGTTGTAACTAGTGTTTGTTAAACAAAAAGTTTTGTGCAATCTTGATAGTCATTAAGTACTGGAATTAATGAAAAATGTATGTTTTCAATTGCTTAATGCATATAAAATGGAAAGGAAGGTTGCTCACAGGACTATTCAAAATTAACAATTTTTACCTATATTTAACCATTTTACAGATATAATACTGTTATACCAAAAAAGCAGAAACAAATATAGCAGTAGTATTATGAAGTGAATGGAATTAATGAAAAGTACTGAAAGTTCTTTAATTTGATATAGTCTAAAAATAATATTTATTCAGTTATTGAAATTAATCTATCAATACTAAATTTTCAAAAACTAGCTTGTAAGTTCATTTGGAAATAATCTTTCTTTGCTTTTGAAATTTACAGAAATTGTAATAAAATTAATCTCAATTTGTTCATGAATTTTTCAAATTCCATAAATGAAAATATTAAATTTTTGAGAGCAATTATGTTACAATGTTTATTCAAAAAAAAAATTCTAAATTTGTCACACCAAGCAATAATATAAACAAATTAATCAGATGATTTTCATTATTTTAATCATATTCATGACTACTTTCGGTTTGGTTCAGTAAAGCATCTTTCTCCTCTTCGGTAACTTCCGTCATATTGAGAAGAGGTACTTTGGTTTTTCTAGAGTTGACGCGACTTAAACCTTCCATTGCTCCAGATTCAGTAATTCTAAAATGATAATTTTATATATTATATATATACATAGTTTTTTCAATTTTTTTTTAGCAATAACAGGCTTATTATATAAAAAACTTTATTTTCGTTGACGTTTCGTTGTTGATTACAACTTTGTCAAAGCTAGTCTCCGTGCCTTAGTCCGGAGAACACCCGACTATGATGCGGTAGGATTCGGGTTCGAACCCCGGTGGAGGCATGGGTGTATGTGTGTGTCTATGATTTATGTAATTTAATGATGATGATATTGTTGGGTAATGTACATTGTTTACAAGCCATTGGCCGTTCGGAACGCGCGTTAAACTGTAGGTCCACTGAATTAAAAAAAAAAACTTTGTCAAAACTAAGACTACTTGAATTTTGTAAATTACTATGAAAGCAAACGTCAATCGCTGTTTTTTTAAAATCAATTTTACTGTTTTTCCTCTTTAATATTCAGGGTAATGTTTTTCACCATGAGGAAACCTCTGAAAACCTCATGGTAAGCAAGGTGATTTAAATGAGCGATATATTTTTTGGACTAAGATTTATAACATACTAATCCAGAAAATTGATACTTTCTGGATTTTACTGGCAAATATCAATAGCTAGCTGGATTCTGGGTAGAATCTAGATAGCAAAAGATAACTGTAAAAATTAATGAAAATATTTGGGTTGGATCACCCTTAACATTTGGGGGTATAAAAATAGATGTATGCCAATTCTCAGATCAGCCCCATAAACACACAAAATTTTATAAAAATCGGTCCTGCTATTTTGGAGTAGTTTGGTAACAAACATCGCAACACAAGATTATATATATATATATATATATATATATATATATATATATATATATATATATATATATATATATATATATATATATATATATATATATGTGTGTGTGTGTGCATACTAAATTAATTATTGAGAGAAAAAGGAATTTGATTTCATTAAAACAAAATTCAAGTGTGGGGATACTTACACAAGATCTAAATCATCATCTTCATCGTTAACAGCAAAGTAAGGATTATGTGAAGCTGGTCTAAACTTGTAAGCAGTTAGGACAAAAAATACATATGTTGACATTTCTCTGAACATTTCATCAAGCCATTCATATTGAAATGGAACCGCCATTTTAAGCAAATAAACGATCATACGTGTTGTATAGATGTAGCAAACAATCATAACGTAAAAATGACGAAATAATTTCAGTTTCTTCAGGTTTATAGCAGCTTTATCGTCAGTTAGGGAGACTTCCTGAAAAACGAAAATAAATAAGTTTCTATTAAGATATTAGTGACAGAACAGGGTTTATATAGTTATACATATCAGCAAAATTTCAATGTGATTTTGACTTACACTTATGACTTACACTTTATTCACTACATAGCACGACGCGTTTCGTCGTTACAAACGACTTGTTCAGATGCTTACAGAATAATGTAATTAATGAAGCGAGTCATAAGTGTAAAACATAAGTTCAAGTGTTTGAATTTAAGTTTATATTCAATTATAATGGATTTACATCAAGTAAACGCCAACAGTATTAAACATTTTGTTGTTTTGTTCACAATCAGTATATAAAAATGTTTATTGTATTCAACTCAAAGTTGGTATACAAATCATGATTAGATGAACCTATACATAAACTGTTATGCACAATACAAGAACACTGAATCAACTCTTCAATATAATTTAGAAATTAATTAATGTTAATAAGTTTTGAACATATCTCTAATATAAAATACAAAAGGATCATACTTGCAAATGTCTAATTGACCAAACCACAGGAAACAAAATACATCCACAGCATAATAAGTCAACCAAAATGAAAATTCTTCTCCAAGCCATATGCTCTCTTGTACCCTCCTCACTTTCCTCCAAAATAATTTCTGCTACATTTGCTAGCACTTGTAGTGGAATTACTGCCATAAATAATCTCTTCTCTTTTGGCGCTAAAACATGTTTTATGAAAGTCCATCCAGTGCCTATCAGAACTAGAACTACAAATAGCAATGCTCCTTTTAATAAATGAGCTACATAAAACAGCACTGCCCAAGTTGCCAAATGTACTCCTAAACGTTCAATATAATGGTAGTTCACTCCATGAAATGCCAAGGATATTGCTTTGAGGAAAACCAGTACTGCCATCATATAATGAATTTTGAATACTGGATGTCTGGATTGGCGCAAGAGAAATATCCAGAACATTCCTGAGAGGAGGAAAAGAATTGACATCATACAATACAGTGCTGGAAGTGGCATTTCTCCTGCTGAAAGGTAGTTACTCAAGTTTGTTTCATTGATTGTTATAGTGAAATCAACAGAAACCTCTTGATTTGAATCGTAGTTAGGACAATTGTAAAAATAAAGATTATACAAGCCTTCTTCTTCAATTGTTGAAATAGAAATTGTAAACTGGAAAAGAAGAAAGTATATATAAAATTAAATAATACACTAGTTATATCTCATGAGATGTAATAGTAACATTGGTTAAATAGTAATAGTCCAAGAACTAGTGAGAAATTTGTGGAAGGTCCTTTTGGCCAGCTGTAATTGTGAAAGAATTGACAAAATTATATTTCGCAATTGGCGAATCCAGTCCTGCCAATTTGGTAGAGCGTTTGATGTTATTTCGCTACTGCGCATAATATAACATTGCAAAAAAATCCAAACAAATATTTTTTAGGCAAAAAGTTCTTTTCATTTTCTGATTTATTATTCATAGAATTCGGCAAAAAATCCCCGACTTTTTTGTCAGTTATAAAAATATGCTGCGCAGTTTCTCGCAATTGAGGAAATTATATTTTTTCACAATTTCAGCTTGCCAAAAGGACATACCCAAAATTAGTCGCCAGATATCGGACTATAAGACCAAATCCTATTTGACATGTATAGCGTTTGCTTTTTGATCTAACTTACACTTTCATAATTTCATCTGTGGAATTATAGTTCTTATTAATTCAAAAACAAGTAATAACTTGGGATATGAAATTGAATAAAGAATCTGCACAATATATTTGCAATTATTATTAAAAAATTTATTGCTTTTCTTGGTCAAAATTTGCACTTGAATGATAAAAATGCATCTTAATGCTGAAGTTAGATTAATATTCCCAGTTTTTCAAATTCTAAGAAAATTTTAAGAGATTAAAGAGAATAAAACAGTGGAGAATAATTAACCTTGAACTCCACCAAAGTGTTAGCAGCATTTTTTTCATGTTTCTCCCTACATAAAGTATTCAAAATTTATCAGGAGAGATTTAAACTCCTACATGTGTAAATTCAATGTGAACAAGAAGAATACGGATCAATTTTTTATTTTAAAGCCATTTAGTTATTTATAATGCAAATATGAAAACTCAATGAGACCAAAATTTAAGAATAATAATAATACAAAATAACAATGAATACATCATACAAAAATGAAGAATATCATATGTAAATGTTGTTATTGAAAATATGGTTATCATTTGAATGAAACATTCAACAGAATCAGTATAGAATTATACTTTGAAACAGATTTATTTCTGAAAATGGAAATGGTTTTCAACACAGTACATATATATATATATATATATATATATATATATATATATCGAATATATATATCGATTCATTGTTGAACTCTTTCGAAGTACAGACGTGTTTATAGTTAGCTCCGCTCGTTTATATTAATATTATTTTATTTGTGTAAAATGTCTCAGACGAAAAATTATAATTTTCGCAATAAAGATACTGCCGTGACAGTCACACCAATTATGAGTGACTCAATCTTAGATGACTTGAAAAAATTCATTGAAGAAAAAATATACAACGCTACTTTGGAACTTCGGCATGAAGTGAGAGATCTGAAATCGCAGATCGAAGATCTGTCTTTGATTAACACAGAGCTTGTTGCTTTGGTGAGGTCGAGTGTGGGAGCTGTAAATGGTGAAACGAATTCTGATGTACGTGATTTAAACATTGACCGTTCAACATTTTCAAATTCATCCGAGGATACTGTGTTACACACGGAAACAATTTCACAGCAAAAACCTTCTGAAATAACTAACAAAGGTGCAAGACGTAAAAAAGTGAAGAGAGCAAACAACACACCACATGTGGATACGAATCTGGAAGCCACCGGTCTCTCTCAGGAGTTCAATAAATCGGAGACAGCAAGTGTTATCATTGGTAAACATTTGGTTGATTTTTCAGATAAATTACATGCATCGTCTCGAAGAATTTGGTTGTACGTGGGTAGGTGTAAAAGTACAACTACTGAACAAGATCTGCGGGAATATCTCTCAAAGAGAATCGAGAATCCTGAATGCGTGTTTGATATCGAGAAATTGAATTCAAGAGGACTTAACTCATCTTTTAAAGTGGGTGCGGATATGACTATGAAGGAGCAGCTTTATGATCCTGAATTTTGGCCGACTGGTATTCTTGTGAAAAGGTACTTTTTTCGGGCAAGAGCCGTGCAGGCCAGTGTCTTATAAGAAAACCAAGACGAAGGTGGACAATGATGACAAATCAGACTTGAAGATTCTTCATCTGAACGCGCAGAGTCTCCCAAATAAATTGAACAAACTTGAGGTGTTACTTATGGATGAAGCACCTGACATTATCAGTGTTGTTGAACACTGGTGTACTGCTGATGGCATTGCATTTATGTCGACTCCCGGATATGAGTTGGCCAACTACTTTTGTCGTATAAATCATATACATGGGGGTTGTGCGCTGTTCGTTCGGAGAGATATTTCGGTGTCGAGTGTTGACGTTTCTCGATTTTCGGAAGAAATGTCGTTTGAATGCTGTGCTGTGAAGTTGCCCTTCAATGGTGGGTCTGCTTGTGTTTTGAGTATATATCGATCACCCGGAGATGTGAACTTTCGAGTTTTTTTGTTGAGATTGGATCTACTTTTGGATCATGTACGTGAATATGACTATTTATTTCTTTGCGGTGATTTGAATATAGACTATCTTGTGGACACTATGCAGAAGAAGCTGCTTGTAGACCTATTGATGGGATACAACTTAATTGTGAGTTCTTTAGTACCAACTAGAGTTGTCACTAATAAAAATAATGTAACAACGTCAACAAAGGTTGACTATATTTTGACTAATTTTGATGCTCGTTATGTCAGAACAAATGTTTATGAGGCAGGTTTTAGTGACCATAGAGTTTTTACAATAACTTGTGAACATTATAGTAAATATAATAAATCGAATAATGTTAGAAAATACAGAGACCTGTCGCATGATAATATAAGTTATTTCTCTAAATTAGTGAACGAGACCGACTTTGGTGAGGTTTATCACCAAAAAGATGTTGATATTGCTTTTAAGGCATTTTTTAATTTAATTTTTTATAGTTTTGACAAGTACTGTCCTATTTTATGTTCATATGGTTCTAGTAATTGCAGGCCACCGGGTTGGATTTCACCTGATATAAGAAAAGCCAGCCAGGATCTAAAAAATTTATATTGGTTGTGTAAATGTTTGAACACTGTAGAATCTTGGCATACTTACCGAGTGGCTAAAATAAATTATAAGGATATGCTAGCTGGTGCTAGGAAGTATTACAACGAAACCCTTATCCGCAATTCTAACAATAGAATGAAAACTGTATGGAATATTGTTAATCGTGATCTTGGCAGGTGTACTATTCATCGCCCAAGGAAGCTTGTTGTAGAAGGTAGAGTGCACACAGTTCCCAAAAATGTAGCAAATCTTTTTGGTGTATATTTTGCCAACGTGACAGAGGAACTACTTCAGGATCACTTTGGCATCAGTAGATCTACGTCCTGTACCGTTTCCAGGATGAATATTCGATCGTTTTTCTTCCAGCCTGTTACTTCATATGAGGTCATGTCTACGGTGGCTGCCTTGAAGAATAAGCCTAGTGCGGGTCTTGATGGCATATCGATTAAGCTGATAAAGCCTATAATTGCTAGCATCGCTGAACTTTTCGCACATTTAATTAATCTCTCCATTAGTGCTGGGAAGTTTCCGACTTCATTGAAAACGGCAATGATCGTGCCCATTCTCAAAAAGAGTAATCCGGAAGACATGGTCAATTACAGGCCAATATCTATTTTGAGTGTCTTTTCTAAAATCTTTGAAAAGATTGTGTATAACAGACTGTGTGACTTTTTGTCAAAGTTCAATATTCTCTCTGAAAGTCAGCATGGTTTCCGTTTGGGTAAATCTACCCAGTCCGCTGCCAGTAGTCTGGTTGAGTTTGTTTGCACAAATCTGGATGAGGGAAAGTATGTGATGGGCATTTTCTTCGATTTATCCCGCGCTTTTGATACTATTGACTTCGGTTTCGTAAGGTGCAAACTCTATAACTTGGGATTCAGGGGTGTAATTTTGGAGTGGATATGCGATTATCTTGCTGACAGGCGGATGACAGTCAGTGTTGATGGCGACTTCTCTGAAATACATAATTTGTCTTCTGGTGTTCCTCAGGGCTCCGTTCTGGGACCATTAATTTTTTTGCTTTTTGTCAACGACTTACCTCAGCACATTAATGCTGAATTGTTGACTCTGTTTGCTGACGACACCTCAATAATTGTCACAGCGCTCACTCATGACGAGCTTATTATCAAGACAGGGGAAATAACAAAATGTTTCAATAACTGGTGCAGCAAGAACCTCCTTGTAAGTAATGCTTCCAAAACGCAGTATGTACATTTCTCCTTTCGGAATAATATGGCCAATATGCGGTTCATTTATAGTGGAACGGGCTATACTTCTGCCAATTGTGTTAAGTTCTTAGGAATTTATGTTGACCAGAACCTGCGCTGGTCTGACCATGTTGATTATGTCAGTAAAATACTTAACAAATCGAGATATGCCTTGTCACGCATAAGGGATTCCATGCCACTCGAATCTTTGTTAACTGTCTATTATAGTTATGTTTATTGTCAAATGTCTTATAATGTTATTCTCTGGGGGAACTCTGCTGATAGTTTTAGAATTTTTTTATGTCAAAAAAGAATTATCCGTACTCTGTTGAATTTACCTCTTAGGGAATCTTGTAGGCAACATTTTATTAGACATAAAATTTTGACTTTCCCATGTATTTATATTTTAAACTGTATTTTGTACATTAAGGACAACATCAATTCATTTAAAACTCATAGTGCGGTTCATAGTTACCCAACGAGAAATAACGACTTACTGGCTCTCCCTAAACACAAAACTGCTAAATTTCAACGGGGTCATATATATCAGGGAATTAAATTATTCAATCATTTACCTATGACCCTCCGTCAACTTAACCTGATATCACTAAAAAAATGCCTCAAAAAATTGTTATTATCCAAGGGTTATTATGGCGTTGAGGAGTTTATGATGGATGATACATTTCTATAACTTGTGTGGCCTGTAAATATTTTATTTTATACTCATTTTATCTGTATTTTGTATTTTATATTTTATGTATGTTTGTATTTTGTATTTTATAGTAATTTTATATTTTATGTATTTTGTTGTATTTACAATTTTCTTGAATCGACTTATCCTATACATTTGTCAAATGTCTTGAAGGATTAATAAATATTATTATTATTATTATTATTATTATTATTATATATATATATATATATATATATATATATATATATATATATATATATATTATATATATATATATATATATATATATATATATATATATATATAAAATGAAATTTTTTTGTGCTTATGGCACTGAATGAAATATTTAAGAAAATGAACAGTAGAACATTAATTTGAAAAATTGAAATTAATCAAGAGAATGTTATAGTAGAGCTAGATATGTGAACGTGTATGATGTGATGTCTCCATTATCCTTCAAGGGGATAAATGTTAGAGAAATATTGAAATCGATGCCACACCTGATGGAAGTGCGAGACATATATGTTTCGTTCTGCAAGGAACTCGTCAGTCGCACCACGTCCATCGAAGTGAGGCAACGATTTCAACCTCCAAGCATCTTCTTGTGACTTCAAGTGAAAGATTGTAGAGTAATGAATACTCTACAATTCCATCTATATCATAAAACATCTCTCTAGATATATATACTAATTTATTGAAATATATATATATATATATATATATATATATATATAATATATATAATAAAATGTTAATAATCAATTTATTCACACAAAACTCTCAATAAACAACAACCAAGTATACTTACATTTGTACTATAATATGTAACTTTATCAATTGTTTGCGCAGAAATTTCAAAATCATAATTTTCACATGAAGTTTTTGCTTCTCTTTTCTTTCTCTGTTCCTTAACAGCTGTTGACATAAGATTTGGAACTTCCTTTTGGCTTTTATAAATATGAACAATGGCATCTTTATCACATTTCACATGAAGCCTAAGAAAAAAAAATTTAATCAGAACAAAATTATTTTAAATTGAACAGTTCACTAACTTTTTCCGTGTTAGATCAAGAATGAAATATATAACTTCTGCTCCGTTTTGTTTAGTAATTGGATCACGTAAAATGCAGTGTTCTTGATGATTATTTAGGTAAGGATTCATTGCATCATTGATGGTCCTATCCAAACTGAATCCAAACTAAAATACAGTTAAGAATTAATTATCAAGAGAAAGCTTTGTCTTGAAACTCACCAAAGCAGATTCATTATTTGGAGTTACTTTTAAATTTTGAAGTTGAACATCTAATATTCCTCCTTGATAAAATCCAAAAGTACTTAGAGCAATATATTTGCGCATATCATTCTACAATACAAGAATTTCAGGTAAACTTATGATTCTGTATATTCTAATTAGATGATAAACTTACGTTGAGGGTCAGTTTATGAATACGTGCTAAGCCAATTGAACACTGTATCAATAAGATCACTAAATGAAAAATTTTCCTCATATTGGAATATTAATTTGGAATTTTAGGATAGCATATTCCACAAAGATTACTGTTTACCACATTGATTATATCTTGTATTTGCACTAACTCATGCAACATATCTCCTATATAAGTTGAAAAAATAAAAAAAACATTACATTCAGAATCTAAGACTCTATTAGTTGATTTTTTTAAAAATAATAAATTACTCAATATTTACACCATATAAGCTTTTGCAAAAAACTAGGTAAAATTATATCAACATTAGGAATACGACTAATCTCTAATCAACCCTTGACTAATCTTTGACAGAATCATTTTTACCTACGACTTGCGAAATTCTTGTATCTAATCAATTATCAAACTTAGCGCGGATTAAACTTCAGAGTAGGTTCGATGTACAATATTCAACCAATTATTGATTGAATATTGAATAAATTAACTCGAGTGCAGTACTAACGAATTTTTAATTACAAATTGATATTTGGTGAATATTAAATAATTAGTAATTATGATAACTAGATAACTTCTTAGTCATTTTTCTTTGCTGTAAAGTCAAGTACTTTTATAAATAGCAATAAAAATATATGAACAAAAGAACGAAAGACAAAATGAAAATTTTAAATAGAATAGAATAAAATTTAAATAGAATAGAATGAAAGACACTCAATCCTACTCTATTCAAATTAGAAAGTATAAAATCTGGAGTGTGTTCTGCGAATATCGATGCTTAGGCGAAAGCCTAAGTTTAATGAAGTAAAGTAAGTAAATAAAGTTAGGCTCTGCTTAATCTATCATTTAATTTGGTTTATCTTCGCTACTTTTTAAAGTGTTTTTTTGTTTTTGAAAAAAAAACAAAAAAAGTGTTTTTTTTTTTTGAAAAAAAAAACAGGAAAAAAAGGAATTTATTGTGTACAATTTCAAATTGTGGCATATAATACACTGTTACTACTGAACTTATGTTAATAGGCTATAATTTTTATTTCGCCGCAGCAGCAGCTGAATTGAAAAAAGTAATTTCAAAGCACTCTTTAATAAAAATCTATCAGAGTATTGAACTTTTCAAATAATGTGATAACAATGACTATAAATGAAATTTGTGTAGACTAGACTTAGCCTAAAACGCTAAGACATTAACGGAAGAAGAAAAAAATGGAGTGATTGATGTAGTATATACAAATGTCATTATTTTGACGCAGAGAAATCATCGATTTGTCTCTGTGAGTGTAATGTTTACTAACTTGAAGGTTCATAGTAGAATGAGTTATTGATTAGAGGGTTTACAGCTAATTGAAAAACGATGACTGCTGATTTAATAGTGGATCATGAAATACGTCTATGGGTGTTTCTACCTATAGTTGTAATAACGTTCTTGGTTGGTATTTTAAGACATTACATATCCATACTCATTTCAAGTCAAAAAAAAGTAGAACTTCAACAATTACGAGACAGTCAACTTATCTTAAGAGCAAAATTGCTTCGTGAGAATGCTAAATATATTCCGAAAAGCACATTTCTAATGAGGAGGTACGCTTTCAATAAAGAAGAAGAGGGGTATCTGACTCAGAAAAGACCAAATAACACTCAAAATGCTATGACCGATCCTTCCGTAATGACAGATATGTTGAAAGGGAATGTGACGAATGTATTACCCATGCTGATCATAGGGGGTTGGATAAACTGGATGTTTTCAGGCTTTATTACTACAAAAGTGCCATTTCCCCTAACGTTAAGATTCAAATCAATGTTGCAAAGAGGAATAGAACTTTCTCATTTGGATGCTTCTTGGGTATCTTCTGCTTCATGGTATTTTCTAAATGTTTTTGGGTTACGGAGTATTTATGCTTTAGTACTAGGTGAAAACAATGCCGCTGACCAAAGTAGACAGATGCAGGAACAAATGTCTGGTGCTGCTACAAATATGCCTCAAGACCCAAGAGTTGCATTTAAAGCAGAATGGGAAGCCCTTGAAATACTAGAGCATCAATGGGCACTATCAAATATAGAAAATACTTTAATTTGATGCAATTATCAATTTTAAAAATGTATGTCAATTGATTTTAAATATTGTTTCAATTAATTGAATCCTTATTGCTCTAAAAAAAATAGTAATTATTATTTAAATGTTCATTTCTACAGATATAGTTTTGGCTATAGTAAAATGAAAATTATAATTGAAGCATATGTTCAGATGCTATCTTTACTATGTGTCATTAATTCAATTTTTATTAAGTATAGTTCTATGAATACAGTTTCAGCTTCTATTCTGGTTTGGTATTGCTGTATACTTTAAAGTGAATGCTGAGACTGGATTTTATTTTGAAATAGTTTATGTCTATACTTATAACTATCTATTGTATTGTTGTTGAATATTGTATTATATAAACAAGTTTTTTAGTTTAATTTATAAAGTAACATTCCAGCACATTTTTGATTCATTAGGAAAAACTGAAGTTCCGTTGTATATTAGTTAATGACATGTGCTCTTATTTTATCCTTAACAAGCTTTGTTAATTGAAAACTACTAATTTAAAAAGTCAAGAAAAGTAGCTTTAAGTATTATGTAGACAAAATAATATTATACCTATTATGTAAATCCACTTATAGCTGAGTGAGGGAATTGAAAATTACTTTATCAAAGTATTTTTTCATTTGCATCAATAATGAAAAAAAAAGGATCACAGAGATATTTTTGTTGAATTAACTATCCATCTTTAAGCCCAGAAGGGGACTGGGTATGGCAACTGTATTTCAAATTAGGAAATTTTATATTAGTGACTTGATAACATACCCTTCAGCTGAATTCCATGATCTTTAAAGTAATATTTGACCATAAAAAAAGAACTTGTATAACAGGAACAAAGTACCTAGATAGATCGAGTAAACTTGTTAGTTGGCTTTCTTGTATCATGTTTGACAAAACGTTACTAGCGATTATTAGTACTTCAAGAATCACATGAAATGAAAGTATATTTTCCTTCTATGTTTTGATTCTAAATGAGTTCTACTATGAGATTTGGTCTAAAGGTAATTTTTTTTTAGAACTTCAGGAATAATGAGAGCTTGTTTAATGGATCAACACTCAATAATAACTAACACCTTTTAAGAGATAAAAGCAATATTTTAAACAAGCACGGTGAAGTAAGAAATATTATCTGCAGGCAAATGCAAAAAGGCCTGTGACAACACATAGAAACAATTTTCAAAAGGTATTAAAATATTCTGATATTTTATTGTACAGAGCAATACCAAAATCTCATTCCCTATTATTGAATAGTTTTTTTTGAACCTATTGACTTTCAACTTGACACAAAATAGAACATTGCTCAAAATTACGATCGTAAAAGAACACTTCCACCAAAATAGTTTTATTTATTCGTTTACCCATTATTACTTTTACTAATAATATAACGCAGGTAACAATTATTTTAATGACCAACAATCGGAGAAAGTTTAGGCTCTTTTGGTTTATTAGTCAGATATAATGTATTGAACATAGTTGACAGCATAACGTGTCAGATAGATCGGACATGTTATGCAGGAGTTCCTAAAATGTTAATGCTTGTTCTAAAGGAGGAAAAAAGCGAGTAGGGAGGCCAAGCAAATATGGAATAAAGAAGTAGGGAATGACTAAAAAAAAAAATGTTAACGATTGGAAAGTAAAAGACCGAATAAAATGGAAAAAATTGTATATCAAGCCATGGGCTAACTTGGCCTGTAGAGCTCTTTATTATTTTTTATGCATGTCAGCAGATTGGATTATTTTTGATGCAATGTTGAGATATTTCTCTGACATGCTTGGTTTGTAAGATTTGTTTCGATGTTTCTTCCAGATTTTTCTACTTCAATACTACTGTATTCAGAACATTTCAATTTATACACCAACGATTTTCAAAGACGGTTTGTCTATCAATAATATTAATTATTCAGGAGCCCAAAGTACTGATGATTATTGTTTTGTTATAGTTCTAACATTGTATTTTAATATTATTAACTGAATATTAAAATAAATGTTTCACCAAGAGTTAGGCGAGAATTCAATCTCAGTCATTATTAACTGACGTTGACTTTGCGATCATATGATTGACCGGATATCAATTTTAGTTTTTCTCAATTTTTTTATGCCCTAACATCTTTAATTGAGATATCTTGCCCTATCAAGTATTCATGCACCCCATCTAATAGTAATCGAAACTGGATTACGTCAGCAATTATAAAGGCATCAGACAGTATATATGAAGAATCTACACTGGTTGAGTAGGAATTTACAATCTGAGGAAGTATATAATATCTATAATAGATCTACAACAAAATACAAACAACTTCTCAAATCAAAAGGAATGTCGTTTCACAAAGCCATATTAGATACCAATAAAGAAACTGTCTGGCACCTAGTCAATCGTGAGACTGGACGCTATAATATGTCATCGAATTAGATGAACCTAGTAGTTGGTGATAACATATTGACCGAACCTTCGCAGAACCTTGTTGAAGCATTCGCTCGCTATTTTTCTTCTGCGTACACATTGAGCCTACATTACGGTGATATTCGATACACCTTGCACATATCAATATATCAAATATTTTAAAAGCGATTGTACTTCAGGTTTCTGTTCATCATGCATGTTTAATTAGCCTATCAGTAGAATTATTTTCAAGGTACATTTCCTTCACTATTGAAAACTGCTAGTCACTCCTGTACATAAAAAGAAGGATATTACCGATATAGGCAATTATCGACCTATTTCTTAGCTCAGTATTTTGTCAAAAGTGTTCGAGAAAGTGGTCTACAGCCAAACGATAAACTATATATATAAAATCAAGTTTTAAATTTAAATTATCACCTGTAACCGAACTAATATACTAATAAATGATATTTTTTAATGTTTTCGTGGCGTAATAGATATTTGAATGAAGCGTACGCTTCAAAATAATAGGTTATTATGTATAACCTACTGACACTTCTGTATTCCTGATTGATGTTGGCAATGATATGCTATTTTATTTAGCTTTTTAAAATTTTCGTGGTATTCAAGTTTTACAAGGAGAATATCTGCAATAATCAATTGAAAAATCAGAAACAAATGAATAATATATATTATATATATATATATATATATATATATATATATATATATATATATATATATATATATATATATATATATATATATATATATTTGTGCATAAGGTTTGAGCAAAATAATGCGCAGATGTATAGCCCTCTTTCTCCTCTACATTATATCTTTTCCCTCATATAAAGTAATATGTGTAAACGTTAAACGTTTCTTGAAGTTTCATTGCGAAAAGTTAAATGTAGCAACTAACCTAACCTCCAAAGTAGCTAAATAACTGTAAATGAAAATATTTGTTACAAAGTAACCTTCGACCATGTTCAGATAATCTAATAAAAGATTAAAAAATTAAACATATCTTTCCCATGTTAATGAGATAAAAATTTCTTCAGAATAGGATTATTACACAGTAAATTATCCTAATTAGCATTAGGATAACTTCCAAAATGCAAATTAAAAATAATATAGATGGACTATACCAAAATGAAAACTTTTATTGTAATTGTTACACAATCAATATATTTTCAATTAATAACAAATAGAAGTATATGTATATTCAATACCGCATTAAAATTGGGCTTTAAGACTTTTCATTTACAATGTATAAGTTGCTGAACTAGAGGTAATAGCATCATAAATGAAAGTATTGTTTAAGGGTTTATATTGATGAGTTAAAAGTTTAATTGCTTCATGAGCAGCTATGCCACCTAAAACAGCAGAAACAGAATGTAATTCAGCGCCACCGTACCTACAAACTTCATGAACTCTTTCATCTCTTAATATTTGGGTACATCTCCATTCACTAAGAAGTTTTCCAGTTATTATTTTCAGCTTTAGTACGTCGGGTTCAACTTGATCATCGAGATGTCCGGGATAAACATTGTATTCTCCTAAGAAACGTTCTAGACCACGGAGAACAACATAAGAGAACATTAAACTGTCTGGATCTTCAAGATAAACTGATAAATCAGGCGAATTTTTCTCGTATTCGTCAGCGATGCAACTTCCTCTCATTACATAAAGTTCGCTACAATGCTTACAAAAAAGTTTTACCTGAAAATAATGAACAGATTTGTAAATTCAATGAATAATATGATAAATACATTGGAAAATTTTTGATTAGTTTTGTCATTGTGAGAATTAATTTATTACTTTATCACAGTGTATTTTATTGAACATTCAATTACCTATACTTCAACAAAAAATTAATAATATTAGTATGTAGGTCTCACATTTTCTTTCACATTTTAAGTTTGCATGGTTAACATTTCTTTCACATCTATTAATGTACCACAAGCTGGAATTTTACCGAAAAAAAGAATGAAATTTTCCATTTATTTATATCAAAAATATTGAAAATTAATGATAATATTATAGAAAATATTTTGATATTTCGCGATTGAAAAAGACAAACACAGAGATCAGCTAATAGTCATTTAGGTAGAAGCCGTTCAGAAATTGTCTGAATTCAGTGTAATAAATATACATATATTTATTTATGTATATATATATATATATATATATATATATATATATATATATATATATATATATATATATATATATATATATATATATATATATATATATCCTTAGACATACCACCACAGGAATATGAAATAATTTACCTCTTGTTCTGATATAATGTCTTGTTGGATGCCCAAATCTGTAACTATCTGGCATACTCTCCTATAAACAAATTCTGATTGAGATAGAGCTTTTTTCTGATAAATTTGCTGCAAAGCTATATAACTTCCAGAGTCACTTGCCATATCCGGCAGAGTTCCTCTTACAGGAAGACTTTCCTCTGCTTGCACTAACTCTCTTAAACCTGCACACATAATCCAAAATGGGCTGCTATCTTGGGTAAGATGAGTACAGCAATCATCCTCAAGTATTTTTTTAAGTTGCGTTGGAATTATTTGAGGATTTATACCTATATTTACTAGATGAATTGCTTCTTGAAAATTATCTTCTAAAATTTGAACTCCATTTTCATCACAAACAGCAGATTCTTGTATCATTTTTCGTATTTCGTCCTTGTCACTTCTGGATCTAGGTAAGGCACCTACAATAAATAATTGTAGCAATTATTCAATATATATAAAAGAAATTAATTTTTCATCATAAAATGAAATCACATGACTAACAATTATTTTCAACTGACAAAGGGATCAAACCCCAATGTAATTTAAAATAAATATATACAATTATTTCACAGCCTTTGCTTAGCTACTTAACAATGCAATAAAATTAATATTTTCATTCATAAACTATATAATCAATGTGTTCAAGAGGTTAAACTAAGAGGTTCAGATCACATATTAACAAATGACATCAAAACAATCTTCTACATTTTTAAGGAACCGCTACTAAACCTAATAATTTTCTTTTAATTTGGTATTATTCAGAAAATTTTCTGAATAATACCATTCTTCAAAAAGGGAAATAAAGATGGCAGCAGCAACTATCGTCTCATCTCCGCTACATCTAAAATCAAAAATTCTCCAAGAAGTAATTGAAACAAGAATGACAGATTTCTTTCACTTCTTGGAACAACAATACAGGTTTCAATGAGTTCAACCTTGGGAGCCGTTACAAATCTCATTGAAAATATAATTGCAAATACAGATAATAAAAATGTTGAGGCTGCGGAGTTCATCGATCTGCAAAAACATTTGTCATAGTTGATGATTACGAAATTCTACTGTGAAAACGATATATGATGGGCATTGAAGGTACTGGCTAGAACCTCGTCAAAACCGCCTCAGGAGCAATACAACATTTTGTTGAAATTAGGCGGTATACCTCAAGGTACTGTACTAGGTCTATTACTTTTCCTGATGTATGTAGAAAGCTTACTCAAAGTTAATCTTCCTGCCAAATTTTATATGTTTGGAAATGATACTGGATCATGATACATAATAAAAATATAGGACAGCGACAAAAAAGCGAATGCACTGCTAAATATACTTTATATACTTTATATATATATATATATATATATATATATATATATATATATATATATATATATATATATATATATATATATATATATATATATATATATAATATATATGTCTCTTAACGAGTATACAATGTAAGTCATGATATACTGAGATCAAAACTAGGAAAATTGAATAACAGTTATTATTATTATTATTGCTCTAAGAGCGAAGGTCATGGACCTATATAGAGAACCTGCGTGACTTTGATTATTAGACACTAGCGCTCATGGTGGCCAAATTTAACATTTATTATGTGAGCGAAATTGAATTTTATACTTCTCACTACAGTAATAATACATTATTTATTAAGATTGAAAATGTCTAACATAGTAATAATAAAAAGTGGATTCCAAAAAATAAATGTCCCGGATCTCCGGCAGTCATCAGATAAAAAAGGTGAAAATTTATTCCTAGTAAACCAGGTAATAAGTAACCATGTAAAAAATATTGAAAAATGGAAGACTGGAGATACTAGTTTGATAAAAGCTCAAGTTATACGTCAAACTAGTATTAAACAACATTTTGATGTAACACTTGAAGTAAGATTTAATAATTTGTTATTATTCTTATAATTATGCATGTCATTTCAAAATTATAATGTTATATTTTAATATTTAGATAGATGTCAACAGAAGTGTCACAGATCGGCGATGCAATTGTCCAGCTGGTTTGGGCAAAAATTGTAAACATATTGCTGTTGTAATTAATTTTATTATTTATGAGAATGCTGAGTCTAAGACTAGTCAACGGTCTCAGTGGAATGTTTCTTCAGTGCCTAAAAATAGCGAACTTTATTCGAAAGGACGAAAAATAAAAGAGTTATTTCCTAAGAAGGCTTATCAAAAAAAGTATGAGCCAGTTAAATTTGATAATATAAATATTGTATGTTCACTAAGTAGTATGCTGAAATCTGCAAGAGCGACAGAATCAAGCAAAACAGCAAACTTTATAATTCGAGAATTAATTGATACTGTAGCTAGTAGATATAGTATGCACTCGAAATTGTTCAAATTTATACTGTCACTTTTACAATTACCATAATAGTTTAAATATAACAGTATATGTTTGCAGTGTGTCATTGAAACGAATTCTTCATGAAATTTTTTAGTCAGATATGGTTTGCGGAACGTGCAATAAGAATATCAGCAAGTGGAGCTCACGCAATTAAAACTCGAAAATCTAAATTCCATGAACTCTTTGATGGAAACGAATGAAATTTTATACTCGGCTCAGTTTTACTATAAGTATTGTGACACAACACAACATCCAGTGTCACCAGATCTTGATTTCTTTTCACCGATTTTCCCACTCATAGTCACTTAATTAAATTTATTTTAACGATATTTATTATTACAATAAGTTATTGTAAAATACGTATGTATTCAATTCGTATATATTTCCAAGGAATAATTCATAAAAAATTACATGCTTCGTGAATAAGTATTAAAATGCATGTTTATAAACACTTCGTCCTCACATATGAACTTACAGAGTTAACGACAGAGGCGCTACTAGTTCTTATGCAGGTTCTCTATAGCTCCGTTGGATCTACAGCTTAATGCCGATTTCGAAAGGCTACTGTCAATCTAGTACAGTAATCAAGATTACTGTGGGATTGGAACCCATCAACACTAGTAGCCAAGAGCGTACAGGGTTGCTATACTGCTCGACCACTGACACTCTAAATATTCTAATCCATATTATTTATCATCAATAAATTTTCCTGATGATGTGCATGTTAGTGCAAACATAAGAAAGTTCGTTCATAATCAGTTTGAAAATTTCGTTTTAAATGTATCCACATGTGATAACCTCAAACCCGTAAACGAGTTAGTTTAATTTAAATGTTTCAGATAGCAAATGTGGAGGCAAACGCATTGAAAAGGTTAGTAAAAAAAGCTTGAAGGATTACTTCTAAGCAAGAAATATTATAACACCCTTGAGAAGTCAAAATGTTAACAGTACAGTTAGATCTAACATCCAGCTCTGTCAGATCTGATGCAATTTCTCATACGACAGTCTCAAATATACATCAGATCTGACAGATAAATTGCATTATGAGGTAGCACAACAAAGTTCAAACCACCTGCAAAGACTTCAAAATAGAACTATAAAAAATACATGGAACAAATAGAAAATGAGCCATAAAACAATAAAAAAATTATTGTATTTGAATATAAATTATTACTTTAACTGTAAAATGTTAATTCACTCTTCAAAGTCAATTACTTTGACATTAATTTATTTATAAATTAACGTTATATTATTATATAATTTATATTTTCTCACCATTATTGTGTTCTTGAAATTTCTTGATAAAGTAATATAGAATGGTCAGTGCAGGTACATGACTTCTTTCTTTATTATCCAATTTCGAGATATCCGTTTTTTCTAAATGTACCTTCAGTTCAGGCCAAGGATTGATCAATCGTAAATCTGGATTTTCATTATCAGGATGAGCTTCAATAACAGTGTGTTCTTTAACTTGTAGCCTAATATATCCTAAAAATCCTATACTTCGACACACTATCAGTGGAACATTTGCTTCCCATAAATGTTTAGATAGAGGTATAAGTACTCTAAAAAAATTGACAAATCAGAAAACTACAGAATTATATTCATTTGTAATAGAAAATGAATATGAGATAGATTGTATACCCATTCCAGAAAAAATCCATTTTAAGTTCATTTTCTACTTAGTAAATAATAATGTTGAAATTTTTATATACTATTTTCTGTTAATATAAACAGGTTTTAATATAAAAACTTATTTCTGACAAAATTAAGTGTTTACTTAAAATAGTAGTTTTAACTGTTTAATCCTCAAGATAATAATCAGTACAGTCAAAAACTTCCAATTGATTTATATATATATATATATATATATATATATATATATATATATATATATATATTATAAAATAATATAAGGGCACTGAAACACAAAAAACAAGGGCACTGAAACGGCAGTATTTGCGCTGGTAAATGCAATTATTTCTACACTTGAAGAAGGTGAGGTTCCATTAGCATTGCTATTTGACCTATCCAAAGCCTTCGACTCTGTTGTACATGCTATTCTTCTTGAAAGACTAGAGCTGTGTGGTATTCGAGATATCTCTCTTAGATTCGTTGAAAGCTATTTAAAAAATAGACAACAGAAAGTTATAATCAACAAGGTGGTAAAATGTACCAATCTGAGAATAGGGTCCTTTCGAGAGGAGTTCCTCAAGGAAGCGTACTCGGCCCTTTATTTGACATTATTTATATCAACACTCTTCCGTGAGTTGGTTGTACAATAGGCAGTACACTTTTTTTTACGCTAACGATAGCAACTTTGAATATAAACTTAAATTCAAACACTTGAACTTATGATTTACACTTTATTGACTACATAGCATGACGCGTTTCGTCGTTACAAACGACTTCTTCAGACACTTACAGAATAATACTGTAATTTACTTCAGATGCTTACAGATTATTCTGTAAGTATCTGAAGAAGTCGTTTGTAACGACGAAACGCGCCATGCTATGTAGTCAATAAAGTGTAAATCATAAGTTCAAGTGTTTGAATTTAAGTTTATATTCAATTATAATCGATTCACATCAAGTAAACGCCAACACTATTAAAAAAAAATAGATAGCAACTTTCTCATTGCTTCTTCCGATGCTGAATCGTGCTTAAGAGTTGGTGGGACATTGGCTGCAGAAATGGACAGATGGTGTAGGAACAGTGGCTTGGTCATCAAGAAGTGCAAAACTCAGGGTATTATTTTCCTTAGTAATTATTCTAAAATGAATTGCCCGTCAACTTTCTGTATTAATGGTGACTATAACATCATTCTTGGATAAATGGTTAATTTCCTTGGTATTATACTCGACAGGCATATGCGATGGTTTCCGCATGTCAATAAGTTGAGAAAAAAATTGAACTCAGCAATATACACTTTTGTGGTCATCAAAAGCAGGATAAACTCAGATGTTCTGTTCGCAATTTATATTATGTCAATTTTCAGTCCGTTATGTCATATGGTATTATATTCTGGGGTAATTCGCCTTCTGCGAATGATATTTTCTATATTCAATACAATTTGAAAAATAAATGAATAATACACATAAATAAACATATTTTATTAACAAAAGAATAAAAACTTGTGTGTCTGTGAGTTCAAAATTATAGTTCTATTATAGTTTTGAATTATATTTTTACGATTGAAATTGTTGCGATGCTTGTGTATCTCGATAGCCTCTCGTTGAAGTCTGGCGTGGTAATTCCGATCCGTGGAGAGAACCTCAGCGTCGTCGTATTTGATACTATGCTCCAAGTTTTTATAAGCATGCTCCGCTACAGCTGACTTCTAAGGCTGAACTCGGCGACAATGACCTTCGTGTTCCTTGAGGCGTGTCTTGATACTACGTTTCGTTGTACCAATATAAACCGAGCCACATGAGCAAGGGATTTGTTACTTGAAACGTAGTATCAAGACACGCTTCAAGGAACACGAAGGTCATTGTCGCCGAGTTCAGCCTGAGAAGTCAGCTGTAGCGGAGCATGCTTATAAAAACTTGGAGCATAATATCAAATACGACGACGCTGAGGTTCTCTCCACGGATCGGAATTACCACGCCAGGCTCCAACGAGAGGCTATCGAGATACACAAGCATCGCAACAATTTCAATCGTAAAGAAGAAACCATGAGAATCAGGAACATTTGGCACCCTGCACTGAAACGGAAATTGATTGGTCTAACAGCAGACAATGAACGCGGTGGAGTGGACCAATCAGAGCGAAGCGGACATATTGCCGAGCCACGAACACCTATAAATATCGGCACACTAGTCAATGCGTGACAAAAAGTCACTCGCCGCCACTGAAGATGTCTCTCGCAGTTAGGGACGCAACGTCTGGAAGAGGAGGAGTTCCAGTTGACCACGGCCAATCAGCCCGGAAGATCATTTCACCATATCCTTAACATTCATAGATAGAGCATTATATAGAGAACCTAGGTAAATAGTAAACATCCTGACATTTAGAGTTTCTCTTACTTGTGGTGTTGGCCACCTACTGATGCCACTCCTAGTGCCATGGTTTTTTAAATCCTGAATCTTATAACGCTTCTTTGAACAAAACTGTTTTACGAGAAGGCAATAAAACTACCGCTGTCGCAACGTAAATACTTCAGATCTAGCGTACAGGTCCTGATGGATATCTTCATTAAACATAAGTTTAAGTATCCTTTTTACATAATCATCACCGCAGGCTAACACCATAACTCAAATGTGGTTCAACTGAACAATGATAGATATTCTTTAGTACCTGTTCGTTACAGGGGCTTCTCAAGAATTAGAATTTTGCTAACATAATTCTCAATTTGTGCACAATTGTTTCTGCCTCAGTCTCCCATCTCAGATGATTATCAATTGTAATCCATAGATACTGAACTTTATTGGATTTAGTAATTTCCTCTTCATACTCTATACATTCAAACATTTATATTCATTATGTATAGATCTTTCTTTGTATTAAGTATTGATTCATTTATATGACTGCTTGTGATATAATTATCTAAACATTTTTGTAAGAAAAATAATGTTTCCAGGCTGCATTTGAATGTATGACTGTAAAATTGGTTTCAAATGTCAGTATTATGAATTTAGTATTTACTCCTTGCCACAATTCTGTTTGTTGCAGGATTTTTTTATAGAGTTCCTCAAGTTTTGAGATAAATCTATATTTTGTGACATATTTCCTATAAAAATAATCATTAAAAAGTTCAGTAATCCGTTCTTTTGAGTCTCCTGTAGCCTCATCAATTTTTTTTATTATATTTTTATTGTCTGATAACTTGTCAGCTTACACACATAATTCTTTTGAGCATTAAATTTGTCTGTATTATGAACTTAAACATGTCGTAACTAGAGCTATATATAGCAAAGGAGAAGCTGAAATTCTTGCAAATTATAGACCAATCCACCTTCTTCCATATTGTTCAAAAGTTTTTGAGGTCATGATTTCAAGTAGGCAAATCATAATATTGTTGAACACATAAAATTTACTTTCAACAACTTGCATGCATGGTTACATGTACAGCAGATGCACCATTTAGTAACCATGTATTTAGAATACATTTTTCATAACCTTAGCACTAATGCCAATCTCTTCCACTCTTAATTTTGGTTTGCAGCTGGGAGACAATTTTCATCACGTCATTTTCATGTAGTGGATTAAAGATTTAAGTATTAACATTCCTATGAATAGTACGTTGGAGATTTATTAATGTTCAGATGTAACTTGTTTGTAGCCAATGTTCAAAAGTGCAAACTGAAATCCTCTGCATTCTACTAAAATCACCTCATATTGGCTCAGTGTTTCTAGTTATGCCTTTAATTTATTTAATGACACTTCCAAGTGCATTAATGTAATGCATGCTCTTATTAATGAAATCAGCAATTTTCTGTTCTACTTTCTGCAATTTGGCATACCTGGGTATGTTATTATATGCATATCGTTGGTGCATCAACATATTCCAATATACTAAACAAGAAATTTAACATATTGCTAAAAGAGTCTATAAGAGAAATGTCTGAGAAAAAGGATGAAAATGAAGATTAAATATAAACATTATATTTTTGTATTAGGTACTTACTTTTCTGGAAGAGATGTTCCTATAACAATGTTGAACTTATTGAAAAAGTTTTGAGTGTGAGAGAGAATATGTTCAGGAGTTTCATCTATGTAGTCACCATGAACATCTGCATTTAGTTCCAGTAAACTCTGAGTAGCAACTCGAGCCCTTGGCATACCTACACTATCATAATCTAAAAAGAAACTAGAATTCGAAATAGCTTAAATTAGATATATATAAACATAATGAAATTTACGTTATATATATTTACTTTGATCCTGTGTCTTCCTCTGTCACTGTTTCGCCATCCACAATTGTGAAAGCACCAATACCAGGAAGAATTAAACTTTTAAGGATTTCTGCTCCTAGAGTTGTGGCATTAATCAAACAAACTTTAGCATTTTCAAGTAGAACTTGCCCATGGTCTCCCCATAATCTGAAGATCATAAATAATTCACTTGAAATGTAACGAATGGTTAGTTATTTCCATATAAAATTACCTCAGTTGGCGGTCATATTTTTTACTTTTTTCAGTTTGTTCTGGAGATTTGGGAGGCGGAGAAGCCATTTCATGCGTGTTTGCACAATAAATATTAATTTCCTAAATTAACTTCACAAACCGACTTCGAATCTGTATATATATGTATATATATATGAAGATAAACCTGCTTACTGAATGTCTTTTCTCAACTTACTATCATTTTAAACTTCATAGGCTCAGCAAGAAATTGACGTTTACCTAACCCCTTATAAGTTAAAAGATTGGCACTTGAACTATAGCTATGAAATTTTGTTTGCTGATTACTAAACCAGTGTAAATCTCAATACTCTTTTCAATTAAAGAACAGTACCCTAAATCGGGTGTGTACTCAAACGTTTAGGTGTGACTTTATCGTTTTAATATTCGTTATGATGACATTATTACTAAAAAAGCAGAGGTCGGAGACCTATAGAGTTCCATATTGTAGGCACAGTTAATCGCCGATTTCGAACGGCCCAAACCAGGGTGGAAATTCAACCCACCAGCATCAGTGAACCTAAAATGTTATAGGGTCACTATAACGTTCGGCTACTGAACTTCTAATATTAAACTACTACTAAAAACAATACAAATACAGCTAGTTCAATGAAGAGTTTATCTATTACAAAAAAGTTTTTGTAAAGTTAAACAAAAAATATAGGATGAACCTAAATGAGAACAGTATTAAAACAGTGATTAAAGATAAATGAACTTTTGCTTACTGATTTTTCTTTTCAGTGCAAGATATTAAAAAAGATTTGAACAAAGCTTACTCAGAATGTTTTTATTTAAACATGTCATAAAAATACACGGAATATATATGAAAAAAATATATATTGGAACCTCTACCAACGTAATACCAAAATAATGATTATTGGAATTTTTGTCTGTTTTTTGGGATTTTGCACGATAATTTCAGAAACGGCTAATCCGAATTAAATAATGATTTTAGTTATATTTTGTGTAAACCTTCATTTCACATTTGAAGTTTGTAATTTAAATAAAACTAAGTAGTTATCTTATTTTCACTATAATTAATTTAAAACATAACAATATTGTTTCGCCAACACAGTGTCTTCATCAGATGTTGATGATAAACTATTTATCATCAAACATAATTGATTTTTGAGTTAAATAAATTATTATATATATATATATATATATATATATATATATATATATATATATATATATATATATATATATATATATATATATATATATATTATATAGAACAGTTTCTGTAACTCAATAATTATTCCCTTTTCTCTATCTGGAAAAAAGTAATGGGAAATAAAGGGGAAGGCCGACAATTCAAATTGAAAAATAAAAAACAAGATAGAGTAGGTAAAGATCTTGTATTACGTTTGAAAATTTCGTTACAAAACAGCATAAATATAAAAATAATTTTAATGAAAATTAAATTCTAATAAATATTCTGTATTCAATATCTCATTCATCAGAAGTGTAATTTTGACTTTTGAATTAATCGGATTCATTATTAGTTTCTTCGCCATTTTCTTTCATTTCGACCATGTCCTGGATTTTCATTGTTCTCGGATCTCTCTGTCAAACATTTCCGCTCGTGTTAAAATTTAATCTTTAAAATTCGCAAACCTCGATTACGACCAAGTTTTTTGCAGGCAACTCAATATCCACGTGTTCGCAATAAAACAACGCTTATACTGATATAAAACTTTTTCTGTTATCAAGCAAGTGAAGGTAACTAGCACGAAGTATAGATATACTTCGTGGTAACTAGCATCGACATATCCGCTTATACCTGACATTATAGTTGATAATCGGACTCGAAAATTCTCACCTGACAACCGAGTAGTTTGTCCCGGCAAAGAGAATAGGCAACCCAACGGCTGCACACTCTATACATTTGATAGTTTAAATCAGGGAAAAAATTTTCTTATGATCTTGATGTTGCATCATTTAATTAATATTTTTTTAAAAATAATTAAAAATAGTCTCTCTAGGATTTTTTTAGACAACCCATTCTTGACAAACTTTATTATATACTAAATTTGTTATAAAATATGTTTAATTCTATTACCAGCTCGGTGAAGGTCGTTTTAGGTGCGGATCTTTTAACTATGGTCAATTAGTTAGTCAGTTGAAAATTCAGCACTTTTTTGCACCTATCACCCCTATACGACGCCAATGACATCTGCGACATTGAAGTGGCCATATGCTATCGAAAGGGATTAAAATGTGTAGACAAAATCATTAAGCAAATTTTTGTGAACTAACTTGGTTTAAAAAATACAGCACCTTTTTTTGTCCTTATCGCCCCTTTACGACGCCAATGACGGCAGCGACATTATACTATAGTGACCATATACTATCGAAAGGGATTAAAATCACAAATCAAATTGTAGACAAAATCATTAATCAAATTTTTGTGAACTCACCCAGTTTAAAAAATACAGCAATTTTTTTCCATCGCCCTTATACGATTGCGACATTTAGGTGATAATTTCCTATAGAAATGATAATAATATTATTCAATCTACCAACACTGTCGACAGTTTCGAAATATATAAAAAAAAGTAAATAATTCAGTTTCAGCAAGTGATATATTTACTTAATTACCGAGTTGTGATTTCCAACTTCTTATATAAATATCTTGACGTGTGTGACACCTTTAGGTACTCCTTTCTGATATTTCGTGGTTAACTTCACACCGGTTTAAAAATCATGTTTCGATCACTAGTATTTTAATAGTTTATATATTCATGTAATTGTATTGATATAGTCTAAGAGCTGAGAGACGTTTTTGAGCAGTTAGCTATTTGATGCACCTTGAGAATTTGTTAAATTCATTGTCTGTGTAATCCAAATGCAAGGCTCAGACAGCTCTCTTACTTATATATTTATTACCAATTATTTTAATTACGATTGATACAAATTCGTAAGATGTATGATCTTTATTATTCTTTGGGACTTTACAATTTCATTAAATCTCCTCATAGTAATATAATACAATTCTAACAATACTTAATAATAATACAATAATAGTCAGTAAAACATTTTGAAACAGTAAAGTATGAATACAATGTTAGAAGTCAAACAATTTATTTTTGGAGGAACTAATGATGACTCCTCACATAACATACATTATTTGAATTATTACATTTTTGTTAATCTAAACATATCTACATATGTATATATATATATATATATATATATATATATATATATATATATATATATATATATATATATATATATATATATATATATATATATATATATATATATATATATATATATATATATATATATATATATATATATGACTTCAGTGTCATATTATGCATTTATATATACAAAAATTCTCAAGTTTAACATATAACTGAATTATATACAGGAATTAATTGTCATCTCATATCATTAATGACTATCCATAAATTGTAAATCAGACATAATCAAAATATTATTTGGTAAAGGTTTGGGTTGAGGTGACAACAAAGTAATCAATTGCCTATCTATATCTACATTAGTAACACATACAAATCCAGCAACATGAGTTTTTATTATATCATCCTCTCCACTTTCACAGAAACTAACAGCTAGTATATGATGTAAAAGGCCTAAATTTGGTGACAAAAGAACTAACTTCGTCATATGATCCTTTGGTTTCATACCTAAGGGTAAACAAGAGTCGGGGATTGCTGGTGCTCCTATTTTATATATTTTCAATTCAGACCATTTCATATCAAAGGAATGAGGATATAATGAACTTCTCAACGTTCCATAAAAATATTCCCTAATTCTCTGATCTCTTGCCTCTGCTCTTGCACTTTTAGATCTTTCTACAACTCCACCACTTTTTTGAAGAAATATAACTTTGACAAAATCAGGTACATCCCTGACCAATTCATTATACAACCTTTCTTGATCTAAAACCAAGATAATATCAACTTCAAAAACCTTAGTATTATTCAAAAGTTGTTTATATCCTTCTCCTTTAATCCAGCCACATGTATTAATTACAATTCCTGAAGCTCTTGCCCTTTTATTTACCTCTAATTTATCTTTTATGTTGTTAGCTAGTTGGGTTGTAAGTATAGAAAATAATGCAGTGTTTTTTTCATGGCTTTTATGGCCAAAATGGTAAATCAAAGGTGCTTCCTGAGCAAATCCTTCATCTATTGAAGCTGGTCTTTCGATCAATAGAGCTCCAACAGTACCTGGAATTGATATCTGACCCTGCCCAGAATCTAAATCAACATATATAGGTCTTCTTCCCTCTCTCACAGCATAATTTAACAATATCCTGCTCACCGTTGATTTTCCAACATCACAAGGGCCTACTACCATTACTGTTGGACCTTTGCAATTTTCTTTTTCAGCTTCATTTCTCATAAACTCCAAAGCGGCATGGCAGTTCGAATACACTACCATAGGTGTTTCTTTGGCAACATATATTACATCAGTTTTACCACGTATTTCCAATACACAGCCATGCCAAGTGAAAACAGCAATCTTAGCACCTGCTGTAAACTCATAAAGTTTTCCTTTGACAATTTCTGTTCCAAATACCTCTGCAAGACCACTTTTAAGGCTGAGATACACTTTTTCTGACTTGGATTCTACTTCAAAGCGAAGTTCTTGATCAGCTTCCAATTTAAATTCTTGTATGTCTGTTTTCTGATCTTCTTGATTAGACATGTTTAACCAAATTATTGCACTGCACTAAAACTCACTAATGTTGTACTAAAAGCTGTAGCGGATGAACCTACTGTAACTAAATTATAGAATATACATAGAAATTGTAAACAACTAAACACCGACGTCATTATTTAAACATCTAGCCTGAGAAATGAAAAAGAAATAATTTTTCTATGGCCAACGACACAGAATATTTTTCTTCTTCTTCTGCTTGACTCTTTTAACCGTATATTAACCACGTCAAACCTAACCTAACTTAACCTAACCTACTGTGAAAATTTATCGGATGTACTAATGGCCGATTGCACCAATGACACTAAAGTATCTTCTTAGCTAAGGTGAACCTTTAAGCTACGCAAATTCAAATTAATTTGAATAATATTCAGAAAATATACAGATATCATTCATTTCTGGACGTTCATGGGGCGACATACCATCCAAAAAATTATTATAACTGGAACATTAATGTTCTCCTTCAGATACTGAATTGATGAAATTTTTCAAATACCAATGCTTATAACAAATATAAATTAAAATTCAAACACTTGAATTTTTGATTTACACTTTATTTTCAACATAGCATGACGCGTTTCGTCATTACAAACGACTTCTTAAGATGCTAACAGAATACTATTCAGCATTCATCAGTATCAGGATCAGTATTCTGTTAACATCTGAAGAAGTCGTTTGTTACGACGTAACGCGTCATGCTATGTTGTCAATAAAGTGTAAATCGAAAGTTGAAGTGTTTGAATTTTAGTTTATATTCAATTGTAATGGATTTACATCAAGTAAATGCCAACACTATTAAATGCTCATAACAAATCTGAAGTGTTATGAGCATTTCTGAAGTGTTGAGCATGCGAAAACATAGAATACAAAAGAAGAAAAATAGAATCGATAACTTGAAATTTAACCCAGAAAATTGGTTTCTTAAACCAAGTATACTAACTAAAATATAGGAAAAAATACAGATAATGATTATTACAAAATACAGATTGCTAAGAACAAATAAAATATAAATTGTAATTGAACATTGAAAACATAATTAGGTGTAGGTATAAATTATTTTAAAAGTAACTGAGAACTAAGTAATCACTCTGGTCTGCTACCTGGAATTGAACATTATGAACAATATTACATAAAAACAGTTTGACTGGAGTTTTACTTTTGGAAAGGGGGTAACACCACGAAACAATTGTCAAGTATTTATTATAAATTTTGCGAAACCAAGCCAAGTATTTTTATTTAATATATTGAACAATGTTGCACCAAGAGATCAGCAAACATTCAATCAACTCTTTTCTTTCTCATTTGTATTCTATGTTTTCGCACTTCAGATTAGGTATAAACAATTGTAATTGAAAAATTGCATCAATATTAATTTAGCAAAAGAAGAGGTTGTACTTCGAAACGCGCGTCATGCGTATCTATCATTATTTATTATATGAGAATAATTTGAATATTGTTTCATCATGAATATTAAATTTCTCAAAGTATGGTAAAAATGGTAATTAAAGGTGCTTCCTGAGAAAATCCTTCATCTATTGAAGCTTATCTTTCGATCAATAGACGTCCAACGGTACCTGGAATTTATATCAACATATATAGGTTTTCTCCCTCTCTCACATCATAATTTAACAACATCCTGCTGACTATTTAGTTGAGTAAGAAGTACTCAACTTCATTACCAACCAACGTCATGCTAATAATACAGATTTTGTTCAGAGTCTTATTCAGTTTATTTCCTATCATATAATGCGTAATTCGTTTCACAATCACCTGTGTTTAACAATTCAGGTAACGGCTGCATCGACTATAAAACAAACGATCTGTCTTTTTATCTTTTAATATGGTTAAGATCATAAGTGAAATGTTAGATCAATAAATTCTAACTTACTAAACTTGATAAACAAAATTGAGGAACTTTCTCGTGATGTTCTTGTACAAATAATGTAAATAATTGCATCCAATTCTACTCACGCCTAGTAAAAATTTCAGTAAATAATAACTTACCACTTAATTTCTATGAAGGAATATTCAGTCATAATCGTCAAGCAGTTAAGATAGTTACAGATTTTCTTTCAACATCCAAAATAATAATATAGAAAATCGCTTCTCAACAGTTTTACTAACACCATTCTCTTCCTTAATTTCCTTTTCCCATTATTATGAAAATTTATTTATCTATGCGTGTAATGTTTAATGGCACCCTGACATAATATACCGACCTTAATTCCTACCTTTTATCCTCGCTAAGTCGATATAAACCCTCCATAATAAAATCAAATCTTGTGACAAACAAAATACTCAAGTCAATATTACAAACATCCCAACAATTCTACTCTGTATTGGAAATTTTTTAAGATCCGTACTTATGGTCACGCAACTGGGCACATGGTTGAAAGATCCAAGAAGAAGAAGAACTCTCTTTGATTTTTGTACATCATTTTGACATTCAATTAAACTTGTCTAACCTAAGCCTTAGGTCCTAAGGTTATATTATGCTATTTAAATGAAATGATTCTACCTTATTTTAGTCAAGATCAAATGTCCATTGCTTAATTTTCTATCCTAAAGTAACAGGTACTATGAAAAAAACTCAAATGCTGCACTCCAGTGTTTGTGGGGTTCATAATTGATGACAACGCCTGATATAGGTGTAAAAGTTAGTAGATATGACTCAACGCAATATTTCATCAAATACATCCATAACAAGTGAAGACAGTGATAATGGTGACATTCCAAGTGCATTAGAGTCAGAGGAACTCCAGCTTGCATTAAATAAGGTTATATAAAACATTAGTTTTGGGAAAGTTGTGATATACAACGAATCGTCAACAAAAATAAAGATTTTAACATTGAAAATATCCTGTTATTGCTAAAAATATGTAACTATCTCAAACAGGCAATAAATTATTTTTGAATATATATATATATATATATTTATATATATTTGTAGCAATAACAGGCTATTTGACTAATTATTCATTAGTTTTGACGAAGTTTGATATACAACGAAACATCAACAAAAATAAAGAAATAACCTGTTATTGCTAAAAATACAATATCCTTTGAAATAGAAGAAAATAAGGTTACTGAAAATAATTGTGGATAAGTTGGTTTTTCTTATAGGAAGCTACAGAAGATGAACTGAATAAGGCAATAGTGAGATGTAAAAATTTAGTGTTACAAACTGATAATTGCTCAACAGAAAGGAAGTGGCTAGTGAGACACTTAATTGAATTAAGACTTCGTTTGCAAGAATGTAAAGAAGCTGATGGTGATCCAAAGTATGTTTTCATAAATTTTTTATTGCACTTCATTATCCTCAATTTTAGTCATCCTAGGAATAGAAGCAGCGGTGTTTCTAAGAGGATAGTCAAAGGTCACCATTTCTTATTACAACCTCTTCTGAGAGCTGCATCACAATATTGTGATCATTGCACTTCATCAATTTGGTAAGAAATATATAATCCGAAAAAATTGTCTCATTTATTTATTCATTTAGCAATTTGCTATTTCATAACAAATATCACATGAAAAACATCAGCAAAAATTTCGAGACGATATTTCTAATCACAGATTATGATGATGTTTATTATATTATATTATTATATTACTCAAAGAAATCCGTCTTGTGCTTTCACCAGGTGTGGCATCAGTTTCAATTTTCTCTAACATTTATCCCTTGAAAGATGTAGGCATCACATCGTACATTTTCCAAATTCCAAACAAGCCAATTTTGCTCGTTGAATACTTTGAACTATTCAAATGGATGTCTTAGTATTTTCTTAAAAATATGTATATATATATATATATAGATATATATATATATATATATATATATATATATATATATATATATATATATATATATATATATATATATATATATATATATATATATATATATATATATATATATATATATATATATATATATATATATATATATATATATATATATTATATATATATTATTATTATTATTTCGATTGTTCCCCATGAGGAGAGCGACTGAACTTGAATTCGCAATCATTAGGAATTTTGCTTCATCTTTTTTGCCTCCCAAAAACGCTTCATCCTCTCTGAATGCTCTTTCTCTATATATATATATATATATATATATATATATATATATATATATATATATATATATATATATATATATATAATATATTGATATATAATATATATGAATATATTATATATATAAAATAATTTTTCTCAAAAACCAAAGATCGCACTCCAGTGTTATGGAATTGCAATGTCATTTACAAAGTACCATGTCTCCAATGTAATGACTGCTGCATAGGACAAACTAAACAAAATATGAAACAAAGAGTCACACAAAAGTGATAGTCGCATTGGAAAAAGATCTTGTGCATTAGCGTGTCACGTCCAAGACTGATCACAATTTTGATTACGAAAATATTAAAATTTTGAACACAGAAAGTAATCACAAAAAAAGATTATTTTTGGAAATGACACATATACGCAACATAGACAATACGATTAACGCTAGATCAGATATTGAAAAATTGAGCATCATCTATAACAATATTTTAAATTAGTCAATCAAAACATTTTTCTACGCCAATTGTTTAAAGTTTACGAGCATATCAGTGACACCCCACATACAAGTGCCTCCTCTTCAGCCTTCTAGGGTGTTGAATTTCTGATCATTCAGTTCAGCAATACGTAGGGCACAAGTGAAAACAAAGTAAGAGATGGTATGCCCACAGGTCCTATATCCGAATGAGCTGAAAACAACACTTTGTGAAAATTTACGTGAGTTCCTTCTATCGAAGAAAAGACTTATAAACTCTCCCTAGTGATTCCTACTCATGACAACATTAGTGCGAGTACGTGAGTCTTCGTGGAAATTTCATTCGTACACCACAGAAATCTGTCTGCAATGTGTAAGAATGGTTCCAAGCCTAATCGCTCCAAATCACGCCCCGGCGGGCAAAAGGATAACTAGTTTCATGATTCACGAATCATTCATCCTAGTAAATACATAGACTCTTAATAGAAATATCGAACTATTTCAAATAAAACTCTCGGGGAACTGTCTACACAAATGTTGTCAAGGAGAATTACTAATGAATTTCTAATGTTGTCATGGGTAGGAATCTAGAACGCTAGGGAGAGTTTATTCGTCTTTTCTTCGATAAAGGGAGCTCAGGTGAATTTTCACAAATTGTTGTTCTCATTCGGATCCTGGACCTGTGGGCGTTTTGAAAGTCATCTATTCTTGATTGATTAATTGATTAAATACGGACTGATGATCCATAATAATGATGAATCAGTCGTATCCTATAATCATTCAACAAGATTGATGATTTTTTCGAAGCACACTTAATATTCACCCTCGAAAGTGAATGATCGAGTTCGTTCTCGATGACATTTCTGTAGACTGCTTCCTGAGAGTTTTATTTTGAAATATTTCGATTAAGAGTCTCAGTATTTACTAGTAGATACTAAATGGCAGGCGAGCATTCTACCACTGAACTTATGCTTATTTATGATATATATATATATATATATATATATATATATATATATATATATATATATATATATATATATATATATATATATATATATATATATATATATATATATATATATATATATATATATATATTATATATATATATATATATATATATATATATATATATATATATATATATATATATATATATATATATATATATATATATATATATATATATATATATTTATATGTGTTTGTGTATATCGGTGTTATTCACTACATTAGTCTTTTTTTGTAGGTGTCTAGTGCAAGCGTGGTATGAATGTCAGGACTGTGGTTATAGTTGTCATTATAAATGTATGTCTTCTATCTTGAGGGAATGTGCTCATGTTGTTACTAGTGAACGTGGAGCTTTTGAATTGGCAATATGCCCAGAAATAGGTCTGTCTGTTCAAAGATATAAATGTGCAGAATGTAAAACGCTATTACAATTGGGTAAGTGCTTGATATATATATATATATATATATGTATATATATATATATATATATATATATATATATATATATATATATATATATATATATATATATATATATATATATATATATATATATATATATATATATATATATATATATATATATATATATATATATATATATAAAGGTAATTTCTCAACCGTGAGATTCCTACGTAGAATTTAGGTAACGGGAATAATCGGTCTTGTGAAGTGTTTGAAAACTCATTTTTTCATTACAATTCTCGATATTTCGACACTTTTTTGTGTCCTCTTCTGGAGAAAAAACAAGAATTAGAGTTTATGCAGTGAAGATGACCTAACTGACATTTTTTTTTTATATTACAAACGTCTCTTGTTTTGTTGCCACTTAATCCCTACATGTTGCTAAACACAGTTTCAAAGTGTTCAAACATCGAGAATTGTAATGAATAAATGAGTTTTCAAACACCTCACAATTATTTATTCCCGTTACTAAATACATTTCACTACAATACTATATTCCCGTTACCTAAATTCAATTCAATAATAACTAATAATAGTCATTATTCATATTGCATGTTGTAATTAAGGGCATATGAAAAAGTGATCTATGGTACTTTGATCGAAGAAACAATTGCCTCATCATTACGCTACCTAGAAAATAAAGATAAAAACCAATTACAATTACTACTCACGATACCAACAAAACTTTTCTGCGTATGCAGTATTTACAGCAGTTAATGTAAAAATTAGCCTAACCTACACCTATGGTACTCATCAACGCTATAGTAGGCTCTGCGAGATACTTGTTTTTTTTTTCGATGCGAGGACTCGAATTTAAAGGCCCCAGGTCTAGGTAATGCCATCAAATCACCACCCTGGAGAGATAAGTATGACAGTCTGTAAGTTTAGGAAGTGAACATTCCTTTTCCTAAATATCATCGGAAAGACATCGGAATATGTACAAACTGGGATCTGTTAATATATTTTTAGACAAATACTATTTCTTACAAGATTCCCTAGGTCCCAAGCCAAGCATCAGCTTCACTGTACGTTTCTGTGATAAGAAAACTCTGTCTGAATCCACAGAATGAGTCCACAAAGTTTTTCTAATTCTGTATAAGGAATAGTGTGCACTATTAATGTATCTGCATGGTTGTACCACCTGAAACGATCCTTCTCATATGTAACCACGAACCTTGTGCGTGGTTGTGCTTAGATGTTAAAATATTTTAATATCTAATTTTAATATTAATTGAAAAAGTTAACATATCCCGATGTAGATTTTTGTGCCGAAAAATATACGTTTTGTATTATCAAGGTTCAATTTTGAGAAAATAATCCTGCACCACTCAATATAGCCTGTCATAAGAACTTAGACAGATCCCATGAGTGGGTGCTGAGATAGCAAACGAAGTGTCATAAGCGAAAATTGTAATACTTTCAGCTTTAACGTGTTCAGGTAGGCCATTGATTGACAATAAAAAGAAGCCGTCCAAGGACTGCTTAATGAGGAATTACCAAACTCGAACAGTACTTTCCATATAAATCATCTTGTACGGTAATAACCATATAACGAAACCAAATAAATGAACCCAGCTCTTAACAAATTAACTCTCACTCGTCTCTTCGTAACTGTGTGCTAGGCGTCATACCTAGTTTGCGCTAGTACCAATTATTTCATCAAAATGTTGATGAATATTAAATGTAAAATTTCACAGTTTTTGATACAATATGAAAACGATGTAGTACAATATGAAAACAATGTTGTGATCTGTATTATTTATTTCATTTGTATTGATAAACATCTTTATTGAAAATTCTATATTTTAGCTTTAACTCAAGTAAATTAAATTTTTTTAAAATATATTTGTGTTATTTGATAGCTGTACCAAAGGGAATCAGCTGTTTATTTAGATTACTCTCAGGTAATTAAACTACAAACGTTTCTGTATGTCCAAGCTGATATATAGAGGTTGATAATTTTGCATGCGAGGCTTTCAATTAGAGTAACCCCTTATTTCGATCTTGTTTTAGATAATTTTTTCGGTGTTTATTAAGTTTATGCGATGGCGATTTTGCCGTGATTGCTCTAATGATGAAGGAAAACAAGTTTTAATAAGTGTTGTGCAAACTTGAGACGGAGAATATCAGTTTGGTATCGCGTATTGTTTAAAAGTAATATATGGTCTAACAACTTTCATTTGGCGGAGAATCAATTATGGCATGGGAAGGCATATGTTTTGGCACTAGCATGAGGTTAGTATTTATCCAGATTGGAGCGTTGACTGCTCATAGATACCTAACAGATATTCTAGAAGACCATGTTGACTTGTTCATTCCTTCGTGTTGTTTATGATTATTCTTGAACACGACGTTTTTTCTGTACATGACAAAGCATTATTTTACTGCAAAATATGATTCCAAATGTGTTCCAACTCGTGCTTCATAGTTTGCAATTTTTTGTCACTGCCAGAGGGCAGAAGTAAGAATACTCATAAGTCCTTAAAATTTTCTTTGTTGCAACCTTAAACATTAAATTTAAATTGATCATATTCATAGTTTGAATAGCCTTTAAAAAATACAACAAAAACTTGTTTTTCGTTCAAGCAATTTCACGTAATCTTAACGTAATTACTAAATTATGATTTTACGGCTGGAAAAATGAAAATATCTAAAATCTAAAAAATAAATATCTAAAATAATTTTGAAATACGGGGCCCATAATTTTATTTATTCACTTATATATACGTACATTATATCAATTATCAATTAATTTGTTGACATGAGAATTCATGACAGCGTTTTGAGAGAACGAGTTTCTTGGAAAGACACCAACAAATTAATATAATACCATGTAAAATTCTGTAGAACAACTTTTATAAAACAGTCAAAATGATGAAGCTTACAAGATAAAAATAAATATATTCTTAAAAACTTCTTCGTAACTACAGCGTTGTCTCACCTTGTATATATATATATATATATATATATATATATATATATATATATATATATATATATATATATATATATATATACTATTAGTTGCTTTTACAATGAATTTGAAAAGTGAATATACTGTCCTTTCCTGTATGCATGAAGTGGTTGACATGTTTTTCGAGACAAACATTTTTCAAATCTCATACATATCAGTTTGGTGCTGATTTTGATTTCATGTATGTTGTGCCATTGCTTGATAACATACAATGAATTTATCCTAATAGCTAACCAATTTTCATTAATTTAAATTCACCTTTGATGGAAATTATAAGTTGAATTACATGAAAGTAAAATGAGTATATATACTGATGAAGTAGTAACCAGAAAATTTCTTTCAAACGGAATAGGTTCTATCCAAATTGATAGTATTTTGGGTTGTGTAGAAATATATTCATGGTATAAGCAAAACTGACCATAACGAATAAGTATAGACTTTTTATTGTTAATTTCGAATTTTCTGTAATGAAATAGTATTTCACAAACACATTTTTTTGCAAAAATATTACTGCGTTAACATTCTATGTAAATTCCAAGTTTTAATACTCAATGTCTGGTCTGCAGTTTTTCCCCTACCAAATATACGAAAACTATCCTTTTATAAAATTTATTTTATATACCAAAGTCAATTAATTTTTATATCATACCAATTAAATGAGTGGAATATTTAATGATGTGTTCATCGATATTGTCACTGTTATTTCGGAAATTTCCAAACTGTACATTTATCGGCTTTTAATATATTTTTTCAGACGGAATACCATCAGTAGAATGTGGCACTTCTATTGTTGTGACAAATCTGTTGACGCTTTTAAAAAAATATTAACATTGAATTTTTTAAATGATATTTATATTAAGTTATTGTGTATACTAGTGACATAAGTGGTTTTTTATATTATTATTCCATAAGAACGTCAATTAATTTGAGCTCAATTGTCGGTTTGTAATTATATATATATATTTTGAGTACCGCCACCCAGGATGAAGTTACAATAAAAGAATTTTCACTTAGGTATTACACGCTTATTTATTAAAATCAATTGCTGTTTTGCCTCTTCACTCATCATAAAAAACTGCTCAACCATGCAGAATCTCAATGGTTTGAACGTCCGATTTATATCAAGGTTATACCTCCAACGGCATAAAAGCTGTGGCGCCAACTACTCTTATTTCTTCTGGAAAATATTGGAGGGGGACTTACCGTATTGCCCTGGAAAATTCTCTGTAATTCATCCATTGAAATCATTGGTATGATTTGTGTATATTGGCAACAATTGTATATAACTACAGTTGATATATTCAATCAGGCATACAGCCAGTTTTAATGGGGTTTAACAGCTTAAAAATATTTAGGTATTTGAAAATTACTAATACAGTACTAAGCTGGTACTGTTATTTCGAAATTACCAACATACTTTTGTGATACAAAGCATAATTTAACTTATAACTTTGTCAAATTATTGCGGGGGCGGTTGACTCAGAGATTGTTTACTAACTCCAGCTTGCAAGTATATGCTTAAATAACCCTAGTAACAAAAATTTCAAATTATTAACTTATCAATAAATATGTACACAAACTTAACTATAGGATCTATCCTATTTCGTTGTTTTTCGCAGTACACAATATTTTCTTTGTAGTTATTTAAAAAATTATTTCAATTGGGAATTCAAATTTACATCCTTGGACATTTTACGGTATATTACGTTCGTATTACTTATAATGCGCATGGTTGCATGTATGTGTGTGATAAACATAAATTTGCTTCCAAACATCACAATGCTTTAACAAATATATGTTTATTCTTGCTTCTCTTAATTTTATATTTGAAAAACATTTATTTTGATTCGAAAATAATTCGTTTTACAGGAAAAGGTTACAATGAAGCTAGGCGCTGTGATTATAATGGGCTATATTACTGTTCCGATTGTCATTGGGGAAGCCAAGCTGTTATACCAGCTCGTGTGATACATAACTGGGATTTTTCACCAAGACCAGTATGTCAAGCAAGTCTACAACAGTTACAAGTTGCTTCTAATCGACCTATCATAAGTATAGAAGATGTAAATCCGCGACTGTTCAATTTCGTACATGAACTTAGTCTTTTGAGAAGATTGAGAAATGATCTTTATAAAATGCGAAAGTACCTCCTAGTATGTCGGAAAGCAACTGAAGATCATCTACTATGGAAGGAAGTCGATAGTCCTCATTTAATTGAGACATTAAATCTTTTCAGTTTAGAGGATTTAGTTGAAATCCACTCTGGGGAGATATTTGTTAAAGTTCAATCTTGGGTAGATACATTTTCAAAACACATAAAAGCAAATTGTGAAATATGTCGGGGCAGAGCCCATATTTGTGAGATATGTTCAAATGATCAAGTGTTATATCCCTTCGATTCTGACGCTGTCACTTGTGATGGATGCCAAGGAGTTTTCCATAAATCTTGTTTTAATAGAAAGAATGAATGTCCGAAATGTAAACGTTTCAAACACAGAGAAGATAATAGAAATAAGGATACATTTGAATATGATGAACTGTAATTCTGAATACAAAAGTAAATAAAATATATATATTTAACTCTTTGCATGAATTTCAATTTTCTTTAACAATTATTATATTGTACCTATATGTTAACGTATATGTTCTCTTCTATGATATTCTTTTAGTGACAGAGTTAAAGTAAAAATTGTAAATATTATACATGATGTTGGGGTTAACGGGGGTTGAAGTGTGACTTTGACATCTATTAATGAACTAGTAAAGAACCAAGCTGAATTTCATCAAAAATACATCCTATAAAAACGCATATTATCAAGAACAAAAGTTTCAATGTGTACCACGTACCAGGAAGATAAAGCAATGATACCCATTTGAAAGCATACTAGAAATTCAATATAAAAGGCACTTTAAAATTGTCTCCTAGTTCGATTTTTACAGCTGATATTCCACCTCCGGCTGAATTAAACTGTGATAATATTCTTAAATATTAATTATTAGTACCTACCCTTACAAAATATTAATCATTAAAAAATTATAAAAAATAGAAAAGAGTGTTTTATTCCATTTTTCAATTTTGAAATGTATTTTATATTGGATATAATAATAATAACTTTATTCTGAAAAAATACAAGATAGCAAATAGCAATACAGTTAAACAGTATTAAAAGGAGCGAAATCCAGAAAACTGGAAAAAGGAAGATTTCTTCAGATTCTATTCATTTAACTCCGGTTAAAACTTCCCAGTCACTGAACACCATCCAAAAACAAATGAATATTCATTCGAAACAAAACAGTAAAAAATAAATTTCTATTGAAGCCCACAAAGCAAATCATACTTGTTGTATTAGGAGCCAGCGAGACAGTTCTCGTTTGAAAATAGACAACTTGGATGGCACAGAATTATAAACTTTGAAACCTATGTAAGAGAAAGGTATCTGAAAAGCACTATTACTATGACGAGGTGCTGAGATAAAATTTTGGCTAATGTTAATATTATGCCTTTGATACCCCATACACAAACCAAGAATGAATACAGATAATTATTATTATCCACCATCCAAAGACGAAGACTATCCTACTCTGATCATGTGGTTCGCCCCAAATATGAGCTGTTTATTCAGTGGATCTAAAAAGAGGAAAAACGCTGTATTGACTCTAAAAAGTATTCATGGCTTTTTAAAACCACTCGCAACTGCTTTCTACAACTTTTTGAATTGCTGTAGAACATTTAGTATATCACCAAAGTATTAAATAGTGACCGCCGACTTGATATACTCGAGAATAAGAATGCTATTAATTTATAACTTATACAAGTACTTTATTTGGCTTTCATTCATTTCTTGATGGTATTACGAAATTATAGATTTTTCAATGGTTTTCGGAAATAAAATGTTAGTCAATAGTTCGACATGGTTAGGGTAAAAATGAGTAATTCTAACTAACGAAAATGAACTTTCGATCAGTGAAAAATCAATTTGTATTAAATAATCTGACATGAAACACAAAGTTTAGATATTCTTCTAACATAATCACAACCTTTGAAATCAATAATTTGGCGCAATTAACTCGTAAGGTGTTTTCAACCGGTATTGCCAGGTATGGTGGGTAATTCCGGTCGGCAGGTTGGTAATACTGGTCTAGGATTAGCGGCACATATCACGAATATAGTCTTTGGGAGCCTCAACACCCGTGCACTCAGCATGAGCCCAACCCCCCACACTGAACACACATGTACCAAAGTTCGTTATCATGGCCATAGTCACAACATAACCACGCACACGTTCTCGTTTTCTTCGACATCAATGTTTTCATCTTCATTGCATATATCAACACTATCAATAGCAGAGTCTGACGAAGATTGATAATTATTCTTCTCTTCACCTTCCTGATAGTACATTCAGCTGGTCTTTTTGATATCCCTATAGATGCTTTTGAATCTTTATTTTCGTTTTTTTGCCAAATTGCTCTTTTCTCTTCTTTTTCTAATAAAGCATCCTTGTTAGGAGTGCTGGTGAGAAAGGTTGCGTGTTCTCGAGATATTCCCAATTCTTTTTCATTCATTGATTTCTCTATTGATTCATTGGTACCTCTTCGGAACCGATAAGAGATCTTTCGCAGTGACTCCTGAAGTTGAAGAAAGACAATGGTCTTGTTGGGGTTTGTTAGGATGTACACCCAAACTCTGTCGAGTATGAACAACTTTATTTAATATAACTATTTACAACTAAATACATTTAATTGAATATAACTTAAATTCAAACACTTGAACTTATGATTTACACTTTATTGACTACATAGCATGACGCGTTTCGTCGTTACAAACGACTTCTTCAGATGCTTACAGAATAATAACAACATTTTGAAAAATACAGGTATATATATCAGGGAATTTTGGTGTTCTATGGTTTTGGTTTTACCTATTCCATTGTTTCCATGGTTCATCTATTCCATTCTGAGAATAATTTCTATTACCTGAAAAGGTTTAACAAGGGTGAATTGTTTAATTCTATCTGTTCATTGAGAAAGTTTCCAGAATTTTTAAGCCGATTTATTTCCACTACTTCCCAATAATCTAAATACATTTAAGTGCACTAATAATGTTTGTTGATTACAGTCATGTTGACTGCTTGGCGACTAGCGCCGAAGTCGACGAGATCTTGTTGACTTCTCCTGAGGTTGCATCCCGAGCATGCGCAGTCGTCTTTTCTTCTTCTTCCTTGCTGTGACTTAGTCTATCGGTTGGTGCATCCAGTGGCAGGATGTGACTAGTCACCACTGTCTCTTACACTTTTCAAAACGGCTGATGATAAGACTACACTACATTCCTGAGCTATTTCAATGTAATCTTTCAAACAGGGTGGTGAATCTGGTTCTGTAAAAAAAATCTACAGTTAAATCTGGTACCAAGGAGATGACTTGAGCCTTTGTAGTTTTGTTGTCTATGTTAGGTTGTCCTTCTACTGACACAATTATCAGTTCACTGTTGTTCAATATTTTAGCAGCTACAAAGTCATCATCTGTGAACATCTGGATTCAGACGATATATGCCCGTAGAAGAGAAGCCCACTTCAACTTATGGGTTTTTCGCTATCTTTTAATACGCTTCTCTCAAAAGGGAAGCAAAGTAGTTTTGTGTGATCTTGTATGTAACCAGGAGTTAATGATAAATTTTCGTGTACACCAAGAAACTTCGACATTGTTCTGTAATCTCTGTAATTATTGTTAATCACAATAAATTTCATAAAACAATTTTTTTTGACCTGCTTTTTTCATTTACTTCAATTCACTTTGTTTCACCGTTTTAAAACAATATTGAAATAATCTAGTTGTAATTTACCCACTGAAAAGCGGCCTTAAAAACAACGTGAAACATTGAGTATACATATACTTTATTACCCAAATTACATAACATAACCTTGGTCTTGAACACTTAAACCTCACACCCCCCCCCTCAATAAAATGTCCAAAAATAGTATGTATATTTACAACTGCCCTAATAATTCAATAATGTGAACGTAGAAACTATGTTACTTTGAGATTAAAAATGTTTTCATCAACGTATCACATTTAATTCACACGAAATTAATTCAACGACGTTTTAGTAACCGAAAAACATATTGATAATGAAATGAAAAAAAAGGAAACAGTGTTTTATTTAATTTTATTGTTGAATTAATGCCCTTACAGGAAGATTACAAGTATACTTGTAATCTTCCTTTGCAGACATGTTTTTTTGTTGCTTTTTCCATCTCCAGGTTCGTATACCTTGAACTTGGCTACGTCGTTCTGAAGAGAGCCAAAAAGCTCGAAACCCGTATCAACGTTGGCTTCCAATTACTGGCTGCACCGAAAATGTACTTTTGTTTATGCTTTTTCCTTCGTTCAGCTGCTTCCATTGTTGACATAATGGTTATAATAATTCTAGCAATAACAGGTTGTTTGTAATGTAAGGTATATAATAAATAATTGCAGTACATGCTATATAGATCAAACATCACCAAATCTTGCAGAACGTATTAAAGCACCCAAATATGCAAAAACCCAAATCACAAGTTTACATAAACATTAAATAACTGAAAAACATGATTTTATTTACAACAACACAAAGGTTTTGGCAACTGAGAAAGACAAAAAATTTAGAGATGAGAAAGTATTTTTCTCTATCTCTGCATGAAAAAATGTAAAGAAAGACAAAAAATTTTAGTGTTGTTACACATTCGTCAAAATTTTAAAAATACAATAAATGAAAGAATATATATATATATATATATATATATATATATATATATATATATATATATATATATATATATATATATATATATATATAAAGAAATCTTAATTCTATCTATAACGATTTAATAAATCTAATAACAAATAACACTCAGAATCAATACACAATGATCATCAGATAACATATATCAAAACTCATTCTTCCCTTCTCTATCATCAATTTCACACACGTAAACAAAAAATAAATATTTAAACATACATTTTCTGGATAAGTATATAAAATTTAAACTATGTAAAATTCATTTTTCCTGATTTGCTAAAACCATTGAAAATATACTATCTTAAACAGGCAATGAATCAACTTAAAATATATATATATATATATATATATATATATATATATATATATATATATATATATATATATATATATATATATATATATATATATATATATATATATAATAAGAATTAATTAGTTTAAAATTAGGTACTTTAGAATAATTAATATACCCACTTGATGACATACGAAATGAGTCACGGGTTTGAAATCAGAATCAAAAATTAATTGAGAGAGGCGAGAACAGAATAGAAGGAAATATACACCAACACCCTTACAGAAGACTTTTTACGTAAGTGTTACTTCGTTTGCACGCGAGGATCTGAAATAGGTATTACATCAATAATGAAATTATTTGGAATTTTGAGTATGGTTCTTGAATTGCCCTTGATTTCATTCAATGGAATTTCGTGATATATAGTAATAATCTAATAATATTTTGTGAATGTATGTGTATGTGAAGTTCAATTTATACAGCTAACATGGATGTTTTCGAATGTTCTGATGATTAATTTTATATCTTATAAAAGTGTCAATAGTCTTTGGAGCTGGGTATGTTCGAAATATCGAAGAAATGATAGGAGTTAATCATAGGAAAGACTCAACTGGAAGTTTCGGTAACCTTCAGATGCAAATTCTCAAGTGGCAATATCATACTCGAAGCGAGAAGAAAAATAGATATGAATTGTTATGAATAGATATGATATGATTGTTACAAGTTGGGGCTGCAATGTCACGAAAAAATTGAATAAATCGGTTCAAATGAAAGAAAGATTTACAAACTGTGGTTGTCATAAATTTTTGATGAACAAAAGTAGAAAATACGAAAACATATAATTCAGTTAAATTTTAAAGTTAAAAGTTTGAAGTTAAAGTTAAAACATTTTACAAATTCCATTTCCAGAACTGCAAATTCGACAGGCAAAGCCAATTTGATATGTGGTTTATTACATAATGTATAGTTTATCGTTGTGTTATTGTTTATTTTTATATAGTATTGTTTAATTTTAATTTTTAACGTTCTAATTCTTTCAATTAATTGTTAACACCCCAAAACAATTAATTCCACAAAAATATAATTTCTGTGGAACCAAACCAAGTGTTTTTTTTTAATATACTTCATTTTCCTTGAATGAGGTACGTATTTAGATAATTGATTAATTTCCATAATACTGATTTCCCTTCAAAAGAAAGATAAATCTGAAATAGTTAATTTTTAACAGAGTTAATGCAGTATAGTAGTAAATTAAAGCAGCGACGTTCCTAAATGTTCGTAGTGCATTTCACTTCATTCTCAGTTTTTAGTCTTCATGTTCATGCTCTACGCTTCCTATCAGTCGTTAAGTGTCAGTTGCTCAATTATTTAGAGTTAAATAAATGAGAACTTCAGTTTCAACCGAATCATACTTGTTAATTAAATATTACTTCTAATGTATTCCATTGAGTGAACTATCAATTTAAGCCGGTATAAACTGCTCTACATTCGGATAGCGAAAAAAGAACCTAATTTTTCTCATTTTTGTGCAAAGGTACGTGGTTATTCACAATTTTCAAAAAAACTTTTCCAATTTTACTACATATATATATAGATACTATATATATATATATATATATATATATATATATATATATATATATATATATATATATATATATATATATATATATATATAAAAGGATACTAGATAAAAGGGATGATGCTTTCTGAATTAAAGGCATTGAATTTTTTTTTGAAACGTATTTTCCTCGAGTTTGAAAACCATCTGAAAAAAATATTGGAAATCAATTTTTTTTAGAGTATCTTCCAAGGTTTTTAATAAAAAGTTCCTATTCTATGAGCGATTACTAGATATTAATTTAAATTGATTTTTCCTATTCCTTATATTTATTATCATATTATATATGATTATAGGATTATTCATTGAATTTGTATACTTTCTATACAAATTTTAGTATATTTGGACTCTCATACGCAAAAAAAATGTTTAAGCAATGTAATTCTAAAGCAAATAACTCTAGAATGTAATTATCATATTCTTAAAATGTTACAAGAGCACTTTTTGATCGAATAGTTTTTTCAAGGAAACAGTTTCCAGAATGTTTTCAATATTTGAAATTGAAAGAAATATAATCAAGTAATCATCACTTACCTTATAAAAGAATATATAGAAAGTACTATATATTCATTCAATTAATGTTTATAGACAATTTCAATTAAATTTTGAAAATTTCATAATTGAATTTGGTAAACACTAGAAACAATCGTTAATAATTTTTTAGATTTTTTTCAATTAAATTTTGAAGACTTCATAAGGATTTGGTAAACATTAGAAATAATTGTAAATAATTCTTTCGACTTTTTGAACATAACTTTTTATTTATTATATTTTCATTTCAGATTCTCCAACATTTTCATATATATATGAACTTTTCATTCGTTATTTAAAATATCTCTAGACAAATAAGTGTTACAAATTCTTATACGTATTTTACAAACGTTTATATGTGTAGATATTTTACTTTTTTTTCATCAATAACAGGCAGAATGAAGTTGTAAATAAAAAGAAGGTAGTATCTTTTCGAACAATTAATTTGTTTGTTTGTTGACTTTGAGCACATAATTTAGATGCAATATACATTTTGTTTTGAGATAATACAAAAATATATTCGTAATATATTTCAGGTATATTACGAATATATTTTACGATTAGTTACGAAAGCAACTAATTTGAGTTATACCTACTAAGAGAAAAATGAAGCATATGAATAATGATGAGTAAAAAACAAAGATAATAATATTGAAACAATTAGATTTTGTTTGTTGACTTTAAGCATAAATTTAGATGCAATGTACATTTGGTTTTGATATAATACAATAATATATTCAATTCTTTTAGGAAAGCAACTAATTTGAGTTGTATCTACTAAGATAAAAATAAAGCATATGAATGAATGATTAATAAAAAAACAAAGATAATAAGATAAACATAAGATAAATAACAAGAAGAAACTGTTAGGAAAAGTCACTTTTTACATATCCCTCGAATAAATAAATTTATTACTTTCAATTTAAAAAATTAATTATAATAAATTAAATTTGACATGTCACAATCTCACGAAGACATGAGCAACGAAGTTCAATATTATGAGTTTATATACTTCAGGCGACCTTTATATATAGGTCATGTTTTCTTCAATTGTTGGAGTAGTTTATTCTGAATTTAAATTGATGCACTACCCATATTCTTGAAATTAACTGCCGCCTAATTTTTGTTTTGCGTCTCGTAGAGTTATGGCAATACCCTCATAGTGTTTGTTGAATAAAGTAATTGTCTTTGACCAGATAAGTAAGAAAAGCAACTAATATTAATGTCATGTGGGTTCTCATGAATTGAGCGTTGACTTTACAGTGTTGAGTGATGCCTTGCAGAGTAACAACATTTTACTGTATTTTGTATTTAGGTGAGTCAGTTGTTTTTTTTCAATCTTTCGTTTGAATGAATAAATTGATATTAATTAAATAAATAAATATATTGAATAGATTCGTCCGTTTCTTTGTCTTAAGTACTGGATAGATTTCAAAGAATTCAATTGGTAAATGACACAGAGGTTTCGCTTATCTCTTGGTGAAACATTATGTTAAAAACAATAAATTAAAATTAACACAATTGACTAAGTTTCACTAAATATATCAAAACTCTACATATGTTTCGGGTGGTTAACTCATGAATTAGATAATGGGTTAACCACCCGAAACATATGTAGAGTTTTTTTTATTTAATAGTGTTGGCGTTTACTTGATGTAAATCCATTATAATTGAATATAAAATTAAATTCAAACACTTGAACTTATGATTTACACTTTATTAACTACATAGTATGACGCGTTTCGTCGTTACAAACGACTTCTTCAGATTCTTACAGAATAATAACAACATTTTGAAAAAAACAGGTATAAATATCAGGGAATTTGAGATTCTATGAATTTGGGTTTTACCTAAGATATTCCATTCCGAAATCTAATTTTTATTACCTGAAAAGGTTTAACAAGGGTGAATTGTTTCATTCTATCTGTTCATTGAGCAAATTTCCAGAATTTTTATGCTGATTTATTTCCACTATTTCCCAATAATCTAATTGATTGCTTTTCTGTATATTGTGTAAAATTGTGAAATTCAAAATATGTATCAAAGTATAAATAATCTATATCTATATCTAGATCTATATCTATCTATATTAAATAAAAATCAATAAGTATCAAAAGTATGGTCTTCTGTTAATAAATGGTTAGCATAATTCGAATTACTTTTATTATGCGCGAAGCTATATTTATGATCCTGTATTCTAGTACCGAAATTTCTACTAGTTTTACCTATATATATATATATATATATATATATATATATATATATATATATATATATATATATATATACCGGGAATGTTCCACAATTCAATTGGTAAACAACTGATTTGTCTTCTCTTTTAATTTTGTTTTTATTATTCTTAATGTGTCTCGATAAATTATTGTTCGTTTTAAATGAAATATTAAAATTATGTTTTCTTAAAAAGGTTTTGACTTTTTGACTGACGGTTCCAAATGATGTTAAACTATTATATTAACGATTTCTATCCGACTGATAAGGAAATAGTAATCGTAGAGCTTTATGATAAAGTTTTTTGTGAAGAATGTTTGACACTAGTTCCTTTCATAATTATTATTATCCGCAATCTGTTTAATGATGTTCAGTTCTTTATTGAAGTTTTCTTCTGATAAAGGTATATTAGTTAATCTGTATATCATACTTTGAAAGGCTGCCATTTTATGTGGATATGGGTGGCATGATGAGTTGTGTAATATGGAATCCGTATGGGAAGGCCTATGAAAAATAGAAAAATCAAATTTATTATTCAATCTTGTAATTGTCAAGTCTAAAAAATTAATGGATTTATCAGATTCTATTTCGGTTGTGAATTTTATATTCGGATGAACTGGAATAATGAAATTCTCAAAATTTTTTAATGAACCATCGGTACCAGTAAAACAAGTGATTATATCATCTACATATCTATACCAAAATACAAAGTGTTTGAAATTCTGGTTTTTTTAATACTATTTTCCAACTCATCCATAAATATCTCAGCTAAAAGAGGACTTAAGGGATTTCCCATAATAGTAAGAGTGGTCTTATTACGGATAGAAATCCTAGATAATTTTAATAGAATTTCATTCAAGACGAACAATAATTTATCGAGACACATTAAGATCAATAAAAACAAAATTAAAAGAGAAGACAAATCAGGTGTTTACCAATTGAATTGTGGAACATGTTCCAGTATATATATATATATATATATATATATATATATATATATATATATATATATATATATATATATATATATATATATAGTAAAATTAGTCGAAATTTCGGTACTAGAATACAGGATCATAAATATAGCTTCGCGCATAATAAAAGTAATTCGAATTATGCTAACCATTTATTAACAGAAGACCATACTTTTGATATGAAATTAAAAATTTTACAATATATACAGTTGCAGTCAATAGATTATTGGGAAATAGTGGAAATAAATCGGCTTAAAAATTCTGGAAATTTGCTCAATGAACAGATAGAATTAAACAATTCGCCTTTGTTAAACCTTTTCAGGTAATAAAAATTATATGTCAGAATGGATTGTCTTAGCTAAAACCCAAAGTCATAGAACCCCAAAATCCCTGATATTTATACCTGTGTTTTTCAAAATGTTGTTATTATTCTGTAAGCATCTGAAGAAGTCGTTTGTAACGACGAAACGCGTCATGCTATGTAGTTAATAAAGTGTAAATCATAAGTTCAAGTGTTTGAATTTAAGTTTATATTCGAATATGTAGAGTTTTTGATATATTCAGTGAAACTTAATTTTAGTGTGTTAATTTTGATTCATTGTTTTTAATACACTAGATATTTCATCAGTATTTTTTTTATTTTGCGACTGCGGTTTCGTAGCTATTACTACATTTTCAAGGATATTACTCATTCATTTGGTTGAAAATATAGTAATACTACGAAACTACAGTTGCAATATAAAAAAATAAATTTTTTTTTTAAGAAAATGTAATGAATAATTTTCTCAAGAAGAATATATTTTATTATATAAAAGAAATGTTGATTATTGTTTATTCATAACAACTGAAAATCATATTAATATAATACTAGAACGTTTCAATAATTTTCATAAAATATTAAAATTCACACATGTAGCAGGAACAAATGAAAAATTGAATTCTCTTGAGCTAATAATTATGACGAAATGTAACAAAATTTCAAGCAGGTGGCTCAGAAAAGATATAACTTTTCAACGAACAATTAATTATAAAAATAATTAATAAGTATTCCAAAAAAAAAATAATTAATAGTTTCATAGATAAATCATTTAATCTCATCATGTTTAAGGCATAAAACACTTGAAGAAGTTCATACACTATTTTTATAAAAAATAATTACAATTTCATTCAAAAAATCATGAAAAACAGGATCAATAAATTCAATAATACTCGAAAAACAAAAAATAGATCCAATAAAAATAATTACATTCCGCTACCTTATATTCGAAGACTGAGTACAAACATTGTGAACCTTTATACTTTAGTAATAGCTCATACCGCATAAAATCAAGAGAAGAACAAGTTGAAGAGCGAACAATAAATCAAAGAGAAACTCATACAGTTTATAATATATGAACCCCGCAATAATTAGGGTAAATGCTATTATATATGTAGGTCAAACATCGCAAAATCTTGAAAAACGAATTAAAGCACACAAATATGCATAAACCCAAATCACAGCCCTACATAAACATAAAATAACTGGAAAACACAATTTCAATTACAACAATGCAAAGATTTTAGCAACTGAGAAAGACAAGAAATGTAGAGAAATTTTAGAAATGTTACACATTCGTCAAAATTTGGAAAATACAGTAAATGAAACAACAGATATAAAACTTCTTAATTCTATCTACAAGGATTTAATAAACCTCAAAAATAATACTCATACACGTAGAATTAATATACAATAAACATCAAACAACATAACTCGAAACTCATTCTTTAAAGATCTACCATAAAATTCACACACATAAACCCATAATAAAAATTTAAATATAAATTTTCTGGATTAGCATAAAAAATCTCAAGATCTCAAGTTTTTTTAGATGTTTTTTCATGAGGGAGATGAGCTTTCCAATAGATCAATGAGGCGAGATAACCAAACTCAATCTGTTTTTCTAAACTGATCAATAGATCCCTTTCAAATTCTTTTAGACATTCTATGTCGCATTCACTAATGAATATCAAAAAATGATGAGATTGGTATTATGTTCCTTATGTTATGGACGCTTCCTCTATTTTTCAGCGTGCTTAAATATATTGCAGTCATTCATTTGATTTACTAATATAGGTGTGGACGATATTTCACGATATCCGCCCTTAAAATCAATTATTAGGAAAAACCTCCACACCAACCACTTTATAATCAACAGATGTTAAAGGCGAACAGAACATTCGTTTGTATATCTTTTTGTAGAGTTAGTAATTCGTTTTTTCTGATGAAGGTTCTATGATTTTCATTATTTCAGATACCAGGCAATTTCAGCATAAAAATGTTTTATACAAATATATATATATATATATATATATATATATATATATATATATATATATATATATATATATATATATATATATATAGAATAAGATAAATTTATTGAGAAACATTCTTTACATTGTAGAATTACATTCATTTCAATTGATACAATAATTACAAGTAGGAAGAATGCTCTCAAAAGGACTGAATTCAGTTTTGAGCCTGATCTTCCATTCAGCCCTCGAGCAAAAATATTGGTTCAAACAAAAATATTGGTTAAATTTATATTTACAATAATATAAAACTTTAAAGAAAAGAAAAAAAAATTACCTCAGAAATATTAAACATTTGAGACAATTTCACATGGTGAAGAACATTTGTGTTAAAAAAATATAAAAACATATGATACAAAAAATTAATTCATACATTATTGCCTACATTCGAATCATCGAAATACTCTGCCACACTATAGTATGCCTTTGTTAAGAGCAGAGATTTAACTCTCCTCTTAAACAAATGAGCTTTCAGTACTTTCAAATTTCATGGTAAATGGTTGAAAATTTTAATACTCTGATAATAAAGAGAGTGCTCAAATTTAGCTGTTTTATGCATAGGAATAAGTAGTACATCCCTGTTCCTTGTTGAATACTCATGATTACTATTCAATTTAATAAACCTATCTTCATTTTCTTTAACATATAACAAACATCTATAAATATATAAACACGGTAAGGTGAGTATGTAATTATTAATGAAGATAGGTTTACAAGATGTTCGTTGATGAATATTGAATATTAATCTAAGTATTCGCTTCTGTGTAATAAACACCCTATTTATTTCTGTAGAGCAGCCCCACAGCAGAATATTATAATTTAGATGACTATATACAAGACTAAGACTAAGAAATTGCAAAAAATGAGTTACTCAATTTTTCACATACACCTCAATGTGTGATGTCCATCTCAAATTTCTGTCCACATATATTCCAAGAAACTTTGTTGATTGGGATGATGATATAGTGTTGTCCCCATATTTAACATCCAAGGTACTAATTCCATTGCCCTTCAGACAAAAATGAACTATATATTATTATATATATATATATATATATATATATATATATATATATATATATATATATATATATATATATATATATATATATATATATATATATATATATATATATAGCGTTAGGTAAAGAGTTCTTAATATAATATTGATTTTGGTTTATTATATGTTTTAAAATTCAAGAAAGCCATTTAGAAAGATTATGTACAAGGGATTGAATATATGTTACAATTGGTCTTAATGGAATGTTATTTTTATGTATTTTGGGTAACCCATAAAATTTGGGGGCAAACTGTTATGTTGGATTAAATGTTTAGATATTTTTGGTGATATTAAACTAAGTTTCCTAATTTATTATTAGTTTGTTAGTTTCATTCTGCAAAGTTTTTGTTAGATCTGTATTAATTTTTTATAGGTAGTTGTATCACTGAGCATTTCGTTAATTTTTTGTTTATATTCATTCGTTTCTCGAATGACTGTAGACTGAAAGATAGTAGTGTTGATAATGAGCAGACCGCTCGAAATATGTCGACTCAATGTTGTAATATTGTTTTATTATTCAATATAGTTGTGAAACATTAAACCAAGGGTTTGATTAAAATTTTTAATTATATGCATGTTTATAAACGTCATAGCCCTGTGAAATAATTTTCTGTTATTGATTTTCCATCTTAAAAATATTAGTATATGTATTTAGAGTTCTAAATTATATTAAACTCTTGATGTTTCACGATTATATTTAACAATATGAATTTGTCAACATGTTTCGAGCGTGAGATAATTTTCAAGACTGTCTTGAATCAATTAAGAATGTCAAGTCAAGAATGTCTTGAAAATGAGCTCACGCTCGAAACATGTTGACAAATTCATATTGTTAAATATAATCGTGAAACATTAAGCCAAGCGTTTAATTTTATTTAATATTTAATTATGTTTCATCAAGAGTTGAGCAGGAATTCAATCTCAGTTATTTAGAGTTCACTATTGTACTGCACAGTGATTTTGCAATTGAACATTTTGAAAAATAATGAAACGAAAATACTATTTCAACAATGTACTGTATATACACATTGAACTTTCCATTGAATCCATTCAATTTCACTTATAAGATATATACAGCACTAATGTTGCACAAAACGTCAACTGTATAGGTTGCAATTCGTAGTACGTTGCTATAAGCATGTCGGTGACGTGAACGCACGAGATTTACGCCAGTCATGAGCATGTCGGTGATGCGAACCCATAAGATTTTCCCCTACCTTACAGTGGCCAACCACTAAAGAAGTTTTTACTTCTTTAACATTAAATTTCAACAGACAATTTAAGCCAAAAACTCTTGATACTATTTTTGATTTGATTTGATTTTCATTGTTTAGGTGTTCATTGAAAATTATCTCAGCAACAGACCTGAAAATGGAAAAATATGATTTCTAGTTGACATTTCGTTACGAATTGTAGCGTTATCAAAACTTTGAAATGAATCGTTTTAATTGAATGGCATTTAATGATACAAAAAAATTGTTCATCAAATATTTGGTCATTTATATTCGTTATTTAATAATAATGATTTCAGATATTCTAGTGTAAGAACACCTTTAGAATTCAGTTAGCCACAAGATCGTGAAACATAAAAACCACTCCCCCAATTATATCTGGAAAAGATTCCTGTATTTTCCCTATATTGGCTTTGGTTCTTCACGATCTTCAGATAAATTCTTTTTAATTTCCTAATGGCCATTCAGGGAAAACGCAATTTATAGAATGGGAGTTGTGTTCTTCAAGCCCCAACTATGAATGGATTTATTGTCATATAAGTTATCCCCTCGTGCATAAAGTAGAATTAAACTCTTAAAAATAATCTTCTGGGCTGCTAGGTAAGTACATATAGGTATTGAGTATATACAGGGTGTCTCAAAACGATCCAACTATTTCAAGAGTGAGCGAGAAGCAAACAAGGTGCGGGGGAGGGGTGGCGCGAGCGTCGTTTACTAGAGCTTTTCTTAAATTTTTAGTTGCCTTCATGCCGTACACGGGAGAGCAACGTTCGTTTTGCGTGCGCGCGTATTTCGAGAACAATCGATCACTCATTAGAGTTCGACGGATGTATCGGTTACATTATCGATTGCGTAAGATTGCGGAAACTCCAAGCAATGCAACAATTTTAGTTTGGATCCAGACATTCAATACAACTGGAAACACTATTGGCGAAATCCATCACGGTCGTCCAAGGACAGCAAGAACTCCTGGAAACATTCAGTCAGTTGCAGATTCTGTAAGCCGACAGCCTCGACTCAGCGTTAGAAAGCGTGGGTCTCAGCTGGGGTTATCAAGAGCGACAATTCACCGCATAATGCGATCTGATTTACACCTAAAGGCCTATAAAATTCAGATTGTGCAAGCTCTTCATGATAATGATTACGAATTAAGATTGAATTTTGTGAATGTTATGTTAGAGAGATTTAACAATTTCAACAACATTTTTTTTAGCGATGAGGCACATTTTCATTTGGACGGATACGTCAATCGTCAAAATTGTCGTTTTTGGGGAGAAACGAATCCACACACATTACATCAGCGCCCGTTGCATAGCCCCAAAGTGACTGTGTGGGTCGCTATGTCAGCGAACTGCATTATTGGGCCGTATTTTTATGAAGACAACAGAGGACATGCAGTGACTGTAACTTCTGCTCGCTATGTGGACATGATACGCAATTTTTTCGGGCCTCAACTGCAACAATGTGGGCATTATAACCGGCTGACATGGTTTCAACAAGATGGGGCCACATCGCACACCACTAACAACTCTTTAGCTGCATTGCACGAGTTGTTCCAAGAAAAGGTGATTTCACGAAGAGGTGATATTGAATGGCCACCGCGGAGCCCTGACGTGACTCCACCTGATTTTTTCTTGTGGGGTTATCTTAAGAGCATAGTCTACGAGAATAATCCACAAAATTTGACACATTTAAGAAACAATATTGAAGAAAAAATCAGGAGTATTCCTCGACCACTTCTTCAAAAAGTTTTTGAAAGTGTACGCAAACGGTTTGAGGAGTGCCGTCAACGTGGTGGCCGTCATTTAAATAATGTAGTGTTTAAAAAGTAAAATTTTGTTCCTTATCTTTTAATTCGTATCAATAAATGTATAGAAAAATAAGTTTACTGTATTTTTTTTGGATCAACTAAAGTAGTTGGATCGTTTTGAGACACCCTGTATATATATATTTGATAAACTTCATATTGCATATCATATTGCCATCTTCGAGATTTTTCATATTGATCTGTTGTAGATCCTTTTGGACCTCCTTTATCCACACTGTTCCTCATTTACTATTCATAATTATATCGAGTAGTTTCTTCGGTATTCTGGACTGTCTCATTATGTAGACATATAAATATATATATATATATATATATATATATATATATATATATATATATATATATATATATAAGAAAATTAACGCTAGAACATTCATTTGAAAAATTCAAATTAATCAAGAGAATGTTATAGAAGAGCTAGATATGTGAACGTGTACGATGTGATGTCTCCACTATCCTTCAAGGGATAAATGTTAGACAAATATTGAAATATATATTATAATATATAATTATAATATATAATATATATTATATATATATATATATATATATATATATATATATATATATATATATATATATATATATATATATATATATATATATATATATATATATATATATATATATATATATATACGGATATATATATATATATATATATATATATATATAGTAATATAAAGTAAAAGTTTATTTCAAGTAGTTATGTATATAAAAAAATAATCTTATTTGAACGATATTGCATATATTCGGTTATTTTTGTCTGACGTCTTTTGCTGTACCAGTAATTTTCCTGTATTTTTTAAATTATTCTATTCTTGTCTTGTGACATTGAGGCATCTTTGTGATAAAGGAAGTACGTTTCGTATCAGTATCAGAAAAAAAAATTTTTCGACAATACAAAGTGATTTCCTTTAACAGCCATGTTCACAGTTTGAAAGTTTGTGAGCAACTTAGAATGTGATAACATATCAAGTCCATTACTTCTACTTATTACTCATGGTCAACATCAGTCTATACGTGCAATCCCAATTTGTGAACAAAAGAACGAATTCTTAGAAAGTTTGGTTTGCATGATGCCGAAAGTCGAGTTTATTATCAGGCTAGGATAATAAAGCGACAAAAGAACGTACACAATGCACGGATTTCACTAATTTTGGCAATTTAAAAGGTACTTGTTATTACTTAATGTTGTCGTTATTGGGAGGGTGTAATGCTGTATGGAGTGCATCATTGTATTGAAAACAAGTTAAACCAACCAAAGACGAATGATTTCAACGGTTTAGGGAGCTTGTCGTTAAATCGAGGAAAGCACCCCAACCCCTATGGCAAGCGTGATGTTTTATTGCCAAATACCTCCTATGGATATGTCATTTGGCAAAGACTGGAGGAGACCCTCGTTCTGCAGTGGACGGACAGAGGTTGATGATGATATATATATATATATATATATATATATATATATATATATATATATATATATATATATATATATATATATATATATATATATATATATATATACTAGCAGACCCGGCGAACTCCGTTTCGCCACCAGATGGCTTCGTTTTATGTAACATTTCGTTTGGTGATTAAAAGATGAAGAAAATTTTTTTTTTATTTTATATCTGAAAAGGAAAAATTTTATTTCATTTCACAACAGTAATGAATTCATTTCGATTACAAAAATGAAATGTTATTTAGTTGAACTTCTCTAAGTATGGTAATGATGGAAATTTCCATCATGTCTGACAGGTGAATTTGAGAAGTCTACAGTGAAAATTTATAGTTATTTATTTAGAATATTTATTGAGTCAATAATATAGTTATTCATTTAGAAAATTATTAAGTATTTGTACTAGTCCATTGTTATTCAACAACATACGTGTAATTGACATGTCCTCATACTTGACCAATGTGGTCTACTCCCTCTGAAGCCTGATGATGCGAATAATACTTCGCGAAACCGGTAGCTAATTAAACCAAATTTTGGAGTTGTGAGAATTGTGTTTCATTTAACCCTCATTATAAAAATGAACTCACACAGGGATAATACCATTTCATATATATATATATATATATATATATATATATATATATATATATATATATATATATATTGTATATTTTATGTGAGCTAACGCCTACGTGACATTTTTTTCAATATTCATTGTTTTTTCATATTTTCTTTTCTTTTGTTTTTGATATTAGAACATAACAACAGAGAAAACGTAATAGTGAACAAGGATATAACTCTAACCCCTTATTCACATTTTTATCCGTATAAAGTCAGTGGGGAAATGTTTTTAGAGCATTTTAATAAAAAAAAAATTTCATGGATAACAAATTGAAACAACAAAGCCAAAGAATGAAATCTTACGCTTAGACAACATCTATTTGAAAGAACAAAAATCAGATGAACTCATATTAACATTTTTTTCCAGTTATCAACTGGCAATATTTAGCAGTCCTCTCACTTACAATTTCCAATCTGTTCGTTCCAAGAGAAGCTTCCCATGAAGCCCTATTAGATTGCCGATATTCCTTGGGGTTAAACGAAACTCTATATGACGTCAAGTGGTATAAGGACGGATCAGAGTTCTTCAGGTAATTAAAAATCCCTCCTTCACTTTTAAATAATCTTTTTCAAGGGTGGAAAGTACTTATTAGTTGAAACCTCAGAAAATCAATGAGATTTGAAATTCTGAAGTCTGGTCAATAACTACCTACTTGCAATAAATATTTTTATGAATAAGGCCAAAGTTAAAATGTTAAGTTAACTATAAACTTTTTCAGATAATATGAAATTTATTTTTCATTTGTTTACTCATTCACTTAAGTCTATATATGTAATAATATTTATTTATTTGAAGCTATACAAAAAAATACATATTTTGAACTGTCAATTTTGAATTACATACCTACCTATCTCATTATTTAAAATATACTTTCTTAGATCACGCTTAAATATCTTAATACTAGTACTAGTTTTCAATGTACTCGGTAAATTATTGAAAACCTTAAATCCGTCATAGCATATGCTATTTTTAGATTTAAAGAGCTTACAACTTTGGATATAAAAACTAACAGTGTTTCTAGCATTAAACCTATGCACATAATTGACATATGTCACATTTTTTATTATATTAATTGAAAGCAACTGATTTTTTATTTTAAATATGAATATGAAGAGTATTTTTTGTTTAACAGACATTAGTTCCAAAGACATCAGCATAATTTTAACAGGGGTATACCTATTTCACTTTAAAATTGTTCGCATGGCTCTATTCTGTAACTTTTGTAATTGTTGAATTTTTTTTTATTCAAACTAAATAACAAAGTGGAGCAATATTCAAAATGTGGCATTATTATTGATTTGAACAAAAATATTTTCACATATGTCGACAGATTTTTTCCTTTTCTTTTCAAAAATTTGATGTTTTTTAGAGATATTTACGTTGTTTGTTTATTTGTAACAGCCGTTTACATATGTTTCAAGCTAGTTTTTTAGAGATTTTAGATGATATGAAATCAACATGATCATTGAAACTCAATATTTCGTCTAAAATATAATGCCTAAATATTTTACTTTTTCTTCTCTTCTAATTTTTTTTTCATTAATCTCTACAGTTGTATCATCATTTTTATTAATTTTGAGGGTTTTAATTGTACCAAAAACTATGCAGTTAGATTTTTGCACATTAAGGGATAAGCTATTGTCACTTAACCATTCATTAATTGCAGAAAGGTCTCTATTGATCCCCTCTGTCATATTCTTAATATCTTTGCCACATATATAGAGCATAGTATTATCAGCGAATAAACGTATAGAATATTTTTTCACATTGAGAGACTAACATATATATATGAAGGTTTTGTTTGATATATATATATATATATATATATATATATATATATATATATGCCAGAAATATTCATTGTAGTTTAAATTGGCTTACTACATAATTTCCATTTGATAAATTGACTACACACTATCCCAGATAATCGAATACTAGAGTACTTATATGAAAAATAAATTGAAGTGCTTTAAAATATATTATTGGGCCCAAGCAGTTTCACACATGATACAAAATACTATATTGCAAATTGAATACCATTATGTTGTTAACCCTTCAGCAAAGAGTAGTAGTACTCATTATCTCATTTGTTTTGTGGTAATTCATTGTTCTAGGTCATATAGAAAGAATGCATTGTTTTAAAACACATCTACAGTAGTTTCTACATCTAGCTATATAGCAAATGAATTGAATGTTCAGAGCTAAAGCGTCTATTTCTATGTTTGATATGGTCAATAAGAGTATTCGATAGAATAGTACTGATTATAATAGGTGTTTTGTTGAATTACTTGACAGAATATTGTGATGAAACATGCAATGTTCAACATTAAGTCAGGTTCAATATACACACAACAGTTGTTTTCATTATTTCATTCATTTTGTGGTAACTAATTGTTCTAGGTCATATAGAAAGAATGCACTGAAGAAAACAAATCTATATTTGTTTATACATCTAGGTATATAGCAGCTGAATTGAATGTTCAGAGCTAAAGCTGCTATTTGTATGTTTAATATCATCAATAAGTGTATTTGATAGAATACTACTTATTATTATAGGTGTTTTGTAGAAATACTTGCCAAAATAATGAATGGAACATGCAATGTTCAACACTAAGTCAGTATCAATATACTACACAATTGAGATTGAACTTTTACTTACCTCTTGGTGAAACATGATTGAATAAAAATTTAAATCAAACTGTTGGCTTTATGCATCATAAATTTGTGAAACATTAAGTCAAGAGTTTGATTTGAATTCTTACTACACAATTCATTATTCAAAAAATTGTGTTAGTTACGAGCTTCATTTCAATATAAAAAATTTAATCTCAATTTAGTATAAGCAATTTAACAATGAAATATCCAAAACACAATACTTCGATCATAAAGATGAAAAGATGTTAGAACAATTCTTGCTGAATTGAAAATTCAATACAGTATTGAGAGATAATTCAAAACAGTAGTAAAATATTGTTATTGAGACTAGTAGAATAGATACATGATAACTGAAGGGAATGATAATTGTATATTATAAGGAAAAAGAACAAGAAAACTTCAATTCATTGATGTTGCATTATGTATTTTCTTGAAAATTAAGGCAGACTTAAATAAGCAGATATGACCTGAGTAAAAGTTGAAAATGTTTTCTATAAAACATAAAATTCAGTGAAATATACACCAATGGGTGAAATATTTATGTTCTATTGATGTATTTTATATATTTATTCGTTTAGAAAATGGAATACCAACAATAGCATTCACACATTGAAAAATAAAGAAATGATAATGTATATATAACTAATACTTCACACATGCATATATAATTAATCTCTAACTAAATCAATGATGAATACTTAAATAAGCATTTGTGACCTGAGTGAAAGTTGGAAATGTTTAACATAATCCATCATAAAATTCAGTGATATATACCCATTGGGTGAAATATTTATGTTCTATTGATGTATCTTATATATTTATTCATTTAGAAAATGTAATACCGACAATTATGAAACCAACAATAGAATTTACATTGAAAATTAAAGAAATGATAAAACATTTATAACTAACACATCTTACATTGCATATATAATTATGCTCTAACTAAATCAATGATCAATATATATTATATCCATATATATTATTTTCAATATTTAATACAATAAAAAATGATAAATTTTTCAATTATATTCAAAACTGAGTTAGATAACTGCAACCACCTTATATTATTGCATTGAGATGATAAGTGTAGCTAAATGACTGAGTTAGTGTTGAAATTTATCATTATTCATGTCTTTTCTCTATACCCTTGTTCTGTATACCTTGTATTCTGTATATATTTTTTCATGAAAATGTTGGAAAAAAATTCAGCACAAATATCGTTCGGGTAAAACGAAATGATTGCATTTTAATATTTTAGATGAAAATATATACAATATGAAAAAAAAAATTGTATAATTAACGTATTTGAACAATTCCGAAAATTTTTATGTGTTCTCCTGGGTCTAAACTACTAAAACAGCAAGTTCATGTAATCATACCAACATCCCAAGAAGTTGTATAGATGATTTTCTGAAACTTACACCTGACAATAATTTTCTGCCAAGCCACTTAATGCTAGATAAGTAGCTAGATCGTAACATATGTCATAAGATGAAATAAGTTGAATAGAGCTCAATTGAAGTTGAGAATTTCCTTGAAATTGAGCTCAATTTCAAGGAAAAACTCAATTAGCACTTCATAATACATTTTCACTTATATTGAATAACTTACAGCGAACAAACAAACCAAATAAAGGAGTGAACTTGTTGGTGATTTTTAAATGAAATAAAACATGATAAGAAAACTTCATGTTCATTCGCAATTAATTCAGTATTTTTTGAAATGCAATTGATAACTGCAACAATTCGAAAACGAAAGCTTGACAATGAAACAATTGGGTTCACAAAATCAGCTTCAGTCAAAAATTTATATCGTAGGGAGGAAGAAGCTGCAAGAAAACCTCCTTGGGGTTTTGAACCATTGTTACAAGTCTTAAAATTTAGTGATTTTGGTTAGCTGCCTGACCTTTTTTGTCTCAAATCCAAATACAATATTTATTGCATGTTCAGAAATATAAGTGCGAGGTAAAAAATTTCCTCTGTTGTTAGAGTCAATTCTGATTTTCATTCCACATTTCTCCTAATGAGATCATTTCTTTTTTTCTTACTATGTAGTGAGACAAAAAAGATCAACTTGACTACCACAGGATCGGAGGAACATTCAATGTAGTAATGAACAAAACTTCTAAAAGATATTCAGTCTTCACTGTTGATTGTAAAGAAATATAGAACCTTATAATTTGAGTAGAAAGAATGAGTCGTACTAATGATTGATTAAAAAATTGATTTAAGTAAATTCTAAAGTTTATAATCGTTAAAATCTGTCAATGAAAGTCCAACTAAAGTACATTTATGTTTGAAGATAAATATATTATATATAAATGTATAATATATGTGAAGTAATGATACTTCTAGAGAAAAGGAAGTTAAAATTCCTGGTGACTCATTTATACTTTGCTTACAAAATTACCCAGCATGAAGAAGTAAATAAATATAAAATAAATATGTATAAAATAAATCAATCGTGAGGTGTTATTTTTTACACATTTCGAGCATATAATGCAATATATAATAACTACCTAATACTTTAGAAAATTTTCGAACCATTTTATAGAAAAGGTTCGAAAATGAACAACTATGAAAAACCAAATTTGTTTTTAACCCTTAAAAACTAAAAATAGACGTTAGCCACCAAATTTGAACGGACAATGAAGCTCCAGGTGCCAATAAGATTGTGTTAAGATTTTTGATGTGGAACATGTTCAGGTAATCAGGTTCTTAGTGTAGGTATCATCTGCAATCAAAAAAATATGTATATGAAAAATAATCGAAGAGGACACTAATACCATAACAATTACAATCAGTATTATGATTTTATGTAGGTTATAATGCTATTCCTGTATTAAGTCCAACTAGTAGTAAATTTTCAAATTACATAATTTTTCCACAAAACTACTCGAGATTGCTTCAATAATTGAATTAGATTACTTCAGTTATTAAATTATCTGGCTGTCGTTCGAAAGTCAAACCTGATGAAGTTATAAAATCATCAAAATTATCAGAAATTCCTTGCGCATTTCTTTCATCGAGCAAATTTATAGGAGCGAATATATTTCACCAATATTTTTGCAATAGTCTTTTTGCATCTGTTATTTTGGATCTCTATACCATGACCAATGATCTATGTGTCCTACAATCTAACGACTAATTAATTTTTTAGTCACGAATATTCCAAATCCAAGGGCATATTTCTTTTGTTTTTCTTTTTTTTTTGTTTTTTTGTAACTTATTAACATCATTTCATTCATGATCTGTGTCAAGAATTCCCTTGTTATTATTTGCCATTTTATTGTTGATATATTGGCATCAAGAGAATGAAAATGTTTTCATCCGTCATTTTTTCTCAATTTTTTTTATGAATTTTCTCGGTTTTTGCATCTGAACAAAATTCATCATGGTCCACAAGAACAGAAACACAAGCATTTATATTTCAACAGTAAAAACTAAATATTAGGAACGGTTCTAATTGAAAATATTTAATTTATTCGTCATGCCTATTGATTGTTGAGTGTTAGAGGCATAAAGCCGTATTAAATAATGTAGGTTGAAAAAGTGATATTATTGAGTAATAAGTTATAATTGAACCAAATTTTTCGAGTCGATGAAATGAAAAACGAAATCACTAAATAACGAAAAATACCTGATGAATTGATTACTTACCTGCTGCCAAATTTTCTTTCACCAAAGGTTCAGTACTTAATAAAGTTGTCAATCTATGTCTTTCCAAATTTTTCTGCAAACAATCGCAAAAAAGGAACAAAATTTTTTCCTCCATAATATTTCCAGGATAATAATTGAAGGTGGAACTTGCGTCACCTAAAAATACATTGAATAACAAAAATAGTATACCATAGACTTAGTAATTTAATTCAATTAGTGAATAATTGAATTAAAAGAAATAGATATCAAAGATTATTCATTTTACGTATCAATCAGACATGAGAAACATTCTTGACGGAAAATTATTATCGATGTCGTTACTTTAACATAAATGACTAGGGTGTACTTTCAGAAGGGATATAAATCGGAAAGGCACTTAACTAAAACGAATACAACGAAAAGTATCAATTTGTTGAAGTTATTAAATTTTTCCGGTCACCTGAGACATTATTTCTCAGCATTGCTGGGGAATATACTTTTTTGGCTTGTCAAATAATATGAAATAATGACCCTTAATGGAATAAATGCGATTTCAATTGTAAGCTCTGTTAGGATATTTATTACATGTTCAAATGTAGGGCTGAATAGATTCGAAAAAATGATTGAGAAATAAGCAATAAGAACAATTTTTTATGAAATGAATTCAAACATTTCCCATATAGTCATGAAATAAATGGAGCGCGTATAACAAACATTCGTATTGCTTTTAATTATTGGAAGGCACATAATAACCTAATAGTGAGAAAAATCTGAAAGTTCAACTGTTTAAAAAATAGAAGGAATAATAAAAACGGAAATAAAAGTTAGTAAATAAAATATTATCCAGAAGAAACTGATTTATAAACAATAGTTTGGGTTATATGATTTATCATTTTTTGACCAATTTTTTTCAGCGCTAAAATTCTGAATTGTATAATGTTTCATAAATATCCGAAAATTCATCAATGAAAGGAAATATTTGATATTATTAATGTCGTGCAAGTACTTACCCGTTTTTTCCTGTAGAATTTCACGATAAATTTTCATCGGTTCATAACTCAACTTTCACAAAACTGCTAAACAATGGTATGTTATATTTGACTGAAAGAGAATAAATTTCACAAACATTCACGAAAAATACAATTAAATTATTTCACAAGACTTTCGTGTAACACGCTTAAAGTTAGACTGGTTCGGTAAAATATACCTACACATATTTGTACGAGGTCACTTATCTCCAGATGTTCTCAAGTGCCCTACGAGTGAAAATACTAATAGGGATCTCGGACCGTATGGTTGTTGACATTATACGTAATAAATAATGTCAACAAGTATCGATTACCTACTAATGTAATCAATACAACAATTAGTTCAATTCGTTGGATATTTTCTGAATTCAAATTTTTCGTGAAAGAATAATTTAAAAAATCTCGAGAAATCTTTTCGTCTTAATAGATCGTTAGGGGTCGTACGAGACAAGGTCTGTTTCGGCAAATATAAAGCAATGGGAAATCATGATGAAAAATAAGAGAAATCTGTAATTTATTCCAAATTAGCTAGTATTTTGATGCCTAAACCATTTCGCAATCATAGTGTGAATAAGTCAAAATTTCATTTAAACAGACTTGTACAAATTATTTGATTGAAATGCAAATCTCATATCAAAGTAATGAAGCAGAATCCCTTCAATTTTTTCGGGTATTTCTGAAATGGAAGTTTTGAAGAGGAATAATTCGAGAAAATATGGTGAATTTATTTCTTTATTTCCGGTCAATATTAAATTTTTGAAAGAGCTTAATAAAAATACTTTTAATTTTTAATCATTGATCTAATAAACAGTACTGGATTCAAACGATAATGTTACTTGATCTACATTGTCAAGAAATGAAAATGTGTAATAAAATGTTAAATTTATACACAATAAAAGAGCCTTGCTTCAATCGAATAATCAAATATCGGTTAACTGCTCATTATATTGTGAATTCATGCAACCAATCCTTTATAAAACAAAACTTTCGATTTGCTTCAGCATTACGAAGTACAGTTCATACTCGTCAAACTCATGGGAAAACGAACTATATGAGTGCATCGTTCGAACGTAAAATGTTTCATAAAATATAGAATATGATATCGATTATTTTCCATATAAGTACCAATGAAATCCTGTCGAAAAAATTCTATGAAGATATAATTTTATTCGATATTCATTGTTGTGTTAATTAATACATTTTGAATAAAAATGATAAATTGCCATGTGTCCATACTCTAGAAATATATTTTTTTCAAGTATATTTTCACTGAATTTGAATGGAATACAATGTTCGTTCGAAAGAAGAGGGGAATTTTGAATTTTCTTAAAGTATTCAATTATTTATCAATATCCATTTTATTTCCTTCAAAGAAATCCCCCTTAGATATAATGCTCTTATGGCAGCGCTTCTTCTCATCCTTGAAGCTCTGAAATGCGCTATTCCGATTTTATGTCATCAATTTTGGCTTTCCTTTCATTGATTGCTTCAGTCATTGGGAAAAGGAAAAAAGCGAATCTGGTCAATACGGTGGTTGTTTTTGTCCAAACAATCACTAACAAGCATTGATGTGTGAGCTGGTGCATTATCATTCTGATTCCGATCGTTTGAGCCGTACTGCTTTACGCAAACGTTGAATAACTTCTATGTAGTAATCCGTATTAACCGTATGAGCTATTAGGAAGAACTCATGGTGCATCACGCCGTTGTAATCGAAGAAAACAGTGAGCAAAACCTTCACATTGGATCGAACTTGGCGTGCCTTTTTCGATCTAGGCTCTTCTGACCGATTCAATTGGAATTATTGGGCCTTTGTTCCGACGGCCTAGCCATGTATTCACGTTATGTCACCAGATATGCCCTTTTTGAGCAAATCTGATGCAATACGAAAGGGACCTTGCTTTTGCTCAACATTTTGCAATTTGAGATTTACGTTGCTTGTTTATTTGTAACAGCCGTTTACATATGTTTCAAGCTAATTGGCTCTCATCAGATCGGCGTAGTTCAAGTTATTAGATGTTGTCACTTGAAAGTTGTTAGATGTTGACACTTGAAAGTTGTATTGTACTATGTTATTTGAACGGCTGTTACAAATAAACAAGCAACGTAAATCTCAGGTAAATACCGAAAACTATTAACTCCTTTTTCATCCTGACAAATTTTGCAATTTCTTAACAAACTTCGCTACCTCACGTTCCATGTCCAAAACATCCGAGAAAAGTGCATGGCACGAGCCGATTGATATGCCAACGTCCTGTGCAACATCCCTACTAGGGATTTGACGGTTTTACAGAAACATTTTCGTCATTGGTTCGTTGTTTTCTTCGTTTTTTGAGGTGGTTGCAACTTTAGGATATTCTTCATCATCAACACCTTCTCGAATATGCTTGTACCACTTATAAACAAGTTTTTGTGACGAAGTAGATTCTCCGAATGCCACAATCAATATTTTAAATGCGTTGGAGCACTTTTTTTTATCGTAACGTAAAATTTAATACAGATTATTTGAGCCATTTTTTTGAAAAGTAAAAAATCGAAATAACTATTGAAGATCGTGACTAACCTTTTCAGTTGTCGGAAACAAACTTCTCATCTAAAAGGGCTGATAATTGCAACATATTTGAAATACCACCTTAACAAAAAAAATTTTGATAATCGAATGTGTACAGCCTGCAAAAATTCGAAATTCACCTTTTCTTTTGAACAGTCCTATTATGCAGTTGGAAAAAAATTCTCAGGGCATTTTTGATATCTCAATATTATGTTTTGAAGAATTGCAATTTGTATATCTAGAAAAAAATTAAAGGATTGTCTTTCAAAGAATTCAAGTCTAAGGAGTTACTGTGAAAAGTCCACTGTGAAAAAGATGTAGCAGATGAAGATACGGTAAAGTCCTATTTTGATAAAGCAGTTGAAAGCAGCAAACTTAGTTTTTTTTTTGTTTTCTGCGATAAACATTTGCAGTTATTGTATTAATGAGAATAATTGAACATTAGTCGTTTCGAATTCGAATTATAATACTTTCGATTGATATCATGTAAAGAATCGATCTAGTGAGCAGACATTTCTTCCTAAAAAATTTAGATTAGAATTTTTCTGTTCGATAACAACAATGAAATAATTTACAATTAGCTGAACTTTCCAATCACATTTAGAGAAATTGCTGTTTTCCATCTAATATGTAATTGAATTAAGGGTAATCATTTATTATATTCACTCAAATGCTATATTTTTTCGTTGGTTATGTTGTTTTTCATTATTTGAACCACAGATAATTCAGAACGTTTAAATTAGTCATTATATGAATATAAAAGATATCTTTACCGGCAGTTGTTAATATAGTTTATACAGCATATTTATCATAATAAGAATAGGTACAGTGTGATATGCAATTTCACAAGTAAAAATTTAATGAACTTGAAATCATATACCTAACTTTTTCGAATTTCAAGACAACGACCCCTATTCAACCTTGTAGCTTCTGGCGGAAAACAAATCATATGAATATAAAGCAAACAGGCATCTGGAAAATACGAGTACCTAGTTCAGTTCTTTTTATACATCAATTATTTTTTGATAGAACAAATCATATTTCGATATTGTATTGTAATACTTTGTAACATCAACTCAAAAATCAAATCGAAAAATCAATTTTCTGTAAATCGATTATTAAGACTCGAATTTTTACGTTTATCGATTCAATATTTGGATTTGAATCTAAGTGAAAATCGATTTCGAATAAATCGCCCTTGCCAAACTTGAAACACATCCAAGCCTAGGTAGGTATATTGGTTTTCGTATCTGAGTTCAGATTTGTTCTTCATAACGTCATATACGTCATCATAACGTTTCTGAGGTAATGAACTGAAGAACTAGAGCAGTGATTCTTAACCACTTTGCTCCGGTACAGTTAAATGACGCGAGATTCTTCAAGTGTACCTCCAAATTAACCTGATACTCCCACGATGCAATTTCTAGATTTTCAAGTTGAGCACCTTAGAATTTATAGACCTTAAAATCGTACAGAAGACAAAATGTCGATGAACATCAACAATTCGTCCCAAAACAAATTCGTTACATTTGAATTTTTAGAAAAAATAAAATGAGTTTCACCCAGAATTCAATTAGGTACCTTCTAATTATCTTTCATATTTTTCGAGCTTCCTGACGTTTGTTCTCTGTTATTAGCTTCCCGGCTCTGCTCGTATAAAGAATGAATATTTTTGTTTACGGTTCACTAGCGTGACCTGATTAAGTTATGTAAACAAATATCCTAAAACAACGATAAAGTGCTATAATGATCCCAAGACCTTGACAGCAGTCAACAGATTTGTTGCATATATAATATTCAACTCAGATTTCAGTTTGATGAATTTCGTTCGCAATAGTTAATATTCATTCGGAGCCCTTATATTTGCGATTTTCAATTGGAAACGAGCATCTGAAACTATAGACATTCTCACATTTTAAACGACAAAGAATCGGATTAATACATGAGTAAACATTCAAATAAAACTTCACAATAGGTACACCTAAAAAATTATAGAAAAACTATTTTATGGTATAGGAGCATAATTAAAGTTTTGAATACTCGAAAATTATATTATTTCTGTGCTCTGTTGCAACTTTTTTTGCCCGCAATCTCAAGTCAGATTTTTCGAACTGAAAATTCTCGAAAAATATGGGGCTGTTATATCTTAGTTCACCGACACCTGATGAACAAGACAAAAAACCCGGACATTTAGGCGAAATATGTTTTTTTCACGACATATCTGAAAAAATATTTTCTGCAAACAAAATAAAAACATCGTTATAAATTTTCATTAATTCATACAGTGTGCCATTGAAATCGACTTCATTTTATGTAACCCCAACAAATAATAGACATTTTAATAGAAGCACTTCTTCTGTTGTATTATGGTAACAAAAATAACTAAAGCGCTTTTTTCAGGTACCAATCAAATTATTATATGATACTTCTAATGACTTATACTTGATAATTTGAAAAAAAAAACTACTACACCAATGATATTCTCATACATCTAGTAAGATAGCCAAATCCCTATAATATTGTTTTAATTGTAAATATAAATTATTTCAAGTAAGTTCTAAAACTTTCAATTTTAAGGAGATCAAGTTTTTTCAAACTATTTTGATTTATGTTAGTCTTCCCAATTTTCAATGAAATATCTTTCTGTTCCAACAAGAATTTGTAAAAGATCGAAATTTTTCCAAAGAGATCAAATAAAAGATTTGATCAAATTGATTTGACATTGATTTTATTGATTTGAAAATGAGCCGTTAAGCGAGTTTCTTTATTCCGTCCATTGATACGTGACTAGTGAAAACACTTTCTGTGGAAGCATTGTGAGCAGATATACACAAAATAATACTGTACGATTTTAAGCATTTCTGACTATAATGAGGGTTTCGAAAAAAATAAGCCATAGATGAATTGCGCTATGAAATCTTATCGCCGTCAATAAGGTCCATGCTATGAGCGTTTGTATATTCGTCAATCAGCTTCGTGTCATCGATTTCGATGTTAATTTCCTTGAGAAAAGGGACTGTTCTTTTCGACATCAGACCATGGGGTACTTTCAATGATGTTCAGTAACATCATCCAGTTAAATTGGTCAAAGTGTTCAATTGGTTTTTCAAACTTTTCTATTTGAGAATTCATTGCTATGTAAAAACATGTAAAATATTTTGAAATGGTTTTTGTGTTTTCATCTTTGTTTGTTCGAAATATTTTGTGCCTTTAGAGACAAAAAATTTTCTTTCATTCTGTATTCTAACGTTTTACTCCGACGCAAATACGATTCTGTTTTCGATTTTCCACTTTTAACCAACTTTTCGATATTCGAGATTAGAAAACGTACATCAATGACTACATTTGAAATATATATGCCTCTGACAGTGGGTCTTCAAAAAATTATTTGATCGGAACGGGTAGTCTATCCAAGCTATGAAAATAAATTTCCAAGGCTTCGAACATTTTCTAAAACCTTCCGATTGCAGGAAAATTTGTCGCTTTACTAAAAAAAAATTGGATTTCCCTGACAAAAAAAAATTGTAAGGTTTGCACACGGTCACTTATTAAAAGACGCTGCTGGACAGCCCCTGGACTCTCTTCGAAGAAGACAAATCTGGGAAATCCCGGACGGATAGCAACCGTAATAATTGAAGATGACCGAACAGTAGAGGATTCGATAATACTAGAATTTCAATTAGCCACCCATTTTCAATCATCACTATCATTATCACTATTCAGTTCTGATTCAAATCTTCAAAGATATATTAGAATTAGGTAATAATATAAAAAATACTCGAGAATCTTTGCACATCTCTATTAATACGAGTGAGTTGAAATACATATTGAAGTGAACAATACATATTGAAGTGAGTTGAAATACAGTTCAGTATAATTTCGAAATAATTGAATATAATATTCTCGGTCACTCCCGAAAAAATTTCTTGTGATTGCAAAATTTCAGAAGTATTTAAAAATCCTTGTCTCTTATAACCTGATAGGACAGGAATGATAAGAAATAAAGGCCTGTTATTGACAATATAAAACAGTCTCAAAACAATAGGACTCATCTATAATGTATTCTGAATTCCAAAATTTCGGTATTTGAGATATTTTGCACATTGGAATGAATATCTTCAATCAGAATTCAAATTTTAAACAGAGTTTTACAAATTGTTTCATTTTTGGCAACGCATCCATCCTTAATCAAAATAGTTGCCGACTTCATGATAATAATCGGTTTACCAAATAGATGTTAAATGCTAAAATATTCATGTTCTTACATGTTGCTCTTGTATTGAGAACTGCATCTCATGCAACATTTTACAAATTGAACTTGCTTACTTATGAACTTTAAATTGATAAAATAGATGAATCAACAACTGTTGACTCACATAAACAATATCTTCATCCAATTATTTATGTTAAGTCAGAAAAATTGCAAGAAAACACAGAAATAGAAGCAGAAATAATGGACATGAAAAAATTTTACGTTCCTTAACCTGAATTATTTTGAAGTTATATTACATTCCTCACAATATAGTGATTTACTTCATTTTATCACATTTCAAAATGTGAATGACCTACAGTATTACAGATATTGCTTCTTGAATATATATGGTATGTTGAAGAATTTGTTTAATGATAATCCTTTGCATGTGAAGAATTTCAGTTGAACAACCTATGAAAACCCTCAACTGTTTAGAAATTTGAATAGAAGATGCAGAAAACCTTTTTTTGTAAGATTAAATTTTGACCTTCATTCTAACTAATATTATTCTCTTATTATAATAATGTCTTTTTTTATTATGTAATAAAAGACAAAAATCTCGCATGCAACTAGTTTGGAGAACAATGCAAAATTGTCCTCCGACAATTTTGTTTATTTAAAATTCTGGAATATAATTTGGTTTTTACTATGGATTGGAAGAAGTGAACTTGGGCTAGAAGAGGTACAAAGCATAAATAACTACACTGATTCATCAAAAGTAATCAATATTTCAAATGATATGTGGAAATTCCTAAAGAAAAATTTTCCTGAATTGTATGCTTTTTATATACACTTTCTATCGATTTATATTATACATTATTTATAATATAAAAATAATTGATATTTATAAAATATGAATGATGTTTTATATACATTATTTCTGAAGTCCTATAAATTCATAGTCTTTTGAATCGGACACCTATCTCATTTGAGTAACGTACATTCCTTTTCTATTCTTCAAAACGACAAAAAAATGAAATTTTTCGACTCATTTATGAAGATCTAGGTGACCATGAATTATTTCTGCGCATTTTTGATTTGCAACATGTTACATCTAGTCGTACACGTAGGGTATTTCGAAATGAGCATATTCGTGATATAAGTAATAAGTAATACTACATAGGTAGTATCTATTATACATAATAGTACCTATTAGGTAGGTACTATTGACTATCTTATACCCTTTTCAGTTATTCAGATTTTTTTAGTGTATTTCTGCTTGAAATATACGTAGGTATGCAATTCATATTCGTAAAAAATATAAGAAAAGCTTCCTTCACAATTTGAATTATTTTTGCTTTCTTAATGTTTTCAACGATTTTCTGCACCTAGGTATTCCGACTCTTCTATGAATAAGGAATGTTGTTTACGGTTCACTCACGTATCCCTGATTAATTTATATAAACAGATACTCTCATAAGCGGTACAGTGCTACGATAATCAAACCGCTGATATCAGTCAATAGTTTTTTGCAATTTTTACGCTCGAATTCAAGTATTTCGAAAATATTGTGGTTCAAAACGTGTTTCACATTCGAACCCTCTATATAATCTAAAGTAATCCCCACGATTTTTTCAAACATTTCTGAATTATTTCAATTGATCGAACAATTTATAACTTGATCAGAGGTAATAAGCTAGATGTGTTTTCATTGAATATACTATAACCTTTATGAAGCTATGAAATCATACCTAAATAACTATAAGAGACATCTTTAATTTATTCTCAATTAATAAACATTTTCATTTTTGAAATATTTCATAATTATATGTTATAGTAATTTGCACTCAAATATTCATTCTACAACATTGCATTCAACAGTATTGTACAACTTATTCATGTTGTAATTAATAGGTATATCAAACAATGAATATGAATACATTGAATTTAAATGACATTTTCACTTGATCTTTATTGAAAAATTATAAGTAAAGTAAAATATTAACTTGAGACATAATATAACACTTTCATCTTCAGCTGAAATAATCAAATAGCTGTAGATTGCTCATCTCATTATGCATTCATTCAATTACCTATAAAACGAACTATCGATATGCTCCTCTTTGTCGAAAAACTCTCATAAAAGTCACGATTAGGTACCTATGTTGTACACAATCCTCTCGGTAATTCATTATTATATTATAAGATACAGTAGATATAGTTGCGATAAATAAATGAAAAAACTTTGATCAAAGAAGCTACTTCGTAATCGAGTAGAATCCCCTCAATTATTTGGTGATTTCTGACATTAATGTTAACTGTTCATGACGATGAACAGTTAAATGTCTGTTATTGTTGAACGATATTTTCAACCTTTTCATAAGTTTTTGTGTCTATTTACCTTGTCATAAAAACGAGAGACTTTATTTAGTCTTTGTTAATAAAATGCCTTGTGAAATCAGATGTGACTACAAGAGACATCTAGAACATCTCGAAATACATGTTCTGAATTAGCCAAAATTTTGATAATCAAAATAGCTATTTTATAATCACGGAAAAAAAATCAGTCAAAATTCATTTTCAAAACCTCTTAACGTTATATAATTGACGTCCATATGATGACCGTTAATTTCTTATTCTTTCTTATTTCTTCTTCCGCAGTTATATTATAATTATATTATAATATGTCTTTTAACATCTGTTAAGAATTCGAGATCTACATGGTCGACAGTTCGACAAGTTCCTGAACCTTCCAAGAAATTAACCTAATATTGAATCCATAAAACCATTGAAATGACGACGCAAGGGCGTATATAAAAGGGGGCCTAGCGGACCGAACCCTCCTCCTCGAAATCAGACAGTGTAATACAAAATTAACTCATTTGCGAAAACGATGAGTCCAGCATAATGTTGAATTTTGACGAATAAACGTCAAATAAAGAGGCCATAGTGATATTGGATCTCCCGCAAATTGTCATAGGACTTTTTATCCTATCATTTATATCCTCTTGATACTTACCAGAAAGTTATTGATGAATTCTGAAGTACACTGAGAATCTTGAACTTTGTTCTGTACTATGTGAATATTGTTAACCTCACAATTAACACCTCATATTGTTAAGTCTTTATAACATATAATTTTTTTGAACGGTTTTTTTCCTTCACTTGTATGTACTTTGTTTCGCCTTTTTTAAACAAAATTGAAATTTAATTGTAATTTGTCCACTGAAATCGATCTCAAAACCTAACGTGAAACATAACTACTTTATTACCCAAATTACATATTATTACCTTGTTCTTGCCCCCCATCTCCTAAAATATTATGTATATCCGCCACTGGTGGGACTGGATATACTGTGCGTAGTGATATTAACCAGATGCCAATGAAACTCCTCTTCAAAAGGTGGTAAATCTTTATGAAGGATAATATGAATCGATGAAATGAAATTAACTGTGTGAACTTTAATTTTAAATGAAACTTCTATGAAGTACAAATCTTATAATCACTGAGTCTATTGCAAAAACAACTAATTTGAATTGTACTATTACAGTTTTATCAAGTCTTTATCTCTTGATTTTGCTGTTATGGTTGAAACTAGTTGTTTTAAAAATGGATTCAGTGTTTTTAACAATTATAACTGAAGTTTCAATTATTTATGCAGAATAGTCGAATTCAACCCTTCACGAAGAAAAATGTTATGAAATCTATGTTAATGAATTATGGCATACCAAAATTAATTATAGTCATGTACATCAGTTCAAATTTTTCTGATGAATGTACACGGTATTATCCCGTGTCGAAATGAGAAACACATCTCGCAACTCATAGTACAGGTTTGATACAAAAATATCATCAAACTGAATACCTACTTTTTCTTCTCAAATTGGCAATTTATTAACTTATTTATTATTTATTTTTTAGGGCTTTTTGGATAATCTATTACACCCTTAAAATTCTTCAAAGAGTAAATAAAATCGTATATCAATAACAACAATCGAGACCTTCGCACTGAATACTCCACTTTCATCACGCGAAATTGATGCGAATGTTATTTGCTTATTAAAACATAGTGTTTGGCAACTTTCAGAACTTTTTCAGTTTTTCAAGAGAAAGTGTTTCTATCTATTTTGATTATATGACTCAGATTAAAAGAAATAATTCAAAAATAATTTTCTGTTGAAACTGAAGAAAACTAAATATATAGAAAAATAATAAATCTTGTTGGTATTCATTCAGCATAAATCTTGAATATACTGAAATCTTGAATCATATATTTTACTCAACAAATAAATTATTTTAATAAATAAAACATTCAATAATAGTGTTCCATTCGAAATAATGATATATTAAATATAATACTTCTGATTAGGCGATTAGTCCAATATAGGCAGATTGAATTTTATTTATCAACACAAATAGCGGTTCCAGTCATTTCGCAGTCAGATTTTTTGCATATGAATATTGATAGACTGTAGAATTTTTTAGATTAATTTTTCAAAGTCATTAATATAATTCATTTCTTACTACCACTTCAACGAACCAAGAAAGTAATAATGAACATAACGACTAATACACGTATTAACTAGAAATATGTATGCAGACATGTATATCAGCGGAAATTTGATGAAATTTATGTTCATCCAATGTATCAAACGAAGTAAAACAAATATTGAGTTCATGTATACCTATATGAAAAATAAGCTATTAAAAATATTCAAACACTGAAACTGCATCTGAAAATAATTCCGTATAATCTCAATCAGAAATACATTTTACAATCAGTAAAGTAATAAAAATTCTATCAAAGAGTTGTCTGTTGTGCCCTCTATAGAATAATTTCTGAACAAGTAAGAATGAACAGAGAAATCTACACCCTAACATCCTACATCCTAAGTCAACAGCCTAGGCTACACACATGACGCTTTGAAGTAATAGATGTTAACTGACTATTTTTCGTTATATATTGTTCAATTTAACATATGCACTTTATATTTATGATATAAGTGTAACTGATCCAGATATATTCAAAACTTTGTGACATCATATTACCTATATTCTTTATATGCAAGTATTCTTCCTTATATTTCATTAAAAAAAGAACTTCTTTAATTAATTGAATATTTCTGTCATTCCTGCAATTGACGAGAATTTATATAAAAAGCCGAGTTTTTTTATTAAGATCACTTTTATCATCTCTGTCTTAATTTACATCATTTCCAAAATAATAATTCAAATAACAACAAATTATTATTACTCTATAACATCCGTAACTAAAACGTATTCGACATATATATATATATATATATATATATATATATATATATATATATATTGAATGTTTAACGACTGTAGATATGTATTTTCAGTGTTTAATTGGGATTGCAGTCTAGGACAGGAAAATCAGTTACATCTTCAATATTTTCCAAGCTTTCGAAAATGTTTATTTTCTTCTTCAGGGCTAAAATAGTACAAAAATTAACAGTTTATATAGCAAGGCACTATAAAAAGTTTTTTCTTACAATTACTGTGAAGTTTGTCCGAAAGTACATTAGTTTTTTGAATTTTGAAAATAAGTACAAGTGTTCCCAAATGCATTGGGTTGGAATGTTACTGCATTCTACGTGCTAGATAGTTGAAGGAAGCGACGACAATGACTGTATTTCTCAATTTGGCTTTTCAAGTGGAGTGTTCCCAGATGTTTTTAAGGGCGTTTCTTAAAATGCATAACGTTGGCCGAAGTTTCATGACTAACGAAAAGAGAATGAATTTGTTTTATGTATTTAGAATGGATTTTTCGGTTAATAGGATATCCGAATATGAGCCATCAATTAGAAGAACCTATGAGATTTATATATATATATATATTGCTTAAATTATCTGTATCAGATTTTTTGTTAATACAATTTCCTGTCTTTTTAATATGAACCATTTCTAAGAAAAGGCGTTTGTTGTAATTGTTTGCGTGATCTAAAATTTTTGTGGCATTGTAATTCATATTATGACCAGTGGCTTGTACGTGTTGGGTTAATGCAGAGGAATTCGTCTTGTTGGTAATTCGGCAATCACTTTTATGAGAAATGATCCTTGGATGATTCTCATAAAAGTGATTGCCGAAATACCAACAAGACGAATTCCTCTGCATTAAGCCAACACGTACAAGCCACTGGTCATAATATGAATTACAATGCCACAAAAATTTTACATCACGCAAACAATTACAACAAACGCCTTTTCTTAGAAATGGTTCATATTAAAAAGACAGGAAATTGTATTAACAAAAAATCTGATACAGATAATTTAAGCAATATATATATAAATCTCATAGGTTCTTCTGATTGATGGCTCATATTCGGATATCCTATTCACCGAAAAATCCATTCTAAATACATAAAACAAATTCATTCTCTTTTCGTCCTAGACTGTTGGGATTTGTTGGAGATGTGTACCCAAACACTGTTCAGTATGAACAACTTTATTTATCATAACTAAATACAACTAAATACATTTAAGTGCACTAATAACGTTTGTTGATTACAGTCATGTTGACTGCTTGGCGACTAGCGCCGAAGTGGACGAGATCTTGTTGACTTCTCCTGAGGTTGCGTCCCGAGCATGCGCATTCGTCTTTTCTTCTTCTTTCTTGATGTGTCTTAGTCTATCGGTTGGTGCATCCAGTGGTAGGATGTGACTAGTCACCGCATACTCCCCCCGCAGTGTCACACATAGTTAGCATAACATGTGGGGAACGTACTAACCTCCCTGTTAATGTAGTAATGTAGTTGACAATGTAGTCCAATGTTCGATGCAATTATGGCTGATTTCAGTGGACGGTGGAATTCTTCGTTGAGGCCTTTCGATTGCGGATAGTAAGGAGTGGTCCCTATTTTTGAATCCCTTGTGGATGAGCTAATTGCTGTAAGAGATTGCTTTTGAACTGCCGTCCTTGATCCGTTGTGAATCGCGAAGGTTCTGCAATAAGTGATATCCAATTCTCGTACAATTTTGCCGCAATTGTATCTGCTGTGATATCTGTAATTAGAATAGCTTCTGGCCATTTTATGAATTCATCTGTCATTGTCAAATAATAACTTGTATCTTCTGAAGAAGGTAGAGGAACTACTATATCGAGGTGGACATGGTCAAATCTTTTCAATTGGTCAGTGAGTGAATTTACTGTATAGCGTGAATTCTGCTTTTCTACAACTTAACATTGACTCGACCATTCGTTGCAGTCTTTATTGATATAAAGTCAAGTGAAAAACAATTTAATAAATTTGTTCGTAGTCCTAATTTCTAATTAGAAACGTGCGATGTTTCGAAAACCTGGCGCCGATACCCCATTGGTATATATGGCTTTACTTACCGCTTGAGTAAACCAAAGTTTTGTATTAATTTACCAAATTGGTTGAAATTTTAATGAAACACGTGCAACTGACAGGCATCGTTTTCGTTATTCATATTTTCAATAAAAGTTAGAATAATAGAAAGTTATATGTAGAATAACTAGAATCAATGAAAGAGTTTTTTTTTATGTTTCTACTTGAAATATGTTCATATAAATGAATATTACTTATTTATGTGCGAAATAAGAAATATTCTGAACCATGTGAAATGAACTACAACAAATAAAGAATCAGAATAATAAAGCAAAGACAAAATAAGATACGATAACTTCAATACCTTATTCATGTCGATGGAAAATGCAATTTCTAAAAAAAAAAAATTTTTTTTGTGAATATTTCAGTATACAAATGACCAAAATAAGAAGATTTGAGTAATTGTCCTTACCTCTGTACTATAGTAGGTCGTAGCGTCGATCACGTCAGGGGTCACCAATGTTGGGATTTGTTGGAGATGTGTACCCAAACACTGTTCAGTATGAACAACTTTATTTATCATAACTAAATACAACTAAATACATTTAAGTGCACTAATAACGTTTGTTGATTACAGTCATGTTGACTGCTTGGCGACTAGCGCCGAAGTGGACGAGATCTTGTTGACTTCTCCTGAGGTTGCGTCCCGAGCATGCGCATTCGTCTTTTCTTCTTCTTTCTTGATGTGTCTTAGTCTATCGGTTGGTGCATCCAGTGGTAGGATGTGACTAGTCACCGCAGCAACTACTTATGCGTTAATCTTATCGAATAGTATTCATATATTGTTCAATTTCTCTAATTAGTGCACCCGCAAAGAATAAATATTCACCTCAAGGGCAATGCTCAAATCTCCCAATACGGAGAGTACAAACGCGGTAGCCAGAAATGTGTCGACTGCCTTTAGAGGAATCTTTCTTTTTTGTTTTTCGATCTCCAGGTTCATCCATCTTGAACTTAGCAGCGCAGTTCTCAGTAGAGCCAAAAAGCTCGAAACACTGCTGTCAACTGCTGCTTCCAATTGCGGAATAAGCCTATAGCGTATTTTATTTTTCAGGTGTAAAGCCAATGGCAGTGTACAACAATTTCCAGTTGATGGAGTAAAATTATATGCTTCGGAATTGTCTCAAAGAGGCACCTGTCCACTGTTTCTCACAGGATTGAGCGAAAAATCATCTGGAGAATATTTATGTGAAGTCAGCTTAGATTTTACCTTCCAATCTGTCACTAGAGCATCCAAATTAAATTTTGTTCACCCTTCTATAGTTCCGATAAATATCAAAGACTTTATTAAAGGTTTGTTACTTAAACCTTCTTTTGACAAAGCAATAAACTGATGTTAGTAAATTCTTATATTTTCAGATATAAAATATGAAAAGAATGAATCGCAGTACAGTCACGGTTCCACTGAGAGGTATCCTAGTTCTATTCTTATATGTCTACACATCTTGTTTTTGATAGTATATGAATAAATTTACAAATATAGATTGTTTCATTCCATATTATATCATGATTTTCAGCTCAATTGAACTGTTTCCAAACATGGTGCATTTTCCAGTACATATTGGATCTCGCCTTCAGCCCAAGCATTTTTGTCTAGTACAAGTTAGTACCAGTTTGTTTCAGCCTCTTTTCTGATCTCGTGGTCCAATCTCAGAATGAGTGAAATGAATGAATGAAAAGACGTTTCATTAAATTCTTTGAATGATGTTTTTTGATGTTGTAGTGAAGGGCTTTGGAGATATTGCATTTACCTGTAGGACTATTTACGCGTTGTAGATTCTGGAGTTCTGTCAAAGATTCTTACGGTAGCTCCGGCTTCTTTATAAATGCCAGCCAGAGCTTCTATATATTTCTTTCTCTATACCACGATAGGTTAGAGCTTCAATTATTGCTTTTGAGTGAATCGTATCGAATGCCTTCTCTAAGTCTATACTGACTAACGTTAGGTGCAACTCGTATTCTTTTGTTCACCAAATGACTGTTCCACAGTGGTGAAACCTTTTCTTAATCCAGTTAGTTCTCTCGATTTGTATATATATATATATATATATATATATATATATATATATATATATATATATATATATATATATATATACAAGTTGATTTTCAGTAATAACAAATCTCGTCAAACGCAGCTGGAGATCACTATGGGAGGGAATATCTTAGCACCAGTGAGAAGTATCGAAAGCTTGGGTTTGCTCATAGGTTGGGCTTGGCGGTTTTTATAGTCGATACTTGACGGGGTTGGATCCCAAATGTATTGAGATGATGCAGGGTACTTGTTTGAGGTTTATTTGGGCTATACGTAAATTTGATAGGGTAACACATAAACTGTAAGTGTCCCGATGACTCACGATGGATATTCGGTGAATGCTACATTCGGCCGTGCTATAATTCAAAATTTTAAAGTTTATTACACCACCATATATCTATAATAAAATAAAATTCCGGTTGGATGTGCATACACACTGAAAGGAAGAAGCAAGGAACCTCCCCAACACCAAACTACTTTATTTCAAAAAGGGGTTTCTTATGATATATGCAAGACTATATGAATGTTGTGTTGAAAAAATTCAGGATTAGCTCAATCGTGGTGAGAGTTGCCGGGGAATTAAGAAGCTATCTGCATCGGGGTTCATTAGTCTGATGCATGGTTGATGTGACATTTATATGTATTTTTATTTTCTTAAAATTATCCATACTCATACTATATATTTTTTTGGTCTTCAGGTTTTTCTTTTTTGAGATTTTCACTTCACTTCATTTTTTTCATATCATTCGTTGTGGTATGTTGAAATGTTGTCTGATGAATAATTACCGATTTTGTATGATATTGTAGTGAAAGAGTCGTATGAAAGATCAGTTGCCAAGTGAAAACGGTCCTATTTATTGGTTTTTTTATTCTCCGCTTGATTATGGTTTATAAGATTTGTGTAGATCTTTCTCACAATAGTGTTTATTCATTTATTAGTCATTTTGGTGTACAGGTTCAATTCATATCATAAATTTGACAATTATTAGGATAATTATAAAGAATTATCAATTTTGATATGCGTTTCCATCTTCATCGCCAAAACGTTCGATGGCTCTTGGTAGAGTAGTCCTTTCCACTGCGCTTTTTGGATAGTGGTATTACACTTTTTTTATCAGTGTTCTGATCTTTCGCTACAGGTTGTCAATGTCAGTTCTGCTTCATTTTACTATTCCAAATGGGTAAATAATAACGGAACCAGCGTAGGTAGGGATGATTGCTTTGAAGAGATGTTTACTGTCAAGTTTGGTTTTTAGCACTTCTTTCACTTTCTTTCAGTGCAATCCAGTGAATATTTCTTCTTTCATTCGACGATGATCGATTCTTTGGGATTGTTTCATTTCCAAGTATAGCAGTTTCATTCTTCCGCTGACTTGATGTGATCTCATTTCGCATTTTAAATTCCTCCTGCTGTATTTTTCCTTTTTTAACACTCAAGTTGCGACATGTATCCATAACAAACCGCATTTGTATGTCGGTGGAGAGTTCATCTACAATATGAATCATTCGATCCAATTGATGATTGGGGCTGGTCATTAGATTCAGGTCGTCCATATACAGTAGATGATTGACTTTGATGGCTTCCGTATAGTTATATTCGATTGACAATCTGTTGTTGGTAAAATTCAATCTTCTCCATAGAAGATTCAACGAGTCTCCCTGAAATATCCCCCTCTTCATTGGTATAGCATCTGTCGATATATTATAGTTGGCTCCATCTAGGCGTATTGGGGTCTTCCACGTAGATATAGCATGCTCTGGGAAGATTATTAGAGTTGGGTCAATTTTGTAGATTTTCATCACCTGAGTCTACCGATCATGAGGCCCTGGATCGAATACTTTCTTGTAATAAAAACATACCATAAACCGGTTCCTTGTTTTGAAGTATACCTAAAAACAAATCTCAGAAGTAGGTCTTCATATATTCTGTCCGCAATACAAGACGTTATTGTATAACGTTGGAAAACATGTAATTGGGCGATATTTGTAATTTGTAATTGGGTAGGGTTTTGTTTATATGACAAAGCATTTGGTAGAAGGTTTGCAACACCTTGTGCAAGGAAAACTGGCTTAGTTTGAGGATCGCTTTAGACATCATTGGGAAACACTGTCAATTTTGTACGAGTGCACCACAATTTTTTGGAACTAGTAATTATTTAGGCCGTCAGTTCCTGGTGCTTTCCAGTTGTTACTATTTCCAATAACAGCACTATGTTCTTCTAAAGTGATTGGTTGTTGTCCCATCTGATTGTAGATGTTCATTCAAATCGTTATGCTACCCAGCATAACGATTTGAATGAGCACGAGAAGCAAACCTCTCAATCCAAGAATGATTATTATTATTTTTATTATATTATCATAAGCACTTTACTGCTTATGGTAATATTCAATTATTTATGGAAATAATGTTTGGTACTTAACGTTGAATTTTTACGAAACAGCTCTATTTCTCTTTAACTCAACCTGAAGGAGGTCTAAAAAAATTAAACTTATACTAAATAATATCAATATCATTAAAAATTGCACTTGCCCAGCATGCTCATTGGCCAAATAATTGAATTTCTTTGTAGTTTTTCTTTTCGGAAAATTGAATTTAATAGTTTGATTATTTCATAATCAAAAATATGGGGAAAATATCGTTATTGTAATTAAGTGTTCACATGATTTTTATTTCTCAAGATTTGTGAGGTTCAGAGTTAGTGCTTTTAATCTCTGCTTAAATATTTTACAGAAGACAGAAGAATTTGTAGACACTTCTCATAGTATTTATAGACTTTGCATTTATGACTTGTGAGTGAGGTTATTCATTCAAATGTTAATGCAATTTGTTATGAGTAACATATCGAAGATATTAATGCTAATTCAAGAGGTACTTAATATTTATTTGGTCATTGCATAGGAGGTGGGGCATTAATCTTAACAATATTTCAGTTTTTCCTTATTCATAATGAACATTCCTGAACGCTTTGCACTGTGTTCTTGTCGGAAAATTATTTTTAGCAACATTCTTAAGAGATATAGTTCAAACAACAAAAGTGAAAAATTCAATCATTTGCTTGATCTCAATGCAAAAAGTCGCAAAAACTACAATGTGAATGAAGTCACAAAAAAAGATCTTGAGTGGCCCAAACCCTGGAATGAGGAAACGGAACACTACTTTAAGACACTTAGAGTATTCTATACAGATAAAAGCAAAGTTGAAATAGCTCGCTTTCTTCAGTCACCTATAGATTTTCGGCCTTCAACAATTTTAAACTGGATTAAAAGAAAGGAAAGAGAAAAAGAAATAATCCTTCAATCTTATATACCAGAACGCAACCAAGTATTAGGTAATGAATTAGCTGCTGCTCATTTTGTTGTTTATAGAGGAGGAGCCATTAAGTTTCATGGAGGAAATAATTGGATAAAAGCCAATGAAGATGGGGACTATGATTTACCAAGCCATTACGTAAACAGTCAATATATAGAAGCAATAGATTGTTCTGAAATGACTTTATATTATGAAGGATTAACGAATTTGTCCAAGTTACAACGTATTAATTGGCTATCCTTCAATGGGTGTGAAAATATTGATGATTGGAGTGTAGACTATATTTCTGGAATTTTTTATAAGACTCTAGTTTATCTAGATCTTCGGAATTGCCCCTCTATTACTGAACGAGGCCTTACTGCTTTATGGAAAATGGAAAATTTGAAAGTTTTATATTTGGATGATGTTCTTAGATCTAGTGAATATGAAATGACTATTTTGATGTTACAGGAACATTTGCCCCATTTGGAAATTTTGGTAGGGGATTACTGTGACTAATTATATATATATATATATATATATATATATATATATATATATATATATATATATATATAATTAAGTTCTAACACTATGTATGTCAAAAGTTAAATAATAGTAATTTTTCAGAAGAGTGAGAAACTAACTATATTAACCCAGACGTTATTACCTTACCATTTCTTGTTTTGTATACCTCCATAATTCTCTTAGACAATACGTGTTTCCAATTCGCCAAAAGAGTGTGGTCCTCACATTAAAATCGCTAAAAAATTACTTTGTGATAGAAGTAGCATGAAACATTATATATATATATATATACCTATTCCCAATAATTCAAGAATATGTTTGTCCATCAGAAATAATGGTTTAAAGTAAACGAATGTATATTAAAATAAAATTATAATCTGCAAATTCAAAATGTCTACTTCTTTATATATATTAGTAATAGGTCTTTTTGAGTTATCTTTCTTGAGACTTGTATTTAATAATACATATAATCATCAGTGATACAGCTCTTATTATTATGTATTTTGGAAATGCATCCAAAATGAACATTTCAGGGCATTGGTAAGCTATACTAAAAGTATATTCATTCATACTATTATATTATATTCATTACTTTTGCTCAAATAAAATTTCAGCTGATACATCTTCTTAAAATCAGTACAACTTTCTTCTGAAAAGATCAACATATTTTTTTTTTATTTCAAAAACTTCAAACAAGAATTGAATTTTTCAATTACCTTGAAAAGAACAGAATTGGAGAAAACTATGTATATCTAAAATATGTCTTCGAAGATACCTCTGCTCCTTCTCCTAGTTGTCCTCTTTTGGTGATGATTATGAAACAATTTATTTCATTCAGAAGGGTTGGAATGTTTAATAGTAGATTAATTCATTTAGTATGAATTTTTAACTTGTATAGTTTAAAGTCATATTTTTTGTGAAAAAGAAGCAGGCTTACAAAAAGCTTCTACTATATACTTACATTTTTACTTGAAATACTAGCAACCAAAAAACAATTATTTGGAAAAAAAATCATCAAAATTTCAGACACATTTGAAAGCATATGATTGAATTGTACAATAATCCTTAATGCATTATTTTTAGTTTTGTTAGGTTTAAGTAATCAATTTCTATAAAATGTCAAGATATTTTCTCAAAAAGTAGTTTAATTTTGTAGCCTGCTATTTATTATATTAGTACTGTTCAATCATCCAAACAAATTCTCAAAGAAGTTTCAGTAGAACAATAATTGAATAAACAAATTATTTGTATAGAAAAGCAGGTCCAAGCTTAAAGAGTTACAAAGAATTTCATAAAATTTATTCAGATTCACAGAAGAAAACAAATTAAAATTTGGTGAAAATAATATTTTTTATGCTTTGTTCATGTAGCATTTATTTTCAAATCACTTTTATTCAGAGATAATGACAAACGTTTTCTAGTTGATTCTCCACCTTCAGATTTTCTTCTACAAGTATTTTCAGCAGACGGTGTAGTAATTCCTTTTCGCCTTGGATTACCCACAAGTCCTGTCTTTCTACCATTAGGTGTTCTTGAAACACATTTTTCTTTACAGGGCAAACATCCTGTCTTTGACCAATTATCAATTTGTGCTTCTCGTGATTCCTTAAGAACAGTACGTAGAGCTCCAGTTTCAGCAACCATATCTTGAAGTTTTTGAATAGTGGTATATAAACAAACAGCACTGAGTAAACCAAAATCAAATAAGTTTGACATGTGTACAACAAAATTTTTATATAAATTTCTAAGTAGCAATTCTTTTCCTTTTTGCTGCACAAACATTTGACAGGCTAATGGAATTTGGCAATTCCCAACAAAACCATACTTCATCACATGCAGATTCCACATTTTCATCAATTCTTTTTCACCTTCATTCACATCGGTGAATTCATCGATCATCATCATAGTCTTATTTCTCAACCATTCTGGATCATTCTCTCCTTCAGAATCCACATCCATTTCTTTGGGATATATAGGTAAACAAGTTGTAGTATGATGGTACAGCCTATTGTGTCCTGTTATAAAAGGCCTTTGGCCATCAAACTCACAATCATCCAATTCTATGAACTCAGACAAACTTGACTTTGGCCTTTTTGGATGACATACTAAAATATGAGTCACAGAGGCCCTTCTCACTGGACCATTTCTAGAAAATGCACAAACTGATGGTTGTGTAATCAAATCATGTGGGCTTCCAGTATATGAACCATCATATAGTTCATTTATAGCCACATCAACTCTGGCACCAACTGCAATAGGAACATATGTGAATGTAAATCTGGAATGACAAAGCTTTAAATGCTTCAGCAATGTATAAAGTTGATCACAATTAATACTGCACCAAGGACAATGCAAATCTTCACAAGCTTCAGTTTGTTGTCTGGAATTATTATTGTAAACAAATTGGTATACTATTTGAATTTTTTCCATGTTATCAGCTTGTACTTCTGGAATATTTTCTTTATTCTCGCACTGTGAATAAAGTTTAGGCCTATCAACTATCTTTGCACAAGCTTCAGAAGACCAATTTAATTTAAATTTTAGAATTGCACCTTGCATAAAAGCATCTAGGTTTCCACATGTTTCTACTAGATCACTTATATTTTCCCAGTTTGCATGTTTCTTTGGAGAACTTGAAACAAAATCTTGAACAATTATGTCATAATCTCCATCAGTCAAATAGCACCTATTGTGCTTATCATATACAGTTAACTCTGCTCCATAAATATGAGGTTCAGATAAGAGATCATCCAGTTTATTTCTCTTACAAACTGGTTCATCTGTTTCGCTTTTTTCTTTATTTGTTTTTATCTTCAGCCTAAATAATAATATGTGGGATTTGGTTAGAGGTCCACCATTAGTATTGAATTTTTCTGTTGGTATACTAATAGTAGAGGCAGTTGAAGGAAACTGATCATTAACAGGGTTAATAGGAACTTCTGCAACTCCTAACGATACCTGCATACAGGGAGCAGAGCTGTCTTTTCGTTTTTTATGACTAATTTTCAATAGTATTGTTTCAACTTCAGCTGAGTCTCCTTGCAGGTCATATTTTTTATCATTAAAACTCAAAAAAGTAATATTGATGAATCCAGCTTGTATGATATTATTTTCTTTTGCTTTTGATGTTTTTTCTAACATATTATCAACCTTGAAATTTTTTCTATTTTTATGGGTTCTTGACATTCTATATTTCATATATGTAAGGGTACGATTTAAAAATATAGGTGAACACATATTTCTTGTACGTAAATACCTATAAATTTGTGTGGGTTTTTCAAATGCTTGTAAGAATAACTCATGATCTGCTTGTATATGATCAATTCTAGGTGTTTTAGTAACTTCAGGATCTTTATCTCGCTTCTTTGGTGGCATTGTAATGAAGTAGCTTAGATTACTGTATTCAGTTTTGGTTCAATATATATTTACAGAAAAGTACAATTTCTTGAGTAAATTGTAATATTTAATACTTAATCTACAGGCTTACTTCGTGTATTATCGGATTACTAAGTATGTATATCCTTCTACTATCAATCTACAATACTTAACACTCACTATGCAAATCAAGAATTATGACTTTGTTAGTCATGTGTAATATAATTTTAAATTCCATACAAACAAAAGACGCCGCCACAAAAATTGAACAAGCTCGAGTGAAATATGTCAATTTGTCAATCAAAGAGAATCCACAACACACAAAACATACACTAAATTTGTATGTTCTGTGGCATAACAGCTGTCACTCAATGCTGCCAAACATTAATTTTTTTGGAACAGCACCATGAAGTAGGAAAAACCGTATCGTTACATTTGAGTGTTCAACAGATGAGCTTAATGATGACAAGAAGATTATGCTTTCATTTACAGTTACAAATGTCGAATAAGTTCAAAATAATCGCACTCTACTATTAGCATTTCTGTCAGGAAGACAAATTTATCCATTTTACTTTATTGTAGATAAGGATAACTCTAATTTTTCTATGTTTGTCAAAGAACGGTGACTGATTGTATATTTGAATCGGTTCCTAAAAATTTAACTCTACCACGTAAAAGGCTCTAATACTAAGGATTATCAAACATTTCTGAAAGCACATAACCTGCATCAGTAACGTAGTTTTACCATCGTCTTGAATTTGAGCGTCCCGATGAAAAAATTCTGTCACTGTGCCTTCGTCGTACTGCGCTAATGTATAAGTAATAATGAACTTGTAGGCACCTTCCTAATTTTGAATCAATTTTTCGACGATAACCTTTTCAAGGAAGCAATATGTTCAAACTACGACGAGAGAGTCTCAGATGAAATAAGTAAGACGTGTAATGCATCAATGTTCAATTTTGGGACATCTTTTATCTACCATCTGAAAATTTGTCTGGCTTGTGATGTAACATCATGTAAATCCTATACTAAAGCTGACTGCAATATTGTGGTTTTTTTGGCTGAGAAATCGGTATCGATTGGGGGTAGAATTGAGTTGCACTTGAAATGCAGTTTGTTATATTAGAAGAAGCATGGTTTTTTTATGAACGCTGGTAAAATTGAATTTATTATCAAGAGGGCTGAGCTAAATGTACCATGGTCGGCCACAATATAATCATTCATTTCATTCGGTTTATTAAACCATTTCCTGAAACAGTTCCTGGAAATAACCCACATCAATACTACCTTTAACTGACTGACCTCTAGTGGTATGTACCTGGTCTCTTATATATAGGTTTCCCGATCATTATATTCTAAAAGGTTCCAGTCTCACAAGCTTCAGTATTTTTAGATGGCCAAATAAACGGAAAAGGGGGAACGCCTAACCTCCGAATCACAAATGAATAGTTACATGTGAAACTTTGAGTTTGAGTTCGATTTAGTTTGAGTGTTTTTATATTTTCGCTGTGTTTAATATGGATAATATGAAATTATCAAATTTGTCAATATTCCATTTGGTATTGGAAACTACGTTTTCAAGGCCCGTTTAAGACGGCCCAATTTATTTTTTGTGTAAATGGCCATAGTAGTCTGGCACACATAAAGGAGAGAAGAAGTCTTATGTCAATGTGTCATCGAAAAGGCAAAACTAGGTTTTAAGTTAGGTTATTAAAGTTAGAAATCGGATGATCAAATTTTATGCGTATTGTTCATACATCTGCATATTTTTAAATGTAAAATGATCATTTTATGTTTACACATACATGCTTTTCCAATGATAATTGTATTTTTGGTAAAAATTTCGTATTACCCATCACCAAAGTTGAAGACGATGGGTAATTCGACATTTAAACCTAATTTTCATTTCTTAACTGTAAAAGTAAATAAGAAGAATATGTGTAATTTTAAGTTATAGGTTACACTCAAGTAGATTTTTGATTTTCAGAACTTGCACTTAGATGGAAATATATTAATTTCACACAAATAGAGAAACAAGTGGAGGCTAATAATTATTCAAAATTAATACATCATTTAAAGGCAATTTTATCCCAAAAGCATAAATTTTAATATACTGTAACAATATGCCAATTAAATTGTCTTACTTATAATACCTATAATATATTTGAATATTTCATAAATGTTTATTTTTTTATATTTAAAATTTTCTTCAAATGTTACTAATAATATTTTCACAATTTGGTAAAAGTAGTAAATTTTTTTTTGGATTACAATACATTAGATAAATACATTGTTGACACAAAAACCATCAATTTCAAGTTTCTTCACTTCTTTTAGGTATATCTCCAAAATTCTTACTTCATTGAAATTAATACAGAATTTAAAATCAAATGTAAACTGCAAATTATTCAAAATGAAATGAAAAGTTTTCAAATTCCTAAAAAATAAGTAAATTCTGCTCTCAGAATAAGTCATCTGTATTAACGTACATATTCAAATTATATTAAAATATAATTATATTCAAATTAGTTAATTGGTGCAAAATATAAAAACTGAGTCAAATGAAAATTAAAGACTAGTTAGATAGAAACTTGTTGAACATGATTGTAATACGTATAAAATTATATAACATAATCATAGTGGAACAATTACAATTATTTATATTACAATGTCAAAATTACAATTCAGAACAGTAACAAATTTTCAATAGGCAAATGAAATTCAAAGTAAAAGACTGGTTCAATATATTTTTGTACAAACGGTTTAGTTACTCCTAGCGTGCTTATTACTTTTAAGGTGTGCACCCCTCGCACCTCTTTTCCTTTTATTATCACTTCCAGATCCTGATGTAGGTCCATTACCTGTTATTCTATTTGTATTATTCACAACAGGGGGTTTTATTTGTAATGTATTATTATGTACTGGTTGATTTGAAGGTGTTGCAGGTAATTGTACTGGAGGTCCTACACGTCCTGCTCCATTATTGGTTCCATTATTCAACGGCATATTATTTGCTGGACCACAAGGTGGTCCTATTTGAGCTAGTTGTTGATTCACTTCACTCATATTGAGTTGTTCATTGAAAACCATACAAAACTCTCCTATTTTTTGTAAATCTCCTCCTTTAGAAGTATATAAAGTAAGACAGTTCCTCCAAACCGACACATAACCTTTAGTTAATAACACTATATCTCCAGGCATTAAGTAATTGACCAGCTTCATCCCATATACTCGCATTTATACATGCACTAGTGTCCGCCACTTTAAAAGTTCTCACTTCCCGGTTATCCTTTGTTAATGTGGGGGGACTTATTTCAAGCACTATAAATATCACATTTACATTTTTGAGTCCTGGTCTCATGTCTTTAATGTGGATATAATTTATATCCATCTTGTCGGTTAATTGAACCTGTAGCTTGTTGATTTCGTACCTGCTAAATCAAAACAATACAGAAAAGATGAAATATAAGTATAAGTAATGAAATATAAGTAATCCTAAACTTATTTTGATCAAATTACGTCTTAGTAATTCAATAATCTTATGAAAATATAAAAACCTTTAGATCTGTTTGATTTGAAATGCCTGTGTACGACTGCAAATGTCAACCCTTTTTTTTCGGAAATATATCTTACGATTAATGTTCAAAGGTTATACTATTCTACGATATATTTGACAAAATGCATTTATATCAACCACACGGCAATGAAAGTATTAACTGTAATTATTTTAATCAAATACTAAAGGTCCTTTTTTTGAACGATTAGATCAAATTCCTACTAAAATTAATAAAGTAACTGTCAAACAAATGTTGATTAATATAAATTCTTGAATGATTAAAATAACAGAATAACATTTTCTTTTCAATTTTGTGTAAAGGCTCATGAAACACAGAATACTTTAAGAGATTGAATCCTATTCTTACTTTAGTCTCCTTCACAAAACATAACCTAAATTACTATGTTCTGTATTCTCAACTTCATCGAATTACAGCACAGAACATACCAGAATAATCCTGTAAGCATCTGAAGAAGTCGTTTGTAACGACGAAACGTGTCATGCTATGTAGTCAATAAAGTGTAAATCATAAGTTCAAGTGTTTGAATTTAAGTTTGTATTCAATCTTTAAACTACATTAAATCATAGACAAACACATAAACAAACACTCCAAGTTTGAATCTAACTTTTGAAAATGGCGTAACACCCGAAATAATTGTCAAGTATTTGTTTTTTATAAATTTTGTGAAACCTAGCCAAGTGCTTTTTGTTTTATATATAGATATATTTTTAATTCTTTCCTGAAAAATTACCAGCGATACTCAAGATAATTTATATTCAATTTACTGCTTGGGCGAATGTTATTCACATTAGAATAGACAGAGCTCACAAGTCCATTAGTAATTCATTAGTTCATGAATGTTGAACATAGGAATTAAGAATTTGAATTCAGATAATGATATTTCCAATTACCTCCGTCATAATGTATTCATTTAATTCCAAACACAAATCGATATAAAATATAATGGAAGAAAGAATTATCAGATGCGATACATTGAAATTTTTTCAATAAATATACCTGGGTTCTCAAGGAAGTATGCAGATCGAAACTATCCAAAATTACTGTTGGATATTCCTTAAATTCTACAAACTTTACAGAACTCGTACAGTACATAAAATACTTTATTTTTTGTAATTGATTGAGGAGGAAGATACGTGTTGAAATTCCATGTCAACTTATTAATAAATTGAACACGTTTTTAGAAATTTCAAGAATATTTCATATATTGTCCACTGAAATATTGTTTCGGTATACAATACCTTCATCAGGTGTCTGAAAACTGAATACAAAAATGAATTACATTTATTTCTAATTTCTATTAAAATTAAGTTTAGTAGGGGGGAGTTGTTGACCTCCAGTTGCTCGTTAAATGCTGATGAGATTGATGAGAGAAAATGAAATTAATACATATATTATATATATATATATATATATATATATATATATATATATATATATATATATATATATATATATATATATAGATATATATAAATTATTACATATTATCTATATATATATATATATATATATATATATATATATATATATATATATATATATATATATATATATATATATATATATATATATATATATATATATATATATATATATATATATATTGTTTATAAGACGTTTTGATCATATAAGTCATATATATAATTCCAATGAAATTCTAAAAATGGATTTCAGGTTTCAATCACAATTTTATATATTTAAATATAAAATTTTATCAACATCTTGCACCAAGTATCTGGCCGAAAAAATTGCTTTTAGAAATAAATTACATTCTCGAAATATTTGTGACAAAATGCTGATAAATATACCAAAACATAATACCGTGAAGTTTCATGCATCCTTTTCGTACTTGGTCTCTAAATATTTCAACTAACTGAATAATGAATACAAAACTATGAAACTATTGCATTTCAAAACACAAAAAAATTTTACTGTTAGATAAACAGAAAAAAGGGAAAGCAAATCATTCTTAGGAATAATATATTGCTTCTATGGGGTTAATAGCAAGACTGGCGAAAGCCAATAATAACTACCTTTTGAAATGGTTTCCGTTGCTTATGTACTTCTACTTGTTTGTTGTTAATATTTAAGGAAACACTGTAACGAGCTGCCATTCAATAAAGTTGAATTATTATTATTATTATTATTATTATTATTAATTTCGAGAGCTACCAGAAAGTTTCAGGCCTTTGTCGTCTATATAGGATCTGTAATTGTTGATGAAATTATGTTAGTTGTCGATACAATGGTTTGCGAATATATAATCTGATTTGTTATTCTGGTATCTTCTTAGGTATTCTCTTATTCTTGTACCAAATGTTTTAACAAACTGTCCAATGTAGCATTTCCCACAATCACACGTTAAGTTATAGACAGCCGAATTTGATCCTCTACTCGATCTTCTATCTACTTTCTACTGGATCTACAAGATGGTATAGGTACCAAATTTCTTGGAGTTCCCATTGATGGTAGTTTAACATGGAAGACACATGTGACTCAAATGTCCGATAAGCTTGTGAAGATGTATATTTGCCATCTGCAATTTATGTGACTCAATGTCGCACCGTGCTTTGAGAACATCGTAATTGAGTCATACATAAAATATGGTTTGGGGCTGCTCTTCTGGATCATTGAGTATTTTTGTACTTCATAGGTGTATTAGATAATTAGAAAATCTGGATTATTGATCCGGTTGTAGAAATATATTTCAGAGCTAGAAATCCTGCTTTTCACTAGCCTTCCTATTTACGAATGCCTAATTTATTGTGATAAACTGAAAACAATACCAATGTTAGTTCAAATGCAGATTTTCACATATATGACACAAGAAATTAACAAGATCTACGTTCATACTGGTGCAGACTGAGTAAAAGACAAATTGAACGGTTTTTACTGCGAAAGAGCTACTATTGACTTGATGAATTTTTGACAGATTACCTATGTACTCTAGATTTAATTACTTTTATTTTGAGTTTTATTCTTTTGTTTTTTCTAATTTTAACGCCTTTTTGTTATATGCTCGAAATGAAACTATTTTTTCGAAGTATTTTTAGGAAATGAAACGATTGTTTTCCATGAGGAGAGCGACTGAACTTGAATTCGCAGTTATTAGGACTTTTGCTTCATCTTTTTTGCATCCCAAAAACGCTTCATCCTCTCTGAATGCTCTTTCTTCCGTTCATCTGTCCATTTTACTCCAGGTTGACGATTTTACTTTTGCTCAAACTTCACATGTGCGATTTTATAGCGACATTCAGTGGGATCTTCGAGATTTTTTATATTGATCTGTTGTAGATCCTTTTGAACTTCTTTCAGCCACTCTATTTCGCATTTACTATTGATAATTATATCGAGTAGTTTCTTCGGTATTCTGGACTGTTTCATTCTGTAGACATGTGCACAGAACTTTGCTCATCGTTTCCTGATTTCTTCCGTTATAGTATTTGTCTTTTGATACAGTTCATTCTGAGGTATTTTCATCCAAATGCCGTTTCTATTGATTGGCCCATAAATATTTCTGATAATTTTATCGTTCTTGTTTTTCTATTTCTATAATTTTTGAATGACCGTCAATAACCATTGTTTCAGATGCGTATATTGCTTCTGGAAGAATCGTTGTGTTATAATGCCTCAATTTGTCGCCTCTCGAAATGCAATTTTTGTTATAGGGAGCACATGTTAGTTTGTAGGCCCTTTGGATCTTGGTAATTCTCTGTTAATTAGCGAATCGGTTCAAAACTGAGGACTGTATAACTTCCCCGAGGTTTTTAAAATGGCCTACTTGCAGAATTTCACCATGTTTTGTGATAAGAGAAGATTTATTTTTTGGTTTTCTTTCCATGTATTTGGTTTTATCATAAGAAATTTGTAACCCAGTTTTCTGTGCAATGTCAAGTAGTTTTTCAACGGCGAGAATGGCTGAAAAAATTGAAAAAAATTTAAAAGGATTGGCGAAAGTCCGTCCCCCTGCCGCATACCGGTTTTGATTTCGAAGGGATCTGTTACTTCGCCCATAAATTTTACCTTGGAAGTTGTACCTGTAAGTGTCTGTTCTATAATTTTTCGAGTCTTTCGATCGATTCCAAATTCTTACATGATTTCAATAAGGGTTTCGTGGTTTACCGAATCATATGCTTTCTTGAAGTCATAAAATGTAATCACTGTATTTCTAAATTTCCTCATCTGTAATATCATCTTCAAAGTCCCGATATGTTCAGCACATGATAGGCCTTTTCTAAATGCAGCTTGGTATTCCCCAATTAGTGGATCCGCTTGGTGTTCTACTTTGTTTAGGAGTGCTTTAGAAAGTATTTTGTACGCAACCGGGAGTAAGGAAATTCCCCTGTAATTATTGATATACATTTTGTCCCCCTTTTTGTACAATGGATGTATCAGCGCTCATTTCGAATCCTCTGGTATCTGTTCTGTTCTCCAGATTTCTGATATTGAATGATGAAGTTTTTGCGTCAAAGTAGTATCGTTCAGTTTCCAGAGTTCCGCAATAATACTCTCTTCTTTTGCTGATTTGTTGTTTTTGAGTTGCTTGATGATTGCCATAATCTCTTCTATATCAGGGGCTTGCGAGTCTGTCTGTGTAAACCCCGAAATCTCGAACTTAAGTTTTTCTTGGGTTGATTGCAGTTGAGAAGGGGGCTGAAATATTCGGCTAACATTTTGCAGTTATTTTTTGTGTTAGTTTCCAACGTGCAATCGGATTTTCTGAAGCAAAGACTGGGCGCTTGGTGTCCTCGCAAGTTTTCTCTGTATGTTTTGGAAAAATCTCTAGTATTGTTATTGGTGAAATCCTTCTGTATTTCGTGACACCTATTATTATCATATCTCCTTCTAATTTTTTTTTTCTACTTTCTCTTCTAATTACTTTGGAGTCCTGCTTTTGAGTTATGAGGAAGTTGTCCCAGTTTTCTTCTTTTTTATGGCTGTTAAAAGTTTTTCCATGCAGTTATTCTCTTGTCGACTGCTTGGACGCAAATTACGTTCCACCAGCGGTGTTTCCTGGTGCGAGGAGGTTACCCTAGTGCAGGGTAGGCGAACCTTTATGCATCAATGGGCCATTTTTTGCTGAAAAATGTTCAATGGGGTCATTGCCGTGCCATCCAATAATTTTGACTTTCAGATTATTTGGAAAATAATAATAATAAATACTATCTTAACACTTTATGAAATAAAGTAAACAAAAGAGTTACATTTTGGAATGTTTAATACTTACTTAACACATTTTTTACACATGTTTATGATCGGCGACGTGCCTAAAATATTGTGTCGCGTGCCATTGGTTCGCCTTCCCTGCTCTAGTGTAGTGGCTTTCTGAATATTCTTTGTAAGGATTTCCCAATTTGTCGATTCTTCCTTATTGATTCGTGCAATGATTCTTTCCTTGTGAAATTTCAGATATTTGGGATCCGACCTAACTTGCTTGGGTATAAATTTTTAATTTCTATTGGGTTGAAATTTTGTTTTTATTTGGAGGAGATGGTGGTCTGAATGAAAGACGCCTTTGCGAGTTCTGACATTCCTTTTGTCTATTCTGAGTCCTGAATTTCCTTTCATTACTTAAATGTGTGTTAAAATCTCCTAGCAAGATTTTCACGTTTATATATATATATATATATATATATATATATATATATATATATATATATATATATATATAGTACGCTATAAAAGTATATTTTAACTTTATTTCGATAATGTTTTTGACAAATTATTCAAAAGAACATCATAGCAGAGCTGTTTATGTTCTAGTGATTAATGTTAGAGAATATTGGAATCTCCATTATCCTTCTAGGGATAAATGTTAGAGAATCGTGAAATGGATGCCTACATTTATTGAAAGCGTGAGAAAATCACTGTTTTGTACTACAAGGTACTCATCAGTCACGCCATGTCTTTTTCCATCTGCAATAACAATTTTATCATCGTTAATTGACCTCTGTCTAAAATATAACTCACATACAATAAAGTATTGAAGTTTTATTATTTTAAATCTTTTATTATACCAAAGTACAAAAATACAAAGATAGGAATAAAATCCAGTTTATTCCGTTCAAGATCAACAGTGGCGGATTAACGTATAAGCACTACAAGCACGTGCTTGGGGCCCTTGTTCTCAAGGGGCCTCCATCCTCTGCTGGCGTTTCATTTTATACCTACATTTTATCGAGATTCATCCACAATATGTCCGAAATCACGAGGCGCGAGCAGTCCGGGAGTGACTCTTCATACACCCCCGCAAGGCCCTTCCCCCTGCGCTATACAATTTTTTTTCGGGTTCCACTCATCGTTGGGCAGTTTTAAAAGAATTAATAGGAAATATAGCGTTCTGAAGTCGCTGTCGGACACTCGTTGGGAAGCTCACGCTGTAGCTACGAATGCAATATTACAATCCTATCCGAAAATTTTGGATGCTTTAGATGAAATTGCTGAGGACACAAACCAAAAAGGTGAGACCAGGTTAGAATCACAAAATATTTCAAACAAAATGCAAGAGTTTGAGTTTATATTTATGCTCACCTTGTGGAATGATATTCTACAAGTTTTTCATCGCACCAGTAAAGGACTCCAACAAGAAGGATTAGATCTTAAAACGTGTTCCAATTTGTATGATTCTTTATCGGGTCATCTCGTTGAAATGAGGAATCAATTTGAAGGAGAGGCAGGAAAAATTTTTCCTAATCGGGAATATAAGGAAACTCGAATAGGAATTAGGAAGAAACAAGTAAATGATGGATATGCAGAGGAACTTGATTTGAATCCTAGAGACAAATTCCGCATTGAGACTTTCAATGTAATAATTGACACACTTAATGCTCAAATGCAAAGAAGAGGTGATGTATACCACGAAGTTCCACAAAAGTTTTCATTTCTTGCGGATCTAAATAAGTCATGTTCAGAATATGAAAAAGATATCCAATTGCTCTTAAAATCTTACCCAGAAGACTTCAATGAAAACTTCCTCGGCAAATTTAATCATTTTCACAAATATGTTCGAATGAAATATGAATTTTCAGAAACAAACGTCACCCATTCCGATCTATATGAAATGATTATTAAAGATAAAGTAAAGTGCGTATTCCCAAATATAGAAGTTGCGTTTAGAATCTTTCACAGCTTAATGATTTCTAACTGCTCTGCTGAACGATAACCAAAAATTTTAAAAAACCCGCAAAGAACAAAAATCCGTCCAGACAAGCTTAATTCTTTAGCTTGTCCAATAATGTGTATTGAGGCAGACATACTTAAATTATACCTACTACACTTTCTATTTTGATGAACATTCATTTTATACTTTCTACCTTCCATTCCATTCCTTCCATTTCTATTTAAGCAATAGAGGGCCTACACAGGCTCTGTGCTTAGGGCCTAGGATACACTTAATCCGCCACTGAAGATCAACAATAAAATATGAACGTATTTATAACCTCAAAATATAGTAGAATGTATAGAGAAGTATAACGAATATGTAATCAACTCGTTATTTATGTATGAAATATAGGGTAGGAATTACTTACTTACGTTAAAGTGATCTTCACACATGAAAGCGTGAGATTTTACAGCTATATCTTTCGGGTTTCTACGAGAGAGAATTAACCACTTTTTCCGAATTTTAGTGTTTGTCGGAAGGTTCACAAACACTTTCTCTGGGGTTTTAATAGCTGTGTTAGTACATTGTGGCACTACGCACCATTTATAAGACATTTTATCGCAGTAAAGTTATGAAATCCTCAACAATCACTAAATTTAATAGTCGACAGTCTACTAGTATTACAATGTGACGGTTACTGTGTTTATTGCATCGTGACGTCACCACATTAAGTAACCTGTATAGCAGTGTTTTGGCGGATTTCTCATTCATTCAAACTTTCTCTGTCATTTTCATAAAAATTAGAAAAATTTACGGAGAATTAATCAAATGGGAAATATGCATCAGCTATAACGAATAATTTAAGCTATTTTTGTGGAAACAGTCAAATACCCTATTATGTTTCACCAAGAGTTAAGAGAGAATTCAATCTCAGTCATCAAAAGTTCCAAGTTTCCTCTTCTATCGGCAGTTCTAAACAGTCCATTTTATCATTTATTTTATGAATATACATGCACCAAATTGTGTGAATCCGCCACTGTTTAGTATATATATAGAAAATATTAACTGATAACTATTGCGTTGCAAAGCTTTATTCATCTTCCCCACGAGATCGATAAAATCGTCAACGAACGCAACCATTAAACCTTTCACGTTGTCCAAATAGATCCAGTGCCTCTTCTATCGCATTGATATTATAGAAAGCTCGGTCAAGTGTTGCCGCGACCATTCCTTTTCTTACATCACTGTTTTAAATAAGTTCAAACTGCGAGGTTCCGCTATAACAACTCAACTTTCGAACACCTACCGTTCAATTCGCAAAATCAAACGTCTCCATACGTTTACTAGATTTCGTAAGACTCAGACCAGTACGGCTATTATAACCAACTAGGAACGGATTGAAGGATATTCCGGGTCCTTGATTATCGACAATCAGGTGATTTTATAGGTCATTTGGTCATCATTCTAAATTTAGTTGACCCAATTATTGAAAGTGTTATTTGTGCTTGTTGTGTTGTTCTCTGATTTTCGGTGATTTTTGTTATTATTCGGTTTGAAAAATGGATAAAGGATATTCCGGTGGACCTCCTGGGTATGGCGAAGGACCACCACCTAGTGCACCACCGAGCTATGCGGAGGCTGTCAGAGGGGTTCCACCTGCTAGTCCCTATGTGCCACAACAAAGTTGTAAGTTTATTTGATTACCACACGAGTTAAGAATTCTCATGTGAAGGACGGTTTCAATTATCTAATTAGCAATTAATCTAATTCGTTTTTTCCTACAATTATTTATAAGCGAAGTGATTTTATCTGCATCATTTGAACCAATAATATATCATTTAATTTGAATGCGCGTAGGGTGATTTTTATAATTGACTTTGTAATTTTACAGTTGTTTATATTCATTGAACCAGGTTTTTCTTCGATACGTGGAAAATATATTTTCCATTTTGAAAGATCAACTCTATTCAGAGATTAAAATCAATTTATGAAATCAAATTGAATAACATAATATTTTATGCTACACTTAATGTTTGATGTTCGTTTTTAATCGTACAAAATTAGATTTTCTGTGACGAGAAAAACTTTAATACTGAACGTCTATTGATAAACTTATAAACTAAAAATAAAAATAACGAAGGGTTTGTATCAAATTTATTAAGCTTTTGAATGAAATATAAGAAATATACTTTTTTAATTTTCGGGATAGAAAATATTTCGTAAAAAACATATATTCATAGAGGTAGGAAAAACAGTAAGAAGAATCAGAGAATTATTCATAAAATTTTTATCTCATACACTCAAATAAATGGATTCATCAATATTTTTCAAGAATTATTTATAACGTTTATTTCAATGAAGACAATCTTTATGTATTCAGGGTTTAGATATTTACGTATATTGATTTCATTACAGTTCTTGTTCAACTACTCGAGCAGAAACTAAACTAACAAAGCTAGTCAATTTTTGTATTATTCATAGTTTGATTTATTTACAATTTATTCGAATGAGTAAAACATTAAGTATACATATAATTAAATGAAAACATTTTAAGTCGGATTTATCGACCTATCGAAGAATACACTTTAATGGTTTAGATTGATCATTACCCTGTTTAATCACTTTTTAATTACGGAAAAAACTTCAAGGTGTTTTGGATTGTATAAGATCAAGTGATGATCATCGTTTCTGAAATTACCAATAGTTAGGTATTTCCTGATGTCTGATGGTACAATAAAAAATATTGAGTGTTTTCTAATTTCTGACTTGTTTTGTTTGTATATTGGAGATAATAAAAAAGCGGCCACATATGAATAAAAGTCCTACAATGTCGAAGATAAATGAATCATTCAGTTTCACATTTTAAAATTGTTTTTGAAGAAAAAAATTTAATGAATGAAAATATAGAGTATAAAAACTATTTAAAGGAATAAATAATGGTAACATTAATTGAACACTATGACTTATAATAAGTTGAATTGAGCAACAAATATTTTTTCAGTTGTTTTTGTTCCTTAAAGACATATTAAATAAGTCCATATTGAAGATATTGAAGGTATTCAGTCTACAAAGTTACTTTACAAATAAGAGGATGTGAATATTTTTATTTTGTCTGAATAATATCTGTAGTAGTGAAATTCTCGAATATCCTTTAGGTTGAACGACTTTTGAAGGACAATCGTAACAGCTGTTGTTGGACATCTAGAATTCTAAATCTATTTGACGACGATGCCAAAATCTAGTAATTTATTCACTGACGTCAAAATTATATAATATACCTACCTACTCGTAGTACTCGTAGTAAAAGTTTGTTTTCTTTTTGGCTTTACAGTTCATGTCCACTTTGATATGACATTGTGTTTTTTAACCTTTTTAGGTCTTCTACTCACGTTTCGTATGAATTTGAATTACGACTGTGTAAAAATATACAGGATGATTTAGTAGCAACATCAAGATGTTTTCAAAATCTAGCTTAAAAGGTGAAACATAATTTTTTATTGTACATGCAAAAAAATAAATAAAATAACCGTTTTGCTACTTAAATATTGTTTGTTGTTGATCAATATTTAAAGGGATGAATTATTATTGTTCTGCGGGAAATTTATTGTTATGGCTACTGAAATTTACAGAAGATAAAGCCTGGTCAAGATAGACATTGGCATTGCATTGAATCACAAGAGGACGAAAATTTACAGACACATAAAGTATATCAGCTTGATGAGATCCTGAGAACTCCCCATTAATCTCGTTTGTTAAAAATTTTATTTTTCATGGTCAAGGTCAAAAAAGTGGTTTTTTTTGGTCGAATGGTTGGTTTAACGATGAGAATAGCTCAAACTGAAATGATAGATCACAAATTTCTGAGAAAAAGCCATTCAAATGTTAACTGGAGATGTATTCTCCAAAATAGACATAGAGAATACAGCTCTAGACTGAGAATAATTCCTCAACATTATTGGAAGTTATTATAAGTTTTTTGAAGGTTCTTGAAGGCGAGACTGATACTTTTATATATCTTTGTCAAAAATTTGAAATAAATAATTTTTCTTAATTACTATCTATTTCAATATTTTGACAGAGCTACAATTCGTTGCAAAACATTAACAAGAAATCAAATTTACAATTTTAAGATCTCTTATTTCCTAAGACTTGAATTTTAGTGAAAAAAGAACTAAGAATCACTTTGCCTTTACCATTTACATTCTAAAGATAACTTCATGTAAATGTTGTCCGCGGCTACGTATCAAATAGTTCATTCGGAAGGTCCAATTTTGCTCTACTTTTTCGAGCATTTCGGTCTGTATCCCACGAATTACGCGTGTTGTGTTATCATGTAAGGCTTCAATCGTGTTCAGCTTGTCCACATATACTAACGATTTTACATAACCCTTCAAGAAATAATCCAGAGGCGTCAAATCGCATGATCTTGGCGGCCAATTCACAGGGCAATTTCGAGAGATAAGCTGCTCACCAAATTCATCTTTCAATATGTCCATTGTTTCACGATCTTTGTGGCATGTGGTACCGTCTTGTTGAAACCACATGTCAACCAAGTTCAACTCGGCCAACTGGGTCAAAAAAAAGTTGCGTATCATGGCTAGATATCGTTCGTCGTTTACGGTAACGTTTCTTCCACGGTCGTCTTTGAAGAAAAATGGACCGATGATCCACCAGCCCATAAACCACACCAAATTGTCGTTTTTTCGGGATGCATCGGTAATTCCTGTATGACGTATGGCTGTTCATCATTCCAGATGCGACAGTTTAGTTTATTTACATATCCGTTAAGCCAGAAATCAGCCTCATCATTTTCATTAAGCTGTTCTAAGGCCCATTCACCAAAAATTAGACGTTGTGGTAGGTCATTCGGCTTCAATTCTTGCAGAAGTTGAATTTTATAGACTTTCAAACCCAAATCAACACGTAAAATTTTCCACGTGGTTGAGTAACACATGCCCAATTGCTGAGAACAGCGAGGAATTGACATTTCACGATCCTCATTAACACTACGCTACGGCTGCAATATTCTCTTCAGTACGCACTGTACGCATGTAAGACAATGGTTTAATGTCCAAAAAAGTAAACTTGGTGCGAAATTTGATGATAACAGCACGAATTGTTGATTCACCAGGTCGATTATGACGACCATAATATGGTCGAAACAAACGATACACATTTTTCACAGAGCGCGAATTTTGATAGTAAATTTCAACAATTTGCAATCGTTGCTCGTTTGTAAGTCTTCTCATGATGAAATGGCAGAGTATACTGAAAACTTAACTCTTAAAAAATCATATATATATATATATATATATATATATATATATATATATATCTATATATATACATATATATATATATATATATATATATATATATATATATATATATATATATATATATATATATATATATATACATATATATATATATATATATATATATATATATATATATATATATATATATATATATATATATATACATACATATATATATATATATATATATATATATATATATATATATATATATATATATATATATATATATATATATATATATATATATATATATATATATGTATGTATATATAGATATATATATATATATATATATATATATATATATATATATATATATATATATATATATATATATATATATATATATCAATATTATTTGATACATGTAATCTATTGTGTTGCCTAATATGACGGAAAAGTACCTATATAATTTATTGATATTAATGATAGAAAGAAACATGCAAGATGACGAGGAGAAAGTTTCAGAAATTGGAACAAGCAATCAATTTAAGTTAGTTGAAGAAGGATGTGAGATCAAAATGATTATGACTCAACCAAAACCACTCTGTTTCCATCTTTGTTTTCTTGGAATATTGGTTATCACTATCAGGTAATATTCGTAGAACTGTGATGCAGTGAAATCAATAATTGTTATTTCGGAAACAACGTGACGCATTTGAAACTTACGCTTGAAAAAAAAAAGAAAGATATCCATTTTAAGTTAATCATCAGATATGTTCGTCAATTTTCAATCGCAATTTGTACACTTATGATCTGTTAATAATTAATTGTATTATCAGTGGGGTATTATTTTATTTTACTTTCGCTATGATCCTCAAATACTTCAAATCAGATAAATTAGAACATATAAGAATTGAAATATATATATATATATATATATATATATATATATATATATATATATATATATATATATATATAAAATATATATATATATATATATAAAAAAGGTAATTTCTCGACCTTGCGATACTTATGTAGAATTTAGGGAAGGGGAATAATCGATCTGGTGAGGTGTTTGAAAACTCATTCATTTATAACTATTCTCGATAATTCGATACTTTTTTTGTATCTTCTTCAGGAGAAAAAACAAGCTGGAAAAGAATGGCTACAATGATCAAATTCAATACATAAAAAATATAAAAGCCCTTACAATTAGAGTTTATGTAGTGATAATAACAGAACTTACATTATTAAACAAACGTCTATAATTTTGTTGTCGACTTGTACCCTATATATTGCTAAACAGAATAGTCAGGATTTCATTACCTAGAAGGTTGCTGCGTTGCTCGTAAATTTTTTTAAACCATTAGCGTAGGAAAATGTTTAATTTATTCTTTTTCAAAATATTGTTATAGATTGTTTTTCAAAATTGAGCAATATCACAACTTTTTTCGGTATAGGTAGTTCACGTGATTAGTTCACAAACTAATATTCTCCTCATTCGGATATAGGACATTGGATCGTTTTGAAAATCATCGATTCTTGAGTGATTGATTGAATAAGACTGACGATTCTTGATGGGAAACAATTGTATCTTTTTATCAACAGGTTCTATGATTTTTCGAAACGCACTTAATATTCACTCTCGAAAGTGAAAGGTTCTTTCTAGTTGACAACATTTGTGTTAGACAGCTCCCTGAGAGTTTTATTTGAAATATTTCGATAATTCGATTGAGAGTCTCAGTATTTACTAGTATTGCATGATTTGTGAATCTTGAAACTAGCTATACTTTTGCCCACCGGGCGTGATCTGGAGCGATTAGGCATGGGACTATTCTTACACATTGCTGATAATTTTCTGTAGTGTTCGAATGAAATATCTCCAAAGCCTTTCACTCGCGCTACTGCTGTCATGAGTAGGAATCTTGACTGCTAGGGAGAGTTTATAAGTCTTTTCTCCTATAGCGGGAGCTCACGTGAATATTTCACTGATAATAATTCCCCACAATTTGGTATAGGACCTATATTCGTTTTGAAAGTCATCGATTCTTGATTGATATATCAAATATGGACTGATGATTCATAAAAATGACGAAACTTGTATCCTATTATCATTCAACAAAATCGATGAGTTTTTCGAAACGCTCTTAATATTCACTCTTGAAAGTGATGGTTTCGTTCTCGTTGACAACATTTGTGTAGAGTTGTGGACACTTAGACAGCTCCCTGAGAGTTTCATTTGAAATATTTCGATTAAGAGTGTCAGTATTTACTATATATATATATATATATATATATATATATATATATATATATATATATATCTATATATTCCCATTTTTTAAGAAAACCCCAGTTTATCGTTATTTGTTCTAATATTACTTCTTTTCTTTGAATATATCCACATGCGATTCCTTTCATGATCTGGATTTATTGAAATTTTCAAAGAAAATATCGATATTCTCATGCTGCTTTAAAGAAAGAGAATAAGAATAAAAATGATTGAATTAACGCACAACTTCGCTAAAATTCTACGTTAAAATGGGGAAAAAGTAACCATTTATAGAAGAATTGAAAATTTCAAAATATCACAAGATTACTCTACTATTTTGTCGCGCTTCCATTGCTTATAATGTGTTTTTTTTAGAGGTATAGAACTTTAAGTTGGCATTACTGTTGAAGATGACGACCGATTTAACAGCTGAGAAGTGATTTATTCTCAGTTTGGTTTGGCAATTCATCATAAACAGACCCACGTCTGAACAACGCTTGCAAATAGTGCAATTTTATTTCGAAAATAATGGTTCTGTGCGGAATACGTATCGCGCGTCCTTTTTATACGTAGTCTTTTTTATACGTCCTTTTTATACGTAGCACTTCTGGTTGAATGACTACGTCAACAAACAAAACTGCCGCATTTGGAGTAAAGATAATCCTCAAGTGTATGTCAAAACACCGTTACATCCAGAAAAACTGACTGTTTGGCGTGCTTTATGGGCTGGTGGAATCATTGGTCCGTACTTCTTCAAAAACGATGATGGCCAGAACGTTACAGTCAATGGTGATCGGTATAGAGCCATGATTACTAACTTTTTCATTCCTGAATTGAACAACCATGATGTCCAGGAGCTGTGGTTTCAACAAGACAGCGCAACATGTCACACAGCTCGTGCCACAATTTCACCTAATTTCACGTTTCGGACATGTGAATTGGCCTCCAAGATCTTGTGATTTAACACCGCTAGACTACTTTCTGTGGGGCTATGTAAAGTCATTGGTCTATGCGGATAAGCCACAAACGCTTGACCATTTGGAAGACAATATTCGCCGTGTTATTGCCGATATAAGGCTACAAATGTTGGAAAAAGTGATCGTAAATTGGACGTCCAGATTGGATTACATCCGAGCCAGCCGTGGCAGTCATATGCCAGAAATCATATTCAAAATGTAATGCCACAAGATTATCTTTCGAATAAAAAAAATTCTTGTCAATCGAATGATCCATCGTTGTTTTATTGCCATTTAAAATTCTATACCTCTAAAAGAACACCCTTTAGTACCGATATGATTCCAAGAGCCAAACCGCTTGCAACAGTGTTTTCATCAATCTGCTGCTATCAATCATTTGGCTTCATTTGTCATTTTCAAATTTTTTTGAAGTGTTAATCATACATTGAAAACCGATATTTTCTACTAAAAAACCGGTTTTCGAATTTCATAATTTTCTCCAAAAAACCGGTTTTTAAAAACCGACAAACCCTAGTTGTAACTACAACCAACGAAGTTATCGAAAATTGCCTGAACTGCTTGACTTGGCGGGGGCACGCAGATAGTAAATGAAAAGTGTTCAAAAATGTTAATAGTTTTGAGTTTTCCAGATATTAGATTTCGAATTATTCAGCTAATAGTAGTAGTAGTAGTTTATTGGTGCAATAAAACATCGTACAGTTGTTTTTACACAAGTCAAAAATATAAATAATATGTAGCTATGTACTATAATAGCTACTTTGAATCTAATGAAATACTTAACACAGAGATTGACACAATTCTCTCACTTTGCAGTAAGAAAAGGGCCAGATATTGTGACAACAGTTGTACCAGTCGGACCCAATCCGACCCATATGATATGCCCACATTGCCACGCAGAAATAATTACGACGACTAGAACACAACCATCTACCATGGCCTATCTATCTGGTGCACTTATATGTTTATTAGGGTAAGTAGAGCATTGAAATTAATAATGAATTCATGCAAAGAAAAAACCAAGATTTTAAATGGGAAAATCATACAGCATAAGAGTGTGAGTTAGCTAGAATATATAGATGGCAAATAAATACTAATCAAGTACATATTTCTCGAAACTCCTTGCTTATGTTACATGAAATTATGAATTATAAAGATCTTCCAACAGAATATTGAAAGTTATTCTTTCAATCAAACACAGTGAAACATTCAGGCATTTTGTGAAAAATTGAGTTTTAACGACCATTCAAAGAACCTATTAACTCTAGTTTTACAGATACAAGCTACTAATTATATTTTATAAATTCTTCTTTTTAATTTGCGAAAAATTTGTTTTTCAAAATTGGCAACATTTTTAATCGTCAAAATACACATAAATTTTATTTGTCAAATTATAATTTAACTACCAGAAAATTACTATGTGTAATACTATTGCGGTAATGGTGAAATTTATAATATTTCGTGCATATCATCTTGTTTTGGAGTGTTTCAAAGAGGGGAATCAACATGTTACAGAAGTGTGTAAATTTAGTTGAAAATTTTTGTTGCATTCCTGGCGAATTAACGTTTGCATTACAAAAACGCAATATGATTCCTCTTGTGACGACTTCATATCGACATTACAATTATCGCGATTTACAACTATTCACTCTGTTTAGTCTATTATTATTCGTGGTTAATACAAAATTTTTTGGCAGACTGTCACAATAATTTCCTAATTTAATTCGGATATATTATTATTTTAATATTTATAATTCAATTTATTATCATTTAGAGTTAGTTTGTTTAATGCCAACCTTTCCGACCCTTTCTCAAGATATTTATTCGTATTACATTCAACTTCTCTCCAAGTATTTCCAGTAGCTATCATTGCTGTATTATGAGCATACGACATTATGGTATCATTTGGCATGCTGGTTAAAAGATCATCAACATATATTATGAAAAGGAGAGGTCCCAAAATTGTTCCTTGTGGAACTCCTGTATTTATAATGTCAAAATTGCTCTTACATTTGTCCAATCTCACTTTTTGCATTCTATTATTTAAATAATTTTTAATTAAAACTTGCACCTTTCCTCTAATACCATATGCATACATTTTTTCTAACAAAATATCATGATTAACTGTGTCGAAAGCTTTAGCAAGATCCAAAAACGTTATCGTAATAGGAGAGCTTTTATCAAGGTTCTCATATATCTTTTTCGTAATGAAACTCAAAGCATCTTTAGTTCCAACATTTTTAATAAAACCAAATTATTTTGTACTCAATAAATTATTTCAAAATATAAAATCATAAATTCTGTTATGAATAAATTTTTCAAAAATTTTTGCAATATTTGATATTAAAATTATTGGTTTATAATTGCACATGTCTAGCTTTTGTCCAGATTTATAAATTGGGACCACCTCAGCAGGACCACCTCAATTTCTTAGAAACAATAATTTTCATAATTTACATATCAAAAAATGTAGAGCTAATAATTTCTTTTTGTTATACACGTTTTTCTTAACTCAACATTAGTAAGGATTGACTCATGAAGTAGAAGAAACGTTCAGCTTATTTTTTGTTATGCGTTGTTATCAATAAAAATAATAATCAGTGCAGTCAAAAACATGTATTTTATTGATTAACTTGCTGACGCGGCGAACTTTGTACGCCCATTTATTTTTCTGAATATTTTTCATAAAGCCGGAGAGACATGTTCTACTATTTGTGCTACACTATCTTATTTTTAATATTTATCCTGTGTTGAACCAGAGGCTTACGCACTTACGAAGGAACTGCAATACTTCCTGTTATTTCAAATCAACACGTTTGATGTATTGAAAGTGATTAACCTGTCCGTTCTATAGATGAACTACTATAGAACGGACTAACGAAGTTCCTAATTTCGTAGTACTTGTCCCATACACCTCATCATTAATTATATGAGATATATGCTGGATATAAGTCATAAAATGTTCAGAATTTAGTCCATTCCCAGAAACCAATGAATATAGTGGCTCTACCACTAGCGTCTATTTGAATTGACTCTTTGTGCAATATTTTGTCGCATCATTGGTAGTATTTTCTTATCAATAACAATGAAACTTTGCCTTGCAATATTGACATACAACTGTAATCTATTTCAACGTTATAATTGAATGCAGGTCGATAGGAGTTATCGCGCGATATTTCCAGATTGTTAATTTCGATTCCATCGATTCCGTTCAACTTCTTTCCGAGCTTCGCGTTGCTCGTTCGTCACTTTTACTTGTTTTATCTCTTTTATATCTTTGACTTACAGCATTGCGACTTGAGTTTGTACATCTAATAGCTAGCATTTTTAAAAACGAAAGCTCAACCGTAAATTGAAGAAAACAATGTATTCTTCTTTATAGTCAAATATACCAAGTGCTCTGTTAGTATCGTGCATGTTAGTCTATTAAAACTCACCAAAATTTTTGTTTTCTAAAAATTTCTGAAATTTCTGAAAAGGTCTGTTTTTAAGGTTTTCCCGGAAATTTTCTCTCCGTAAAAACCAGCCTTGCACTTCAACGAACATTTAAAAAAAAGAATTGGCAAAATTGGTCAAGGCGTTGCTGAGTTATGTGCTTACTCCTTTCAATTTCAGGTTTTCATTTTGTTTAAAAAATTTCAGTTTCATTGGAAAACCCAATATTTCGTGACGATAGCTAGACACGCCTTTTCCACTATTTCCTGTTTTTTCGATCAAACCTGTTGACAATAAAAGATGAGAAATGTAACTGTTTTATTGTCTCTCTAATATATAGATGTTATAGATTGATATTTCTAGTAACCACTCACAAATCATCGGATTCCTCCTGTGTCAATTTCCTGTATTTTTTCCGAGGAAACTTCACAGCATAATATGCGATTATGTCACACGGTTCCATGAGAATTAATACCTTGTTTCGTTAAGTAACTTATTACTGAAATCGAGGTGAAATGGCAATTAAACACAACCCATAGATAATCGCACAATAACATAACTGCTGTCTCTTAATCCAAGTCATCCGGGTCTTGGGATTATTTAGTCGTCCACATTTGCAACGGAATTCTCAAACTTCATTCAAAACAAAAAGCTCTCATTCCCATTTATTAGGTTTCAAAGGTGGACGATATTCTAAATGATGTGACTGGTGGCACAAATCTATTCATCAATTAACAGTATTTACTTCAACTCCCATTTTCTTAGTGACAACGGATGGAGTATTCGGGGTGTGCGATCTGGGTTCAACAAGGCTCAATACTGGACCCTCTGTTTTTCTTGGTCTTCATCAACCATCTCCCTGATTACTTGCCTGGTGTCTCGGTACAACTGTTGATGTCGCAACCTTGTCTCAGTAAAATACTGACATGTCTATCTAGCGAAGTTGGGTCAGAAGATAGATTCTAGTGTGGTACACAAAAAAGTGCACGAAAGGATATGCCATTAATGACCCCAAGAAGAAATTAGCGAAGTAATAAAACACCTCGGTTACTAAGATCGTCGAACCCAATAAATGAAGTATTTCCGTAACCGCCTTGGAGACCTCTATTCACCCTTTAGGTTTTTCCGTTTTCGAATGAAACACCCCGAATAATGATTCGAACATAATTATCTTCAAACACTATCAATTGGCCTTCAAGACTTCTAACAACATTAAGTTTGTAAATTCAAAGGACGATGAATCAGCTCTGTGATAGTCCATATTTAATTGAGAGGTAATAAGAAATACTTGTCTAAAAATCACTGACTGAACAATTCTTTATTCGACTAGTTTAGCCTTTTACGGCATTATCAAGAATGAATACATATTACAAAGACAAACTTTAAATATTTGCAGATCAGTTTGGTCCACAGAATACACCCTAAATTTGGTATGTTCTGTGGTTCGGTCCCTGGAGGTGGAAGAATATAGAACATCAATATCAACTCCGTTCTATGTTCGTTATCCATCAAACATACAGTGAACATAGAGGTGGGGATTTCCAAACTATCATAGGTTTAACATTAGGGATTTGTTTAGGTCTAACTGCCCATTGAGAAGATTGTAATTATCGGATTTTTGGAGTTTATTTATTTCCATGGCTTCCAGGTAGTTCACTTTCATACCTTTTTCACAGCAATGAAGTATATTAGGTTTAACACAGGGTGAGATCTTATGTCCTGTCGACTCTAGATATTCCCGAAAAGCAGATTCTCCGTTTTTTTAGTGTTCTTTTAGCCAAGTTTCAAAACATCTTCCGGTCTGGCCTACATATGTCTTACATTCTTCACAGTCCAATCTATAAATTCCAGACTTCTTCAGTGGATCGGGTTTGGACAATTTGTTATTAAAAATCATTCTATTCAATCTGCTGTGACTTGAAAAAGCTATATTTAAATTTTTATTCTTGAAGAATTTAATGATTTTCGAAGAGTAGACGTGTGTATAAGGTATGCTCACATACCTTAGTTCATTTTCATCATTATTATTATTGATGTAGTGTGACCTATATAAATGTGGATTGATGAAGCGTTTCTCTTTTTTATAATTAGACTATTGGTTATTTTCAGTGGAAAATGATTGTTCATACCTATCGTACGAATGACATTAAGTTCTCCATAAGGTATTGATAAGGGAATCGAAAAAGCCCTATGAATCATTGAATTGAGATCTGCGATTCGATGGCTAATTGGACTGAACTAATTAAAATTTATGATGACGTCAAAGAAGGTAGGTTTCCTGAATATTTTGTACGAAAATTTATCCTGTTGTTTCGAAATTCATTTCGAAACAAATTCAATTCATTTTCGAAATTCATTCTCGGCTAGAAGGCCGAGAAAATTCAACGAATTATTCTGTCCTTTTCCACTGTGAATTTGATCTTCTCATGTAATGAATTCAGATATGTCAGGTATGAACTGATTTGTCGATTTGTTCCACTAAAACCAACTAAGATATCATCCACATAGCGGTGCCAAAAAATTATATGTCTTTTTGATATCTCTGATTCCAAAATTGTGGTTTTCATGTTGTCCATGGTTTTGGAATCTCGACGGATCTCTTCCATCTTTCATTTTTTTCAGTGATGATGGAGTTAGGCTATTCGGGGTGTGAGAGAGATCGGGGTTCCACAGGGCTCAATACTTGTTTCATATTATCTGTTCAGATATTCTGGCTGAAAAGGGTCTGCCTATTTGATAAATGTACCTCCACAACTTAATTTATAGATGCTTTACTTATTTTCTATTAAAGTTTAATCGTTCACGTTGTAAATGTATTTGCCTTCAGTATCCTGGCAGTGGATATGGGTGGCCTGAGGAGTTGTGTATTATACAGTAATACACAACTATACAATAATACACAACTCCTCGTGCCACCCATATCCACAAAAAATAGCAGCGTTTCAAAGAATGATACACAGATTAACTAATATGCCTTTATCAGAAGAAAACTTCAATAAAGAACTGAATCATTAAACATATTCCGGTTAATAATAATTATGAAAGCGAACTAGTGTCAAAAATTCTTCACAAAAAACTCTATCGCAAAGCTCTACGATTAGTATTTCCTTATCAGTCGGATAGAAATCGTAAATATTGTTTAACATACTTTGGAACCGTCAGTTAAAAAGTCAAAACCTTTTTGAAAAAAATATAATTTTAATATTTCATTAACAAGAACAATAATTTATCGAGACACATTAAGAACAATAAAAACAAAATTAAAAGAGAAGACAAATCAGGTTTTTACCACTTGAATTGTGGAACATGTCGCGGTATATATATATATATATATATATATATATATATATATATATATATATATATATATATATATATATATATAGGTCAAACTAGTAGAAATTTCGGTACTAGAATACAGGAACATAAATATAGCTTCACGTATAATAAAAGTATTTCGAATTATGCTAACCATTTATTATCAGAAAACCATACTTTCGATACGAATTTCAAAATTTTACACAATAGGTATACAGAAAAGTAGTCTATTAGATTATTGGAAAATAGTGGAAATAAATCGGCTTAAAAATTCTGGAAATTTGCGCAATGAACAGATAGAATTAAACAATTCACCCTTGTTGAACCTCGTAATCCTTGTTTTCACGTAATAAAAATTAGATGTCAGAAAGAAATATCTTAGGTAAAACCCAAAGTCATAGAATCCCAAATTCCCTGATTTTATACCTGTGTTTTTCAAAATGTTGTTATTATAAGCATCTGAAGAAGTCGTTTGTAACGACGAAACGCGTCATGCTATGTAGTGAATAAAGTGTAAATTATAAGTTCAAGTGTTATATATTCGATTATTGATGAGACCGATACTTGGAGAAAATTAATATCCATAATACAAAAATATTTAAAATTTTCTTTAAAAGTTTCTCATAATTGAATATAAAATACGCATGACGACGTTTCGAAGTACTACTTCTTTATCAAATGCTGGATTAATACAGGAATATAATGTTATATATTCAATTATAATGGATTTACATCAAGTAAACGCCAACACTATTAAATAATTTAAAAAAAAGTATCTCATCCTCTCTTTATCTCATTGATTTCTATACTTTTTTTCGTGATATATCTAGTTGAAAATCAGCAAGTTTAATCCTGCAGTCCAATATAGGGAAAATAATGTCTCAGCGTTTTCTCCGAGAACTGAAGAATTTCAAAATAATATTAAAGAACAATTAGGAAAACCTTCCAATTGTGTTAAACAATATTCAAATGATACTACGCAGATCGCAACTATGGGATGAATTATAATCCTCGTTTATGCACTGACATGAAATATCCTTGAAGTTAAATAACCAGTGTCAATAGAAATTCATTCATTATCAATATTGATTTCAATTATTGATGACTTGTGGCAACTCACATAATTCCGTACAAATTAAATTCTTTAGCCTTCTAGCAGGCTCATCTATTTATGGAACCAGGTATTCTTGAATTTTAAGAAGATCTTTATTGTTTACAATACTATATCATCTATATGTTAATAAATTAGGTAATTCGTAGCTTTTAACATAGTGTTTAGTTGTCCGAAGACATTGATGGTAATGCAGAGTCCATAACAGGAAACTTAAGAAAGAAATTACAATAAAAAACTCATAAATTGCTATGGCTCAATCGAGTTTATTTGTGACTACATTTAATTTAAAATAGCTAATATTCGGTATTATTTTGCACATTTAACACTAGAAACAAGATAGGATACCACTGAAATTAATTATGTTAATATTAAACGCAAAAACTTGATTATTTTATATCAATGCCACCTTTGATCAAAGTTGCAGGGCCTTACCTTGGTAAACGTTTAAATATTTCAGAATATAAGTAGGTATATATTATCCCAATTCCGTTATCTATAAACAGAAATTCAATAAATGGTAAATGAAATACAATAATGTAAAGTTAAAGAGTAAATCTTGAAAAAAAATATTATTAAATAAATTTCAGTTGATAAAAAAATAAAAAATTCAATGAAATAACTCAATCAAATTATTCATTTATTTGAATAATTTCAAGTACTTCTAATTTAGCGGTTGAATTAAAGTATTTTTTGAAGAAGAACAAAGAAATATGATATTCAGAAATCAAAAAGGATTATCTCAAAACGCAATGAATGAATGAGTACTCATGTATATAGATAAACATTTTTCGATTGAACTGAGTTGGCAAATGCATTTTAATTTTTAGTTTTAATTGTTCGTTTTGTCATTCATCAAATAAGTTGAAATTTTTAATTTTATTTGTTAGGTTTTCTATAGGTATGTAAGAAAGATGAAAAAGGATATACTAATATAAATTAATATAAAATTGCCCAACACCTTAAAATAAATACTATTATTTAAAAGTATTTAACAACAAAAAATGATATACTAATATATTATATTTAAAATCACTTTTCCAATGAAAAATTATCAATAAATTTATAAAGTTCAAATATTATTGGAAATTTCAACCCACATAACTTGTAAATATTGTTAATCATTTAGGTTGAATCAATAAGTTGATTTTTCAAAATTCATTTCTCAAATGTTTTACATTTATCATTGAAGATGTTTAATAGAAAATTTATTAAGTAGTAAAATCTCATTAAAAATTTTATGGTATAACCAAGAATTCCTACATGCATTCGATAGTATCGATACTTCGCACAGGTAAAATTGATTTTTAATTTACATTATTAAATTTAAAAACTTCTCCAATGAATAATTTCTCTCAAGCTGCAACGTTTGAAAATGGATGAAAGATTACCTAATGATTATTATTTTATTAAGTATACCTATATGATATAAATCTCTTTTTATTCAGTAATTTTTCTTTATTATATTCCTAATTGAAATAATTTATCAGAACTTGCTTTGTGCAAGAGAGGAACCTACATAAATGACACTCTATAATAATTTAGATGACAGAGGTAGAAGTTCGTCATTTGGGTTTTCAATCATCTGTTCAGTAGAATTATGACATAATTTAAATTGTCTGAAGTCAAAAAACATAAACCTCCTTTCTTTCTCTCTAAGAGTATCCTACTGCATTCTGGATCACAACAACCGACCATCTGACCTAGTGGTAAAAACTTGTTATACTCCACTAAAATTCACCAATCTCGGAAATTCTCAATTTAATTTAAGTAGAACACATATTGAGGTAGCCGTACAAAATACAAGATAATTCCAAATGGAACCTACGACTAAATCAATAAAATCATTACCAACTTCTTTCAACTATTTAGAACCATTTCCAACTATTAGAAACCAGAAAGAGAAAATAGGTCATCATTAAAAATAAAAACACACTTTGACTCTGAGACTCTTAATGGAAATACTTCAAATGAAACTCTCAGGGAACTGTCTACACAAATATTGTCAACAAAAACACAACCTAACATTTTCGAGAGTGAATATAAATTGCGTTCCGAAAAATCATACAATTGTTCCCATTCAATTGAGTTACCATACAAGTTCATCCTTATTAGGAATCCCCAGTGGTATACATCCTAACAATCAAGTTTCGATGGTTTCCAATCGTACCCAGGTCGCATCTGCAGAATGAGGAGAACGTTAATTAGGGAATTGATTACCTGAGCTCCCTGTGTCGAAAATACGACATAAAATATCTCGTGCATTAGAGATCGCCTTCTCGTGACAAGATCAGTGAGAGTATGTAGAAGCTTTGTAGACATTTCATTCAAATACCTGGATAGGAGCGATAAGTCAGGTTATACATCTACAGAAAAAGTTCTGTCGTGTTTGAATTGTCACGAGAAGGCGATCTGTAATGCTCGAGATAGTCTATGTCGTTTCTTCCATAGAGGGAGCTCACGTGATTAGTTCACAAATGAATGTTCTCCTCATTCTGAAGATGTGACCGTCCCTCCCAAAGCGGGACGTATGGGCACGTTAAGGTACTCTGGTAAACGCACATACGGTATGTGGTATGTAACATACCACATCTTTCGGCCAGATTACATTGAATCCCGATCTCAACCAACGCTCGCATCGTTCGATTTCGGGTTCTGTAATTGAAGTAGCCTTACGTTTTAGTATTGTGTATATATAATATAAATATAAAATACCACATGGTCCATCAAGGACGCGTATGTGATTATTTTTAGTCATTCAGCCTCATCGATTTATTTAATTCTCGTCAATATTTGTTGGGCGTACCTTTGGTTCATTGTTATAGTTACACTGTGATTGAAATACTCTGTCTCCATAATTTTCTACACACATATGCAAATGTTTCATCGACATTATTTTGTCAGAAAAGGGCTATTGTCACTTCAATTTGAAATAACTGTATTTCAATATAACAAAAAAGCACTCTTATTAGACTAATAGAAATTATACTGTGACAGTTTCAAAAGAGTAAAAATTAAACTATTTTGGACAAAATAACACTGCTTAATTATTGATGTATGCTGATGACGTAAAATGTTCGAGGACGTAAAAAGCCTAGAGGACTATGTAAAGATTCAGTCAACTTTTGATGAGGGGTGAAAAATTTCCGGTCTGACCAAGAAACGATGTTTTAAAATGTTTTTGCTTTATTTTTCAGCATAACCTTCATCAACACTGATAAATTTCTCATATCAGTGTTCTATTTTAGTTATACCAGTTTTAAACAAAGATTCAAGCCCCCCAAAATACTGATTTATAATTTCGATAACTTCTTCGTTGCTCTCAAATCTTTTATCCCCAAGGCATTTTATGAGGTTAGAAACAGGTAATATTCGCTGGGGGCTAAGTCTGGGGAGTACGGAGGATGCGGCATCAATTCAAACTTCAATTTTGGATATGGTGGATTTTCGACATGGCAACAAACGAATGCGCTAGATCGTTATCATGATGAAACGATAAGAAAATGTAAAATAAGGTCGTTTAATTTGCACCTCGTACTTCAAACGTTGCAATAAGTCTACGTAGTATTGACCACTGATATTCTCACCCTTTTCAAGATAATCAATGTGTATTATTCCTCTCGCATCAAAAAAAAAACACTAGCCATAACCTTGTTTGCCGATAAAATTGTTTTTGCCATGTTTGCAGTTGGTTCCCCCTTTCCAACTCACTGTTTTGATTATTCTTTATTTTGAGGAGTGTAGTGGTGAACCCAAGTCTCATCAACAGTTACGAATCGACGCAAAAATGCGTTTGAATTACAGCTATACAGTGCCTAATTTTCGGTAGAAATGTTTTTTCGAATCAGTTTTGGTTGAATGTTAACAAACGTGGCAACCATCTTGCATACAGCTTTTCCATGCTCAAATGGTTGTGCAAAGTATTTCGCACACGTTCAGCTGACACCCTACAGGTCTCAGCTATCTCATGCACTTTCAATCTGCGGTCTTCAAATACTATTTGATGGATTTTCTCAATCATTTCTGAAGTTGTGACCTCAACGGGTCGTTCTGAGCGAGCCTCGACAGAGGTGCTCACACGAACAATTTTGAATTCACAAACCCACTGCGTAATAGTTGAATATGATGGGGAGGAGTCTCCTAGTGTTGAATCCATCTCTCCTTTTATTTGTTTTGATGTGAAACCTTTCAAATAGAAGTATTTGATGACAGCACGTCTCACCAATTTTTCTGTTTTCGCGAAAATAACGGAAGCGTCTCGCGCAATGTGCTCTAAACGCAAACTAACATAGCAATTGGGCTGAAACTTTACATACAAGCTCAGTAGGAATGGTACTGTAGGACGCCGCTCCAAAAGTAGACCTAGTGACGCTATCTCTTGGTCAGACCAGAATCTTTTCATCCCACCCTCGTAAAATTGGTGTGTACAAAATAAACTCATATGGAATGAAGACAAAGGAGGGGTAATGTCGTGCAGTATTACATCCCAACCGATTGAGGGCCATTATGTACTTGGTGACGTGTAGTTATTTTAAGGATTTAGAATTTATTTTCGACCTTAATCTCTAATTTTCCTACGGTTTTCTTTTACGCTGCACTAGAGACTTCTACAGTACCGTAGCTGTTTCTTATATAGGGCCTACGTAAGTTCTAAATTGGAATATGCGTTTTCCGCAGGATATTTTACTTGAGCGATTGCACTGGCACTCCTTACTGCAGCGCAGTAAGGAGTGCCAGTGTTCTTTTCTCCTTTCTCTTTCAACTTTCAAACTAGTGAATTTGATTATTGATTGTCCAAACTTGCTAAGCAAACTAAACTTTGATTGTACCTCGTGTATACAATATATTGAGCACTGTTTTTTATCTGCAGACACTACGCACAAATGTTCCGAAATTCAATCCGATATATAGAGTGTGAAATCTATCTAACTAATCTATCTAAGCTGTGAAATACGTGAAACGGTGAAGTGGATATCGATCTGTTCATCACTTCGATTTCCAGTATCCAACGCATGTTGCTGCTTTAGACCTTTTGTACAGCAGGTTGTGTTGTTTCTTCTATTTTTTCCCTTCATGTTTCTTCTCTCTGTGTATATATTGTTTGTTATCCGTTAAATTGTTTAGATATATTAGTGTTTCTAGATTAAGTTCTGTTTTTCTCCTTTTAATTTTCTCTTTGTTTTTTCTCTCTTCGTATCTAAGTATTCATTGAAAGTATACATTTGTTTCGTGCTACAAGGCAATCTTCAGATGTGTCTCGTCCAACTAACGAAAGGCATTGACTTGAATTCTCAACAACCTTCTCATAAATCTGAAGACAGAAATATATTGTAAAGTCTTATGCATATATAATACAGATTACTATAGATCTCAAATCTTAGGAATCAATAGATAAAACATGAATACATCTACATTGAAAGTTTCACACGCCCTAATCAATTCAGATAGTTTATTTAACAATTCTACTTTATGAACAATTTCATCTAATTTGATGAACTAATGCCATCTAGGTTGATATAGTAGAAACGCTCGGTTTTACCTTTTTCTAGGTTTCAATCAAGGGGCTACTAAAAACATGAAAACATAGACTACAAAAACATTAATTCTGTATATATCGTGCTCATATCATAGGACTTGTGAATATTCAATATTACAAATATAGTATAACTTTTTACGAATTGTTCAAGAGAATATTATAGCAGAACTATATCCCTTGAAAGATAATGGAGACATCACATTTTTCATGTTTCACATAGCCAGCTCTGCTATAATATTCTTTTGAGCAATTCGTAAAAAATTATATTTTCTTTTATATTTCAATATTTAATATAATTATAATTTTAATATTTAATATGTCGTAAAAAATTCTCGAAAGAAAGTCGTAGTCTATTTTTCAGTGGCGGATTTACCAATAGGCCAAGTAGGCCGGTGCCTACGGCGACAGATTTAGAGGGGCGGCAAATTTAGCAAATTTTTTTTTGATAATTATACGTGTACACAATCTATACTATAATAAAATCGTAAACCTAAAATAGTCTGTACATTAAAGATATTCGAAAAAAAATTAGCTAGGATGGCTTAAGATGAGTAACTGAGTAGGATAAGATTTTTTTAAATTTCTTGTTTGTCTGTCTGTCTGTCTGTGGCATCATAGCACCCGAACGAATGAACTGATTTCAATTTAGTTTTTTGTATTACAGGTGTTTTACGGGCGAGTGTTCTTAGACATGTTTGATGAAAATCGATTGAGCCGTTTAAAAGTTACAGAGGTTTTACGCTTTAAAGTCGGGGGTTTTTTGTTTTGCCTGTCAAATAAACTTATTAGGTCAACATTAAACCCTTCAGTACATAGCGGGTTGCAAAAATAATCTAGTAACTGACAGAAATATCATTAAGTTCACAATCGTACTAATAACGGGATTAAACTATCGTATTGAATTTCAAAAGTCAGTAGGGGCTGCAAAAATTGAATGGCCTACTAGCGGCGAATTTGTAAATCCGCCACTGCTATTTTTAATATTGAATTATTACAAGTGCGATGATATGAGCAAGATAACTAAAGAATAAATTTTTTTGTAGTCTATTTCTTCAATTTATTGGTAGCCCCTTGATTTCAACCTGTAGAAAGGTAAATCCAAGTGTTTCTACTATTACAACCTAGATGGTTTTCATGTTGAAATACGTTATAAAATTGATCGAAATATTCTTAAGTACTGAAAACTTTTTAAGGAATTTAAAAAGTTTTCAGTTAATTTTGTTGTCTTTGCATTTCGTCTCTCCCTGCGAACGACATCCTCAGTCATGACTTTAAAGTTCCAGATGTAGGTGAAGATCTAAAAATACAAACTTTTTAACAAGTTAATCTTTATGTACATCGAAACACCGAAAATGCTTTTTGCAGATAAATAAATCTGCAAAAAGGGAAGACGTCCAGAAAGTGAAGCATTCTTCTCCTAAAATTAGTCATCTTACCTATTTGGAACCGATCAGCATTTTATGGATTGAAAGAGTTGAATATGAATCCACATTCTGTTGAAGTTCCAGTTTTTTCAGAATATGTTGAATCCATATATATAGAATATCAGAATCCATTGATAATCCCTCAATTTATTTTCGTTTTATTTCAGATGTCCATTAGGATGTTGTCTCATACCATGTTTCTTGAAACGATGCAGAGATGTTCACCATAAATGTCCCAATTGTGATGCTTACTTAGGAGGATTCACAAGGAACAACGTTTCCCTCAACCTTTGAAAGGAATTGAAAAACTCAACAACAGTTAACAAGTTGTAGCTTGAATAAGCACTGTCTGTAGAGGAATTATTTTTTTATATACCTACTGCGCTAATTTGTATTTAATTTTTATTATAAATCATTGTAAATCATTGCGAATCACTGAATTATTGTCTGAATATATTTAACTTGTTGTACTACTTTCGGAATATTTATTATTTCTTGATTTTTATTGTTTATGTTGATATTATAAGTTATATATATATATATATATATATATATATATATATATATATATATATATATATATATATATATATATATATATATATATGATCTAAAATCAGTCAAGTTATTATAAAATAGATTTTAGTCCTTCCTACTTGAAAGTAATTACAGTAAGTTTCAAAGTCGACGGTTTAAAATATTAAATTGATCTAATTAATTATGTATTAAAATCTAACTAAATTTTGGGCTCATGCCATGAGCCTCATGCCCCTCATGGATGATACAGGGAAAAATACTCTAATTCAACAGGTCGCATTGCCCCTTGCTTTTTGTATTACCTATTCTACTGTTTTAATTTTCTGCTACAAACAACATGAAAATTGCCGATATATTCATGGAATCGTGTGATAACAAATTGATCACAACATTTATATACGTAAACAAATCTAAAATATATATGAGAAATATTTACTATGTTTCTCTTCAAAATAATAACATTAATTATTTCAAATGAGATAAGTGATCAGCGTAAAGCAATCAGTATTTTAACTATATTATCATTTGGAGATAAACATACATTTAATAATTGAAAAAACTATTTGTGATTAAATCGTTCAACTCATCCGACAACGTCAATAACGTGTATTCTGATTGTTATTGCTTATTTAATGCAATACAGTTAATGCTAAATTTATGATAATTACATCATTACGAAACATTGTGACGATATACAACCATGCTCAGTGACGAACATTTTAGCTTTAGCGGATATGAAAGCAAGAAAATTTTTATTGTAAAATTGATGTCATGTAGGTACGTAAATGCTACACAAAATATCGTCGCATTAATTTAGTATAGGAAACGTCCACCATTTTTGAGTGAAACTTAAATCTAACAACAAATGATAGAGAAAATCATAAAATACAAAAACAAATAAAGAGCAATCAATTCAACACTATATTTTTGTGAATCTAAATATTGTTGCAAATGTCAGTTATATTGCTTAATATACTAATTTCTTCTCAATTATATTCCCAATTTTTTTTATTCTTTCCATTGATCAGAGTAAGAATAAAAAACCACATAATTGCATATGTTCCTTTATTTCGCGCAAAAATATAAGCATATTATATATTCTCGCCTTATCAAGTTTTATTACTCAAAAGTCACGGAAATTAACGTTTTCCCAATTATCTCTATTGCTATTATACTCTTACAATACTTGTACTGAAATTCTACTAGAACTTAGAAGAAATTTTGAATTTCACATATCACTGAGGAATAAATAAAGGAACCTAAAGCTCTCCCAAGAGAATCTTTGTGTTTTGATTCCTACCTTCTTTTATGTGCTAACTAAATTGCAACTATATATTATATATTGCATGTTTTTAGCAATAACAGGCTTTTTTAATATGAAAAACTTTTTTCTCGTTGACGTTTCGTTGTATATCACAACTTTGTCAAATCTAATGAATAATTGAATTTTATGAATTACTATATCAAATGTCAAACTTATTTTTTAGAAAAATCAAATTAGTTTTTTTGTATTTTCACATATTGATTTCTAGTATCAATAATAATATAATATGTGAAAATACAAAAAAACTAATTTGATTTTTCTAAAAAAATAAGTTTGACATTTTGATATCTATAGTAGGTAATTCATAAAATTCAATTATTCATTAGTTTTGACAAAGCTGTGATATGCAACGAAACGTCAACGAAAATAAAGTTTTTCGCATTAAAATAAGCCTGTTATTACTAAAAACATTGAAAAAAAAGAATATGTATAAGGAAATGAAATTTTTTGTGCTTATGGCACTGAATGAAATATTTGAGAAAATGAACACTAGATTAACATTCTCTTGATTAATTTGAATTTTTCGAATGAATGTTCTAGTGTTCATTTTCTTAAATATATATATATATATATATATATATATATATATATATATATATATATATATATATATATATATATATATATATATATATATATATATATATATATATATATATATATATATATATATATATATATAAGAAAATGAACATGAGTAGATATGTGAACATATCTAGCTCTACTAATTCTTTTGATTAATTTGAATTTTTTGAATGAATGTTCTAGTGTTCAAGTTAGTAGAGTATAGCAAGATATGTTCACATATCTAGCTCTACTATAATATTCTTTTGATTAATTTGAATTTTTTGAATGAATGTTCTAGTGTTCATTTTCTTAAATATTTCATTCAGTGCCATAAGCACAAAAAATTTCATTTCCTTATATATATATTAAATGAGAGGCATTAAATTTACTCAACTTTTGTATGTTGGTTTAAAATAATGTAGGTAATATTTTAGTTGACCAGGCATCGTAATTATACAAATTATTTATCAACTTGAGATAAAAATGCGAACAAAAAAAGTTGAAACAAAGTGATAATTTTATACGAATTTGAAATTTTGACGGTTACCTAAAACGTAGAATGTCACGTATGAAATTATGGAATGTTTGGGAAGTTTTGGGTTTACTCCGTGTAGTGAGATATAATGTGAAACACATTTTGTTTAATTCGACGTCTCTACTTAAATGACATGAAGGCTTCATCAGACTTTACAATAAACTAAGATTCACTGTGTGATAAAGATTTCGAACTATAGTTCGAAATTTTTTAATGCGAAATATTCAGTAAGTACATGTAGAATTTATTAGAAAATTTCTAATTCTGTTACTTCCTTTCATTAAATTTCGACTACTTACGATTCTCATAAGTTCTTTTACCTTAAAAGTTGAATTTAGTTTTATAGATCCTGTATAAAAACAATTACAATAAATGTTTCCATTCAATTTTTTCTGATATGAATGTATTCTCAAATAAATGTTGCATTCATTTCTCGTTAATTTTTCAATTTTTTTTTCTTATGGTCATATACACATGGTGTTAAATGTTGGTGTCCTTCATATAGGACAATAGGCTACTATGAGTTTTTGTTTCAGGGGTTTTTCATTGCACGGAGCATTAACAATGCTTGAGGAAGATGACGTCAGTACGGAATCAATTACGTTGCTACCACCGAATAATGCTTGTGGAAACATCACAGATTCTGGTGATGAGGACCAACTCGACATGAATAATTTGCCTCCAAGTATGATATAAGAGGTATAAGTTAACATTCGTGTAAACGAGGAAGACTGGAGTTCTGAAGATGAATTACCACCGAGTACTTTACAAAATAAAAAAAAAATCAAAAGATAATCTGAAAACTAAGAAAAAAAAGGGGTACCAGTTTATCCAACAGGATCTGCTAGCTGATGACTATGTTTTTCCCGAAGAAAATACATTTACAAATTTGTCTACATCAACTGAACTCTTCGAATGTTTTTTGACGATGAAATCTTGTCAATGTTCAAAGTAGAAACCAATAGGTATGCCCAACAAAAAAATATAATAACAGTAGTTGATGTTTCCGAAATAAAATGTTTTTTGGGTATTTTGCTTCTAAGTGGATATTCTAGTCTTGATGTGGCAATGTCAAATGCTTGGCATCTTCACAAATATCGAGAAAGTTAAATGGGCCAACTTGCCTTCAGGAGAAGTGTAGCCACTATCATTTTGACACAAAATAAAAAATCTTTTGCTTTCCGAAGAGGAAAAAATCAACAAAATAATGAATTGAGGTATGACCGTCTTGACCATTTGGTGGTACCACAGGAGAAACAAACTAGATACGGCTTATGTCATTCAAAAACAACAACCAGGTGCAAAAAATGTGACATAGGTTTACATGTTAAATGCTTTGTAAATTATTGTACTCAATAATAAGAATAGTATGCTACATGCCTATTGTCCTTTATGTAGGATAGGTCTACAAATATTTTTTCTATTGACGTTTTCAAAAATGAATAATATTTTGTGTATGACTGCTTTTCATTAATTTTTCACCCAAAAATCTCAAAAACATTCAAACAGTAAGTGTTAGGCATATATGGCTTAATCTGGAATCTAGTAATAAAACTGATGAGATTCTGTGAGATACTTGGCAAAAATACCTGCTTTTAAAAACATTGAATGAATTAATATAAAAAATTTCATACCATTTAGGTAACGTAGATAAATATTGAAATAATATTCATATGTACAATTAGAAATAAAATTAGAAAAATAATATAAATCAAACAAGATTTATTTTTCACTCCAACACATCTCTCAATTTATTTTCATCTCAAATTTATCTTTCGAATTGCAAAGACGTTTCTCACAAAAAAAATTCACAAATTATGCCCTTACCTTTTTGGCACTCTGATTCTTGAAATTCGATTCCACAAGATCTCTCGGTTCAATGAAGTTTTCTTCTAAATTTTTGTGATTTTTCCAATTTCCGTTCTAGCAGATCCCAAAACGTTTGAAGCTCTTATAAGGTCTAAATTTTTGACATGAAGAGCACTAAATACAACTTTGATGATATTTAAATTTTTAATAGTATTATCCTCAATTTTTTTCTAAACATATTGAGGTTATCACAGATAAAGTAACAAAAAAATAAACATAAACTTGATCTCCTTTTCATAACAAGAATTCAATTCATAACTACAGCTACTAAAATATGACAAAAGTCTAACCACAATAGCAATGAAAGTAAAACTATAGAATAATCTAAAAGATCTACTGTGTTTGAAATTTCTTTCAAAATGGGACTTTCTTCTTTTAATGTCTTCTCTATAAACAAAATTCACATTTGCTGTATATTGTTAGAACTCAGTATTCATGGATTTTTTTTTGCATTTGTGTTCTGAACAGGTTCCAGATAGCTCATTAGAATAACGCCCGTCTGGTAATTTTGTGCGTAATCGGTTCCGACCTAGTAACAGTAACGCTTTTTTAGGACACAAACCACGTGTCTCCGCAAAGAAACCTAGCGGTATAATTCTAAAATATGTAGTTCTAGCAGAAGCTACAAATGTGCGCATGTCCAATGTACAAAATTTGGTTATTTTTTGAGTTGTCAAAGCCTAAATTTAGCAACTCCTTAAAATAAGATAAACTGATATTTCTTCATTAAACACTAAATCTGTATATTGCCTCAAAAAGTTTTGAAAGATATACAACAACGATATACAATAAAATAGAAAATTTCAAATATAATGAGGTATTATTATTTTACATCATATATAAACTTAATGCAAATATAACTCACAATATATTTTACATAAAATACAATTTATTCTTAGCACAATTTTGATCAATTAATTTGCTATGAGCAATAAAATAGTATAAAGGCACTTTGGAATAACCAATATTCAAGATGACAGTATCAATATCAAGTTAGATACTGTACTAACTATCCTGGTACTCCTTTTTGATATGTTTTGCAATCGTACTCAACTGAATGTTTGTAGTACCTTCATAAATGCTACCAATCTTGCAATCTCTGTAAAACTTTTCTTGAAGGAAATCCTTGCTAAAACCGAGACCTCCCATCCAATCTATACACTTTATACAAGTCTCTTGGGCAACCTCGGCAGCAAAGTACTTCGCCATAGCAGCTTGTTTGACAAATGGTTCTTTTTGCTCTACCAGACGTGCTGCATTATAAACGAGAAGTCTCGCACATTCTATATGAGTTGATATACGTGCTATCTGGTGTTGCATGGACTGAAAAGAGTGAATATTTCAATCTGAAATAATCATGGTTTTTCAAAGACAGATTTAAGTTACTATGTATACAATAAGAAATCTGCCAGAACAATACTTTACAAATCCTTATATTAAGGCATTTTTATATAATGAACAACTCAGAAACTCACTAACAAATTAATTTTTAGGAGCAATCTTTTCATCAGATTGGATGCAAATAATATCTACTACAATTGACAATAAGTTTCATAAATAACAAAAAATCAACATCAACATTTAAAATTCATTGTTATATACATATATAAATATATATATGAAAATTTGCAGAAAATTATGATTGGGTGAATATCACATGATGGAAAGAAACGTGTACATTAAAACAAACATCATGTGATAATTGAAGGATCTTCCTTTAAGTGTCATCAAATAAATATTAACGTTTCCCAAAAACTACTGATCGAATTTTTTCGTCAATACATCATATCAATAAAATAAAAAGTAATATTCAGAAAAAATTTTATGCATTTACTTCAAGAAATTCATAATGAAAATTGTTTGTCAAGATAATGAAGAAAGAATATTCATATAAGATAATAAAACTTTAATTATCCTACCTGAAAATCAAATATGGACTGACCAAATTGCTTCCTTTCTAGTGTATATGGGATAGTTATATCCAGACAACCCTGAGCTATTCCCAACTGTTGTGCACCTATACCTACACGACTTTCATTCAGCAAACCCGCAGTATATTTATAACCCTGACCAAATTCGCCTAAAATAGCCTTTTCTGGAACTCTGACGTTGTCAAAATTAACCATGCAAGTTCCAGAGGCGCATATTCCCAGCTTTTTTTCAGGTTTTGCAATTGATACACCGGAAAGATGTCTGTCTACTAGGAAACAAGTTATACCCCTATAACCCTACAATTAGAAAAATTTAGATATTTTTCTTTATATATCGCTCGTGGTCTTCAGCATTGGACATTCATATTCTTTTCAGCAGCAACAGCGCATATTTTGCATTTAGTACCACTTAACATTTATGACAACAATGAATCGTGTGAATTTTGCATTTCATCATGAAGAGAAACTTTAAACCCATTACACACAGAACCTGATTCTGAAACCAAAATTTTGAAAACCACTATTGCTGCCCACGAGAGATATTGCTATGACATAGTTCGTTTTATTATTGTCACACAAACAGAGATACCACATTTTATTATCGACAATACAAAACTCATTGACTAGATAGCATTATTCATTGAAGAATGACTTCAACCCCGAAGGATTTTAACTTACAGCTGAGGGATTTGCATTGGCCATAACAATAAAAAGACCAGCTAAATCAGAGTTTGATATCCACATTTTTGACCCATTGATAATATAGTCAGATCCATCTTTCTTGGCTGTTGTTTTCATAGCAAATGCATCTGTCCCTGATGTTGTTTCTGTTAAACAGAAACTTCCAACCTGCAAGAATACAAGAGGTGTCTGCAATAATTTGCCTATTGGTTAAGATACTAGAATATTATTAGTCATAAAACTTTCTGTGTTAAATCTCAGATAGAAAATGGAGAAAATATTCCTTCAAATTTGTTCACTTACCATATCTTTTGCCAATCTAGGTAAATACTGTTGTTTCTGTTCTGGAGTACCTAGTTTTTGAATTATTGCATTCACTAAAGTATTTTGAATATCTACCAATACAGCAACAGATGGATCTATTTTTGATATTTCTTCTACTGTTAACATTGTTATCATGAAATTGCATCCTGCCCCCCCATATTCTTCCTCAATTTCAACACCCAACAACTAAAGAATTTCAGTAAACTTTACATGGAACTTTGTGGTAAATTTTCTACCTTACCCCATTCTCAAAGAGCATATCAACAACGGATTGTTTAAATTTGCCCTCTGTTTCCATTTCCCTGATATAAGGTTCAATTTGTTCCTTGGCTAATTTTCTTACTGTAAATCAGTTAATTCCATATATAACTTCGGTAATACCATAATTTCTTCATTCAATGCATATTAAATTAAGTCCACTCACCAGTTTCCTTCATAATTGTTTCATTCTCCGATAACATAGTGAGCGGAATATTTGATGAAATATGAGGAATAGTATGCTCAGTCTTGAAATTAATTTCGGCAGATAACTGCCTAGTAATAGTAGATCCTGGGAAGCGAAAAAAAGGTTTACACATCTGAAAGTTAAAATATACCTAATTAATACAGTATAATAACTAATACTAACATATTGCACTCATCAGCGTTTCAATTAGGCAATGAGTCTTATAACATTATCTGTATTTGAAAAATATTAATTGAAAATCATCAAAATCTACCTTTTTAGCTCCTTTTAGAATATTTCCTGAGATCATCTTGAGTTTGGTTAATATTAAGTATCAAGGTATTACAAGGTTATTCTTTGACAATTTAACAGATAAAAATTAATTACACAATCTTCTAAACACTCAGTCCTTCGCTCATACTGTTTGACTGAATTTGGAATAATATGCCAAACTCGTTCTCAAATAGCCGAAAGCAATTTTACTCAACTCACCAACAGTTCAAAAGTTCATTACTAGCGCATGTCAACTCAGTTTTATTGTCCTTATCATTATGTGTTCCAATATTGCAAAATATTCAAATAATTTCGAAATACAGTTTTAATTAATGCGAAGAATAATGAACAGCAGCGATTAACGCTTCTGATAAGGCCATTGGAATATTCGATGAGCATGTATGCTTAAAACGTGTTTTGTCACTGTAATCCGTGCATAAATTATTATTAACTAGATACATTCAATCGCTTCAGTACCTACTAAAAAGTACTAAGATGTAAATAATGTCTCACACACACATATTGTTATTATTATATTTCTATAGCGAAAGTCAGAGACCTTTATAGCTCGGATTGGACCTATTTACGATGTGGTGCCTCCATTGTCTTTAAAGGGATAAATGTTGGAGACAAATTTAATCAATGCCACCTCTGATGGAAGTGCAAAACTGCTGTTTCGTTCTGCAAGGAAATCGTCAGTTGCACCAAGTCCATCGAAATGAAGCAACGATTTCAATCTCTAAAGCATCTTTTTACGACACCAAATGAAGAATCGTCAAGTAATAAATACTTCATAATTCCATCTATAGGAATCAATAGGTGCATCGAACGCATACAAGTCTTGTATACCCGTAGGTGTCATATGTTTTCAAATGTCAATAGATTGCGTTAGTAGTACGCTCGCGATTCTTTCCGTATTTCAGAGGCCTATTCGGCGATATTTTTAGGAAAATGAGAACAAGTATAAGTATACGCATATAAGTGCCCACAAACATACAAATAGTTTTTGTGCTAATTGCATGTGACAAGATCAACGCGTAGTTCCATCCAAAGATGGCAAGTTTTGTAGCAGTGACATACAAACACCTCAGAGATTTCTGTAGCGGATGCAAATAGCCCCATACCTTAACGCTCCGTCCACTCCGTATAGCGGTCATTACGATAACTAATTTCGAGATTCATGAATCCTTCATACTTAGAGATAGGGCTTTAATCGCTTCAAAAAAACATCGAAACTTGATTGTTTAGATGCATACCACTGATGAATCCCTGATGGTGGGTTGAGTTTCCGTTGACAGTTGTATAGAAAGCTCCCCGAGAATTTTTTTTTTAATATTTCGATTAAAAATCTCAATGTTCTGTGCGTGATATGAGATATCTTTTTAGGAAATTCAAAAATAGCACATAGTTCTTAGGATTTTTATTTTTTTAAGAAATAATACACTTTTCCATATTCCTATAGTCGCATCATGTGCAACCAGCTTTTTAATGCCATTCTCTCAGAAATCTACTGCCTAATTGGACATTCACTGTAACACTGAAATAAGCTCTCGTGATTGTTTTATACCATAGAAGACAAGACACCAGCAGTCAATTATGAAATCATCTGAAAATAAACAAATAAATAGATTCCAAAAAATTCATTTGAAGTTTTATGCAAATTCGTTACAATTTTAAATAGAATTTCATATTTCAATACAAAATAGCTTTCAACCCTTTTCAAACTTTTCTAAAAACATTACCTTGAATTCACTGTACAAACAATTTGAAACATTTTTGTAGCATTTACAATTTAACAACACAATGAACGTGAACATATTATTAAAAGAAAAAATCACTTTTTTTAATATTTGCTTACCTCATACAACATTCTCATACTTGAAGAAATAATAGAATTTATTTTATTTTATATTCTATAGGGCATTTTAAAAATGTAAAATCTAGGAAACAATTAATTCTTTCATTTGTGTAATTTCAACTATCAGACTTGGCAAGTTCAAAAACCCGCGATTTCTCTTTATTTTCATCATGGTCAACTTTATGCTTCCTTTGATTTTGATGACGTTTCAAACCAGAGGCACTGCGAAATCCCTTGTTGCACATATTACAATTATAAGGTTTCTCTCCAGTATGCATTCTTTTATGAACCTTCAAAGTAGTATAATGCCTAAATTCCTGATTACAAATGTCGCATTTGAATGGTTTGAGGTCTAGATGTACGTACATGTGCGATTTTAAACTAGAAAATAAGCGAAAACTTTTAGAGCAATGTTTGCATTGATGCGGTTTAACTCCTGAATGTGTTGTCAAATGTCTGTTAAAACCCAAATAACATATCATTCTATGACAAATAGGGCACTCTTTAGGTTCACGTTTTGTTATATTTTTTCTTCGCTCAATATTTATTTTTTTACGACTTAGCTCATTAGCTTTCCTTACATCCTCCTTAGACAAATTTTTCCATCTTTGTTTATTCGTTATAGATCTTTTATGTTGTTTTGGCAATCTATCCGTTATTTTGTGAGCCATATATATGTGTGTGCTTAGAGACTGTGCATTTAGAAAATATTTTCCACAGTCCTCACAACGATGAGAAAGTACATTTAATTTTTCTTTTGTATGAGTGTTCAAATGAGTAGTCAAATGTTTTAAGTCATTACATAATTTTCCACATATAAAACATAACGTGTTCATATTTTTCTGCTGTCCTTCATGCTTTCGCTTCACATGATCCGTCAACGTATTTTTCTGAACATAACCTGAAAAATACGTAATCTATTTTTTTAACGGACTGAAATAAAATAAAACTGCTTTTCGTCAATTTCACACAATGTATTTAAATTATACGACCGGTTTCGACTATAACATCATTGTCAAGTAAATATTGCTTATAGTCGAAACCGGTCGTATAATTTAAATACATTGTTTTTGATAGTGTTGGCGTTTACTTGATGTAAATCATTATAATTTAATATAAACTTAAATTCAAACACTTGAACTTATGATTTACACTTTATTGACTACATAGCATGAGGCGTTTCGTCGTTACAAACGACTTCTTCAGATGCTTACAGAATAATAATTATTATGTAAGCATCTGAAGAAGTCGTTTGTAACGAGGAAACGCGTCATTCTATGTAGTCAATAAAGTGTAAATCATAAGTTCAAGTGTTTGAATTTAAGTTTATATTCAATTAAATACATTGTGTGAAATTGACGAAAAGCAGTATCTTATTTCAGTCTATTTGAAATAAATTTCATAAAATGAATAGTTTAGTTAAGTACGTCTAAACTATCTGTATCCAAACTTAATAGATGGAATATTGTGAATGGTTTATGCTACAATTCTAGCACTCAGCATATGTGTATATAATAGCTTCTTTGGATGATTCTTAGTTCTTTAGAAGATTGCTGTAAGTTTCAGACATTTTACTTCGCACCTCGGAATTGCGTTTTCAGTACCACATGAGTAGGATTGCATTATGCAAGAATGAAAGCTTATCAATGTTCCCAATGAATTGATTAAATATTCTATACACAATAATATTAACCATGTTCCTATTTATATCAAAGAAATTTTAATAGAATCAAATTTTCATGCCCTAGTGTGATACAGGCAGTTTATATAATCCATGTTAAACCAAAACAAGTTGCCTGTATATAAATTCATTTGTAACAAGTTTGGGCTTGAATTTTATCTATGCAAAGCAGAATTGGACAAACTTCAATGAAAGCTGAACAGAAAACCTAAGAAATTAGTTGCCCAAAAGTAAAGTCGTTGATCCAAAAACTTTATGATGCCTACTATATTTAAAAAGATAGAATTTGTACTACATCCCTTTCTAAACGCTGATTTTATTTGTGAGTAAGTCAACATAAATTTGAATAGTAAAGACCTTTACTAATATTTTGACAATGCAGGTAGGCAATACTGACAAGACAGAAGTTGTTTAGATCTTGAATGTTAGGAGATTTAGCCAAGACAGATGAATAATTGCATGCTTCCATGAATTGGGAAAGACACTCAATTCAGACACTCAAATTCAACTATTTAAAAACAATGATCACAGACAAAACGGAAAAGAAATTGTTTTCTTTGAAAAAACAGTAAATAAAGTTTGTATCCAGAAGTGTATAGAACCCCCTAAAGATATTTACCCTTTCCACAGTATTGGCACATATGTGTTTTTTCTTGATGAACTAACATGTGACGCTTAAGGTGAAGAGATACCACAATAGCACCACAAACTTCACAAATTGCCTTCTTCTTCAAGTGTCTGTGCATAGCCATGTGATCCCAATAAGCCTTTCTTTTGCTAATAGCTTTTGAACAAATTCCACATTTATAATTTGGTGCCATTGTATGATTTGTAGCTTTATGATGTCTCACCATCTCAGCCTTAGAAGAAAAAACTGACAAACATTGGAAACACTGTAAATCTAAACCTGAAATAAGTGTAGGATCAACTTCAATTCTTTTATTTGGTTTACGCCCCCTTTATTTCTCAGTGTATCTCCTGCTTCTTGAGCTGATATTTCAACACGACTTGCTTCTGAGATATCATCTAAACATTGGTCGTCATCTTGCGACTGCTTTGCACCAGAAATTATATCATAAGTATCATCTAAAAAAATTCACTCTATTGAAATTCTGAAATCTTTTATTTCTATTTTTGATGTATTTGTTTATAAATTGAATGAAAAATAAAAAAATCATTGAAAGCACTTGAAATAAATCATTGGAAGGTAAAAATTGATTCTGTGAAAATATATTACAAAACTGCTTTCACAATATCACAAATATAGTGATAAATAAAATATATGTTTGAGCTCTTACTCTACTTGAAGTTCAGACACCTCTAAAGATTTTAATCATATAAATGAATGTAAATAATTTTACACCATTACATATATTACGGCTGTTTTATGTTTACTGGTAATAAATAAAAAAGGTATAAAAAATATTAACCTTTTGGAAATGGAATTGATCTTTCCAAACATTCTACAACTTCCAAATCACACTTTTGGCCAATATATTTTTGATTTTCTATATGAACATGTTCATCACCTTGGCTCAAGTTTTCATCTAGATGTTCATGTGTAGTGCTCATTGTTTTACTTTTGCCATTATATTGTTTCAACGAAGATTCAGTACTATTAATTTCACTTTCATTAACAGAGTCAATATTTTCAAATACTTTATACATGGTTTTTATGCTATTTTGTGATGCTTTGAATGTTTTAATGAATGCATATGAATTGATAAGTATCTGCATGCAAATATTGCATATTACCCTAGATAAACCATCATGTTTTTCAATCTGTAAATAGATTTAAAGATTCTTACGATAAACAATTCTTTAAAAATAATAACAATTGTTTACCATTTCATTAGTACAAATAAATATTATATTAGATAGGGACAAATCTTCCATATATGCTTCAAAAATATCAATATCGCCTTTATTCATTATACAACATCTACATATACTCAAAAAATTTTCGTACGTTATTTCATAAAAAGAACTCATTTCGGAAATATTTCTTAAAATTCCATTTAAAATTCTTAATATCTCTAGCACAACATAACGAAATGTTTTGACGTTGCCACAGAACTTATCACTTATCGTAGCAACAGACACTGAAAAATGTTTTGCCTACTACCAACTGACTTTCTTCTTCTTCTCTCTTTTCCTTTATCTCAATAAAGGAAAAAATTTTGGGCTCGCCTAAGCATGTACCCAGATATTCGTTCGTCTATCGAGCCTTTCTTCTGTTGCATATATTTTGTTATATTCTTTTTTAATCTTGACCCTTGTCTATCGCCCACAATGGATTTCCCTGGGTAAGGATACAATTAAGGACATAGAAAGGACACCAAATGACTTTATTAGTGTAAAATCCCATAAAAATATGTACATGTCATATGTACAGAGCCCCCGTAAACGACAAACTTTCTATCGGCCGATAGTTTGATCGGGCTTATAATCAGTATGAAGATGCAAGTACGCATACTACAACGATTTGGTATCGGCCGATAAATAAGTTTGATGGGTTACTCAACTGCGTTCAAACTAAACTATCGGCCGACTGCTATATCCGTATGCAGCTCCTCGCAAGCGCGCATACCGACCGATTATTTAGTCGGCCGATGGTTCAGTTCGCTCCGAGTTTTGGAGCCGGATGGTCGTGCATATATTTTTTTTCATTATGGCACTGTCCAATTCTACTCAATCGCTGGTTGTAGAAACGTCAATCGTAAATTTAATAGAAGTAGTTGAAAAAAGACCAGCACTTTATAAAAAAAACTTAAAAGAGTATTCTAATAATAATAATTTTATTTGAACTAAAATATATTTGATAATACATTGCGACGATTTTCTGAAAACTACAATTTGGTAGTGTAGTAGTCAATTTTTATTTTAAATATTTAATAGTGTTGGCGTTTACTTGAAGTAAATCCATAATAATTGATTATAAACTTAAATTCAAACACTTGAACTTATGATTTACACTTTATTGACTACATAGCATGACGCGTTTCGTCGTTTCAAACGACTTCTTCAGATGCTAACAGAATAAGCTAACACAATCAGAATAAGCTATAATCTGAAGAAGTCGCAATTCAATTAAATTTAAATGATTTAAATTATATTGCAAGTTTGTAATTAGTTGTAAAGCTTACTAAAATATAGGTACAACAAAAATATATGATTTGAGAATTAGGTTTTCATTTTTTTTCAATATTCACATAAATAACTCATCTAAAATTGAACTCGGTGGAATTAAGCCTTTTACTAAACCGTCTCGGTATGTAGAAAATAAATTTTCTATTGAAAATAATTTTCACATTAACGTCAAATGATATTAGCTGACTGCTTTTAATAAGTTCTCAGTGAGTTCGACTGAATTTAATTTGATGTGAATTTTTATGGTGAGAGGAGGTACCAGGAACAAAATTGGTAAAATCTTTTTATTATGAAATATATTACAAATGTACAAGGTGAGAAGTTGACAATTTATCATATTGGGCTTTTGTTAAATTTTAATGGTGATGCATTTCTGATCCAAGAATGTGATTAGGTCCTAAAATAAAAATGTTTTTTTTTTATAACTATATTATATAAATATTTTATATTTTATATATATATATATATATATATATATATATATATATATATATATATATATATATATATATATATATATATATATATATATATATATATATATAGTTATTTTATCATTTATTTATTTAGCTGAAGCTTTACAAAAAATGTACATATTTTGAACTGTCAATTTTTATTTACATGCCTATCTCAATATTTAAAATATACTTTCTTATATCACGCTTAAATATCTTAATACTAGTACTAGTTTTCAATATATTTGGGAAATTATTGAAAGTCTTAAATCCGTCTTAGTATATGCTATTTTTAGTTTTAGAGAGCTTACAACTTTGGATATAAAAACTATCAGTATTTCTAGTATTATACCCATGCATATCACTGATATATGTTACATTTTTTTTACATTACATGGAAGCAACTGACTTTTGATTTTAAATATGAAGCAAAGGGTATTCTTTGTTCATGGACTTACAAAAGGTAACATACATCCGCCTATAATGAGAGCTTGTTGGCTCTCTTCAGAACGGCGTAGCCATGTTCAAGGTGTATTACCCTGGAGAAGAAATGAAAACAAAAAAAGAGCATTCCAGCAAAGGAAGACACCACTTTTAGGCTTCCACATGAACTTTACAGTTTAGGAGATTTGGTCACTGCTTCGCCTTTGCAGGGACTATTTATCTTTTACGGAATCTCTAACCAAGAATGTAAACAATAAATGAAAGAAGCTTAACGCGGAACAAAGCAACTAAAAATTATCTGCATATAGAAATAATGAAACAAAATCGGCAAATAAATCGTTATCTGTGAGGAGCGGTTTGGTTTTAGAGAAAAGCACAGGGCTGCTGATAGTATAGCATCCTTATATAATTTTATACTGGGTGGCTTCGAGGAGCGCTATTGGACTCTCTCTGCCCAAGGCGTTCGACTACATGAGCCACTATATGCGTACGGAGAATCTTAAATATTATGGTCTTATAGGAGTAGAACTCGCATTTTTCATATCATATTTTACGAACATGAAGCACATGGTGAGTTTGCAGACCAGTTAGTTACTCTAATAGAGTATAAAGTAACTTTATACTCAATGTCGCGCGGTGAATTCGGAGGGCCCAACCCTAGGACCCCTTCTTTTCATCATATATGTGAATGATTTGCCTAAGAATGCTATATGGTATATAACATGCCATATGCTGCTGATACCTGCTCTGCTGTGAAGGACGATGAAGGGAAAATTTAGAACTAAATATTTCTAAATACTTAATTCTAAATTAATTTAGATTAAGAGTAACAGGTCAGGCAAACATCTGAGAACTATTTCAGGGTAAATAAGCTCCTGCTCAATGAAAATAAATAGAAATGTATGAAAACATCTCACATGTCACCTTTAAGTGAAGAGAAATTTCTTGGCGTCATTCAGGATAACCACCTCACATGGAGATCATTGTCATAAACTCGATGAAAGGATATATAGAGCTGCATATTTGCTATCAACAGGATGAGAAAGATCATCAGCCTCAAAGCATCAAAAACAGTTTATTATGGACTTTTGCACTCAAGGATGCTTTACAGTCTGTAGCTGTGGGGAATGACTAGGCATATGAGGGAGATACTACAGCCCATAAGGAGTGTCCCAGACCCATCGAAGATGTTAACTCTCTATGTCACTGTAAACAAAATCTCAAAACACAAAAATATTAACTGTATTCGCTGAACTAATACTTAAACTGGCTACGAACATTGCAAACAATTCCTACTCCAATTTCCTAGGTATGAAAAACGATCGGCAAGTCAACCTTACATTAACAGATCGAATGCAGACCTCAATATTGACTGATGAGGGACATGAGAAAAAAAATGAGGGAGTTAAACTTTTCAAGTGTTTTCCAATTGAATGGAGGAATTTACATCAAAGAAAACTGTGGAAAACTTTAAAAGATTACCTTTGAGAAAACCTTGGATGAATTTAGAGTTAAAATTTAAAATCCAAATTTATAATAATTAAGAGTTATTTCTAATTTACTGTCTGTCAAAACATATATTATAATTACCTGTATATGAAATTTGAATCCTTCTTCCTTCAACATGCTGCTTATGACATTTACTTGCAGAGGTTCATAAAGAAGGATATTTTCCCGAATTTCTGGATTTTGAACTAAGAAATTATGCCAAACAATTTGCAAAGGAATTCGACAGCCAGGTATTTTTGATGATCGCTGTCTTTCAAAAATCAAATCACTGAAATAAAAAACAGCTAATTTTAAACGGTTATTGCATATTTTATGTATTTATGAAAACTTTCTGACAATGCTTTTTCAGTAACTTAATATTTGCCATCCAATCACTATTTTCCGATTCTTCTTCAGAGATAATACATTTATTCCAAAAAAAAAGAATTGTTTATTAGCTTGAAAAGCTACAAAATATAAGTTATTTTTATATATAGAGAAAAATAAAGTAAATTGAGTTTCAACTTCCTAAAATGACAAAGCTTATACACTATACCTGTATATTACACATTTATATTAAACATTTGCCCTAATTGCACCTATTTTTCAATACACAAAGTCTCGACTCTCTCTTAAATTTGTTTAATGTCTTACAATTTTGTACTAAAGCTTACTTACAAAAACTACTGAACACCACTAGAATAAAACTTGTCTTTTTGTCTAGTTTCATAATTATGTGTGTAACTTGTATGCTTTTTATAATAAGATATTTTGACAATAACTCAGATTTCATTTTGCAACAAATAATAACACCTGGCATTCTCTTGTTTCGCTTATCTAACCAATGTAAACATTCCAGTATAGATCTTATACTAGTGCATCCACTGCATTTTATTATCAACCTCATAACCATATTTTGGAACATTTGCAATTTATTGAGGTCTTCAGAGGAAAACATGTATAAAATAGATGGACAATACAAGAAGAGTGGTTTAATTATGCTTTTATAAATTTGTAAAGCTGTACTTCTGGAAACATCATTTTTGCACAACACCTATTTTAGATGAGATTTTGTGAGCTAATTATTAGTTCTTTCAATATTTTAACTTTCACTTCCATTACAAACAACTAATCAATTGTATTACCCCCAGTCAGCGTATGATGTCTAATTAGCCAGGCTTACCCAACCAGTAACCCAACAATGTATAACCAATCACCCAAATAAAAAAACAGGTATAACCAATCCCCCAGTAACCCATTCATTCACCAATTAACCAATTCATTCAATTACAGGCAAAATAACAAATTATTAAATCAATTAACCAAAAATAATATGTTTTTGGTTCTGTTAGGTCAACGATTATATTGACTACATGAAGAGATCTAAGTTTGTAGTTTTTTATAATTTGATTTTCTCCATAAAGAAAGTGATTATAATAACGCTATTGTGCACAAAAAGGAACTACCCTCCAAACCCTCTACAAACTTGATTGAAAACTTTTTTATGCTGAAAATTGTGAGGCCATACATCATGCAGTTATATTCCATTTTTGTTATATGTATGTTCAACCAGAACAATATTTTTTTAATATATTGAGAAAACGCGAATTATGTTGTTCAATTATTACGAAAACTGTTTAAATTAAGTGTTAACCTCATCAATCATTGCAATATGTATTGCTATATGGATACTTGAATGGAAATTATCACATTTGAATTATTCACCACCAAAGTGAGAACTTACACTTATATCACCAAACATTGAAGATTAATTGAATATTATAGCAGTGTTGAATATCCTAAAGTTAAAATCACTATTCTATTTATTGCTTCTTTTGAATTTGTATGAATCAATATAAAATTAAAACCTGGATAAAAAATATACATATCAATGCATAAGCTCAATTACATGGTGCATAAAAATCGTCTTAAATTTTAAATTTATTATTAACAAAATACCAAAGATTATTACTATGTCAATACCTCTCAGAAATTGTCTCCTCCCAAGGTTCTATAAGATGACACTTTTGGAACTGGTTATCAGATATGCTTTCTGAATTTTGTGAGACATTTTCACCTTTACTGTTCTTCCATTTTTTCAAAATTTTTTTGTCTGCATCAGAATTTTCTCTATTTGATTCAACTATTGGATGTGTTGCTTCGTATATATGTTTCAATAAATTCACACCACGTTTCCTTTTCAATGGTTTCAAACCAAATTTACTCAATTCCTTAACAATACTTGGTGTATCTAATTGATTATAATTAATCATTGGCGTAATATTCTGAGTTTTCACAATAAATTCGTTTTTTGGAGTTATATCTGATTCACTTTTATACCTTCCAAAAGATGGAGTTGTTTTTCCAGTACGACTTTCATTAAAACTTGCATATCTTTTCAATGGTGTTCCGTATGAGTGACTAACAGTTTGTTTATCATCCATTATTCCCATATCCTCAACAATGTTATTTTTTTCATTAGTTTTCATATTACTTGGATAGTTGTCTTCATCGGATAAACATATATTAAATGTGGGAGAACATAAATGTTTGCTGAAAGATTGATTATCAATGTCCTCTTTGAGTGTTTGGTTCTTTTCTTTCGATGAAGTTTTAAATCAGCTGATGAGTTGGATTTTGAAATCCTTCCACAAGATTCAGATTGTTCATTGTGGTAATTAGTTGCTTCATCATCTGAAATATTTATTGAAGTGAATGGACTATAAGTCTGTGCAAATATTTCTTCTATATGTTCAGTTACATTCAATGAAGAACACTCTTTGTAAGATTCTGAAATAGGCTGGAAAACATTTACATTATTCTCCTTTCCACAAACTCCAAAATCTGAGAGTGCACTGATATCTAATTTATATGCTTCATTACTTGTGTTACCCATATTTATATTGGTTTCAAGCAATTTTTCATATTTATCTGAATTGGGAATAGATACATTCTTATCTAATGTACTTGTATTACCAACAGTGTTCAATTCACTATTATTAACACAGCATTCTTTACTCACATTATCAACTGGAACAGCACATTCAGAGCCCAGATTGTTGATATTGTAACTTAACGATGTATCCTCAGTATTATCTAATTGTTTTTCTTCTGAAGAATTCAAGACATTCTTCATTATATCTTCTTCATCTGAAGAACTGCTGATCATTATAGTTTCAGCTATTTGACTGTTCATATTGTATGGATAACGTATGTTGCCTTTTGAAATATTATTTTCTGAAGAAGAATCATCTGGTAGAATGAGTGTTTCTGATGTACCATCTTCTAAAAATAATTTCTTCCAACTTCTTCTTAGTTTATTTGAAGTACTTTCAGTTATTGATGTATTTGTTGAAATTAAGGAATTTTGATCGTCAAAAAGGTCAGGAGAAGAAATCATATAATATTCTTATGTTCAGTATTTGTTATGATTTCTTTATTTATACTAGAATCAATGCTATCAAGTTTTTCATGGATGATTGAAGCACAGTTCCCAGTTTTTTGAAGAGATAATTTCTTTATTGTTGGCTCAGAAATTTCACTTTCACAATCTTTCATATTTTCATCTTGATGAAATTGAATTTCCTTCTCTAACTTATTTGATTCTTTGTTGCAAGTTTTTGTGATATTTGGACTATGCTCCCTTAAAGGGATACTTTTCCAGTCTCTCAGTAAACATCCACATTTACTCCTATTTTCTGCAGTAATGAGTTCTGGTACACTGAATGTTGTCCTAGAAAATTCATTCAATCTATAATTTAAGCGAAATATAGAACAATCAGAACAGTTTATTTTCATAAGTTCCTCACTCATAATATGTGATGATCCTAATTCTTGCTGTCCACATGAATTTTTCTCCACATTTTGAGTCAGAATCAGAGATATTTTTGACTGTATTAATGATTCCCTATCTTCATCAGTTCTGAGGTACAGTATAGGAGTTATGAAGCGGAATTTGGATTTTTTGTTGGTTCTCAATGTCTAAAAAAATCTGTGATAAGAAATAGCAAATAGTCTCAAGTTAATCAAAAACTCATACATTTTTTAAATATATAATTTCCATAAAATACTTGTATGAAACAAAAGGTAAATATAAGGCAACATATAATAGTTAATACTTAAAATTTTAAACTATAATACCCTTTTTAAGTTGACATATCCAAATCACAAAATATATAGTTCTGCTTAAGTAGTATTAAGTAATTGAAAACCAAAGTTTGTATCATATTTTAATGCATTTATTAAAATCAATCGCATATTTTATTTTTTATAAAATAAGCATAAAATGGTTTAATTGTTATGTTAAATACAATTATCCTAGTTTTTAAATTTTATTGAAATTTAAATTGAATCTGAAATTTAATGTTTTAAAACTATACATTGAGTAACATTAGAATATATAAATTTCCCAAAACATAATAAAAAAATTGTGAGTACTTACATCCTTACCCTTTTTGATAATCTTGTTTTCTGATCTCATTTTATTTTTATTGTATTTGAATCCAAATTCCAATAAAGTTTGTCTTTTTTCATTTTTGTTGTCATCACAATCCCAAGTAATTATATCATTCACTTCATCAGTTTGACAATCAGAAATAGATTTAGATAATGCCAATGCCATTTGAAGCTGTTCAGGATCGACATCAGAATATTTTAAATTCTGCTTCACCATTTGATGTAAAGTTATCTGTTTTTTTTTTGAAGATTTTTTCACTTTACATTCATTCTTAGACATCTGAACTTTTGTCGAATTTTTGAACTTTTTGAAATTTACCGGAGTTTCAAAATCATCTGCAGAAATATCCAATAGATTCTCTCGTTCATTTTTCATAGAATCTTTATTTGACATTGACCTCGACATTTTTATATATACCTTATCTATTTACATTGAATATGGCAATAATTCAAATGGTACAGTTCATTCAATGATAACTAGTACGGTATTTCTATTTTGTATGTGTCCTATTCTGTATAATGTTAAATGTGTTCTATTATTAAATGTATACTAACACATATATAAAAAAAACAGGGACTGTAAACATCCATATAGCATCTACAAATAAAAAAAAATTCAGTGTTGAAATAATAGAAAACTGCCACTTTTCATCAAATAAACATATTCCTATTCATTATAATAAATAAAATAAAGTAATTGACTTAAAATAAACAAAAAAGGTCTGTTATTAATTGTTCATTAAATTCAATTTTCTTTTTCTCTCAAAAAGGATGCACCACAGAAAATAATATTAATCTATGTTCTGTGGGATATATAGCCTACGGCCAACCATTAGTTAACCAGGAAGACGGATCGATCTTCGACCAAGGGGGAGCTTTATGTTATAATTGCCTTGTCAAAACATTTTTCAACCTAACGGTACGTTATATAAAAAATTAACGGAAATTGTAAATCAAACAATTATCAATAGAAATTATTTATACAATTTTTTCTAAGAAGAAGTTATAGCGATTCAAAAGTAGTAAGTGAAGTTAGGCTGTGATTAGAACAAAGAAATGAATATTCAATAACAATATGTTAGAGATTCAGAAATAATTTTATGCACCCTTTACATATATTTATGAATTTCGAATTCGAGAATTAATGAAATAACTATTTAAAATTCAGCATATTGAGTTTTCAACATATTTAATTTCAAATTCCTACAATTCTATTCATATTCCTACTTCAATCTTCTGGAACTCAAAAATCGAGTCCTACACCCTGAATCAATACCCCATGACTTAGTCGAAAGACTGGATTCACCTGATCATTGGATTCTGGGTGAACAGCGACGCCATGAGCAGAAGAATCGAAGCTTCTCAAAAACTCTCCATGGGCTCAAAAATAAACACAAACAATTAAGAGGTAACTTGAAGCAGCTCACTATCACCATTAAAAGGTTTAACCTAAAAATCACTGCTTTCCAAGAAATATGATTCATGAACGAGAACCATTTTGATACTGAGAATTTGAGAATATATTAGGGAAAATCTGCCGTGAAAGTAAAAGACAAATTACCTCTTTTAGGCACCATATTTGCAATACACAATTCCGTATTCCACTGCTTTTTTTTGAATCTAATGAATCTATTGAATTCTAATGAATGAAATGCTGAATTGAATAACTTGACAACTTTGTGTAGTAGTAGCGCACTGAATATCAACCCAAAAAAAATTAAAGGCACTTGTTATTCACAATGGAGCAAGTTCTCCATCTGGTCAAGCAGACGTGTTTCAGGTGATGATGTGTGATGAGAGCGTAATCGTGTGTTACCGAAGCAAAAAATTTTCGCGTGGTTTGGTAAACTGAATTTCAGGAAACACTGTTCGAATGAACAGTGTTTTATGAGACTGAAGGGTTACAAGAAAAAGCTGGATTAGGATATCAAATTACAACTCGTAAAATTTTTATACATCTGATTTTCGGCTATTTTTTGTGGTTAATTATAATTTTAAGTATATGAGGTATATAAGTATTTCACTGAGAAATAGTTATGAACCTGTACTGTAATATTGTAAAAATTCTTGTATAAGCATTGTATGCTCTTCTACAATTTTTATTAACTTGATTAATTTTTTGAAGTTCAAGTGCACAAAATATTACATACCTGAGTTAAGATCCGCAGTAATGCGGGCCTGTTGGATGAGTCAGTTTACTGTGTAGATGGTCACGCAACCGGACACATGGTTGAAAGATAGAAGAAGAGGAAGAAGAAGAAGAAGAAGAAGAAGAAAAAGAGTTATGCTCTGTGTTCTAGTATGACAAATAAGTGTATGACAGAAACTGTTTTGTTTTCGTTATGAATATGGTAACCGTATAATATCTGAAATATATGAAATTTCATAATCCTATTTTATGAACTGCGTATTCATACTTTCTCATATTATTTGCCATTGAAGTCCTATATATAAAAATATCTAAATATGCCGAAAGCCGAAGTTGGAACCCCGAAGTACCTTGCCAACAAAATGAAGGCAAAGGGACTTCAAAAGTTAAGGTGGTATTGTCAGATGTGTCAAAAGCAATGCAGAGACGAAAATGGATTTAAATGCCACACTATGTCTGAATCTCATCAAAGACAATTACTGCTGTTTGCAGATAATTCTAAGAAATATATGGACGAGTTTTCTCACGACTTTCAGAAAGAATACTTACAGATTCTCAGGAGACAGTTTGGAACTAAACGAGTAAATGCAAACAGAGTGTATCAGGAGTATATTTCAGATAGAAACCATATACATATGAATTCTACACGTTGGGTAACATTAACAGGTTTTGTAAAGTGGTTAGGCAAAACTGGTAAATGTATAGTTGATGAAACAGAAAAAGGCTGGTTTATAACTTATGTGGATAGAGATCCAGACACAATAGCAAAGGATGAACGTAAAAATAAAAAACGAAAAATGGACAAAGATGATGAAGAAAGAAATCTTGAATTTATAGAGAAACAAGTGAAATTGGCTGAAGAAAAGGGTTCACATGAAGTGCCTGTCAATTCAACAAATTCTGAATTGATTCGTAATAATGAGGAAGATGTTGTTAAGTTAGATTTGAAATTGCTAAAACCAAAACAAGAAATATGTAAATCTGCAAGTTTGTTTGTGAACACTAAAATAAAAAAAGAGTCTTCAGTTTTAGCTACTAATAAAACATCTAAATTAATTGAGCAAAAAAAAACAGCCTTAGATGACATAATGGAAATGGAAGAGAAAAATAAAGAGAAGAAGAATCGAAAAGATTATTGGATATGCGAAGGAATTATTGTAAAAATTATAACCAATACGTTAGGCCCACAATATTATAAACAAAAAGGAGTTATTATAGAAGTAATTGACAGGTATCAGGCAATAGTAAAGTTAATAGACACTGGAAAAAAAGTTAAAATTGACCAAGAATTTCTAGAGACTGTAATTCCTGCGTTAGGTAAATTAGTGTTAATTGTAAATGGAGCTTATAGGCAGGAAATAGCAACTTTACTTTCATTAAATGAATCAAAGTTCAGTGCATCCTTAGAAATAGAAAAAGGTCCCCTGAAAGGAAGAAAATTAGATGATATAGCTTATGAAGATTTTAGTAAATTAAGTGAATCATAGGTGATAGTTGATTTATTAGGTATAAGAGAGTATTGTTTAATTTAAATAATTTTTTTTCAATTCTTTTGAATGGAATATTGTGTAAATAAATAATTATTATATCTGTAAACTTCTCTAAGTTATAATAATGTGATAAAGTCCACTCCACTCACACTAGCATATATAAGTATATTATTAATATACTTTATAATCTTAATACCTTATTATTAATATAGTTTATAATCTACATCTGATTAAGCCACTGTGTTGGCAAAACGATATTGTTATGTTTAACTTAATTATAGTGAAAATCAAAAAACTAGGTACTTTTTTATTTTATAAGCCATCTTAAAAGAATTATACCAGAGGTAACTGCAATTCACTGTGTTATTCACCGACATCTAGTAGCGAATAATTTGAGTGATAGATTGCACCAATCTCTTCAGTTTGTTATTAATGCAGTTAACAAAAAAAAAGCAATGAATACGCGCTTATTTCCACAATTGTGCGATGAAAATGATGAAGACTTCCAACGATTGCTGTTAGATACCGAAGTACGCTGGTTGTCGAAAGGTGCATATTTATCACGATTTTATTTACATTTTGACGCAGTTTTAGAGTTTCTGGAAAGTAAAGATCCTGATTTAAAAAATAACCTAATCAATTTCAATGCAGACATGGCGTATTTGACAGATTTGTTCAAAAATTTAATGACCTTAACTTACAATTACAAGGGGACAGTCACAATTTAATGAAAAAAAGAGTATAATTCAAGCTTTCCTTGGTAAATTGAAATTTATGACGGATAGTATTAGCAGGCGAGAATTTTCAGTTTTCAAACTTGTCGTAGCTAGAATGCCTTGATGAAGATATTCAGACATACGTTCAACATTTGATTGCCCTGCATGATGATTTTAAAATCAGATTTGAAGATATTATTTCAAAGGAAATACCACCATGGATTATAAATCCATTTGAGGAAACAGAAGTGGATAATGTGATATTACAAGAGGAGCTACTCGAGCTTAGCACTAATGCTAAAGCTAAAACAGAATATCAAAAATTTGGGCTGCAGGCTGAAATACCAGAAAAATATTCTGGACTGTGGGGAATTGTGCAAAAGCTTCTGATAGCATTTTCCTCGTCAAATCTTGTCGAAAAAAGTTTTAGTGCCGTTACAAACTTATTAACAAAAAAAAGTAGCAGATTGAATATCATAAAACGGGGAGATTTGCGGTTATTCTTTACAAAACTCTAGCAAAATATTGATAATTTGCTGTCATCAAGTACATTCCTCTCATTAAAATTTCAAGTTACGTTATATAAGTTCAATTTTGATTATATTACGATTGCTATAACAATAATACTTAACAGTATAATAATTTATATATTTGAATAAATACCTACAGCACAAGAAAATACACTATATTTCTTTGTGCCACTCCGAATGGAAAGTTTTCTCAATAAAATTTGTGAGAATTGATTCCTTCTTGTGCTGTAAGTCACTGTAGATTTCAAAAAAGTAAAGTTGGATGGAGTCACTTTTTTTATTGGACTACTTTGCTTTTTTGACTTCCATTCACAGCAATTAAAATTTTATTGAAAACTTATTTAATCGATTTTATTATCAAATAATTAACCTTATCAGGCAATCAATTCTAAGCTTTTTTGTGCGATGTTCACAACGCAAAAGTTTCAATAGATAGATCTAATCGTTCCCTTTTTTTTTCGATATTTGGAAATTGGTAGTAATGTAGGTCTGTAGGGGGTCCACCGAATTCAGCAAAATTTTGAAAATAGTCTATGAAACAAAAGAGTTTGGGAACCTCTGAACTGAATCCTGGAATATCAATGAAGCAACAAATATTGCAAATAGAATAAATGATACTGTTTCAATTGCATCTGGTATTGATGTGAAAGAGGCAATGAAATTGTGGTATGTGTTAAATTCATTTGCTCTCAGCTTATGCACCTTTCAAAGTTGTAATTGAAATAATAACAGAAAATAAACTTATAATGGCATTTGTGAAGAAGAGTATGCTTTCGGAACGTGAATAATTTCTCGTCTAAAAAATTCTGTTACAAGCTTGAAATTGATTCATTTTCATAATACTGATAGATAGGGAAATTTAAGGAAGAAGGATAGTTTTATCCCGAGATGTTTTTGTTGTGAAAATGAAAATCATCTCGAAGGTGATTGGTATTTTCACAAAGTATGTGAATACATGGAAAGTTCAGGAAAAGCAAAGAGGAACCAAATGCTTTGTGAGCAGTGTTTTACTAAACCATTTGCCTTCATGGCATCTAGTGATAATTAGGATCACGAAAATGATTTCATAATTCACTCACATCATATAAATAGTAGATGGTACCAATTAGCATGTCTGTTTCGAAAAAGAAAATACGAAAATCGAGGCAAACCATGTTGGGATAACAAAAGTGAATATTACGCTTGATTATGGCGGAGAGTTGATAAGAATTTTTCAAAGTGAAAGTAGCTGAAAACTTCATCTTAGTAGGCGTATTCGAGAAGTTGGTTTGTCCATTGTTTTCATCAAGTCTGGATGCGTGGAAATCAAAAAAGGAAAAACAGGCTTGGTTAAAGGTAAACATCAACAATTTGTATGTTTTACACTAAGTAATACAAAATGCGCATAATAAAATACTAACTCTAGGTTACGTATCTGAAGTTAATTTCGATAAAACAAAAAAAATTTTCGGTATTCGGGGACTGCGCGGTAAAACTATTTCATAGCTTTTTTATAAACTTATGCAATTATAATTATTTTTATTTTTATTTATGCAGTATTTTTTCTTTCTTTGATATTAATTCAAGTTACACTTTTTGAGCGTGGTGACCGATAAGAAAACAAATTTTTTTCTTTTATTGAATAAATGGGAAGTTAATATCGTTTAAAATATTTTTATTATCTTACAATACATGTAGATTATTCAGAAATTTTTATCATTGAAAATATAGTACGTATATGGTAACTGAAATAAGAAACATAACTTTGAGACTAGATATCCTCTAAATATCTGGAAAATACCGCGTCAATGGTGGTCGCATATTTTGTTGTGGATTCTTGTGGATCATTATTAATTATCAAATTCTTCCGAAAGAAAAGTTGTCAGCCGTTCTGGTTTTTTATCAGCGAAGTTGATGTTTGAATCGCCAGAATGCTCTACCTCGTCCAATTTTGGATTCAGAGAAATGCAAATTGCTACCATGACAATGTGTAGGCCATTTCTAAGTTTGCGTAAGCACGCACAAATATCTCCAACAAATGAGCTCCTAACATTAACATCGTTAACGTGTGCAATATTTTTTTCAATATTCGGAGTCATAATATTAATAACATTATTATTATTTTGGTAAATAACTATCCGTTTGGAACAGTATCTCGTTTGAATTGAACAATATAATTGAAATTAAGTATTTCAATCGGATTATCATGCGCCCCTTTGCAAGTTTCGATATACATACACGTTAAGCGAACGCTCGGCCGAGCTACATGGTAGGCGGAGTGGGGGGTGTTAAGTTTCATTTCCGTTACGGAATTTCTTGATTCGGTCGCGGAGCTCAAAGCTCGCGATAAATGCTATGCAATAGCTTAAAAATTTGGCTTTAGGTACTGAATAGTTGCCACTAATTCGCACTAGTAGGGAAAAGTTTTCAAGAAAGAAATTGAAAGATTTAGCTATTGATAATAGTTGTTAAAAAAAAATTAATCTTTAGACACAGGGACATTATACCTACTCCTTATACTCCATTATACTAGACAGGGGTCCTTCAAGGCGATTTGTTCTTCATACACGAACAAGTCATAAACCACGTAAAATGTTAGGTAACATGGGGAAAGGCAAACGGAATTATTCAGTTAAACTTTATAATTTCACTTTAATGAATTTAATATGCTCGAATAGGATTTTGTATATTTCTATATTCTTGAGAGATAGTAAAAATGCTAAATTCAAAGTTTGTTCATACTTCAGGATATTGATAAGTCGAGAGAAAAGTCTTGAACAGGATTGTCTGTGATTATCATGAGTCAAAATTATGTGATCTGGGTTGCCCACTTCTTCACAAACACATAGTGGATTACCGGTCTTGCCAATCTTGTACAGATAACGAGGAGAAATTACATGAAGGTTCCTAAGACGAGAAAATATTCTAATAAATCCTTTGCTTTCTTTCACATTTCGATACCAATATCTCTTAGGAAGTTTTTCTGCTGAACTCTTATGAGTTCAGTATGACCGTTTTATATTTTGTTGATAATAATAATAATAATAATAATAATAATAATAATATAATTTTATTGAGAAACATTCCTTACATAGTAAAATTACATTCATTTCAATTGATAAATAATTACAACTAAGAGAAATGCTCTCAAAAGGACCGAATTCAGTTTGGAGTCTGATCTTCCATTCAGCCCTCGAGCAAAAAATATTGGTTCATACAAAAATCTTGGTTAAATTCGTATTTACAATAATATACAATTTTGATTGAAAAGAAAAGAAAATAAAAATTTCCTCAGAGATATTAAACATTTGAGACAATTTCACATGGTGAAGAACATTAGTGTTAAAAAAATATACGAATATATGATACAAATAATTGATTCAAACATTATTGCCTACATCCAAATATAATTAGATAAAAAGATAATTAGAAAAAAAAAGATAATCAGAGATTCAAGTTTTCTTTATTCTATTAATGAAACTGAGAAACGAATCATAATATGTACATTGTTGCTGTGTAACACTGTCTGTCAGAAACCACTAAAAAATATTTGACTGAATATTGATATAATTGTCCAATATATCTGAATATTATATAAAAATGAATCGCAAAATATGTTGGTAAGCGCATAACTCAACAACGCCTGGACTAATTTTACCAATTCTTTTTTTTTAAATGTTCGTTGAAGTCCGAGGATAGTTTTTACGACAAGAAAAAATCTAATGATTGCTGGGAAAACTCTAAAAACAACCTATTTCGTTTTTACTTACAAACGTTTACTAATGTTACCTAAAATGTGGAGTGAACGACTTTACTACTTTTTTTGTTGTGTTTGTTATTGTCAGGGAAGAAATTGTGTATGAAATTAAAAAATTTGAGAATACTTAATTGATAATATGAGTAAGAAATAATTATTAATTCCCAAAAAGAGGATGTAAAAAACCTGAATATCTTATAACGCATCTTGGTTAGTTGAGAGCTATCACGACTATTATTAAAACTTCAATTTGATATAAAATTTTGGTAAGTTTGAATAGACTTAATTAAACACATTACTAACATAGCACGTGGTATATTTGAATATAAAAAAGGAAACATAGTTTTCTTTAATATACAGTTGAAATTTCGTTTTCAAAAATGATACCTTGTAGATGTACAAACTTAATGCAGCAATTCTGCTTTCAATTATAACGTTCAAATTGATTACATTTCATAGCAAATTGTTGCTATTGGACCAATGAACGTTGTGTGTCAATATTGCAAGGCAAAGTTTAATTGTTATTGATAAGAAAATACTACCAATGATGCGACAAAATATTGCGCGAAGAGTCAATACAAATAGACGCTATTGGTACAGCCACCTGAGCGACTATATTAATTTGTTTCCGGGAATGGACTGAATTCTGAACATTTTTTGACTTATATCCAGCAAATATCTCATATTATTAATGAGATATATGGGACAAGTACTTGCTAGGAAATTAGGAACATGCCTTTCAACTATAGAACGGACAGGTTAATAACTTTCAATACATCAAACGTGTTAATATAGGAATGTTTTGATAATTCGACTGATTTGAAATAAGAGAAAGTATTACTCAGTCCCTTCGTAAGTGAGTAAATCCCTGGCTTTACACGGGATAAATATTAAAAACAAGAAATTGTAGCACAAATAGTAGAACATGTCTTTCCGGCTTTTTGAAAAATATTCAGAGAAAAATAAATGGGCGTACAAAGTTCGCAGAGTCAGCTAGTATATATAAATACGTATATATAATATATATTAATAATAATAATCCATTTATTTAGCAATAAAATGCTATACAAGACTGTACATATTTCATTAGTCCCACAATATAAGTTATAAACGAATATTTATAAATCTTATACATACTACAACCTATCTTACAATTAACATATTTAAATCTTACAAATTAATTTTCATTTTGCCACGACTAATGATATTTTTTCTACCTAAACAAGTTGATAAATTTTTATTTTTAATAATCACACTCATTATAGTACTCCCTTAATTTTTTCCTGAACTGCGTAAATGTTGCAGTCTTAATAGAGATAGGTAATTTATTATATTTCACCACGCCTTTTACAAAAACTGAGTTATGTGCTGCGCTACTTGCAGCTTGTTGTAGCATAAATCCCATCTTATTTCTCGTGTCGTAATTGTGTACTTTCTGAAACGGTACTAAAATTTCATCAAGATAATCTGGCATAATTCCTGTTTTAATTTTATAGATGAATATTAAGGCTTGCATCTCCAAAAATTTTTCTATATTAATCCAATTAAGGTCTTGCAACATATTGTCAATACCAGCATACCTATTACGCTTTAAAATTATTCTCATAGCTCTGTTCTGCAGTAGCTGTAATCGTTTAATTCCATCAATATTACTCAGGTAAAGAATAGTACTAGCGAAGAGATAATGAGGTAATATAATAATATTATATACTGTTTTTCGAGCCCAGCATGTTAAGTACTTGCTACATCTATAAAGCACTCCTAATTTTTGTGATATTTTCCTGCAAACATATTCTCGGTGATTTTCAAATTTAAGTTTACTGTCTACTATAATGCCTAAATATTTTATTGTTTCAATTATTTCTATTTTGTCATTGTTAATTTTCAGATTTATCCTGTCTAAGTCACCTAGTATTTTCTCTGTAATATTTCTTTTACCTAATATCATTGCTTTGGTTTTCTGCACATTTAATTTAAGCTTGTTACTATTCAGCCAGATAACTAATCTGTCAATATCCTCTTGTAGTTTATCTATGATATTACTTTCACTGCTTGTTATATAAATTATAGTGTCATCTGCAAACAAATGTATTTTACAATTTTTAACGATATTTTCTATATCATTTATATAGAGGACAAAAAGCAGCGGCCCCAATACACTCCCCTGAGGCACTCCGCTTTCCACAAGCTATATATATATATATATACAAGATATATATATATATATATATATATATATATATATATATATATATATATATATATATTACAAAGCTGATGAAATGGCATAAAGTTCGCTTAATAAGTGAAGATATTGATATAGTGAATTTGTTATGATTGATTTCAAAGTATTAATTCACTTTCTAGGGATAAGAATAAATGGATCAAATTTTGAAATTATACTTGATTAAACTGCATATTTAGGGATTATTCCACCAAAGTTTAATATGACTGAATGTTTCCTGTCAGTATCCCATTGTATTATTGTATCAATTTGTAAAAGTGAACTTATTAAGCCCTAAATTCAGAAACATATTAAGAGTCACATTGTCCAGGTTTAATTGGATAATTAATATATGCAATATTGTACACACTACCGAATTTATGTGTGGCGTCAAATTTATTGAGTAGATATCAAACTAAAAATGGAAATAACTATGGTTATACCGATGAGCGATATATTGAATGTGTAAAATATTGAGATACGTAGAATGAATAATGCATATGAAATTAATATATAAATGTTTTCGAAAATAGTGAATATATATATATTTATATAGTGAATAGTATATATTTATAGATGTTTGTTATATGTTAAAGAAAATGAAGATAGGTTTATTAAATTGAATAGTAATCATGAGTATTCAACAAGAAACAGGGATGTGCTACTTATTCCTATGCATAGAACAGCCAAATTTGAGCACTCTCTATATTGTCAGAGCATTAAAATTTTCAACCATTTACCATCGAATTTGAAAGTACTGAAAGCTCATTTGTTTAAGAGGAGAGTTAAATCACTGCTCTTAACAAAGGCGTACTATAGTGTGTCAGAGTACTTCGATGATTCGGATGTAGGCAATAATGTTTGAATCAATTTTTTGTATCATATATTTGTATAATTTTTTAACACTAATGTTCTTCACCATGTGAAATTGTCTCAAATGTTTAATATCTCTGAGGAAATTTTTATTTTCTTTTCTTTTCAATCAAAATTGTATATTACTGTAAATATGAATTTAACCAAGATTTTTGTATGAACCAATATTTTTGCTCGAGGGCTGAATGGAAGATCAGACTTCAAACTGAATTCGGTCCTTTTGAGAGCATTTGTCTTAGTTGTAATTATTTATCAATTGAAATGAATGTAATTTTACTATGTAAGGAATGTTTCTCAATAAAATTATATTATTATTATTATATATGTAGGTTATATCGAAAAAAAAAATAATAACAAAATAATCATAAAAATAAAAAATGATAATCTGCTGGACGGTCGAAACATGTCCACTCAACATTTTATTATTCAATATATTTGTCAAACATTAAGCCAAGAGTTTGATTCAAATTTTTTATTTAATTATGTTTCACCATGTGGTAAGTGAGAATTCAATCTGAGTTATATATATATATTGAATGGGTATGTAGATGCCAATTGAGTGATTAATTAAAAACATCAATAGAATTTATTTGAATTATTTGAAAATTGTACTGTGACATGAACATAACGACGAAATTCAGTTGCTATGTCCACAACTGACGCTGAGTAATATATGGTGGTATCCCAAGCTTTGGAGTAAGGCTCTGTGGTTTAGATCTTTGTTGGTTAACATTAATGTTTGAAACAATATTTTTATATAAGGATGACAAAGTTAACCTGCATTACCAAATAACTCAGTATTTCATAAAAGTTCCAAACACATCGATATTAAATGCTACTTTACTCAACAGCAAATTGAGAACAAAATTGCTTGAAATCTTTGCCCACAGGTCAACAAGAAGCCGACTACTTGACAAAATCGTGTCCATCATCTTACCAATTCTATTATACTGTTATAATATCGATCAGTCCGATAATTCCAGTTAAATTGAACGAAAAACAAAGAATCAATGATTACCCATCATAAGTAGCAAATATAAAAATTTTAAACGTAAAACTGTTATCTCTTATTTCATCATACTGATTGAAAATAAATTAGAACTATGACAATAAAGAATGGAATTTGATATGTATCTTATAATATTTAATGAGCGGTTAAAAGAAATACTGCAATCTTGATAATTTGATCTCGTGGTATTGATTATTCAATTAGTCATTCTTTTGTAGCGTCCATATTAGCTTATCAACTCTGGGAATACTATGCAGATGTCATAATTTCAATATCTCATCCTTTTCTTGAAAATCTTGAAACGTATCTTAAACCATGAATAATAATGTCGAAGAAATTATGACATCTGCATAGTATTCGCAGAGTTGATAAGCTAATATGGACGCTACAAAAAATCATCAATACCACGAGATCAAATTATCAAGATTGCAGTATTTCTTTTAGCCGATCATTATTTAGTATGAGATATATACTAAAATTCAGATGAATATTCTATATATTTATATATATATATATATATATATATATATATATATATATATATATATATATATATATATATATATATATATATATATATATATATATATATATATATATATATGAAGATTATTAATATAGATAATCTTATCTCGCTATTGTATAAAATAACGGACTTCCTTTTTGATCTCAGTTCAGTTGTTTAACTTGTTGAGTGTAATTGAGATTTTAACATCACGTTTTAGTTACTTCGAATAGCTGGACATCTTCCAAAATGAGTGATAATATTGGTTACCTGCCTCTTCCAAAAAGTTTTGCCACCACTGCAATTCATAATGCTCAAGAACCAGAACAATGGTCTTGTAATGAGGTCGTACCACCTATTTCGATGACAACAGTCTTCAAACTATCTTTCAACGAAGAAGATTCGCCAGGTTCCCATAAGTACAAATATGGCAGATTTGGAAATCCAACAAGGAATGTATTGGAGGAAGTTATTGCTAAGTTAGAATGTGGTTATTCCGCTTCGTGTTTTGGTTCTGGTCTTGGAGCCAGTATGACTATTTTGGGATTGCTGAAACAAGGGGATCATCTAGTATCTGTCGATGATGTTTATGGAGGTACCAACATATTATTCTCAAATGTAGCAAATAAATTTGGAATAGAAACAACATTTTCTGAAATAGATGTAGAGAGTTTCGAGAAAGCATTGCGACCGAACACTAAGATGATTTGGATTGAATCACCAACTAACCCCACTATGAAGATCTGTGACATTGAAGCAATTTCAAAACTAGCCAAAAAACATGATATTATTCTAGTAGTTGACAATACTTTCCTAACTCCATATCTCCAAAGACCTTTAACCCTTGGTGCAGATATTGTAATTCATTCTCTCACTAAGTATATGAATGGACATTCTGATGTAATCATGGGAGCAGTTGTTGCAAAAAATGAAAAATTAGCCAAGGAAATTGCAGTATTACAAGGTTCAATGGGTATAATTCCATCTCCTTTTGATTGCTATCAAGTTTTGAGAAGTTTGAAAACTCTAGCTCTCAGAATGAATCAACATTCGCAAAGTGCTTTGAAAATTGCCGAACATTTTGATAAACACCCTAAGGTTTTGAAAGTATTGCACCCAGGGCTACCCAGTCACCCCCAACATGAACTTGCCAAAAAACAAACTAGTGGTCATAGCGGCATACTGTCATTATATATAGATGGAAATCTTGAATCCTCGCTGAAGTTTTTGCGGTCATTGAAAATATTTGCATTAGCTGGAAGTTTAGGAGGCTACGAAAGCTTGGCAGCATTGCCCAGCATAATGTCTCATGAATTTGTACCTCAAGAACAAAAAAGCAAATTAGGAATTACAGACAATTTAATCAGGTTATCTGTTGGTTTGGAAGATACTGACGACCTTATAGCAGATTTAGAAAATGCTTTTAATCTTATTTAATTCTTCACTTTTTCTTCTAATTCGCTTATTGTAATATTGTTTAAATTTCGGCTAAATTTAGTTATTGTTAATATAAACTAATATTTAACAATTTAAATATGAAAAGAAGGAACTAGTGTTCTGATTGTAATTAAAAATAAATAAATGTGTATGAAATATATATGCGAATGTTTTATCTCCATCAGTATAATGTAATAACAGTTACGTTATTGAGAACAACAATTGTCTGCCCGCGGCAACAAATGGGCTCTAAAACTATCTAGTATTTTTGACAAAACAAAACTTCAACAGTTTTAATAGCAAATTTTTTGAACTAAGCTGGAACTAAGGAGAAATTGCTAGAGCCAGCCTTGTTCAAATATTAAACTTTGTTTTTGTCAACCCTATCTTGAACAGAATTTGGTTTTGAATAGAGGTAGTTCTCAAAGTAAAATGGTTCTAATCAATATCAGACTTAAAGGATAATTTTGCTCAGATATATTATGAAAATATTATTTAAACTTTCAGAAATAGGTAGGTATTCATTGCATACCTACCTATTTATAGAAATTCATTTTTTTATCTTTCACATAACTGCTAGAAATTACTACTTGTGGACAATTCGTAGAATCATATTCGAATTCATGATTAATCTGATAACTCAAATGACGTCAACTTTTTCTATTGTTAAGTTTTTGCTGCATATTGTTGAATTGCGGAAACAATACAAAATAAAAACTCGAATAAATTGAACACTTTTTGTTGTTCAACAGATATTCTATTCTAGTAATTCTGTCACCAAAAGAGGTAGAAAAGGAAATAAAGTTGATTGAACTAAAAGAAACCAATATTAAATGATCAACTTACCTTCAGTTTATCACCATTATTACTTTCCTCAATTTCTTAGTTTAATCGTTAAACTTCTTTGTTATTCGATAATTCTTAGATTTAATTTAATACTTCTATCTGTATTATGACCTCTACTTCGCATTCATTGATATCAGCCTCAAGTCATATTAGCAGGCAACGATGTATAGGTTTATCAGAATGTTGGTCGAAAAATGTGCTCAGTTTAACTTTTGAAAATGGGGTAAAACCCCGAAACATTTGTCAAGTATTTATTATTAAAGCTCGGAAAAAATGCAACCGTAAAAGCCAAAAATATGCGCATTTAAATGCATCACAAATTGAAAAAGAATGCAAAGATTTTAGAAAAAAATGCAAGAAATTATGTTTATTATAATGTTGAATAATCCATTGTTTCATTATTTTACTATGGTAGAGAGTGGGGGCGGGTTTTAATAATTAGGTATTCAACGAAAATTTATACCAAGCATCAGATTTTATTAATAATAAAATAATAATAATACATAGGTACTATTAAAATTATTATGGTAACAATAAAACAAAATAACAATATTAAAACAGACATAAGTCACGTCTTACAGTTATTGTAAAAACTATTAATAATTATGTGTTTTTCAAAGTTTTCAAGAAGGAAACTGTGTCTCTTATCAGAAAACATGTGTTTAAAAATAGAAAAACTTCGTTCAACATCAACTGATGTAATGGGAGCATATTTACCTATATTTATTAACAAATTATGTTTAATTCTAAATTTGGTATATTTACATCGTTTTCGCCCATAAAAATTTTCGGCATATTTTTCAAAATTTGAAAGCCTGTATTATTTTGAGCCACAGAATTGAATTTTTTTAGAACGACGGTCCCAATTTGTCCACCGACTTTCTTACAATTTGACTCAAACTGGTTAATTAGACCTACTGATTCCGTTAATAGAATACAAGATTTTTTAAAATTTTTAATAGTTGTAGATACAAACATATAATTGGTTTTTATAAATATTGAATTATTCTTTATTAATGAATTTTTAAAAAGATTTTTTGAGTTTAAAATAGATGTAGATGAAAAGTCACTCAGATCGTCAATCACATGTTTAATGGCGTGGTAATTGTCAGCATAAAATATAGCTGCACCCAACCAGGTACCCCAACGAGTTATTACAGGTTGTGGAGGTAAGGCAAAATTTAGAAATTTTTCTTTAAAATTGCGTAAAATTGAACGCGTGTCGGAGCTTTAAAATTTTTTTTTTTACTTTGTTAATTAGGTCATTGACCAAAGGAAACTGATCTCTTATACATTCTGCCACTCTATTAATTCCATGAGCTAGACAGGTTACATGTTGCAGATTCGAATAAAATATTTTTAAATGTTGTCCAGCTTTAATCATAATTATGAGGTGCTGCATCATATGAAAATAAAATAAATTTTTCTGTGGAAACAATTTGGGGCAAGAAAAAATTGTTCAATGAATCTTGGACAAATCGTGCAATTGTTAAATTATTAGCTTTTTCAAGTTTTTTTGAAGCAAAAAGATAGGACCTGCTGTATCCTGATTGAAAGAAAGTAAAATAGGTTCACTGTTCACTAATCGTAATGCTTTCGTTGGAAGATACTGCTAAATTAAAGGTTTACCTAATATTTTCCGGGGGAGGCCGCTCCGGCTGCAATGTTTTGAAAATCCCACGGTTACAGTTACTTGTTTATGGTATTTGGTATTTCCCATTTTGGGCCAGCAGATAGTTCCAAACCCAAACAGATTTAAAAATTCCATAATGAAAACTTTCTGCTCAATAGGATATTGAAATAATTGGCAATAAATGCAAAAAATGCTCGAATCTTTAGAAAAATGCATTTTTTGGAAAGAAGTATAAAAAAATGCGAAAGATGCAAAAAAATGCAAGTTGCATTTATTTCGAGCTCTATTTATTACAAATTTTGTGAAACCAAGATAATCACTCTATATAGATACTATAGGCTAAAAATCATAGCCGATGCTTTTAGAGATTGCCTTGTGACACCGTGGCAAGTACCAGGTGGGAAAAGTAACTAAAAATAAGAGAAACTTAACTTAAACTTGTATGTCTGATTTTTATATATGTTTCGTAGAATATTTTTCTGAAGTAGTATCCATAACTGCCAGACACTTTCCATAGACTAGAACTATTTGTCAGGCACTTTAAAGCTCTACAAAAAATATATGAACTTCACTTATTTTTACGTGTAATATTTTCAATATATAATTTTTTGATCTCACATGTAAAAAAGGTGAAATTCATATATTTCTTGAAGAGCTTTTAATAGTCTGACAAAAGTTCTATTCTATGGAAAGTGTCCGAACACTTATGGATACTACGTCAGAAAAATATTCTACAAAATATACGTTAACTTACTCTCATTTTTAGTTACCTCTCTCAGAACCTAAGATTTCATTTATGTGAAAATAAGTTATGTCAGATCAATCTAGGCTTTGTGACTATACCTACCTAATAAATGACATGAAGGTTTCGCTTATCTCTTGGTGAAACATTATGTTAAAAACAATAAATTAAAATTAACACACTTGCCTCAAATATATAAAATTATTAAATATATTTAGTGAAACTTAAGCCAAATGTGTTAATTTTAATTTATTGTCTTTATACTTACCTATATATTATTTTATTCAAAATGTGCTTAAATTACTTGTGCGTGGGCAGTACAAAGTTATGAAATCAGCACTTAAAGTTCACAAGCATTTCAAACACAACAGTAATGAAAACAAAACAAAATAAAAGTCTCTTCTAGAAGTCCATCACAAAAAAGCAATTTCTATTACAAAACTCATTCCAAAAAAGGGTCTGCCTTTCATCTACTTTTTGATTTTTCTTCCATACCCTTTTCTATCCCGAATTTTCTTTAACTCAGTAGGTAGGGATTGTACAATAAAGGTGCCAGATAAGTGAAAGACCTTAAGGAAACCGTCTTTTTTCTCTCCCTTTTCTAGTACTCCAGCCCTCTTTTGATACGTTAGAGGGGCCCGCGCAAACAGCTGGCGTACAGTGAAAATATCTGTAAGCTCAAATAACTTTTCTGAAGAATAAAAAATAGGTTTCCTATAAATGATTTTCAGTATGCATTTTTTTACAATCTCTAATGTTTATGGTAACAATTTGCCAATCCTCCCCATGCAAGTACTCCATAGTTTATATGCGGTTCGGCAATTGCCGTGTATATTTTCTCTAATTCCCTTACTTTACATACTCGTACATCTCAGAGTATTTTAAATTTGCTCAGCAACATCCTTATCTTATTGACTACAAAGTGTGAATAATGATCCCACCTTAAATGGGACTCAATCATAATCCCTAGATACCTGACTATTTCAGTATCCTCTATATTATATATTTCTGAGTTATTCAATTTCACATCAAGTGTATCAAACTGAGGCATAATAGTTCTAATGTTAGTGGAAGGCATAAACACAGTTTTTCCTTATTGACAGTCATCCTTCTATCATCAAAAAATTCAAGTACTTTGATGAAATCCTTCTCGGCTCATTCTTTCAGTAAATCTCACTAAATAATTATGAATTATTTTAATTATATGCATTTAAATTATTTTTTCATAAGCTATATATATTTAGTCATTTATGATGTACCAAAGGCTCTAATTTAGGCCACCTGTTATTTCTTCTTTTTGTAAATGATCTAATAGACTGTTTAGCAGTTCATAGTCCCATGTATGCTCAGGATTTAAAAATATATCGCAAAATTGAAACATATGAGGACTGCATAAGCTTACAGGATGCCATCATCGCTGTTTCTGATTGGCGTTACCGCAATAATGTAACTAAATGTAACGTTGTCACATTCACTGAAAAGAAACGGCCTATACAATTTGACTACACAATTAACAAAACCGTTCTTACCATAGCGAAACCATAACGAAATTCGAGACCTCTGTGTAATATTTGCTCAGAAATTTACTTTTGTACCTCATTTAAATAAAACACTTTCAAGAGCATTCAAATCTTGTATTGTGCGTAATGCTGGACAATTTTCGAATACAAAAACACTTATACAATAATTTAATGTGCTTGTAAAGAGCATAAAAAAAATTAGAATTCGGATGTACGATTTGAGGTCCCATTTACCATTCTCTTAAAAATCATTTACAGTCGATAAAACGAAAATTATTTGAATATCTAATTTGGAGGAAAGATCACGTTTATCCGGCTAGAGAATATAGCCAAAGTGATCTGTTAAACAATACGGTGCTAAATCACTCGAAGTTGGCAGGGACTTGTTATCTCTGAAGTTTCTGTAAAACCTCTTACATGATTATGTAGACTGTCCTATCCTTATTGGCTCTATTGATTTTGATGTTCCTATATGATGTTCACGTACAAGTCAATATTTTTCATTGAGTCAATTTTTTTTCAGCCATTTCTTTTATTGATAATCATTTTTTAAACGTTTGCATTATATCATTAGGTGTTAATACTGTATATGTATTAAAAAATATATTTCCTGTAACTGGGTGTTTTTACTTGTAGGAAAATGACTTATCATTATTATTATTTTCAATGAATGTGAAATATTTGTTATTTTATTTGAATTGAACAATGAGGAATACTAAGTATCTAATGAGATCATCAAGTCATCTAGTTAGATTAATTACCGATTGAAACACTCAAACACTATTGTTCTACTTATTAATCATTCAGTATATGTGTTATTATTTAGGTCTATAAATTAGTTTTTAATCACTGATGATATCTAGAAATTCTTCAATTTCAATTGAATGAAAATTTGAATTGATGATATATTTAAACCTCTGAAAAACAATGGAAAATATATACTTCAAACATATGATATCGAATAACTGAGATTGAATTCTCACTTACCTTTTGGTGAATCATGATTGAATAAAAATTACCGATATTACCAGAAAGCTAATGTTTGGTGTGAGATTTTGAGAGATAATATATATAATAATATATAATAAAATAAGCATATATTTCCAACAGGTAACTACCGAATTACAGGAAAATACATATTGAATAAACGAAATACAAAATTTGGAGACGAAAAATATCAATAATAACATAGATATACAATATTAAAAAATAATAATAATAAACTTTATCAAATATAATAATCGAAATCTCTAATATCAATATCTAAATAGTCAATTAATTAACTAAACAATGAGTAATAACTAAAAAAGAAAACAAATCTCCCAGAACTAAAACCGGAAATAAATCAAGATACCTCAATGGTTCTTCTTCTTTGGCCTCGCCTTGTCTCGTTACGCGGAGTCGGCTTATATAATGTAAAGTATTGGCTACAGGTTTCACGGTCGGTTGCTAACATTAAGACACTAAAGTCTTAATCTTCCTCGAAGACTCGAAGCCGGTGTTGGTCATTTAAAGGCTCCTCCTTCGCCATATCTTATGAACCCTCAGACCTAAGAGTTCATCACAACGTGAACCTTTACTATGAATATGTCGAAGAAGCTGTCACGTTGGGTTTGATAACGAATTAGTCTCTCCGGCCATTTTGGTTCACAGGAGGTATTTGATTTCACTCCTAACCCTTCAGCGGCCAAAAGGCTGCCGAAGTGCTTTCCACCATCCACCACCCAGAGGACGCGCTTTCTAAGGTTATGGCTCTCCCGAGAGAATACCTCAATGGTTAAGATTTGAATATACATTAATGACGAAAACAATCCAGGTATCAGGTTGATACCTGGTTTGCAAAGTACCATACAAAGCTAAGCGGCGATTGCTAGAGAAGAATGGTTCTGTAAGTTCTTAAGTAAAATGTCGAGCTTGTTCTCCAACGCCTCTGAGGAACAAAGAAATTAAGTTCACCAAGAAGCTCAGGACAGTCGAGATTATCATTGAGTAAATTGAAAAATTTTTTTATTGCTTTTAAGCTTCTCCTGGTGTGGAGGCTCCTAGTGTCAAACCTCGACAGCAAATAAGCTGTCGAAATGAGAGCCATTACATCCTCTGCAGTGCCTCCAGGCGGTTTATGTGAATATTACATATTGGTCGCCAAACAAGACTGCCATATTCAAGGTTGCTTCTCACTAGGGCATTAAATAAATGGACCAGTGTTCAGGAAATCGAGAATAATAAATTTGTATTGCGCACGATGAAACCATGAACTTTGCTACATGATAAAATTATTTGATTGATATGAGGTTGAATGAGAATTTTCGATCAAATACTACGCCGAGATCCGATCAATATATAGAGATAGAGATCAAAGTATTGGTCGTTATTTCTTTAACCAGTTTTTAAGTACTGAGCGTTTTGTTAGTTTTTTCGACCGGCAGTTTTGAGATCTGACAATAAAAATCTTCACCTTCACGTGTGATAGTGTACGTAGTAGCAACTAAAAGAAATCTGTTCATAATTCAAGAGTTCGTTGGTGATTGAATCAAAACTTTTCTTTGTGCTGGATAGAGAGAAACAGTTCTTTTTACCTGTGGTCTCCGTGTTCTCTTGATATAACACCTCTTGATTTTCATGTTTGAGATACAACAAACATGAAAAACAAGGCAACGAAATTGAGATGAACTTACTGAGAGAATAAGACAAGAACGTTGAGAAATCAGCATCCTTGAACTTAGACGAGTACTTAACAGAATAAAAAGATTTCAAAAATGTATTCGAACAGACGGAGCAGTAGTTGGGAGAGACCAAATCTAGTGGCAGTTGATTAATTATTATTTGTATTAGGAAAATCTAGTCAAAACTTTTGAAAAAGTTTTGACAAAGTTGTAATATAACAACGAAACGTTGACAAAAATAAACTTTTCCATGTCAAAAGAAGCCTGTTATTGCTAAAAACATTCAAAAATATATATATATATATATATATATATATATATATATATATATATATATATATATATATATATATATATATATATATATATATATATATATATATATATATATATGCTGAAAAGTAATTGTTTTGATTTATCAGTTTTCAATATCCTAAATTTTAGAGCATTGTATGATAACGAAAACATCAACAAGGCAACAACAAAGTGCTATTGGCACGTACTACTGTTTTCACAATTTTCATTGTTCTAAAATTGTTTTTCATTTGCTAAATGAGTATAAATTGATAATACATATTACTGACAATACATTTTAAATATCAATTAGATTTAAATATCTTTTGAGTTTACTTGAGAATGTCCAATTATTTCTGATTTTGATCTGTTAGTAATCTGTTTTATCTGCAAGATAACGAATTCGTTATTAATCGCTTCTATTGATATTGTTCTTTTCTTGTATTTTTTTGGCTCTTTGATGTAGTTCGGCCTTTTGAAATTAATAATTTATAACTTTCAACTGATATAAGTTAAAATGGGAATTCGTTGAATGAGTTATAAATTGAAAATTTATAAGTAATTTTCACTTTTTTTAATCGTCTAAACTTGATTTCTTATCTAATATTTGATAGAAGCAACAGATTTTTAGGAATATTTGCAGGAAATGAATATCTCATGACAAAAATAATATTACAATTTTGGAAGAAACAATAAAGGAAAAGAAAAGTAAAAATAACAATTTATGCATACCTATAGGATAATTCTAACACTTGAATTTGATTTAAACTTTTATTGTCATTACGTGACACGTTTCGTCGTTATAACCGAAATCTTTAGACGTTAACAGAATGACGTATCATATACCAGAAAGAGTAAATCAAATTTAAGTGTTTGAATTATCCTATAGTTATAATGGATTTGAACCAAGTGAATGCCAATACTATTCCATTTTGATGCACAGTATTTGTATCTACATGTATGTTGTATTGAATGTACGAGGTATTTTCAAAAATTAAAGGCCGTTTTTAAAAAAATTGCATTGAAATATATGACTAGAAGACTTTTACTTGACAAGAAAACACATGTGCAGATATATACTGATATATACAAAGATTATACAAAGAAACATATTCGTAATAGAATAAACCAAAAATATTGCTTTTTAAAATCGTTCCACAACTCTCCTTCAAGGTCCATCAGCCCAATGTGGCCATTTTTGAATTTCTGCATACAATTCATCACCTGGACTTTTAGTAGCTTGCAATTGTCTCGCTCCTAGCAACTTATAATCTTTTTTCAAATATCCAAGTTCAACACCTTTAGCGATGAGCTGCTTGCAAGTCTCCAATTGATATTTGGGCGGTAATGTATTGATAAAAGTGCCGATAAAGGCAATGCCAATACTAGCTTTGTTGTAACCGTACGTGTGAGAGCCCTCCTTCTCCCAACCTCTTCCAATGTAAGCCTCTCCGTCCCCACCGATTAGAAAATTGTAGCCTATATCCCACCATCCTCTGCTTTCCATATGAAACGTCTGGATGAAACGCACTTGAAATACGCACTGTGCTTGTGAAGAACAATTTTCAGTTGCTGTGTGGGAGATAATAACGTAAGGCACAGGTGTTTTCAGAGGGTCTGTCGGTTGTATGGGTGGTTGTGCGAGCCATTCCAATCTGGAGACCATTTTGAGTTTCGTGGGCTTCAAGTTGTTTGGATCTGAAACACAGAAACTGAATTAATGTATTACTATAATAAATAATAAAATAAAATTTATTGAGAAACATTCCTTATATTGTACAATTACATTCATTTAATTGATACAATAATTACAACTAACAATAATGCTCTCAAAAGTACTGAATTCAGTTTTGAGTCTGATCTTCCATTTAGCCCTCGAACAAAAATATTGGTTCAAACAAAAATATTGGTTCAATTCATATTCACAATAATATACAACTTTATTTGAGAAGAAAAAAAAAATTCCTCAGAAATATTAAACATTTGAGGCAATTTCACAGGGTGAAGGACATTAGTGGCAAAAAAAATACAAACAAATGATACAAAAAATTGATTCATACATTATTGCCTACATTCGAATCATCGAAATACTCTGCCACACTATAGTATGCCTTTTGTTAGGAGCATAGATTTTACTCTCGTCTTAAACAAATGAGCTTTCAGTACTTTCAAATTCGATGGTAAATGGTTGAAGATTTTAATACTCTGATAATAGAGGGAGTGCTCAAATTTAGCTATTTTATGCATAGGAATGAGTAGCACATCCCTGTTCCTTGTTGAATACTGATGATTACTATTCAATTTAATAAACCTATCTTCATTTTCTTTAACATATAACAAACATCTATGAATATATAAACACGGTAAGGTGATTATGTGATTATTAATGAAGATAGGTTACAAGATGTTCCTTGATGAATATTGAATATTAATCGGAGTATTCGCTTCTGAGTAATAAACACCTTATTTATTTCTGTAGAGCAGCCCCATTCATAACACAGTTTCTAGGTACGATGTTCTTAATTCTAGAGATTGAAAAAAATGAGTTACCCAGTTTTTTACATAAAACATCAATGTGTGATGTCCATCTCAAATTTCTGTCTACATATATTCCAAGAAACGAATTCCATTGCCCTTCAGACAAAAACTAACACATACAGTTCTGTCAACGTTCAGCATTAGTTTGTTGATTCGACACCAATTTACAAACTCCCTCACAATGCATTCACATGCCTCTAGAAGTTCTTCAGGAGTCCCGACAGAAACAAACGACCGATGAATCATCGGCAAATAGTGTCACCAAAAATCGGGACAACTTCGCAGACAGATCATTTATAAACACTATAAACATAAGAGGTCCGAGTACAGAGCCTTGCGGTCCTCCAAGACCAATGTCATTCTTAAAGATAACTACGTGATCAATCTAGAAAAATGCCTCTAAAACCTAAATTTTCGCATTTATCAAGTATAAATTCAAAAGATAGTGAATCAAATGCCGAATATAAATCAAAAAATAACCCCGCCACAAACAAGTGTTTATCCAAACCACGGCCACCTACAAACAGGCCATGAAAAGCACATGTGTTAAAACAAGATAGTGGTCCAACCCTCCCGCCTTTAGTTGGGCAGGTATACTAATACGAATAGGACGCTTTCCAAAAGTTTTTCGCAGTTTGAAGTTAAATAATTTGAGCTTTTGGTATAAATTCTATATTTTTCAATTGTGTACAGTGTAAAACATGTGTTGATGTTGATAATTTGTTGAAATCTCAACATCAAAGTATAAAAAACTAAGTGTTTAGTTTGTTTACAAATTTCAGTGAAACGAAATCAATTATGTGCTGTTTGAAACTTTCGTTGTTTGAAGTTGAATATTTCACGATTTCGGTTTTAATCCTCTATTCATCAATTTTCTATAGTGTTATTTAGGTGCTAGTGTTGATAGTTTGTGGATAACATAACATCAAATTACAAAAACTAAGTGTTTTGTGTGAACCGATTTAATCGAATCGAATTTGTGTTATGTTTTGAGTACGGATTACTTACACAAAATTTTTTTGTGAAATATAATGTAGAGGATAGGTATTCCGTAAATGATTCAGTAAGTTTCAAGCTTGGAATAGTTGAGTTTCTAGTAAGAATATTTTCAAACAGAAAATTTGTTGATAAGATACAAAGATATTCCAGACAGTGTGGATCAATCTTTCACTTATTTGATCGAGAAAAGTTTATGTTATTTAAATGAGGCATCGATTAAAATTAGTTGTGATTTAGTTGAAGATTTTTCAGAAAACAGGGCTAAATGTTTAAATAACCTTCGAATTTTAATTAATCAAATAAAATTATTACTTCCAAAGGAGAAACGATACTCGTCTAATACAATAATTTTGTCATTCATGTTATACCTTCATTCTCCTTGTGCTATGATTTAATGCGGAATTACTTCAATTTTCCGACAAAAAGACACCTTCAATATTTGTCTGCAAATCTAAATGTTGCCCCAAGTGCTTCAGCTCGCAACAAAAATGCAAAAAACTATTTACATTATGTGTCTGAGACTTTGAAACCTCATGAAAGAGTTGTTTTATTAATAGATGAAATATACATTAATAGAAGGCTAGATTATAGAGGAAATAGTTTGATTGGTGTCGCTTGTAATGACAATTCGTTAGCCTCAACAATTTTGGGGTTCATGATTTCTTCAGCTTTTGGTAATTTCACAGAAGTGGTAAAATTATTACCAGTTCATAATATAAAAGGTTCAGAAATGACACCAATCACAAAAAATATTATCACTTCGGTACAAAATGCTGGTTTCATTGTTTTGGATATTATAACCGATAACCATCGAATAAACAAATCGCTGTTCACAAATCTAACTAACAATAACACATTCTTTCAAAACCCAAACTTTCCTCAAAACAGGATATTTGTAAGCTATGATTTTGTACATTTACTCAAAAATATTATTAATAACTGAAGAAATTTAAGGAATTTAGATAATACTCTTTTATATCCTAAATTTGAAAATTTTGGACAGGTAAGATACGCGAAGTTTCAGGACATTAAAAATATCTACATGAAAGAAAAAGATATGGTAATAAAAAAGGCGTACAAGCTTAATCACAAAACTGTTTATCCAAATAACCTTGAAAAGCAAAAAGTATATTTAGCTGATAATAACTGTGATTATTCCACAATTTCGTCTTCTTGAATAATATGCACCAGAAAGCAATTTGTCTTTGAAAGATTTTTATTGTTGCTGTTTATGTGGTGAAGACAACAAAAATATTCTGAACATGCTGTGTTCCATTTTTTCGAATTTCTTGTTGAATGACTACACAAAAAAAAATGAAGCCGGACACAATTAAACTAAATCAAAAAATAAACGAAGAAAGCTCAATACTTTCATAAAGTAGTTTGTTGACTACTGACTAATACTGATTAATATAGGTATTTTTTACGCAAAATAATGCTCGAAACTTTGGGAACAAGCGACTAGCGGAGTGGACCACTAACTCAACTTTGGAACGCCCAGCGACTACGCTCTTCATGGCCTGTATTAAAGGTGGTCGAGTCCAAACACTCATCGAAAACATCCTTGTTTTCTTGAAATAATAAATGTTTTACATTTGTCTGTTACAGAAATATGTGCTCACAATACCCAATATAATATTCTATATGTTATAAATACGAAAAATATTTCTTATTCGTTCGCAATATACAAAAAGAGTTGAAATAATGCTCGAAACTTTGGGAACAAGCGACTAGCGGAGTGGACCACTAACTCAACTTTGGAACGCCCAGCGACTACGCTCTTCATGGCCTGTATTAAAGGTGGTCGAGTCCAAACACTCGTAGACGGATTCAAAAAACTTAACTGCAGCTGATTGAGTTGAGTGGCCGCTACTGAATCCATGTTGCGCGGAGTCACTTATTTTGAATCTATTGAGATAACTCATCATTCTGGCGAAAAAATTTTCTTTATTATTCTTGGAAAACACGCTCAAAATGAAGATTGGGCGATAATTAGTTATTTGACTTACGGTGCCATTCTTAAATACTGGAATTACCATGGATTGCTTCAGGATATTGGGGAACTTTGCAGTTGTGATGGAAACATTGATGAGATATGCAAAGTTCTCGCCAATAATTCCACTAATTCCTTTCAAAACTTTTGCTAATATGGAATCAACACCGGTGCTGTTTTTATTTTTTGAGGCTCTAATGGTATTCAAGGCTCTTGATAATGCCGTAAAAGGCGAACCTAGTCGAATAAAGAATTGTTCAGTCAGTGATTTTTAGACAAGTACTTCTTATTACCTCTCATTCTGATGGTATTTTCAACTTCAAATTTAGTGACAGGGTAGAAGTAAAAATTGCTGTTCACCATAGGTGATATTGAAGAGAAATTATTAATCAGTAATCGCAAACAATATGTAGTATATATTATTATTATTATTAATACATGACAGTGAAGAATGAAGATTGAGAAAGATTTTCCTCTATTGAGGAAAAGTGTAACTACCAGCTTATTTTTGCTAATCTTTCCTGAAAATCTTGGTGCTGTTAGTGATGAAGAGGGTGAGCGATTCCACCAAGACTTGAAGTCATGGAGGCAAGGTATCAAGGTAGATAGGATGTCAGTATGATGGCTTACTACTGTTGGAGCATCAAGCGAGAATGCCTCCAGATTGAACATTCTAGGACAAGCAAAAATTTTCACCCTAATATCTTTTTTTATTTTTCGTATAAACACAATTCAACTTTTAATATTATAATAACCTTTGTAAGAATAAAATATTCTAATATGTTTGGCTAGTACCCACTTTATTTTCCTTTGTATGCCCACTTTGTGTCACTTTTAGGTTAAAGAGAGGGTATCCTGTAGTTTAAAACTTGGAGCGTTAGAGAAAAATTGATAACATTTTTGAATTCAGAGACCAATATTTAGTCAAAAACAACTGTCTATATTTCGGATACATATTCTATCTTTCATCCAGACTCTAAAAAGTCACAATGTTAAGTAACAAGAAACGATTAAAAAACATCAACGCCTGCCTTTGTCGACGTGGAGGACGTGGTTCTGTGTGATTATCTATGATTTAAGTAGTTGAAATGATGAAAATTGTTGAGTAATGTACACTGATTAGAAGCCTATTGGCCGTTCGGAGTTGGCGTTAGACTGTAGATTTACAGAATTTAAAAAGAATGATCAACCCTTACATCGAAATTAGGCTGTATATAATCAAACCAACAATAAGAGCGTGTTGAGTAGGCTAATCCATTAATATTCACATTGAGAAGAAAACCAATAGACGTTATTGACAAGGTCTTTTTGAATACACTCAATTTGAAACAGTTAAAAGGTCTGAAAAACTTATATAGAGCTGGTATACATGGACAACCATCAGTTAGCAACACAGAACGGCATAGACTCATTCCATCACTTGCAAGTCCCTATGACATTATTAAACATGTCAATAACACAGTAAAGAGGATAAGAACTGCTTCGGGAGCGAAAAGAATGAAAATGCAACAACGAAACCAAAAAATCCAGTCTGGAAACAACATCGTGCTCAGCAAGTGAACCCAAAAGAACGACCAGCTCTTAAAAAAGGGTTAAAAGATGACTATAGGTAAATGCAACTGAGTTTTGCAATAGCTGCATCAAAGCAAATGTCTTGCCGATATTCCATTCGAATTCTTGATTTTTGTAGATACTTTCAATGAATTTCAATTTTCTTTAGTGAAAATTTTTTAAGCCGCGTTGTGTACAAACATTTTCATTTCCTACTTCATTTACCATAATCCTATTGTATCTTTTTTTAAAACACAATGAAATAATTGAAAGTACAGAAAGTATAAGTATTGTTGAAATAATGATGACAATGATGTAAACTATGAAATTATGTTGAAAATCAGGCACATTGAAATTTATATAAACACAAATACTTTCTGTGAATAATACGAGTATGATTGTATATTAATATTTAATTTCATTGAATTGAATTTTTATTTTGTCATGATCTCGTTGAACCCATAATATATTTTAGCAATGAAAAACTGTATAAACACACAGATAATTGTTGCTGGGAGTGTCAATAGATGTGAAAACCAGATTGATATTGATAATTTTGACTTAACCCTTACGTAATTTAAAATTTTAATAGTAAACATTCTAGCCTGTTGCTAACTAGCTGACCCGGCCAACACCCGGCAAAAACACAGTATATACGAGAGTGGAGCGAAAAGTTTCCGGCCTAACCACGAAAAACGATGTTCAAAAACTTTTTTTTGCTTTATTTTTCAACATAATCTCCATGAACACTGATTAATTTCTCATAACGGTGTTCTAATTTAGTTACACTAGTTTTAAACATAGGTTCAAGATAGTCCTCAAAATACTGATTCATAATTTCGATAATTTCTTCGTTGCTCTCAAATATTTTACCGCCAAACCATTTTTTGAGGTTGGGAAAAAGATAATAGTCGCTGGGGGCTAAGTCTGGAGAGTAGGGAGGATGCAGTATCAATTCAAACTTCAATTCGTGGATTTTGGACATGGCACAATCGACGAATGCGATGGTGCGTTAACGTGATGAAACAAAAATTTTTTCTTCGCCAAATGGGGTCGTTTAATTTGCACCTCGTCCTCCAAACGTTGCAGTAAGTCAGAGTAGTATTGACCAGTTATAGTCTTACCCTATTCAAGATAATTAATGTATATAGTCCCTCTAGCATCCCAAAAACCAGTAGCCATAACCTGGTTTGACGATAAAATTGTTTTGGCCTTCTTTGTAGTTGGTTCCTCTTTTCCAACCCACTGTTTCGACTGTTCTTTATTTTGAGGAGTGTGGTGGTGGACCCAAGTCTTATCAACAGTTATAAAACGACAAAATGCAAAAATTCGTTTGCATTACGCCTATACAGCGGCAAATTTTCGGTAAAAATGTTTTTTCGAATCATTTTTTGGTCGAGCGTTAGCAAACGCGGCAACCATCCTGCACACAGCTTTTCCATGCTCAAATGGTTGTGCAAAATATTTCGAACACGTTCAGCTGACATCCTACAGGTCTCAGTTATCTCATGCACTTTCAATCTGCGGTCTTTCAGGCGCAAAGGATTGTCAGGGGTACTCACACGGCCCATTTTGGATTCAGAAGCCCACTGCTTTATAGTTGCATATGATGGGGAAGAGTCTCCTACTGTTGAATCATCTCCTCTTTTATTTGTTTTGGTGTAAAACCTTTCAAATAGAAGTTTCTTTGATGACAGTACTGTTTGATGACAGAACATTTCTCCAATTTTTCCATTTTCACGAAAACAACGGAAACATCTCGCGCAGTGTGCTCTCAACGCAAACTAATTCAGCGATTGGGCTGAAACTTTACATACAAGCTCAGTAGGTATGGTACTATAGAACTCCGATGCAAAAGTAGACCTAGTGGTGTCATCTTTTGATCATGCTGTAAACTTTTCACCCCACCTTCGAGTTTATACAAATTTTGAGTAAAACGAAAATTGAAAAATAACTTCACCTTTTTAATCCATAATAGTCAAATTTTCAATAACGCACAATGGGGGTATACGTGTAGTAGAAGTGTTTTGATAGTACAAAGTTCCGTTCTGAGCTGAAGAAAATAGTCAGATGAGATATTCACGAATTCCACCTCTAAGTTGACAAGGAATAATTTACTGGATCTTAGTCCAATTTATAAAAAATCATGTAACGCTAACTTGTAATGTTTAGACAAAAGGTTTGTGGGGGTCAATGAAATAGGATTACACCACAGATTATCAAGGATGACACATACTGATAAAAACGGAATGATAATAACATTCAATTTTGATGCTAGCTTGTCATGCTTCCAGAATTTTAAATTTATACCTTGTAATAATATCTTATATCGAATTCACCGTACAGAATCTGGTAAGAAACTATGCGTTCAGCACATTAAGATGTCTGCTCGGTACAATGACGTTTAATTTTCAAAATGAATGAACTTTTCTTCGGATTGATTTATCATAATACATAAATGATAGAAAACCAGGCAGGGAATTCCAAACTTAAATAACTTATGATTCACTTGATTGTATACTTAGTGATATCATCCCAGTTTATTGAATAAGGAAAAATGAATTTTTATAGAGGTATATTATGTATAAATATATAATTATACATATTATATATAATTTTAATTATTATATTATATTAATTATATATATTTTCATACTAGCTGACCCGGCGAACTTTGTACGCCTATTTATTTTCATCTGAATATTTTTCAAAATGCCGGAAAGACACGTTCTATTATTTGTGCTACACTATCTTGTTTTTAATATTTATTCCGTGTGGGGCCAGGGACTTACTCACTTACGAAGGAACTGCAATACTTCCTGTTATTTCAAATCAGTAGAATTATCAAAAAATTCCTATATTAACACTTAATGTTTGATGTATTGAAAAGAATTAACCTGTCCGTTCTATGGTTGAACGGCATGTTCCTAATTTCGTAGCAAGTACTTGTTCCATATATCTCATCATTAATTATATGAGATATTTGCTGGATATAAGTCAAAAAATTTTCAGAATTGAGTCCATTCCCGGAAACCAATGAATATAATGACTTTGGTGACTGTACCAATATCGTCTATTTAAATTGACTCTTCGCGCAATATTTTGTCGCATCATTGAAAGTATTTTCCTATCTATAACAATTAATATTTGCCTTGCAATATTGACACACAACGTTCATCGATCCAATAGCAACAATTTGATGTGAAGTATAATCTATTTCAACGTTATAATTGAATGCAGGTCGATAGGAGTTAAACGCAACCTTTTCATATTGTTAATTTCGATTTCATCGATTCCGTTCAACTTCATCCCGAGCTTCGCATTGCTCGTCAGTTTGACTTGCTCTTTTATATCTTTGACTTGCTGCATTGCGAATTCTGCGACTTAAGTCTGTACATCTAATAGCTATCATTTTAAAAACGAAATTTCAACTGTAAATTTCGACTTTAAAACTGTAAAAGCTATGTATTCTTCTTTATAATCAAATATACCAAGTGCTATGTTAGCAACGTGAGAAAACCATGTAGAATTGACCCTTCACGCAATATTTTGTCGCATTATTGGTAGTATTTTCTTATCAGTAACAATTAAACTTTGCCTTGTAATATTGACACACAACGTTCATTTGTCCAAGAGCAACGATTCGCTGTGAACTGTAATATATTTCAACGTAATAAATGAAGACAGGTCGATAAGAGTTAAACGCAAGTTTTTCATATTGTTAATTTCGATTCAGTTTTTTTACATCTTCTTCTTGAGAATTAATAATTATTTCTTACTCATATTATTAATTAAGTATTTTTAAATTTTCTAATTTTATAACCAATTTTTTAAATATTTTTCGTGACAATAACAAACACAACAAAAAAAAATAGTGAAATCGGTCCAGCCGTTGAAACGTGAAAAACGTTTGTATGGAAAAACAAATGGGCTGTATTTAGAATTTTCGGGACAATTATTTGAATTTTTCCCAAAAAAACATTTCGAAAAAAAAAGAATTGCCAAAATTGGCCCAGGCGTTGTTGAGTTATGCGCTTACCAACTCATTTTGCGATTCATTTTTATATTATAGATACAAAAATATTAAAATTTGAAATATTGAAAATAGCAATAACAGACTATTTTCAATTTAAAAAGCTTCATTTTTGTTGACGTTTCTTTGTTTATCACAACTTTTCAAACCCTTCGAAAACGTCAAACTTATATTTTTGAAACAAATCAAATTTGCTTTTTTAGCCTCTTTAGTATGCAGAGGATTCTGCATTCTAAAGAGATTCTGGCATTCGCCCAGGAAGTGTTTTAGTCTTCTTCACCATGAGGAAACCTCTGAAAAACTCATGGTAAGCTCGGTGATTAAAATGAATGTGATTTATATATACATATATACATGCATATAATTTCACATAGTTCAGTTTTATATACTTATATATCCAGAATATGTATATTGAAATATTTTCATGGGTTTATGTGTCTGAAATTGATGGTAGATCAGGAAATAATGAGTTTTGAGATATGATGTTTGGTGATTGTTGTGTATTCATTCTGTGAGTGTTATTTCAAATGTTTATCACGTTGTTTTGAATAGAATTGAGATGTTTCACATCTAGTCTTTCATTTACTGTGTTTTCCAAATCTAGAAAGTCTTACTAGACCAGTACGGCAACATTCGTTTAGGGTAAGTGTGGTAAATTAAATGAACATTAAAAAACATGAAATTAGATAGTATACAGTATTCATCGAGGGTTTGAATTTCTATGATTTGATTTCTATGATTTTGAAATCCAGAAACGAAAACATCTTTGGGTTTATGAATTTAATGACAATATATAAAAATATACTAATTTTAGGGATTTCTGCTTGAATTAGTAGGTATTATTATTAAAGTGATGATTCATCGTCAATTTAATACTTCATCAAATTCGGCTTTATGAAAATTAAGACATATTACAATTATAAAATAATTCTCCAAGAGTTTGATCAGAATTTTTGAATGAATTTTCGAAAATTAGTTCGAAATATTGAGCACAAAAAAATTTTCCTAAAAATAATAATCGTCACTTGAAATTCTAAGCACAAAATTTTTGAAGCATAAAGCGGAATATTAATGTGTTCAATCATTTTTTATATCATATTTACTTATGGAAATTAATCTATTCTATCGTATAGAGATATAAGCTATAATCCTTTATATTATATTATGCACATTATTATTAATATCTACAGAAGTACTCCATAAATTCTATCATAATCCATAAATTGGTCTACTAAACAATAGCTATCTATAATACTAAGTGAAATGTCATTTTTTTATTTGGGAATGTATAAATCTTTTAATTATAATTTTAATGATTCTTATTTTGACCTTTTTACAAGTAAAAATAAAATGTTAATGCTTAAAATATTAGTTTTCAAATATAATTGGCTAGATCACGTATTTTCCCAATAATAAAGATTATCATATAAACCGGAAGATGCAGAAGTATCTCTATGATTGTAAATGTGCATCACTTCAATTCCGTCATTTTTCATCATTGTGTTTGGAATTTTTGTGATAGATAAACACCCACAAATTGTTATGAAAAGTAAAGGTCCTTTATTTTAGAGTATTTTTCAATTATGAACCGATTGACATGAAACAAAAATTAAATTTTAAGTGAAGCTTACCATAATTACTATTTTTATATAAGCGGAAGAGATAAACATTATATTGAAAGAAAGCTTAATGAAGATGAAGAGAATATAATAAAATGGTTTGAATGCAATAGCAGGGCCGACTTCAAACAGGTCATGAAATGAGTATATGGCACTGTGGCTTTGGTGGTCTATGCAATTTTACAACCACGCCGTATACTAGTACAGATAGAACGCTTATCAAAACTTTCGCAAATTGAAGTTAAATAATTTGAGCCTTTCGTAAAAATTCTATATTTTTCAATTTTGTATAGCAATACGTATGTTGTTGTTGATAATTTATTGAAATCTCAACCTCAAACTATAAAAAACAAAGTGTTTAGTATGCTTACCGATTTCGGTGATACGAAATCAATTTTGTTATGTTCAAGAATTTCGTCGTTTGAAGTTCCGATTTGAATCGGTTCCAGTATTAATCCTCTATTCATTAATTTTCTATAGTGTAATATAGGTGCTAGTGATGTTAGTCGATTTTGTGTTGTGTTTTGAGTATGGATTACTTACAAATAATTTTTTTGTGAAATATAGTGTAGATGAGTGTAGATGATAGATGTTCCGTAGGTGATTCAGTAAGTGTCAAGATTGGAATAGGTAAGTTTCTAATAAGTGTATTGTCCTAAAATGACGAAAACTTGTTGCATTTCAGGTTGTAAATCAAATTATAACAGCACCCTGCGGGCGGGTGGGCAACTAGTATCGACCTTTAGTTTCCCTAAAAATGAATTTTTGAAGAGTAAATGTATGAAATCTATACCATGAGATAATTGGGCTTCAACAAAATAATCCGTTGTTTGTGCTTTGCATTTTTCTGAAACTGATATCATCAGGGAAGAGAAATTTGTTTCAGCTAGTGGGATTGTAAGCATACTTAAAAGAACAAGATTAGTGCCTAACGCGGTTCCTTGTATTTTTCCGAGTTCACCGCATGATTTGTCAAAAAATGTGTCCTTACCTAGGAAAATCCCAGAGGAAAGGCAGAGAAATTATTTTTGCCAGTCGTTTCTTCAAACTATTTCATAAATTTTCAACGGGATTGAGATCAGGTGAATTCCCCGGTCAATCGAGTATTTTTATTTTATTCTCACGCATAAAGGCCTGCACTTGTTTGGAATTGTGGCAGCGACGCACGTCGTACTGAAATGTTCCATCAAATATTTCCATGAATGGAACAATCTTGGTTCGCAATATTTCCATATATTTCACTGAATTCATCATCCCTGTTATAGGAGCTAATCGTCCAGTGCCATTGGTTGTGAAAAAACTCCAAAACATTTGTTTCGAAGGATGTTTTATTGTTTGCTGGATGTGATCAGGCCTCAAAGTTTCCCTATCACTTGATACTAAGTGTCTAACAACACTTAATTTGTACCCTTGAACAAACAAATGTGTCTCATCACTTAAAACCACCTTCTTCCAGTCGTCCACAGTCCATTCAAGGTACTTTTTGGCCCATGCCAAACACTTCTTCATCATTTTCTGAGTAAGCAGTTGCTTTCTTCTTGGTCTCTTGCCTTACGGACAACCTCCAGCAGTCGTTTTCGCACAGTTGGAGTGCTCACCTCCACACCAGAAACCATTAAATCCCTTCGAAGATCAGTGCTTGTCTTTCTCGTATTAATTCTGCTATTTCTCATCAATAATTTGTCTGTTTTTGGAGTAGTTTATTATTTGCGGCCACAGTTTCCTTTTCTTTTTCGAGACGATGAGCCACTTTCTTCAAATGTTTTTGAAATTCTCGAAACACTGAATTTTCCCACACCAACAGCTTCAGCTATACCTCTCACTCTCATTGATGTGTCTTCCTTAAGCGCGATAATTTTGGAACGCTTCCTCGGAGTGACATCCATCTTTGGGCAAGACAATACAGCACGTATCGAAATTGAAACCACCAACTGCCGCACCGGTAGGCTCTACACTGAATTGCTGGCGAGGTAAAACCGGCCAGAATGTGAATGATGGTCAAGGTCGAACCCTCACGTCACCTCAGGTAGTAAACAAGCAGGTGTGAGGGTGTTTGGGCAACCCTGGTACTCACATACTTACTACAGTAACTTAAACGAAGACAAAAATGTTTGTTCCAATTAATTCGAACCTCATAGTATATCATAAATACACCAAGGCAGCACAAAATTCAGTATTTTTCAAAACAGTTTACGAATACAATACACTATCTGCAAATATGAAGAGTGAAAACTTGAAACAGTGCAAAAAGTTGTTAATATTAAAATATAGGAACAGTGCCGAGTGTTGCAGACTGCCGAAGATGAGTGCTCTCGTTAATAATATGAATTTTAACAGAACGCTAGAAGTTGAAAGTTGCAGTTGAAATTGTTATCCATTTTTTGTTATATGTGTTATTTTGTAGTTTTCATACGATATTTGTATGGCCAAATGGCTAATTAACATGAAAAAAAAAAATAAAATAATATATCAGTGAAAACGATTTGAGATTAGCGTACACAAACGCACAGACAAACAGCAAAACACCTCAAAAATCATTGTTTTGGGTGCTATTGCGTTGATTAGGGTGCCAATAATATTTTTCCTCATATATGTTCCGTGTACATTTATATATTGTCCAACTTATACAACAAAGGCCCGAAGTTATAATTAGGTATACCAAAAAAATATATGACAGATTTCACAACAATAATTAAAATTTACTATCACATTCATCATATTTAAATTCTCCCGAATGTTTTCGTTGACTTCTTTAAAAGAGATTGATGCACGCCTAACCCAAACTAGAACATTTGCAATAAAGATTTTGAATTTTGGGAAAAGTAATTGAAAAATTCTGTAGGCATACATTTCGACTTTATATCCAAATTATAATTCAAAAATAGATTATCTTCAAACACAAATAATTCATATTGTGTTTTGACCATAAAGATGGTTCAAATTATCCAGTATATCCTCTGCAAATATTTTACGTTACGTTATTATTCTGCATACTGTTGTTATGTTGCCAAGCTTAAATTAGGATCAATTTAAGCTGATCTCATCATCTCTGAGGTTTTTATAGAAATTCTCGGAAATAAGAATGAAAACCGTATTATTTTCTGAATTAGCTTCCATGAATAAAATTATCAGATAAATATTTATAATACATAAAAACTTTCGTTACGAAATTTAAATCTTTATTGGGATAGAACAAGTATCCTTCTTTAAATCAAATAATTTTGACATATAATAAAACAATTGTTAAACAAAGATTTACACATATATTAAAAAGAATACTGCATGACGTACGTTTCGATGAGATTCACCTTTTTCAAATGCTTCGTGCAGACTAATGACAATTTCTCGAATAGGTACAATATATAAACTTAACTTATGAATATAGAGAAAACAGGTAGATAACAGGTAGAAGGGATCAATTCATGCTGAACTATTATATAGTAAACTAAGTAATTTTGAAAAGATTGAGAAGGGGGCTTGAGGTATGATCGATTTGGCTGTTCAAAAGGTTGCCAGAATATTTGTATTTATTAATTTGAAGTGATTCTTACAAATTAAGCTTCATTCCCTTGTTTGCGGTATTCAAAATTTCAAAATCGGAATTGAATATATGATTTTCATTAATCAAATGATTTGCATAATGAGAATCTGTCTTCTGATTATCAAAGCTATGTTTATGTTCCGAAATTCTTATTTGAAAACTTCTAAACGTTCTACCAATATAAAACTTATCACAACTACTACAGTTAATTTTATATACACCTGATTTTTTGTTTTTGTTGACCTTAGATTTGTTATTTTTGATATGTTTCATTAAAACAGTAACCTTTACTGTAATACCCAATTACAGTACATAATGTACTGTAATTGGGTATTATACCGGTTGAGAATGAAGAACTTATTATTATTATCATAGTATAATACACCCAAATTTCAATGACATCAAACAACTCGTTGAAAAGTTATAGGTGATAGCCCATGACTCAATCACATACGATTTTTCATGTTTATCTAATCTGGCTCATAAAACTCCACCACAGAAAAAAGAACTATATTGGAGTACAGAAGAATTGCTGAAAATTATTTTTCTATTGATGATGTCACACTGAAATAGGCTGTGGGAGTTTCTGCCATTGTTAAAATGAAGAGTTTTATTTTAGAGGTTAGGTATGTTCATTTGGGGAAATCATATTAGCAAATGTACTTACTCATTTGCTCTAATCATCAAAATCGTTATACCAAGAAATAGAGAAATAATTGGTGAATCTCAATCACATAAACCTTGGAGTCATATTTCGAATATTACTCTGTAAAAATATAAATTCAAATAATTTATTGACTTAATGAATGACACGGAGGTTTCGCTTATCTCTTGGTAAAACATTATGTTAAAAACAATAATTTAAAATTAACACACTTGGCAATGTTACATGTATACAGAGTAACTTTGTATACTCTTGATAATGGATTAACCACCCGAAACATATGTAGAGTTTTTAATATATTTAGTGAAACTTAAGCCACGTGTGTTAATTTTTATTTATTGATTTCTTCACTTGATTTGAATTTTCTATTAACTCACCAATTGGTTCTTTTATAGGTGTATTATGCTCATGTTCATCATCATCCCTCGGATCTGTTTGGTCAGAAATAACTTTACCTTTAATCACACCATCCTGCCTAAGAATAAATGCAAGCAGGGTTGCTACTATCACCAGGAAGAGAATGAAGGTCACACTAGTAGCCAAAGCAATTTTATATTCTGCCACAAACTTCTTCAATAAACGCCCTGAAACAATTAATTAAAAGCTGAAAATCACCACATTCTGTAAATTTCTATATAGGATTTTAAGTTAAGGTACTGACTATTATTTTCTAGTCTACCGTTTTTTAAACTATTTTGTTGTATATTATTTGTAGTAAGTTTTGTTGAATACAAACTACAAACAAAAAAATAGTTACTTTTCAATAGAAAATAATATACTTCAGCTTTGTTGAATCTAAATTACTTAGTTATATTTCGGTTGGTCATATTAATATTGTAAGCTCAAATTTTATTTCACTCGCAATATATTTTTTCTAATATAAACTTAAGTACTAATGCAGTTGACAGAAGCAGTAAATGTCGAAGTTCTTCTTCTGATATTTCTTTACAATTAATATATATCTATATTATTGATTGATTATTGAGGGACTTCTGTTGGCATTTATTTATTTTTATGAAATATTCCATAAAACTCCGAACCGGAATACATACGAGGTCTGTTCAAAAGGAAAAGTGAGTTTTAAATTTTCGCGGGCTGTAACTATCGATTATCGAAATTTTTTTCTCGTTATGTTGGTATAATCCGTTTCTCATATGTTGAAAGTATCAGCCATTTTGGTTTAGTAGTTTGTTTTCGTCAACTGAAAAGGTTAGTCACGTTTTGTGCGTTCTTCGATTTCTTGCTTTTGAAAAAAACTAATCGAATAATCTGTAATAAAGTTTGCGATAAAAATGGAATAAAGTGCTTTAACGCACTTGAGAAAATATTGATTATGGAATTCGGCGAGTCTACTTCGTCTCCAAAAAGTTTATAAGTGATAGAAGCGTTTCACAGAAATCCAAGAAGATGTTGATGAGGATAAGAGTCCTGGAGTTGCAACCACGTCAACAAGCGAAGAAAACTTCGAAACAGAAAAGAAAATCGATTTGGAAAATCGTCAAATCAGTATTAGGGAAGTTCCAGAGGATGTTGGCATATCAATCACTTCATTTCATGCAATTTTTTCTGATGTTTTGAGCATGAAACGTTAGCGAAGTTTGTAAAGAAATTGCTGAATTTTGAGCGAAAGCAACTTAGCATTAGTACCGTTCAGGAGTTGTTGAATGACGTCAACGATGATCTAGATTTGTTCAAAAAGGTCATAACTGGTGACAAAATAAGGTTATATGGTTATGACGTAGAAACCAAGGCCAAATCACCCCAATGGAAGCAGCCAGAAGAGCCAAGAACGATAAAGGCACGCCAAGTTAAATCAAATGAAATTTTTCAGTGAAGTTCGATCAGTGAAGGTTTTGCTCACTGTTTTCTTCGATTACAACGGCGTTGTGCGCTATTAATTCTTGCCAACATGTCGCGTATAGTTGATAAGGAAGACTACAAGAAAGTTATACAACGCATTGCATAAATAATTTAAGTTTGCATAAATAAATACGGCTCAAACGATTGGAATTGTAGAAAAACAATTAAATGGATACAGCACCAGCTTACAAAATAATGCTTGTTCGTGATTTTCCTGCCAAAACAGCACCGTAATAATGCCTCAACCACAGTATTCACTAGATTGGGCTCCCTGCGATTTTTTCCTATTCCCAAAACTGAAGAGTCCAATGAAAGTAAAGCGTTTTGCCATCATTGATGAGATAAAGTGGGAATACTATAACTAGCCAATATTATTTAATATCAGTGAGTAATGGCATCAAGTTCATAGCATGGAAAAACAAAACACCAATTCGAAAGTAAAGAGTCTTTCCATAGATATGACTCCCCTGAAGGTAATTAGACAAAATTTCAGAAATGTTCTTGAGGAGAAGGTTTAAAAATATTCATTCATTACTAAATGGTCTGCAGTCACATTGGTGGTGTCAGTTATGACCCATGAGACCTTGCAAGTTGGACACCCCCGATCTACTTCAACACCGAAAACATCGAAATCCATTTAACGCAATCTTCAAAGAAGATTCTTTTTGTTTCTTCCAAACACCGCGAATTTGTTGTTCTACAATGTTCGTTGAAATTTGATAAAATTTATTCAAAATCCTAAATGAATGAACTTGTCGTAGATAAATATTTAATAGTGTTGGCGTTTACTTGATGTAAATCCATTATAATTGAATATAACTTGAATTCAAACACTTGAACTTATGATTTACACTTTATTGACTACATAGCATGACGCGTTTCGTCGTTACAAACGACTTCTATAAAACTAAACTCGACTTTATATGAGTTCACACGCCAAAAAACTGGACAAGCTGACACATTTTTTTGCTTTGAAAAACAAAACATAAATACGTAGTTTATTTTCGTAAAAATCTAATATGATTTACAGCCATGATTGTGTTATATATTATAACAGAGAAGTGTAAGAAAGACTCAAATTATTCTTAAAAAACCTAAACTAGGTATTATAATAGTTTAGGTTTTCGATGTTTAATTGATGTCCGATTCCAATTTCGAAGCAACAATGAGTACAAAAGAAGAAGAAGCTTGGATATCATTTAATTATCTCCTAATTATCGTATCTAACATGATTGACAAATTTAAAAATCTTGGTTGTCTGATGAGCCTTAAAATCTACTTCTTGCATAACCATCTTGATTTTTTCTCTGGAAACTAAGGCGATGTGAGTGAAGAGCAAGGGGAACGGTTTCATTGGGACATAAAACAGATGGAGAAACGATACCAAGGACGGTGGAATGTAAATATCATGGGTGATTATTGTTGGTCTCTTCACGGGGAGCAACGACATGTATCACATCGGAGAAAAAGCTATGCAAGAAATTTTACAGACAAGAGGGAGAGAAACTACAAAAAATAAGCACAAAATATTCGCATCTCAATAATTTAATATTATTCTAAATTCAATTAAGTAAAAATTGAAATTTAATGGAAAAAAGCTTGATTATTAATTTTTATACATCAAATTTTCCTATTTTTTTAAAATATATAATGGATGTCATATTGTGAGAAAATTTTGGGTGATAAAAAACTACAACCAAATACGGTTTTAGCACCCAAAAATACATAAGATTTAGGTAAATTGGTTTGAACAGTTTTTACAAACATTTTTTTGTTGGCGTGTATTATCAAAGGATTGAAACATAAAATATGGCTCTCCAGTAATAGCACTCTGATCAACAAGTTAATTAGGTAAGTTAAGCTCACTCTAAATAATGCTTAGGGTTCGTTAAATTAACAATATCTGAAAGTTAATGCTTCGATCCAGTATTTAATTTTTCATTTCGTGAAGATTATCAACATTAGAAAGTTGCAAATGTTGACCGACTGGCTGGATTACAGAACATGAAATTGTTGATGACTGGTTTGATATAAAATTCATTCAAAACACCTTGGTGGGCATGAAAAAGCCAAGATGTTTATTCGCTTCTGTCTATTCTTGTTCGAAGATATGATTTCAGACGTCTAAAAGTGCTAAATGACCGTTCTGCGTTGCTGCACTGTCGTACTTGGAAAAGTTTAATGCTTTTCACTACTTCATGTACACATTATTTGCTCATTACACACTTGAGCAAATCTTGATTATGGAATTCGGCGAGTCTACTTTGTCTCCAAAAAGTATTTATAGGTGGCACAAGTCCTTCACAGAAGGCCAAAAAGATGTTGGTGGCGATGGGCGTCCTGGAGTTACAACCACGTCAACAAGTGAAGAAAACTACGAAACAGTGGAGAAAATCGATTTGGAAAATCGTCGAATCGTCGCATTTGAAGGTGCAAATGTCAACCGACTGGCTGGATTACAGAATATGAAGTCGTTGATGACTGGTTCGATATCAAATTCATCCAAAACACCTTGGTGGGCATGAAAAAGCCAAGATGTTTAATCGCTTCTGTCTATTTTAAATCGGAGATATGATTTCAGACGTCTAACAGTGCTAAATGACCGTTCTGAGTTGCTGTCGCGCAATGGAACTAGAACAGCTGGTACTGTCGTACTTAGAAAAGTTTAATGCTTTTCAATACTTCGCATAATATGTCTCCAACTGGAGGAACTTGTATAATGCACTTTCTTACTTTACCCATATTTTTTAAGACCATTTTTTTCACTAACGATATCAGTTAATATATTCCGTTGTAATCCCATTCTCTCAATATCCAAGACATTTTTGAAAAACTCAGTTCATTTTTCCAAATACGCTTCACTTCTTTTCAAGGAAAGCAAGTACCTTTGTTCAAAGGCAAAGACTTGGGCGAGTCCAGTTGATGCAAACAGGTCATTAATGCAAGATTGTTTCGTTTCACAAACTTCAATTTAAATCGCTTTCTAGTATTCCTATGGAGTTTTATTATTATGCGGTGAGCTGACTTCGTTGTTCTCACAGTTCTTTTGTGTACATCGCTTCCGAGAAAGCGAAGGATCATCGACTTGTCAAGGTTTCACATTAAAATGAAATTTCTAAAATGTTCATAAGTGACGCCTCCCACTCTAGATAAAAATTAATTTATCCAAATCAACAACATTTAGATGAAGGCACTGAATTTTTTCATTGATATCCTCTGCTGGGTTCATTGCATGGAAATAAAGGCATGAAAATAAATAAGTCTTGAATTGTAACATTGACTAAAGTTAGCCTGTCTATGTATTAACCTCTGCAGAAAATGTTCAGAAAACTTTGAAAGTTTCTCAAAATTTTTCAATATTCTCAAAATGATAAAAGCTTGTAAAGTCGAACGGAGGGGTCGTAGACTAGATTTTAGAAAGTATAATAACACTGAAAATTTTCTCAAATTATTGGGGGCTCTATCTCCTCAAACTAATTTTTAAGAGGTATTGGGCCCCCTTAGGATCCATGTAGTCGACGCCACTGAGTATTTACAAGCAATAATGGCTACCATTCCCTCGAAATATTCCTCGGAAATAATAACTATCATTATTGACTCGTGGTAGTGGTATAATCTATTATTATTGCTGGCTGCTGTATAATTTTGCCCCTTGTGGTATTTTATTTATTATGTTAAGTTATTTTTTTCTACTTAGAGCGTGATAATAGATATTAATATTAGGTACCTTATGATCTTTTTTTTCATTATAAACTGAGTAGTTAAATGTGAAAACGCCAGAAAATTCACATTCAAATTAATAAGACTTAGTAGAATCTCATTTAACTAAGTGTGTTCACTATAATGGGTTGAGTTGGTTATACTCGCAGTTCCTTCAAATGAAGGTCGATATTTTAGCTTCACGTCGATAAAATGAGATAACATAATGAAATTTGTTGTGTAGTAACTCAAGTCAAGGTCTTTCCAGCATTGTGTCTATTCGTTATACAAAATTCAAAAGACTCATCAAATTTACTGTGACGTACAGTTTCTACAATAAATAACGAAATAATCGATTTGTACAAAGAATATTTACCAATTGTACATAAAGTATGAGAAGAATTTTGTAAATAATCGAAAAATTCGAAAAATATAGTGTTGCATTCAATTTGATAAAGTTGGTTGAAACACCATTTATAAAATAATTTTTTTGAAAAAAATGTGTAATTTCAAATAAAAATCTAAACCATTCGTTCATCATCGAATTGATTTCATTTCATTGATACACAGTATGGTTTGATGATGTTAGTTTTTTTTGTTACACATTATTATTGACACATGCTATTATGTATAACAATAAAATTAGATGATCATAATAGCAAAACCCATATGGTAATCTATGTATTAAATTATCACAACCTAGATCGTAATGTTATCTCTCTAATAGCATTTTTAATCAGTTATCTATAAGTTACTTCTGTTTATTTATTATTGGTATCAAATAGTTATCCGAATCAGCTCATCATCCCTTGTGAAGTATACGTGCTTTAGTTGAATGAAATATACCATAATCAATTAAATTATCTATTAAATTGTTTAATGTTGTATCTTATATCCATAAAAATGTTTTCTCTTTATATTATTCTTCAATATCATTAACGTAAAGGCACCGGTTTCCGATCGGTCTCCTGTAACCGACCATTTTGGTTTTTTTACTTTAAAACATTCAAAATTTCGACTAAAATTTGTGAAATAGAAAGCATTTAATAGAATCACTCATCATATGTCACATATCAAGACTTCTCTTTCATTATGTTAACGGAAAGCCGGTCAATTCAACAAAATGTACGAGAGCGTCCGTATTCATGTTATATTGAGCCCGAAAAAACATAAATTAGTGAAAATAAATATCTCGGTTTTTTCGAAGAATGCTGTGATAAGTTCTGAGTTTTTTTATTTCAAATGCTTTATTTATTCATTAAGATCTTAAAATTTCATTATGTAAACAAAAATTATATATTTTCATTGATTTATCGATCAAATAATAATGGACGGAATACAGAGCCCTATGAACTATGAGCGTTCCTCATTCCGACCATTCGGTCGGTAACAGGAATTTTGGCACTTCGTAGATAATGTTAATTTTCTATTTTCCAGTTTTTTCGTGTTTTATATTCAGTTATATATTCTGAACGCTATGTTATATATTCTGAACGCTATCTCTGCATAATACACCTGTATGCGACCGGGACTAACTTTAATAAATTCTTTGTAATTGGAATGCCAATTTCCACTATTTTTCCACTATTAGAAGGTGAGAATGACTGGTCGGAATCAGGACCCTCTCGTCGGATATAACGTAATGGCACCAGTTGCCGACCAGCCTCCTGTATACGACTATTTGCGTTTTTGAATATTTTATTTAAAATATTCTAAACTTCGAGCAAAAGTTATAAAATAGAGCTGCCTTCATAGAATCATGCTCTGCCATATGTCAAGATTTGTCTCTAAAATCTTAACAGAAAGCTGGGCATTTCAACAAAAGCTACGAGAGTGCAGTTCGTGTCAAATAAAATGTGAAAACATAGTCATTGAAAAGGTTGATGATAAACTCAAAGTAAAGGCAATGACGATAAGCGGAAATTTCTTGAAATGATCAGATAAAGGTGATATTCTAGTTTATGACATAAACGAAATCAAATGTAAAATCGAGAGTCTTGTACTCGTATCCAGTCGTGGAACTCGTTCCCAAACTAAATGATCTGCGTAAGAAAAACAATGCATGAATTCATTTATTGCTTGTATTATAATTCATTATGAACAATTAAATAATTATTCCTCGATCACTAGTAAAAATTGTAATTCTATTTTCTTATTATTTTATTCTTTGATTTGATTTTCGTTATTTTTCTGACTTTTTTTGCACTCATTGTCGATTTAAGTATTCCTAATGAAACCTTTTTTTTTTAATTTATATTTTGAATCAATTATATTATAATTTTTTTCACGGTATTCACAATAATTTTTTAAACTATAAAGTTCATTTTAGATGGTGAATATGACCGATCGGAATCAGGATCCTCAGTGATCGAATACAGGGATAGTTGTTGTCAGCCGATCGGTAAAGGGTGCTTTCGGTTCATTTCCAATCGTTTCAGTTCAACATCAAATATATAAATGATCGAGTCATTATAGACCAAAATAATGTACAATTCTTAAAATAAGAGTATAACCTTTCGGAAAAACCATTTTTTCTGAAAGTTAATTCTTGAGTAATTTCATTATCTTTTGAACGATTCTTTTTATCATAAGCATCAGCGGTCGAAATTAATTCACGTTAGAGTGACTAGTGTATAAAATTTTTCTTCATTCTATTTTTTTCTTGTTCTTCCAGTTGCTGGGTGATTCATTGTAAAGCAGAATCCCTAAATATCTTCTTGAGTTGATTGCTAACGATATTTATGGGATATTTAAATTGTCATTTGTCCTCAGATTATTTGGCTGCCTGTGAAATCTGGTAAGATGAGATTCTAAGTGATTCATAACGTCCATCATAGATATGATAATAAGTTCAGCTATTACAGTTAATATTCGATTTTCAATTAACAGCAGTTTACAATGAGTATCTTTCAATGCGTAGATTGGTTCTTTTTGCATTACAAGAATTTCTTGTATATATAGACATATTAAATATCAAACACCATTAGATTTCTTTATGGGGTGATTTAAAATCACAGGTCTATGTCAACAAGTCCACGACCACACGTTCATTAAAGGTGGAGATTCAAAGTTTCTTCAACGAAAAACTTCAGCCACATTTATGCAGATAATGGTCATTGAAAATTTCGAAAAACGAGTGCGTATGTGTACAAAAAGTCGTGGAGGCAATTTTTCCAACGTGTTATTCCATAAATAACCTTATCCAATGCACTTTATGATTCAATAAAAAACTAACAATGAAAAGACGACTAAATGTGTTTTCTATTTATTTCAAATCTTGCGTTAGGTTTGGACACCCTTTATTTATAAGAACGGAAATCCCTGAATAATCAACTGTCTAAGTCTGACGTCAAACAAATGAGATTATTATTAGTGCAAAATCCCATGAAAATATGTTAATTTAGTGTTTCTCATTCTTGGTGATGGTGATTTGGAAATTCTTTACCGTTGAAAGCTTTTTTCTGTCGAGCCAATTCTTGGATCACCCCCTTCTGAGACGTCAGGACTTAGGGAACGTTTACAAATTACGTAAGGTCTACTGGGGTGGGTGAGGTTGACAATCCCTTATGAAATCAGACATGAGGGAACGGGGGATTTTCATCATATTTACGTAAGATTATCGACTATGTTAAGATGCTATTTTGCGTGCTGACTTTCTGAGATTTCAAAGTATTTTGGATAACATTTCGAATTCAAAGAACAGCGCGTGAAGTTTCGAATGAGACGCGATACTTTCTATACTAGTTACTATCAGCATTCGGCCGCATACTCAAAACAAAATCAAAAGTCGGCATCGCATGAACGCCATATACTGTGTTAAACAAACGCCAAAGTCGGTGCGACGTGAAGGCTCTCCAGATAGTCATTCTACGAATATATAGGTAGTCAAAAGTTCTGAAGAAACTTGTGAATCGTTGAGAACTAATTTATGAGATGTACTTGGTAACTGTTTTTTTCCTCCTATATGTTTTGTAACATAGAAGAATGGTTTTTTGCAAGCGCAGCCAGTACCTAACTAATAAGAAAAAAAACAAAGATATCTATCACTATTTCAAAGATTATCGCTGAACTTGTCAATGGATTACCAACCATATAAAGAAATGCCGTATGATAATACAACAATATTTGAAATTTTCTCATAATTTAATATGAAATACACATGACGACATTTCGAAGTACTACTTCTTTATCAAATGCTGGATTAATACTATCAATTTGATAAAGAAGTAGTACTTCGAAACGGCGTCATGTGTATCTTATATTAAATTATGAGAAAATTTTAAATATTGTTGTATTATGGATATTAATTTTCTCCAAGTATCGGCCTCATCAATTATCAATTTGCCGTATGATTTTTATCGTCCATCAGTTAGAGATCAAATAGATAACAGAGTATGCACTATTTGTGGAATGTATTTTGCATCAAAAAAGAAGTGATTTCACACATGAAACTACTGGGTCATTAAGCAAAATAACCAAAAAAAGGATAATTGATTCAAAATCAATCTTAAAAAAAAGAAAGAATGAGATCATGTGTGCATTTGAGGATTCAAAACTCGATAAACATACCGAGTGGGTGGATAGTGATGAAGTAGAAGTGATTTCACATGAAAGAAGCAAGTCGATGGACAAGTAGATGAATCAAATAGTATCCAAGTTGTCATCTCTATGTCTGAGTGGTTAAGAAACCCTTTGCGACAGATGCTGATTAGTTATTATCTATATTAATAATTTTTAAATTTTCAAGTTGTATTTCAAATTTTTTTAGTAAACTACTTATAATAAACTATAATAAATACATATGTTCGTTGTTTACTTTTCATACAACGTCATTACGTTAGAACTTTTTGATGTACATTGAATTGTCTTCTATATTTTTAATAGCCGATTTTGACGTAAGAGAGGAGGAAACGTGGGAAACTATCCTTGTGTTTCCTTACATAGGGACAGGGGGGCAAAAATATTGAAAAAAACAGCCTTACGTTATTTGTAAACGTTCTTTTAGGCAGTCAATTCCCAAGAAACAGCCTCCAAACTGAAAACTGATTTATATTTTTGTTATCTTTTCTATTATAATTCAATGAAATTTATGATACCGAAAATTATGAACCTATAATTTTATGTCATAAAATGTAGGTTTCTTTCCTTTCAGAAACAATATTTGGGAACAATAAACAAAAAGTGTCAGCATGCAAATAACATGATACGTTCCTCCAACTGAAGATTAATGCCAATCTCTATAAAATTTAGAATAGTCAAATACTTATTAATATTGAAGTAATGAAGTAGTTGCATTGCATTCTTATGAAAAAATATATTGTAAGATCCATTAATATTGCTCAGTTATTTTTATCGTTATTAAAACAATTAATAGTAGACCTTTTCTTTTAAATATTGGTATTGAGAAATTTCAAAATACGTTATATCTGTCAACAAATATATTCGTTTTAAGCGTTCGGCCTTCTGGGGAGACAGTCTTGAGATATATGTCAATTACATCTATTAATAGCATCTTTCAGTTTAAATAACTTACTGCCTCTTACATTTCCACTGAAAGGAGCATTGAACAGTACAGGATCAATGGTCAAGGAACAAATAATTCATCCTTTGGACCATATTGAGTTTCGCACTTATCTACTTGCCAAGTATTTTTTCGAAGCAGATTATTTTAAACTGGAAACACTTTGGGAAACGTTCTTCCTTATCAGTCACTCTGTTATTAATTTGGGATGACAGTTTATCATGTGAACCTTTCAAAAAGTATATGCAACAAAACACTTAAATTCATGATAGGTACGCTGGAGATTCTTCATTGCAATAATTATAATATGGTTTCCATATAACTGAAATCAATGATATGTAGAGAATTATAAATAATGATCCATAAGCATCAGTCATCGTATTGAGTAATGAAATTTGTGGACTCTACTTCATGGAATTTTTGTGTGAGGATCCTTATTGAAATGTTAGCAAAATTTAACTTATGACGTTGTTTAGGCCACAAGATCCGTATTCGGTCGTTATTATTTATCCATTTCTTTAAATATTATGTCAAAATGTTACGGTAAGCGTTGTACTGAAGTATTTAGAATCAGAAAGAAGTCAATGAAGATATTGTGTTAGCTTCACGATATACCTACTGGCATTTATGTCGCCGAAAATAAGTATGACTTGTCCCTCAAAAGGATAGAGGTATTTAACATGCAGATATCAATAAGAAAAGACAATCCAAATTTATATAAGAAGAACTAATAAGCTGTAAGCCAATAAGGTAAGTTATCCCAGTTCTGCACACAGCACCTGTAGTCGACACTGGGTATAATTACGGAAAAAATAACGAAACTATAGTAAGTATCGACTTCCCTCGTTCAATACTTGTTAGTTTCATCGCTATGGAGAATATTCCGATAATTTTCAGCGGAAAGTTATCAAGGTACGTGAATAAATCTGAAATTTGTTATGCTGCTTCCACTTTCCCTCCTGTAACAATTGTTTTTCAACATGCTGGTTGAGACGCTTCAATTTTTCGAGGTTTTTGAAGGGAAAACTCAATTTGGAGCCGTTTGGCACTTTTTGGTAAGGGAAATCATACGAATTCACGTCACCCACATGCTCATGACTGGCGATTGCGTCAGGACATCCTTATAGTAGTAGGTGAAGTATTGTAACGTGTACAGCAGACGTATTGTGCAACATTAGTGATGTGTGTATACTCTACATCGTTGAAATACTGCATTCATTCGATTATTATTTCACTTGTTCAGTTATAGAATCACTGTGCACTACAAAAGTGAATTCTAAATAAATGTAGTAATATTTTTAAGATTAATAACAGAAGATTATTTTCAATCCTCGTATTTATTTTGGCGTTTGAAATTTTCATATCGTTCATTTTCTTACATTTAACCGCTGTAATGCATCATGCAGTTATTATTTCACAGTGGCTACGGCGTTTATAAACATGCATATAATAGGGATGTTGACACTAATCACAAACTAATATTTCGTGTTGATTCTATCAAAGTTTGTGTTATAATAACCACGAAAAGCACATTTTAAAAATTTTATTTATCAAATTGAATTTGATATTATTGAAATAAAAGCTGTATTTATCGCCTATTGTCACGTGACTGTGAACGCCAATCAGAGCACATTACGTCATCAACCTGCAAAGAACCGGCAGAGGCTCTTTACTTCTCCATTTCTTGGTTTGTCTTCATACCGACGAAATCACTGAATTATTCAATATTAATACCACCATGTAAATATGTAGTTATTAAGCACCAGATTTATAAAGATACTCTGATGTGTTATATATAAGTAATAAAAGCTTACATCGAAGTGATCCCTAGAAAAATATGTTTATGGTCACAACTGTTTATGCGGTTGTTACGAATGCTGTTATACGTCTTCCAGGAAGTCATAACCACTTTCTACTGATGTCTTTATTATTTTGGATATGAATAAACAATTGTTTCGGTGTAGTTTACGTTGTATTCTCACACATGGGCACACACAGCTTTTCTAAAACTTTGCGTTTATTTTGATTGTTTGTATACACTTTCGTATGAAGAAAACTCATGAACTTGACACACACCCCATGAATAGCGGATGATATTTAGGGGTTGATGACGTCACTCGGCAGCTTTGGCAGCTCTGGATTTTTGGAAGGGAAATTTTGAATTTCTTTATTTTATTAAATTTTTTCATCTGATTTAATTAGATTTTCCAATAAAATATAGTGCTTCATGATAAACAAGAGTCAATATTCAAAATAAAAGCAGTTCCGAAAATTTGTCAAGAGCCCCATTGCTGCTCGAAGAGTAAATACATGTGAAAATTAGATTGATGCTAATAGTTTGGATTTCAACATTATGAAATTTCAAATTTTAATATTGAAACTCTAAGTTTTCACGTTTTTAGGCAGTTCCTTAACCAAAGTTGATTGAATGTTCGCTGATCTCTTGGTAAAACATTGTTTAATATATTAAATAAATAACACTTGGCTTGGTTTCACAAAATTTTTATAATTAACTAGCTGACTCGGCAAACCTTGTACGCCCACTTATTTTTATCTGAATATTTTTTGAAAGCCGGAAAGATATATTCTACTATTTGTGCTACACTATCTTGTTTTTAATATTTATCCCGTGTGGGGCCAGAATCTTACTCACCTACGAAGGGACTGCAATACTTCCTGTTATTTCAAATCAGTCGAATTATCAAAAAATTCCTATATTAACACGTTGGATGTAATGAAAGTTATTAACCTGTCTGTTCTATAGTTGGACGGCATGTTCCTAATTTCGAATCAAGTTCTTGTCCTTATATCTCATCATTAATTATATGAGATATTTGCTGGATATGAGTCAAAAAATGTTCAGAATTTAGTACATTCCCGAAAACGAATGAATATAGATGCTCTGGTGGCTATACCAATAGCGTCTATTTGAATTGACTCTTCGCACAATATTTTGTCGCATCATTGGTAGTATTTTCTTATCAATAAAAATTAAACTTTGCCTTTCAATATTGACACACAACGTTCATTGGTCCAATAGCAACGATTTGCTTTGAACTGTAATCTATTTCAACGTAATAATTGAATGCAGGTCGATTAAGTTGAAAGCAACCTTTTCAAATTGTTAATTTCGATTCCATCGATTCCGTTCAAGTTCATTTCGAGCTTCGCGTTGCTCGTCAGTTTGACTTGCTCTTTTATATCTTTGACTTGCTGCATTGCGAGTTCTGCGACTTAAGTTTGTACATCTAATAGCTAGCATTTTTATAAACGAAATTTCAACTGTAAATTAAAGAAACTATGAATTCTTTTTTATAATCAAATATACCATGTGCTTTGTTAGTAACGTGCATGTTACTCCATTCAAACCTACCAAAATTAATTTATTAAAATGTAGTTTCAATATTAGTCGTGATAGCTCTGAACTAACCGTGATGTCTGATAAGATATTCAGTTTTTTTACATCCTTTTCGAGAATTAATAATTATTTGTAACTTATATTATTAATTGAAATTCTTAAATTTTCTAATTTTACAAGCAATTTTTAAATTTTTCCCTGACAATAACAAAGACAACAAAAAAAATAGGGAAATCGGTCCAGCCGTTGACTCTACATTTTAGTTAGAAAACGTTTGTATGGAAAAAATGGGCTATTTTTAGGGTTTTCCCGGCAATTATTCGAATTTTTCTTGCCGCAGGAACCATCCTTGGACTTCATCGAACATTTAAAAATAATAATTTGCAAAATTGGTCAAGGCGTTGTTAAGTTATGCGCTTACCAACACATTTTGCGATTCATTTTTATATTATAGATATACTTGACAATTCGGGATGTTACCCCATTTGAAAAGTTAAACTGAGTTAAATATATTAATTTTTGAAAATGGGGTAACACGCCGAAACAATTCTTAAGTATTTATTATAAAAATTTTGTGAAACCAAGCGAAGTGTATATATTTAATATAGTTCCGTAACTGCCAATATTTTTATACTTCAAACTGTTTTTTATTTTATATATCGGGCAAAACTTTGAACCAGGAAGAAACAAGACTATACGCCAAGTTTTCCAAATACAGTCCGGTAAGATGTGAATTTTGAAGAGATCATGTAGATATAATAATTAAAAGAGAACAGAAAAATGAATTGGACGTTTTGATTGACCCCAAAACCAAGTAAAAGGTGTTTTTTTTGTCTCACTAAAGGCAAAAAGAAGAATAAATTAATGTTAACTGGCCACTTCCTTCACATGATTTCATGCAATTAGATTTATCTACCCGTAACATGCTGAAATCCAATTGAATTGATTGCGAAAATTGTGTGAAGCGCACTTTTGAAGCAATAAATAACGCCAATTTAATGCACAGTAAAACGTTTTTCTGTGTTTCATCTCGACTTCAAATTCTTCGAATCTGATAAACACATTTACTTTATGATTCGAAGTGTAACTGATTACAAGGTCGTAAATTGAATTCTAGTCAACCTATTGGCAAAGGAACATGCAATGGATTATCGAACGTGACATTCAAATTAAACTCAAAAACATGTCAAACTTAGGTATAGTTATCCTAAGATTAGGACCTGTTAATTTTGTATAGTCGCTTTAATAACTATTACCGTTACTACTCAAGTTAATTAAACTTCAATAATCACATCTAATGAAGTATTAGGAACCTATTTTGTCATATTAAATATTTTACATAATCTGAATTACCTTCAAACTGTTCGACGCGGTCAACTTTGACATCTGAGTTATCAACATCAGTCCTCACTTTAATATCACCATTTTTGGGAACAGCCTCTTGTTCCTGGTCATAACTGGGATTGTCGATGCCAATCTTCAAATTGTTAGTGACATTGTTAATATCCAACTTTTTTATGGCACTAGGAAACACTTCACTTTCACTGACTTTTTTTAATTCCTTATCACCATTGGCATACACGAACTGTTGTATGGTCACTGAACCCTGGTAAAACGTCTTGTTGCCGAAATGTATGTCCGAACCGTTTGTGACCGATATATTCCCGAATGTTGGCTGCCTTTCGTCCTGCCCATTCTGTTGTAAAATAACAGCACCCCCATTTTCTGCCACATTCGAATTGGGTAGTTGGAGTTGCGAGTCCCACTTTTCATTTTCGTATTCATTTGATTCGTTGGAATTGATCGAAAATGAATCTGCTTCCTTTACCATCACTTCCAAGATCAGTAATTTTCCAAGCGCCTTACGGAAAATCCAGAGCCCATTCCATTATTCAATGATGCGAAGAGAATGACTGCGCATTTGATTTCTCTCAAGATTTTTTTGAATTTGTTGATATTTTACTTATTCTAGCACGCTATGTCTTTACATGGAAACTTGCGTCACATAAAAAGAATTATCCGCTTTCAATTTAAACAAAAATATATTTTACCAGAGTTTTTGTTTAATGTTGTTCATTGTTGCTAAGCATGCACCGATTGAATAAATAAACTACTTTGTAGACTGGAATAACAACTCAGTACAGTACAGACTGAGGTCATCTCATGTTGATAACCAGAATTCGTATACATACGAGCTCTTGTAGCGCTAGTAAGAAGCAGTGGCGCGCGCATATTGAATAATTAACTAAGATAACTTAATTCCTGTAACTGAATAAATACCTATTTTCAGACAAAATGACATCTTTTAAAAATCAGAGTTATTTTACGCTAATTATTACTCTACTTATAATAACTTATATATAATAACTTATATAATAGTTAAGTTGGTTTTCATTGAAAATAATTTAAAAAATAACTAATACCGGAAGACTTTCAATATTACTGAAGTACATCATATCAACTTAAAGCAGCGAAGTTGGAAAAAATATATTAAAAGCAGTATTGCCGTATAATTTAAAGCAAAAATTTGATGAGTTCTCGTCCAAAAAGGACCTCATTATTGCCGAGAACTAACCAATTTTTGGTTTATATATATATATATATATATATATATATATATATATATAATATATATATATATATATATATATATATATATATATATATATATATATATATATATATATATATATATATATATATATATATATATATATATATATATATATATATATATATATAAGGAAATTAAATTTTTTTGTGCTTATGGCACTGAATGAGATATTTAAGAAAATGAACACTAGAACATTCATTCGAAAAATTCAAATTAATCAAGAGAATGTTATAGTAGAGATAGATATAAGAACGTGTACGATGTGATGTCTCCATTATCCTTCAAGGGATAATTGTTAGAGAAATATTGAAATCGATGCCAAACCTAATGGAAGTGCGAGACATATATGTTTCGTTCTGCAAGGAACTCGTCAGTCGCACCACGTCCATCGAAGTGAGGCAACGATTTCAACCCCCAAGCATCTTCTTGTGACTCTAAGTGAAAGAGCGCAGAGTAATGAATACTCTACAATTCCATCTATAGGAATCAGTAGAAAACACCTCTCAGATTATAAACACACCAAGCATCGAAATTGCACATATCTTCTATACCCGTAGGTATCTACTTAATTACAATGTCTATTTGACAAATATCACCGAACGAGGTTTTCAAATGTTAATAGGTTGCGTTAGTAGTACGCTCGCGTTCATTCCCGTATTTCAGGGGCTTATTCGGCGATATTTTTAAGGAAATTAAATTTTTTTGTGCTTATGGCACTGAATGAAATATTTAAGAAAATGAACACCAGAACATTCATTTGAAAAATTCAAATTAATCAAGGGAATGTTATATGCTAGATATGTGAACGCGTACGATGTGATGTCTCCATTATCCTTCAAGGGATAAATGTTAGAGACATATTGAAATCGATGCCAAACCTAATGGAAGTGCGAGACATATATGTTTCGTTCTGCAAGGAACTCGTCAGTCGCACCATAACATATATATATATATATATATATATATATATATATATATATATATATATATATATATATATATATATATATATATATATATATATATATTCTCACCACAGGCTATGGTCTTTGTGAGAAAATTATTATCTTTGTTTAGGAAACATAATTAAAAAGATAGATCTTAAAATTAGAATAGTTACTATTGTTTTACCAGTATAATTGTATTACGAGAACCTTAAATAAAGATTATTATTATTATTATTATTATTATTATTATATATATATGTATACATATATATATATTTTTTTTTTTTGAAAGTTTTTAGCATTAACAGGCTTTTTTAATATGAAAAAGTTTATTTTTGTTGACGTTTCGTTGTTATATTACAACTTTGTCAAAACTAATGAATAATTGAATTTATGAGTTACTATGGATATCAAATGTCAAACTTAATTTTTAGAAAAATCAAATTAGTTTTTTTGTATATTCACTTATTGATTTTCATTATCAGAGGATATTTCTGGCTCAGCATTCGCTTCGGAAGTTTCAGTTTTCTTCACCATGAGGAAACCTCTGAAAAACTCATGGTAAGCCAGGTGATTCTTAAGTGTGATTATATTTACATATATACAATTACATATAGTTTTTTATATACTTATCCAGAATGTGTATATTGTTCGTTTATGTGTGTGAAATTGAAGGTAGATCTGGAAAGAATGAGTTGTGAGATGTGATGTTTTGTGATTGTTGTGTGTTTATTTTGCGAGTGTTATTTGTTAGGTTTATTAAGTTGTTGTAGATAGAATTTAGATGTTTAATGTCCGTTCTTTCATTGACTGTGTTTTCCAAATTTTTACGAATGTGTAACATTTCTAAAATTTCTCTACGTTTTTTGTCTCTTTCAGTTGACAAAATTTTCGTTGTTTTGTAATCAAAATCATGTTTTTCTGTTATTTTATGTTTATTTAAGGCTGTGATTTGAGTTTTCGCGTATTTATGTGCTTTGATTCTTTCTTCGAGATTTTGATTCTTTTACACGGAATATTATAAACTTCGAGATTTTGTGCTGTTTGACCGATATAGCTTTTATTGCAATTGTTACACGGAATATTATAAACTGTATGAGTTTTTCTCTGAATTACAGTTTTACTTTTTAATTTTGTATATATTTCTTTGATTTGATTTTTGGCAGTATGTGCTATTCTTAAATTATAAGGTTTTAATATTTTTGCAATATTTGTACTTAGTTTTGGAATATATGGTAAGGGAATGTAATTATTTTCGTTAGATTCATTTCTTTTTGAATTTAAAGTATTATATAATTTATGAATTCTGCTTTTCATGATTTTGTTGATTAAATTTGATGGGTAATTATTTTTCATGAGAAGAGTACGAACTTCTTCAAGTGTTTCATGTCGTAAACATGGTGATGTTAATTTTAGTGATCTATCTATAAAATTAATTATTATACACTTTTTCTGGGAATAATGATGATTACTTATATAATTATTATTATAATAATAATTATTAAATAATATGGTTCGTTGCGAATTTATTTCTTTTCTGTACCATCTTGTAAAAATTTTGTTATCTTTTCTTATAATTGTTATATCAAGAAAATTTAATTTTTCATCTTTTTCTTCTTCTAGTGTGAATTGCAATTTATTATGAAAACTATTGAAACGTTCTAGTATATTATCAATTTGATCTTTATCTGCTATTATTAAACAATCATCAACATATCTTTTATATAATAAGATATTTTCTTCTAAATTTTTTATTATATCTTCTTCTAAAAATTCCATTACTAATTGTGCAATGACACTTGAAATTGGACTGCCCATTGCTACACCATCTAGTAATCAATTAATTATTAACAATCACAAAACATCACATCTCACAACTCATTCTTTCCAGATCTACCTTCAATTTCACACACATAAACGAACAATATACACATTCTGGATAAGTATATAAAAAACTATATGTAATTGTATATATGTAAATATAATCACACTTAAGAATCACCTGGCTTACCATGAGTTTTTCAGAGGTTTCCTCATGGTGAAGAAGACTAAAACTTCCGAAGCGAATGCTGAGCCAGAAATATTCCTCTGATAATGAAAATCAATAAGTGAATATACAAAAAAACTAATTTGATTTTTCTAAAAATTAAGTTTGACATTTGATATCCATAGTAACTCATAAATTCAATTATTCATTAGTTTTGACAAAGTTGTAATATAACAACGAAACGTCAACAAAAATAAACTTTTTCATATTAAAAAAGCCTGTTAGTGCTAAAAACTTTCAAAATAAATGTCTCAAACAGGCAATAAATCAATTTCAAGGTATATATATATATATATATATATATATATATATATATATATATATATATATATATATAACATTACTATATATATATCTATAATAACATTCCCTTGATTAATTTAAATTTTTCAAATGAATGTTCTAGTGTTCATTTTCTTATACATATATATATATATATATATATATATATATATATATATATATATATATATATATATATATATATATATATATATATATATATATATATATATATATATATATATATATATATATATATATATATATATATATATATATATATATATATAGTAAAATTCGATTCTTGGGTTTTTCGTTTCAATTGAAACAAACTGATGTTAAATTTTTTCCAATTATTTTTCGATTATTATTTTAACCTTTATAAAATTGATACATGTCATATGATCGCAAAAACATAAACACCTCAGACACAAAAGTTCACTGAAATAACAATTATATTGACAATTATACTCAAAATATCTGAAAAAAAATCTCAAAGAACAATAACACGTTCATCTCTCAAAGCATATCAAACATCAAACAATACATCTTTTTATATATTATTATTATTATTGAGATTGTTCCCCATTAGGAGAGCAACTGAACATTAATTCTCAATTATTAGGACTTTTGCTTCATCTTTTTTGCCTCTCAAAAACGCTTCATCCTCTCTGAATGCTTTTTCTTCTGTTCATCAGTCCATTTTACTCCAGGTTGACGATTTGTCTTTTGCTCAAACTTCACATGTTCGATTTTATAGCGACATTCAGTGCGATCTTCGCGATTCTTCATATTGATCTGTTGTAGATCCTTTTGGACCTCTTTTAGCCACTCTGTTCCGCATTTACTACTCATAATTATATCGAGTAGTTTCTTCGGTACTCTGGACTATTTCATTCTACAGACATGTACATAGAACTTTGCTCGTCGTTTTCTGATTTCTTCCGTTATCGTATTTGTGTTTTGATACAGTTCATTATGAGATCTTTTCATCCAAATGCTGTTTCTATTGATTGGCCCGTAAATCTTTCTGAGAATTTTTCGTTCTTGTTTTTCTATTTCTCTAATTCTTAACTCTTAATTTCTCTAATGACCGTCAATAGTTGTTTGAGATACGTAGATTGCTTCTGGAAGAATCGTTGTGTTGTAATGCCTCAATTTGGCGCCTCTCGAAATGCACTTTTTGTTATAGTGAGCCCATGTTAGTTTGTAGGCCCTTTGGAGCTTGGTAATTCTGTTCATTAGTGATTCGGTTCAAACCTGAGGACTGTATAACTTTCCAGAGGTATTTAAAATCGCCGACTTGCAGAATTTCACTGATAAGAGAAGATTTATTTTTTGGTTTTCTTTCCATGTATGTATTTGGTTTTATTATAAGAAATTTGTAACCCGTTTTTCTGCGCATATCATGCAGTTTTTCTACGGCGAGAATGACTTCAGTTCTGTTGTCTATGATGATTACGTCTGCAAAGGCGAGACATTTCACATTTATTCTATTTTCGTTTTTGTACTTGTATGCCCTTTACGTAAAGTCCCCATTCCCTAATGATCTTTTTCAAAAAAATATTGAAAAGGATTGGCGAGAAAGTCCGTCCCCCTGCCGCACACCGTTTTTGATTTCTGATACTTTGCCTATAAATTTTACATTGTTAGTTGTACCTGTAAGTGTCTGTTCTATAATTTTTGTTTATATATATATATATATATATATATATATATATATATATATATATATATATATATATATATATATATATATATATATATATATATATATATATATATATATATATATATATATATATATATATATATATATATATATATATATATATATATATATATATATATATATATATATATATATATATATATTTTTTTTGAAATTGATTTATTGCCTGTTTAAGATAGTTTATTTTTAATGTTTTTAGCAATAACAGGCTTATTTTAATGTGAAAATAATGTTGTATATCACAACTTTGTCAAAACAACAACAAAGATAAAGTTTTTCACAATAAAATAAGCCTATTATTATTAAAAACATTAAAATATATATATATATATATATATATATATATATATATATATATATATATATATATATATATATATATATATATATATATATATATATATATATATATATATATATATATATATATATATATATATATATATAAATTTCGGTGTTTACGCATCCCGACTCGCAAGCTCCTGATATGGAAGAGATTACGGCAATTATCCAGGAACTCAAACACAAGAAAGCAGCAGGAGGAGAAGATGGGAACTTATATATTGCGGAACTATAGAAACTGAACGAACCTGTTTCGACCCAAAAACTTCATCAGAAATCTGGAGACCGGAAGAGATACCAGAGGATTGGAAATGCGAGATGATACATCCATAGCACGAAAAGGAGGACAAGATTGATATCAATAATTAAAGGGGAATTTGCTTACTGACGATTGCCTACAAAATACTTTCTAAAGCACTTCTAAACGGAATAGATCACCAAGCGGATCCACTAATTGGGGAATACCAGGCTGTATTCAGAAAAGGCCGATCATGTGCTGAACAGATCTGGACTTTAAATTTGATACTACAGATGAGAACAATGTAGAAATACAGTGATCATATTCATTAGCTTCAAGAAAGCATATGATTCGATAGACCGCGAAACACTTTTTGAAATCATGAAAGAATTTGGGATCGATAGGAAAACCCGAAAAATTATAGAACAGACACTTACAGGTACAACTTCCAAAGTAAAATTCATGGGCGAAGTATCAGATTCCTTTGAAATCAAAACCGGTGTGTGGCAGGAGGATAGTCTTTCGCCAATTCATTTCAATATTGTTTTAGAAAAGATCATAAGGGAATGGGAATTTCATGTAAAGGGCATACAAGTGGGTATGAAAAAGAAAATCGAATAAATGTCGAATGTCTGGCCTTTGCAGACGATATTGCTATCATCACAAACAACAGAACTGAAGCCATTCTAGCCGTAAAAAAATTACATGCAATTGAGCAGAAAACAGAGTTACAAATTTCTTATGATAAAACCATATTTATGGAAAGAAAACCAAAAAATAATTCTTTCCTTATCACAAAACATGGTGATATTCTGCAAGTCGGCCATTTTAAATACCTCGGGGAAGTTATACAGTCCTCAGGTTTACACCGAATCGCTAATGAACAGAGAATTACCAAGCTTCAAAGGGCCTATAAGCTAACATGGGCATACAATGCACAAAAAGTGCATTTCGACAGGCGCCAAATTGAGGCATTATAACACAACGATTCTTCCAGAAGCAATCTACGCATCTGAAACAATAGTTATTGACGGTCATTCAAGAATTGAAGAAATAGGAAAGCAAGAACGGAAATTTCACAGAAAGATTTACGGGCTAATCAATAAAAACGGCATTTGGATGAAAAGACCTCAGAATGAACTTTATCAAAAGACAAATAAGATAACGGAAGAAATCAGAAAAAGACGAGCAAAGTTCTATGCACATATCTGCAACAGATCAATATAAGAAATCTCGAACAACGCACTGAATGTCGCTATAAAATCGCACATGTGAAGTTTGAGCAAAAATCAAATCGGCAACCTAGAATAAAATGGACAGATGAACGGAAGAAAGAAAAGAAAGGAAGAAAAATTCTGTGGTGTATGTAATTAGATTTTATCTGTATGTAATGTAACAGTCAATTGAATAAAAAATCGTATACAAATCACATCAAAAGTTTTGGCGTAATGTGATTCTAGACAGAGTTTTAATGTTGTAGATAGGTAACTATGTATAGGTTCCTGTGGGAATGAGATATTTTCCCGAAGTAAAAAGTAGTCTGAATTTTGGTACCCTATAAGTTAAGTAGTGTGATGGTATGTCGCTAAGTTTCGATCCAAGTAAAACTGTTAAATAAAGACAGTTGCATCAAAATTTTATCATAAATTCCCTAAATTATGGCACCTATCTACCCTCTAAGTTAGAAAAGTGATCAAATACTAACTTGAAGTCTGAGTAACACTCAGTTTAAAAAAAAACCATCAAAATCATTTCGGTAGCTATGGCGTCATGCACTTCTTGACACGATCACGCTAGATTTCCGCGGGAATGAAGTATTTTCCTGCCGTAAAAAGTAGCCTGTGTCCGTGCCTAGGATCCTATCTTTAAATTAACCAAGTCTTATAAAAATGCGCTCAGACGTAAAGGTGTGTGTGAGGTAAACTTTTAAAACAAACGATTAAAAATCACTAACTTAATTAGTTTTCTGCCTACTGCCTACGCCTTAAGTAAGATAGCATGAATATTAATAGCCCATATCCGTTTCTAGGTTACTCTCTATCACCTAACTAAATTTCATCAAAATCCGTTAAGCCATTTAGGCATGATAGAGCAAAACTCCCAGCAAAAACCATAAAAAAATCACTAACTCAATTCAGTTTTCTACCTACTTCCTATCCCCTAAGTAAGATGACGTGATCATTTTGATCTTATATCCGTTTTTAGGTAACCATCTATTACCTTACTAAATTTCATCAAAATCCGTTCAGCCGTTTAGACGTGAAAGAGCAAAAGTTCCAACAAAACGACTAAAAATCACTAACTCAATTTCGTTATCTGCCTACTGCCTACCCCCTAAGAATGATGGCGTGATTATTTATAGCCTATGACCATTTCTAGGTTATCGTCTATCACCATACCAAATTTCATCAAAATCCGTTCAGCCGTTTAGGCGTGAAAGAGTAACAGACAGACAGACAGAGTTACTTTCGCATTTATAATATTAGTATGGATATATATATATATATATATATATATATATATATATATATATATATATATATATATATATATATATATAATGGATTATTATTCTTTCCGGGTATTCGGTCTGTATGGAGATGAAAAGATTCAACTCATGTATTCTGATTTAAAACCTGTATATTTCGTTGTCGGTTAACAACTTCATCAGCAGGATGCAGCTAAAATACAAAAATAATCACATCATTGAACACTAAAACTAAAACAAAACATACGAACTTACAATGAGAGTTCTTTTAAAATTTGGGATTCATCGAAATATTCATCAAAATAACAAAGCAATTAAAATTATGAGATGAGTCAGTAGAAGTAAAACAGTTCAGTTTATATATATATATATATATATATATATATATATATATATATATATATATTAAGAAAATGAACACTAGAACATTCATTTGAAAAATTGAAATTAATCAAGAGAATGTTATAGCAGAGCTAGATATGTGAACGTGTACGATGTGATGTCTCCATTATCCTTCAAGGGATGAATGTTAGAGAAATATTGAAACCGATGCCACACCTGATGGAAGTGCGAGACATATATGTTTCGTTCTGCAAGGAACTCGTCAGTCGCACCACGTCCATCGAAGTGAGGCAACGATTTCAACCTCCAAGCATCTTCTTGTGACTTCAAGTGGAAGATCGTAGAGTAATGAATACTCTACAATTCCATCTATAGAAATCAGTAGAAAACCCCTCTCTCAGATTACAGAGTCACCAAGCATCGAAATTTCACATATCTTCTATACCCGTAGGTATCTACTAAATTGCAATGTCTATTTGACAAATATCATCGAACGATGTTTTTAAATGTCAATAGATTGCATTAGTAGTACGCTCGCGTTAATTCCCGTATTGCAATTTAGTAGATACCTACGGGTATAGAAGATATGTGAAATTTCGATGCTTGGTGACTCTGTAATCTGAGAGAGGGGTTTTCTACTGATTTCTATAGATGGAATTGTAGAGTATTCATTACTCTACGATCTTCCACTTGAAGTCACAAGAAGATGCTTGGAGGTTGAAATCGTTGCCTCACTTCGATGGACGTGGTGCGACTGACGAGTTCCTTGCAGAACGAAACATATATGTCTCGCACTTCCATCAGGTGTGGCATCGATTTCAATATTTCTCTAACATTCATCCCTTGAAGGATAATGGAGACATCACATCGTACACGTTCACATATCTAGCTCTGCTATAACATTCTCTTGATTAATTTCAATTTTTCAAATGAATGTTCTAGTGTTCATTTTCTTAAATATTTCATTCAGTGCCATAAGCACAAAAAATTTCATTTCCTTATATATATATATATATATATATATATATATATATATATATATATATATATATATATATATAAACTGAATAAAAAGGTGGGTACTCGGCAAAGGTAAGACTGGATGATTAAAGAATGATTAGAATCCACGGCAAAACTCCTTGTGTATATATATATATATATATATATATATATATATATATATATATATATATATATATATATATATAGTGTTCAGGATATTAAGAGTCTTTCATGGTGCTAGCTGTGTTTGTTCTGGACAGGTTCAAGATATTATAATTCATTTGCATACGTCGTCTAATAATAATTTGTGGTTAATCTGTTTTGAACTTGTAACAGATAGTTTCCGCGAACAAACCTATCGTGTATTGAAACAAAACTGTCCAGAGACGGGTCTGTGGAAGAATCACTTCCTGAGTAAAATTAACATTTCTTCAAGAAATATGTTTATCTTTATATTCGGATAACCCCCTTCAAGTACACAACATTTTCAACACACAACAAAGTTTCGACTCTTCAATGTTAGCAGTTGCGCTACTGATGTCTAAGGAGATGGATGGGTGTTGAAAATGTATTATCTCCGGTATTTGCAAACTTTTGACCTTGGTATATTGCGGTTTGTACTGTTTCTGCCTGCCTTGGCTTTGGCCAACAACTGTATTAATAGTGTGACACTATAACTTCCTTACAAGGTAAACCCATCAGCAAATATTGAAGTCAATTATTTCTTCATAATGACATTTAAAAATGGAGATGTATGCTAGTTATTGTTTTTTACTGAAATCGAAACTTTTCATTTTAGAAACAAGTTAACATTTCTATCATTTGTCATTGTCATTGAACGTAGAGGTTTGTATTACTAAGTAGATGATTCCGCGACACTTTTTTCACGGCAATACTGCAGAAAATGTCTTGACCAAACTGAAGTCTTAAAGGTTAGTTTAGGTCACAAATAGCACACTTGGCGAAGAACTTCTAGCAGAAGCAGCAGAAATTCATCTTTCATATCGACGAAAATATATTTCCATAAAATTTATATTGAAACCATTGCAGTTTCTTCTGAATTAATTCGGAAAATCTGACATTTACATGTACTCACTTGATAGTTCATAAAAATTGAACTATCAAAAAAAACATCCTCTACTGATATTGTCTTCTAACGATACTGTGATCTACTTCAATGAAATAAATCAATCAATTAAAAAGATCCTTTATACTGCAGATATGAGTATCTCACAAAATATCAAGAATATTATTAGCAATTACAACCAGATAACAACAGGCCTCCAATTTCTAGATATAATTAACAAATATAAAAATCATCAACAAATATATACAGACGCAACATAAAAGAGTTACAGATCCCATACATACCTAGAAGCTTGCAAAGAAATAGAAAACCACAGAGGATGAACATATTGGAAAGCAATTAAAAGACTATCTAAATACACAAATCACAACTCGACAGAACCTATCCAAATTAATGGGAAAACACTGACTAGAGATAAAGATATTTCAAATGCCTTCGCTGAACACTTTCAAAAAATATTAAAATAAATTAAACTCTTGGCTTAATGTTTCACGATTTATTTAACAATATGTATAGTCAACATGTTTCGAGCGTTAGCTCATTTTCAAGAGTCTTGAAAATGAGTCGAAACATGTTGACTATACATATTGTTAAATAAATCGTGAAACATTAAGCCAAGAGTTTAATTTATTTTAATATTCAATTATGTTTCACCAAGAGTTAAGCGAGAATTCAATCTCATTACTTTCAAAAAATCCTCCAACAGCCTGTTGATGGAGATTTCGATGAAGATCACAAAAACATGATAGAACAATGGTATCAAAACGACTTTCCACTGATTCAGCCAGAAACAAACTATGAAAACATAACAGAGGACGAATATTATAAAGCGTTACACCAGGGAAAAAGCACGACACCGGGTTATGATAATATCTCAAGGAAAATACTAAGGAAACTGGATCCTGAAATTCACTCCATTATCATAAAAATATATAATTTTTGTCTCAATAACTGCTACTTTCCCGATGACTGGAGGAGGGGAATAGTCATTGCTATTCCAAAAGCAAAAACAGGTCAATCAAATATAGAAAACTACAGGCCTATAACCCTGCTGCCAGTGTTGGGAAAAAACTTCGAAAAAATTTTATGCGAGAGGATACGAGGAACAATTGGGGACTCCATTCCAGCTTATCAATTCGGATTTAAAACCAAAACTTCCACCATACACCCTCTTGTTATACTTACTTCAAATATACAGTGTAATAGAAAAATGAGAAAAAAGACAGCAGCTCTGTTCATGGATATAAAAAAAGCCTTTGACACTGTCTGGCACGCCGGTTTAGTCTACAAATTTTTTCATCTAAATGTTCCGATATACATGCTGAAACTAATCGATCAATTTTTGTCAGATAGAAGAGTACAAGTTAAGGTGAAAAATGATATTTCAAAAGAGTTCACACCAGCACAGGGACTCCCACAAGGATTGCCCCTCTCCCCGTTGTTGTACAATTTGTTCTGTTCCGATATATATAGCCACGTTTATGAGATGCACAACCATATAAACAAGCATACATGCTACAATTTGCGGACGATACAGCTCTAGTATCCCATGATAAAACAACAAATAAATGCATAGAACAATTACAAGAAATAACAGATAACACTGTAAAATGGATGAAACTTTGGAGAATGCAACCCAATCCAACAAAATCAGAATTAATAATATTCAACCATAAACTCAGAAACGACTCTCCACGCATAAAACTCATAGATAACTGGATAAAACCTTCACAGAAATGCAAATATTTAGGGGTACAAATAGACAATAAATTACAATTCAAAAATCATATCAAAACCCAAAAAAAGCTAGCCATCAACAGAGCAGGACATTTCAGATCACTAACATACAAGAATTCAGGCATAAACATCAGAACAGCAAGTACAATTTACAAAATGATATGTAGACCTATCCTGGAATACGCCCATGCAGCAATTCTTAACATATCCAAAACAAGTCTCAATAACATTGCCACTGCAGAAAGAACTTGCCTCAGAAAAATAACCAAACTGAGAAATCCCAACAATCCGTTATAAAACCCCTCTAACCAACTATATACTATATCAATCCACAGGAATAGAACCGATACTCACAAGAATACACAGGCTCAGCAAGAAATTTATTAACAACGAAAACAATATAGAAACTATAAACCACTTAATCCATCAATTCCAAGAAGAAGACGCTCCCACAATCAAATTACCAGCCCTTCCATTAATGGAATACCTAAAATCTTTATAAAGCTACACACTTACAACAAAATATAATGTTAAAATAACAAATAAATTGTAACTGGCAGGAAGACCTCGGTCGATAGCCAATTGATCTATAGTCAATAAAGATTAAAGAATTATTATTATTATTATTATTATTATATACAGACGTCTCCAAACAAAAGGGAAAAGTAGGATGCGCTATTTATGATTATCTTACTAATATAAATATATTCGCCCGAATAATAAATTTTCCATAATTTAAATCAAACTAGGTAGCTTTTATCGAAATTTAGAATTTGGCTTAACACTGAACATAAAGAAAACTAAATTTATGGTTATAATGAAGAAGAACATCTACGTCAACAATGGAAGGATAAAGACAGTACAGCAGTATAATTAACGGGTGATTTTTTAAGCTTAGTTTTTTTTTGAATCGAATAAAACTCAATTTACATCATATATTCAAAATTTTCATTGAAATTCATAACTTGGCCGTTGCCACTTACATTTTAAAGATAACTTCATGTAAATGTTGTCCGCAGCTCCGTATCGGATGGTCCATTTTTGCGTCACATTTTCGAGCATTTAAGCCAGTATCCCACGAATTACGCGTGTTATGTTATCCTGTAAGGCTTCAATCGTGTTCGACTCGTCCACATACACTAACGACTTTACATAACCCCATAAGAAATCATCCAGAGGCGTCAAATCGCATGATCTTTGCGGCCAATTCACCGAGTCATTTCGAGAGATAAGCTGTTCACCAAATTCATCCTTCAACATGTTCATTGTTTCACAAGCTGTGTGGCATGTGGCACTGTCTTGGTGAAACCAAATGTCAACCAAGTTCAACTCGGCCACCTGGGGCAAAAAAAAGTTGCGTATCATGGCTCGATATCGTTCGCCGTTGACGGTAACGTTTCTTCCACGGTCGTCTTTGAAGAAAAATGGACCGATGATGCCAGCAGCCCATAAACCACACCAAACTGTCGTTTTTTCGGGATGCATCGGTAATTCTTGTATGGCATGTGGGTATTCATCATTCCAGATGCGACAGTTGTGTTTATTTACATATCCGTTAAGCCAGAAATGAGCCACATCGCTGAACACAATTTTTCGATAAAACAGCGGATTTTCATTGAACTGTTCTAACCAAAAATTAGACGTTGTGGTAGATCATTCGGCTTCATTTCTTGCAGAAGTTGAATTTTATAGGCTTTCAAACCCAAATCAACAAGTAAAATTTTCCATGTGGTTGAGTAACACATGCCCAATTGCTGAGAACGGCGAGGAATTGGCATTTCACGATCCTCATGAACACTGTACGCTACGGGTTCAATATTCTCTTCAGTACGCACTGTACGCATGCGAGACAATGGTTTAATGCCAAACAAAGTAAACTTGGTGAGAAATCTGGTGATAACAGCACGAATTGTTGATTCACCAGGTCGATTATGACGACCATAATATAGTCGTAACAAACGATACACATTTTTCACAAAGCACGAATTTTGATAGTAAATTTCAACAATTTGAAATCGTTGCTCGTTTGTTAGTCTTTCCATGATGAAATGGCAGAGTATGCTGAAAACTTTTCACTTTGACAGATGAAGTTTGGATGCCACTACCAACCAGTGCCGCCAACCTGAAAAACTTGACTCGAGTGAATAGCGAGTACTTTTATACAACTATTTTTTTTTACATATTTGAAAATGTTTACACACTCTCCCTCTACTAAAATAACAAACTTGAAATAAACAGTTTTTTTTGGAACAAACTTTCAAATGCAATAGGTATCTATGACGCTCAAGTAACTGCAAATTTAGCATCCTGGCCTCTTCCTGGAAAATTAGGGGCATTTGTCAAATTATGTCAGTTTTGTTATTGCATAAACTCTAATTCTTCTTTTTCTCCTGAAAAAGACACAAAAAGTGTTGAAATAGCAAGAATTGTTTTGAATAAGTGAGTTGTTTCTTAATTGAGCAGCTTCTCATCGAATCCTGACTCTAATAAAATTCTTCATTCTATTGGAAGCAAATTTAATGACAACATTTAGTTTTTTCATTATCTTTAAAACAATGGTGTTTAGGAGACAACATTCGATAGATGCTTAACGACCGTTTAACTTTCTTTTAAAGATTTTTGTAACCAATTTTGTATGATTTCTCCCTTAATAAGAGAATCTGAAATCACACATATAGATCGTTCAAGACTTTTGAAATTAGTAGCATCTTGTTTATTATGTTGACGTTTTCATTTATAGGAAAAACCATCTGTTCGTTCTTTTGGCTCCAGAACTGGGAACACTCCACTTGAAAAGCGAAATTGAGAAATACAGTCATTGTCGTCGCTTCCTTCGACTACCTAACACGTAGAATGCAGGAATATTCCAACCCAATCATTTAGGAACACTTGTACTTATTTTCAAAATTCAAAAAAGTAATGTACTTTCTGACAAACTTCACAGTAATTGTAAGAAAAATTTTTTTTATAGTACCTTGCTATATAAACTGTTAATTTTTGTACTATTTTAGCCCTGAAGAAGAAAATAAACATTTTCGAGAGCTTCGAAAATACTAAAGAGATAGGTAACTGGTTTTCCTGTCCTAGACTGCAATCCCAATTAAACACTGAATATATATATATATATATATATATATATATATATATATATATATATATATATATATATATATATATATATATATATATATATATATATATATATATATATATCTTGAAATTGATTTATTGCCTGATTGAGATATTTATTTTGAACGTTTTTAGCATTAACAGGCTTTTTAATATGAAAAAGTTTATTTTTGTTAGCGTTTCGTTGTTATATTACAACTTTGTCAAAACTAATCTATTTAAAATATAAAACTATTAGTTTTGACAAAGTTGTAATATAACAACGAAACGTCAACAAAAATAAACTTTTTCATATTAAAAAAGCCTGTTTATGCTAAAAACTTTCAAAATAAAAATAAAATATATATATATATATATATATATATATATATATATATATATATATATATATATATATATATATATATATATAAGGAAATGAAATTTTTTTGTGCTTATGGCATTGAATGAAATGTTTAAGGAAATGAACACTAGAACATTAATTTGAAAAATTTAAATTAATCAAGAGAATGTTATAGTAGAGCTAGATATGTGAACGTGTACAACACATCGTATTGTACGATGTGATGTCTCCATTATCCTTCAAGGGATAAATGTTAGAGAAATATTGAAATCGATGCCACACCTGATGGAAGTTTAATTGATTAATTTCAATTTTTCAAATGAATGTTCTAGTGTTCATTTTCTTATATATTTTCATTTTTCTATATATATATATATATATATATATATATATATATATATATATATATATATATATATATATATATCATGAGTAATATAGGGTATAGACTATTTTTTTACTTCGAGTAATTGCACAGTAGCATGCTTGGTTGATATACTCTCATGATTATATTGCACACGCGCTGACAAACAATTATTGTGGTTGCTATGTTGCATTCAGATTGATATAATGATTGCTTTTGACTTTTCTCCATCTTTTTATAGTAAAAGTCTCAAAGGACTCGAAATTGCATTTGACGACGTTACCGGTTCAATTCACGAACGTGCAGATATTGTTCTCTTTTCTTGAGAAGTGTATAATCAAGAAAATCTTGACGAAGGTGATACGCAATATTTACCAATTTTTGTACCTAGGGAAGTATAAGTTCATTATAACAGTGACGATCACGATATTCCATTGCCTGAACTTGTAATTGTCAATAAACAGTTTCATCAGTGGGACATTTTCTGACCTTTCTATATACAAGGCAAGTGTGAATTAACTTGGACACTATTCTTTGAAACAAATTCATTAGAGCAAAATTAATGAGAGCTGGTTATAGGGAATGGATATTTTGCAGCTCAACTGGGAATTTTTATAGCTAATTTTGATGTTTATTTTGGTGCAAAACCCTTCAACTTTTCATCTGAAAAAAAATGAACTCTAAACACCTTCTGGACCTAAAAAAGCTGTATTAGATTTATTAGAATGCATTGATCAACCATCAAACCTTGAGATATTCATGGATAAGTATTTCACATCCATAATCTATTGAATATGCTATGAAAGGGTTTAGATCAACCCTAATAACTAGGTAGAACAAGAAAAAACACATTAACATCTGAAAACTCTAAGAATAAAATAGCAAGTCCTATTTTGATATATGTTCAACAATATTTACTCGCTACTATTTGTTAAATGTAGAGAGTAACAATGTCACATTGGCAACAAATTTCGACATAATTGAGCCACAATCAAAAGTCAAACGTTGGCATCCTGTGAAAATAGACGTACCTCAGCCAATGTTTTTTCGAATACAAAATTGTTTAATGGAAGGAGTAGACCTTTTTAATTTCCTGATAAAAATTAAAAGCAATTACGTTAGTCTAAATGCCATCTAAGCGCTTGTTAGAGGTGGTAACTTTTATTTCTGAGTAAATTGCTTATAGCAATTTATTTCCCTGATAGAAGCTCTTGGAATTCAGTAGCACCCTGCGCAATGTCAAAAATGAATGTCGTATTTTACATTCATTTGGAAAACTCTTAATCTTTTTCATGATTAGTTGAAAATCTGGGAAGTATCTTTTTAGAACCATATTTATGTTATACTTAGTATGATACTACGTCAGATTTAGCTTAAACAAGAGTCAGCTGCAGTAATGATAATATTCATTGTTTTATCATTTTCTGTAACAATCTGAAGAAGGTACTTTCCTACTTTAAAATTAATATATAGTTACTTCAGAACGCCACCTCTGACATTAGGCTCAACTGATTAGGTTTGATTACAATGAAAAAAGTGATTCAGTTCTTATATCAAGAGATATTGAATTTCTTTTGAATACTTTCCATTAAAAAACATAGTTACTTTATGTATCTTAATTATGACACTGAAAATATGTTTTCAGTGTTCAATAATAATATTGAAAATATCATTTCAATATTTTCAAGTAAAATATAATCAATAAAATAAAATTCTTCTAAAAAAAGTAATTTATTCAATCATTTCAATGACTTATTCCTCTGCTCAAAGTAAATATGAGATGACTAGCATCCATTTTAAATAAATTAAACAAATTCTAAATTAAAAAATCCTATATAAACAATGATTCAAACAAAAACACAGCCAGAGAAGCTACAATACTTAACCTAAAATAAAATGAACAATTCACATTATATCATTTCACATAAAAAAACAATTATTGAGAGAAATCACATCACATGGTGACAAAGTTTGAGTATTTGAATTAAAAACATGTTTATTATTCCTTCTTAAATTCCTCATCCTTAATTCATTTGTACATATGTTCACTCATCAACTTTATAAAAATCTTCACTGTAATAGACTTCATACAAAAATATATTATACAATTCATCAATATTATATCACATAAAAACTGTTTTAAAAGAACTAAAATCACAATTTGGTAAATATAAACTCTTAATCCATTATTTCATTTAGGAAGTTTCTTTTATTAATCTCCATTTCATTGTCATTGTCAACATTTTTTAAACAATTATTAATATGATCATTCATCTCTATTAACAACACTAACTTCAAACAGATTGGACAATTATAAATTTTATCATCATCATTGTCCACATTTGCCCCTTCTTCATCTTGAAATACTTCATTCAGACATTCATCTAGGTGATTGTTTAATTCTGATTTCAAAATATTTTTCCCACATGCTAAACAATCTATCCTTTCTTCATCTCTCGTTGAACCTGATTTGATTTTGTCATTTTTCTTATCACTGTAATACTCATTCATGTTATCAAGTTTTTTTATCAAACAATTGGCAAGATGTATGTCATAATCATTTGGTTTAATAAGTTCCTTGCACTCTGGGCATTTATTCCTATTTATACATACTTCTGAATGACTATTCCAGTTATGTTCCATTATTTCATTATTACATATATTACAATTTATTTTTTCCACATCTCCACTGCACTCTTTTACGTTAAAATTGCATTTTAGGCATTCTTCGAAATGTTTTTCATAGTCAGATTCTTTAAAACTTTTTGAACAAACAATACATTCTTTTTCAATATTATCTGGATTATTTAAACAATCATCTAGATGCTCATTTAACTCATCCATCAAATAAGTCTTATTACAAACTGGACATGGTACTCTTTCACTATCTGAAGAATCTTGAGATCTATTGTCAAGTTTTGGAACTTTTGAAACAGAGATTTCATTCACTGATTTTCTTTTATTTGAAATACTACTTGAGATAATGTTTGAGTCTTTAGTACTAGTAGTATTTGGGAATTTGTTTACCCAATGGTTCCTAACAACATCATAGCTTGAAGATGATTCACTAGAAACATATACATTTGTTTTATTAGAGACATTATCAATACCCATGGTTTTTCCAATGTTCTTCACATCCTTCGATGGTAATTTTGATTGCTTCTTGTTCATGATATCTTTGTTTGTGTTCCAGTTGTGTCCTGTTTGCCCAGAGAAAGTCTTTGTTGTGCCACTTGAAAAACCATGAATGTTGTTAGTTTTTGAAGGGATGGTAACAGAAACAGCCAGACTAGAGGAGGGTTGTGAAACTGAGTTGATATTTGAGTAGTTTCCAGAAGGTGATTTTTCTGAAGAAATAATTGGTTTGGTTGGGAAATATTTTTGAATATCGCCCACTGGCTTTTTTTTCTTTTCTTTGTTAGTAATGCCATTATTACCCAGTTTAGACTTAGATTCTGGCGACTCAATCTGTGAAATAACCAAATTTATGAAAATTAACATTGTAATAAAAAGTTGTACAAGACCTATGTAAAATTTCATTGTATATGAGAAAATGAGAAGTCGGAGAACAGTGAGATTCAAGAACTGAGTTATATAAAAAAAGGATTGAACAACTTGAAAGAAATGCTTCAAAAAATTATTTTTGAGAGCATACAAAATAAAATTAAAGATGTATGAACAAATCCCAATTGAATTTCTAGATTGCCGACATATCCCACTGACTAATAGAAGTATTTTTTACGCAGTGGGGCTTTATAGAAAACATCGTTGTTTTCTTGAAATAATAAATGTTTTACATTTGTCTGAACAGAAATATGTGCTCACAATACCCAATATAATATTCTATATGTTATAAATATGAAAAATATTTCTTATTCCTTCGCAATATACAAAAAGAGTTGAAATAACACTCGAAACTTTGGGAACAAGTGACTAGGGGAGTAGACCACTAACTCAACTTTGGAACGCCGAGCGACTACGCTCTTCATGGCATGTATTAAAGGTGGTTGTGACTCTGTAAAATGACTTATCACATGTTTACTGCTCCGTGACGAGTAAATCTTGATTATTTCGTTTTCCTTGCTTTCTGCTCACATCTGAATATTCAGGAAACTATGGTGGAAGTGACTATGGAAAGATCCAGTTGAGTTTTATGCTCCACTGTATCCCATATTTTTAACTGCAGCAGGTCTTCTATAAGTTCAATATTGTTTTCAGACTTTTTGTTGTCCAGAAAATTCTTCATCACAGAGACGAAAGCTGTCCAAGCATTTAGTTTTTATTCAGACAAAGCATTTCTAACTTCAGTATCTTTAGTAAGTTGTCCAATTTGGAGGCCATCAAAAACATCGACTTCAATCTTTTCTAAAATGAGCAGAAGAAATTTTGCTCACCAGATTCCATATTTTCCCTCAAGGGCCAGGTTTTTCTTACCCAATGCTCTTATTTAGCTCTACTGTCCCCAATATATATAAATAGATTAATCACTTGGTTGACCAAGTAGAAATTAAGTCAGCTTATTTATGTCCATCATGTAATATAATACATTTTAGGCTATTCTTTGGGATAAAATCTTGTTTTAAGGGTTCAGATATATTTGTAGGCAATGAAGAGTGAGGTGAATGCTGCGTTGGATGTTGAACACAACTAGTACTTGGGTACTGCTATTTAGCTTCATTTTCAGTATTTAAACCGTTGATGTTTATGCAACAGAAATAACAGTCTTTGAGATGACTTTGTAGTTCTTGCCATATAGTCAGTGTTCCAAATTTAAACTCATTCTTTTACCATTTTTCCATGTTCTTAAATATTCCACACACGATTTACAAAGTTAGCATCCCAAGACACATTTTTATCTAAGAGCATTCCAAAATACTTGAAATGGCATTTTGACCAACTCTGATATAACTTGTCTACAATTATTTAACTCATTTTCTTTGCATATATAGCAGAAATCATCTGGATTGTTTAAACAATGTCACCTTGAACTACTCATGATGCAAAAAGTTCAGATACTAATCTTAACACAGTAAAATACCCCTGTTATTGATTAATGTATATACTTAAATGACAAATCAAAAACAAAGAAACTAGAGCTGCTAATAAAATTTTGAGGATAATTTGAAAAAAACAAATTATAAGAGAACATTATCAACCACAGAATTCCAGCAACACACAAAAAGTTAAATTTTGTAAACCAGTTTTATTTGTGACTTAATTCGACTCAAATCAAACAAGTGGAAATATTGAAAAGTAGGACAAAAATATATCAAGTCTTTCTTTTCAATATGATGTACATTAATCATTATATCATTATTTTACTGCTGAAACTTGTTGATATAACAGGTTGACATAAACTTGCCTTAATGAATAATCCTCCACATGTTCTTGAATGTTCCCCCCACCACCGATCATTTGGTCCTGGGGCTCTATTGCATGATCTTTTAATGAACCCAAAATAAGGAGCCCATTTTTGACAAGGGCCATTGCACCTCCACTTATGTTGAAGGTAAGCCTCCACCTCATCATGGAAATCATGGTAGACTGTAATGTTAGTTCCTGTAAAAATAGATTCATAGATATTCTTCAAAGTACTTTCTCAGAGATTTATACAAAAACGATTTTTTAAGAAGTAGCTACTGTTGAATGAAATGACAATAACATTCCTGTAAAATTGCATTTGAATTATAAATACCTATTATATATGGTACCTACCAACTTCATTATTTATTCGGTTCATATGTTTGTGAAACTCTGGTCCGTGGCCTTCCCTTTCTCTATCATTGTGTGCAACAAATAAATAAGCATGTATCATTTCATGGAGCAAAGTTTCCACTAGATCTTTCCTTGGCCTTAATTTTAAGAGGGGTTCACTCAAAGAAATTCTACAAAACCCAGCATTTGGAGAATAACTACACACGCCAGCACATCTCTTCATTCTCTTACTCCATGAAACACATACTGAATCAAGAGTACCCCAAAAAAATTTCTTATTAAATACTATAAAAAGTCGATGGACATCAGGAGTTGGATCAATGACTTCCCAAGAGGGATCTACAATACTTTTACAATCATCTTTATTTTGTTTCTTCTTATCATATACTAAATCGTCACTTGGATTCTCAATAGCATTTTCCTCGTTAAATTGTTGCTGTAAATTCTGAGCTAGAATAAAATCTGTTGAAGCGCTATGTCCTGATTGTTGAGCACTGAATTCTAAATCGAATTGCTTCTGCCATTGTTTTGTTATAATGGAATCTGATTTAGTGTATTCTGAAGATGAACCCAATTCATAAGGCAATTCTTCTTCGAAAAGAAATGCAGTCGTGTAATCAGTATCCATAATTTGTCAAGGTAAATTATATGGGATATCAATTTTTTTGCAATTACAAATCACTGCAAATTGCTTCAACTATTCACAAAATTTCGGTTTAATTCAGCTTAAATGGAACTAGAACTAATTTTCGAACGAAAGTTCGTGTATATATCAGTTACAGAATATAACCTATTTGTTTTGCGCTATCTACAGAATATCTTCTTCTTCTTGAATGAATAACGGAGTATTTTGTCACAGCCTAACTCTACTTACAAGCCATGAACATAGACTTGGCAACGCCGCATCTGCTCAATCCGGTAGACCGATCGATCTTCGAACATCGGTCTACTGCATGTTAATAATTGCCTTTTCAGAAAAATTTTTAGCGAAACGGTACTTTGTATAAAAAAATAGTTTTAACAAAAATTGTAGATTATATAATTATCTATATAAATTAATAATACACTTTTTTTCTTAGAAGAACTGTGTCTGAGTTATAGCGATTCAAATGTTGTTTTTTTAGTATGTACACTAACAAGTTCACTTTATCAATTAGAATTGACAATATGCTATAAATTTCATTATTTTTCATTCTCAGGTGAGAGTAAGTTTAATGCGTCAATTCCTTTAAACCTTTATTGAGATGTGTACAGTAATTTGGATGGTAGAATGATTCTGATATCATATTTGTAACGAGCAAGCAAAATTTCCAGTTGAGACTATCTAGTTAATTTCAGTTGTAAAATCCATTTTGAATCATTAGGAGACAGTTTATTTTTATTGATAAAAACATTTACATGCATATCTGAATCTACTAAAATCTGATTAATAATTTGTAAACTATTTATTTATGAACATTCAGTTACGTTGAATGGAAAAACTAGAGTGTAAAAAAATGCTGTTAGTTTCAAAAGTTTTTATATTCCACGATTAAATATTAAAATATTTTTTTATAATTGGATGTTAAATCAACATAATTACAAATTGAATCTAGAGTTTTCAAAGGCTTCATTCAATTTCTCACAACGTTCCTTCAATGCTGGTTCTTTCAGCTGGATATTCTCTTTGAGAGTGGACTGTTTTTGATAAGTAGGGTTGAATAAAGAAATATACTTGGCACTGCATTTAAATTGAGTTTAATTTGATCATTCTGGCCTTCTAACTTTCAAACGATGATGAGCAAACGATGAATACCTTCTCTAGTAAGTGCTTCCTCTGGAAAATGTTTGGCACAAAGTACAGAATATTTTGTGGGGGTCCATGATGCCCTAGGAATATTTTTTAGCCATTGATTCGTTAGATTACCATCCTATGGAAAACAAAATACAGAAACTGGTAGTTCGCCGGCCTCGAGGTAAGTTTTGTAGTTCGACTTGCATCCAGGCACACAGCAATGACTTGGCATGTTAATTTTTGTGCTAATATCAAGAACAAGACCTAAAAGAGATTAGTTCTAAATAACTACTAAATCTAACAAAGGGTAAGTAACTCTACTAATCATAAAAAAGAACAATTCTAGCAAATAATGCTTTTGTTAATGTCTGAACTACTCAGTCAAAACAACAGTAATCGGTAGCTATTTACATACAAATTTCGAAGGTATTCCTTAGTCTGTTGCTGAAAAAAAAACACAGTAGCACTTTCTACACACTAAACATCACATAATAGCACAACAACTAAAACGCGAATTTTTGTTTTAACACAATTATGAGATGGTAAAAGTTAGGTATTATTCCTACCTCTCCAGGTATAACAAAAAAAAAGCACAACTTAAAACACAACAGATATTCTTGTTTATATAAGACATTTGAGGGATTTTTCTTTTGCTTGTTCTTCACAACTTCAAACAATTATATTTGGATTTGAATGATATTTCTCTCGTTAAATAGCGATTTATTCAGCAGCAATGATCAGAAACCATTACAACGCCATTACAGCATCATTATTTGTGGGTCTTGCTTGGATGTTGCCAGATTTCCTAGTTCATGGCTTGTAAGTAGAGTTAGGCTGTGATTTTGTTTGTCAGAAGATTAGATTTTATTTGGAGGGTTTTATCACAGCCTAACTCTACTTACGTAAGTAGAGTTAGGCTGTGGTTTTATATAGACTCAGCGAGGATAAAAGGTAGGTATGGTATACTATGTCCAGCGTGTCATTAAACATTACACTGTATAGATACATACATTTTCATAATAATGGGAAAAGGAAAATAAAAAAAAAATGATGTTAGTGAAACTATTAAGGAACTGTTATCGAATTTAATATTCGATATTGAAAGAAAATTAGGAACTAATTTAACTGATCGACGGGTAGATGTGTTAGTTCTTCAGTGAAATTAAGTGGTTCATAGTTATTACATTAAATTTGTACAGGGCGTGAACATAATTGGGAGTAATTATTTTGATTATCTGTACAAGGAAGAAAAATATGAAAGAGATCCCCACATTCATACCGGTCGTCGTTTTTTACATGGAATTTGTATAGATGATTGGAGAACAGCAATTCGTGGACATCAGTCTAGGTTTTTTGTATGTTTTCTTCTCAAAATTGATTGATTGAATTTATCGAATGGATCAGTTACCAAGAATGTGAAGATTGAAGTTTTGATGTAACCGTGTTTCTCTAAGCAAAATTGTGTCAAAAGAATAATAATAATTATGTAATTCAATCCCAATAAGTATTTTCAATACAAAAGAAACAAGTCAAAATAAAGTTAATACAAAAGACGAAAAAAGTTGATAGTTTAAACCATATAGAAATAATCTCAACTATTACAGGAAACTTCCAAAGTATGAGGTCAAATTACAACCCTGAATATGATTTTGTGTAATTTCCTCATATGATTTCCAGTGTTCAGTAATGGCCAAAATATTCACTTCATTCTCTCACATTAATAAGTTTAATTTGTTCATTGCTGTATTCAAGTACTGTACATTTTGAAATGAGAGAGAAAAAGGGTTCAGACCTATATTTTGAAAAATATTTTTGTAACCAGAGTAACCTCTAGTTTTTGAATTATTTTTGTGGCCATAGGAATTATTTACTTTCGAATTTTCTATGTCTGAGCAACACCTTCCGATACTTGGGGTGTACCCTTCTTGAATGAAAAATATCTAGATACGAGAGCTCCATTTGGCCAAACATCCTTGTTTCATGCTTGTTCAAGATTATCCTGATAGATGGACACCTTAGCAGATGTGTGGATAGACAAGTGGCTATTTAGATTGTAACGATTCACATTGAACTTCTGGGAATTTTTTAATTAATAACCACTTTAGATCTTCCGGTTTCGTATCAGGATGAAGTCTGGATACACGAAAATGAATATATTTAGGAACCGTTTTTACTACTGAATTAGTCCCACCACATCCCATCATGCATTTTCTATTACGTGATTTGTTCCTTTTTTTACAGATTGCCACTCACATTAAGTTCTATTTAAATTCTTAGAGTTTTTATCAAGATTCGCATCTATATTAATGGTTTGATATTCATTCATTAGTGTTGCTTGTTGAGCAAGAAGTATAGACCATTGTGCGAGTTTCACATTGATCTGACAGAGGTGTAGCACGTGAAGTTGACGATAACTTCTTATCTGAATTATTTATATTAAGATTAGATTTAATATATTTTTTTCGATGAACCGATCTGTAGAGGCAGGAAAGAATTCGATATTCTTGAAATTATTTTTATAGGATTCAATGATTGATTTTTGTAAACTCACAATGTAGTCCAAATCCTATATCGACTCCTGTAGAAGTGTTTTTTCTGGATTTAAACATTCAATTTCATTTCGAAGTAGAACATCATTGGTAGACTACCCAGATTTTTCCTTTACACTATCATTTCCATGCTTGGGAACATTTACAATACCATTGCAGGTATTGCAATGATTTCAAATTCGGATTTTCCGAAGTATCTTCACACATGCATCTTTTATGGATGCACAGGTTTCATGAACTTTCAGTTGACAAATATATTGCATTTAACACTTTTTACGTTCACTATGAAATTATCAGAGCATTGCCACACATGTCCGCCCGCTCGACATCTTCATTACCTCAATATTGTTTTTTAAGCATGTTGAAAGAGAATAAATACTATGGATAAATAAAATGTTTAGCTAGAGGAATGGTGAAATTAGAATAGATTAAAATTGGTTTTAATCTATCCAGCATCGAAGGTAAATAACCGAGATGATGGTTGATATGTAACCTCTTCCCAATTTAATATTCTTTTATGTATACATCTATGTCTTTTTCATTATTGAAAGGATTCTTTGTAAGTGATTGATCAGTTGCAACTGGTGATTGAAATTCAATAACAACTTGGGATTTGGCCTTTTTAGTAATATTTTAAATGTTTGTAATTCCGAAAGAAGTTAACTTTTTCTTTAAACCTATAGGATGTATGTTACCTTTGTTTCATTCAATTTAGACTCTAAAATAACCATATACGATCTAGGATCATATAAAGCATACTTTAAATTTATTTTAGTTTTGAAGGAAGTGTTAATGGTAATAATAACATATTCTTGAGTAGAAATTGATTTATGTTTTTTTCGAACTGTTGTTAGTGTCAGTGATAGACTTTTAATTATTACCTGCTGCAACAACTTCGGATAAATTATCGACTTCATTAGTTATCTCGATATCACCGCTAAATTGTGAATTAATCGTATTTATTTCTCTAGAAAGTACATACACATCTGGGTATGAAAAACTATACAAGGTTGTGAAAAAAAAAATAGTTTTTGTGAACCAAAAACATACCACAGATACATAAACTATTATTAGTATTATTATCAGTAGGATATAGGATAATGCAGTATTTATTTGAAGAAACATTCGAAAGAGTTAACGCAAACTTCGTAACCGTTAACCTACAAATCCCAAGCACAGAAACTCTAGTATATACAGTAGTATTTAGTATATTCAGTGTATTATTAGTAGTATTTAGTATACTCAGTGCAAACTAGTTAGTTTAGTTTCTTACATTTATATTTAAGAATTCCGGAGAAAAGATTAGAAATTCAATTTTCAATTCTTCTTCAATTTTCTATTGATCTTCAATGTCCTCAACCAGTTACACCATAGATTCTATCAGCCAGATTCATTACAACCAACAAGTCCTCTATCTTAAGAAAATCAATGGACATGTTAATTTCTGAAAATGCCTCTAAAACGAAGAGGAAAGTACAAATACAAGTAGAATTAACGGTATAGCCGCAGTTGGAAGCAGCCGAATTGCGGACTTTCAATTTTTTGCTATACCGATAATTCTATTTGTGTTTGTATTTTCTCCTGTGTTAAACTTCTTATATATATATATATATAATTATATATATATATATATATATATATATATATATATATATATATATATATATATATATATGGATTTCAATATGTTCGTAAACTAAATGTTCGTAAACAGTTCATAGCAACTTCATTTTTGATCATTTATTAGTAAAAATTTAAACATCAATGTAACAAATGAATTCATTACAAGAAATATAATATATTCAGAAATACTTAACCTAACATAACGACCAAGAAACAATTCTGTTTTATTTCATTTGAATATCATGTGATGTAGCTCAAACAGCTTAAAAAAAGAAAGGTCGACCTTAAAGACCTGAAGGTTTGTATCATATTACATCAAAAAATTTGTCGAAATGCTTGTGGACGAAGTAGAATGCACAGCTTATGAAACAAAAATTGATTGAGCGTGGTATAGTCCGTAAATTTACTATTATGAAACAATCTTGCGTTTTGGAAATATAATAGTTGAAATTTACAGAATCACTGTCGAATATGAACATGTTACATTTCGAATTAAGTTAAAAAAATAAATACAAGAAATATTAAACAATTACATTCAAGCTTACATAATAGTAGATTCACTTAATCATTTGTGATATTATCAAATTTTAAAGAACAATTTTTTAACAATTTATGTTAAAAATAAAAAAGGAGGAACTAAAGATAAACGTCCAATGAAAAATGTTGACAAATATTATAATGACTTATTACACATCCAAATTCTCATTTGTAATCAAAACTATGTAATTCGAAAATAATCGACATTTTATGTGATCAAAAATAGTTTTATTCATTAGGAAACACCAGCACGTTATTGAAATACAGAATAATAAAAACTATAAAAATTAACATACTTGACTTAAGTTTCACTGAATATTATTAAAAAGTCTACATATATTTCGGGGGTTAACCCATTATCAGGAGTATACAATATTACTGAATTTTAAAAAGTACAGCTTTCACTTATATATCCTAAACCACAGAATTCAACACTGGTTTTCCTTGAAGTCTTGGAAATTTGGATAGCCAAAAAGAAGAATTTATCCGTACTGAATATTATTGAAAAGTCTATATATATTTCGGGTGGTTAACCCATTATCAAAGGTATACAATATTACTGAATTTTAAAATGTACAGCTTTCATTCATATATCCTAAACCACAGAATTTAACATTGGTTTTCCTTGAAGTCTTGGAAATTTGGATAGCCAAAAAGAAGAATTGACCTATTTGTAATGATCAGGTGGATTTTTCCGTGAAATCAGTGTTAAACTGTGACATTTCTGGGAATAGATTTTTAGATTTAGTTAACACATCATTGACACATGGAGTATCTCCAAATGATTGGAAATATCCAATATACTTTGCAATACTGTTAAAATAAAGCAATTTCGACCTATAGATTTACTACCACCTTAAGAAAAAATTTTAGAATTAGTAGTAAAAAACCAGGTTTTAGAATTATGTGAAAACTTATCTGTAATTTCCGAATTTCAATCAGGATTCAAAAGAAATTGCTCTTGGTGGACAGCAATATTGAGCATATGTGAAGAATGGTGACAGTTAAGTTTAAGAGCATGCTGTGGGATAAGCACGAAAGTGGATGTGGGAGTACCTCAAGGAAGTGTCTTAGGTCCGTTGTTGTTCTTATATATTAACGATATTGTCCCTCACGTGAAAAAATGTTCTATACGTTTATTCGCTGATGATACTATGTTCTATATATGTGGCAAAGATATAAGGAATATGACAGAGGGCATCAACAGAGACCTTTCTGCAATTGATGATTGGTTATGTGACAATAGCTTATCTCTGAATGTTGAAAAATTTAACTTCATAGTTTTGGGTACAAGTAAAACCCTTAAAACCAATAAAAATGAGGATATAACTATAAAGATTAATGACCAAAAATTAGAAGAGTAGAAACAGTAAAATATTTAGGCATTATGTTAGACGAAAAATTGTGTTTCAATGATCATGTTGATTTCATATCATCTAAAATTTCTTAAAAAAATCAATTTTTTGAAAAGAATAGGAAGAAACCTGTCGACATATGTGAAATTATTGTTGTTTAAATCAATAATAATGCCACATTTTGAATATTGCTTCACATTGTTATTTGGTTTGATTAAAGAAAAAATTAAAAAATTACAAGTTACAGAATAGAGCCATGAGATCCATTTTAAAGTGCAAAGGTGTACCCCTGTCAAAATTATGCTGAACTCTTTGGAACTAATGTCTGTAAAAAAAACTCTTTGCTTCATATATATTCATGTTTAAAATAAAAAATCAGTTGCTTCAATGTAATGTAACAAAAAATGTTACATATGTCAGTGATGTGCATGGGTATTTATATCAATAATCTAGACCATCAAGCTCATGCTGTATGGGGTCACATGAAATCAGCGCTGCAGAAAATATTGAGTGTCAGGCCACACGTAACTACCCTTCGTCTTTTCAGATGGACCCACGTCCCAGTATCGAAACCGGACTAACATTTACTTATAGATTAAAACCTTAATAGAACAATTTCCGAAAATAACTGCTTCAACGTGGACATTCAGTGAACCAGGTTATGGTAAAGGTCCAATGGATGGTGTGGGAGGAGTGCTAAAGAAAACTGCGGATGATCAAGTATTACGAGGAAACGATGTAAATACAGCTGACGATTTTGTCCGTTTACTTAACAATAGATCTGTTTCACTCCATGAAGTCACTAACGATGATATAGTTGCAATCAAAACCATAATACCTGAAAAGATAGATGCAATCCCAGGAATCATGAATGTAACTAAGATTGTCTGGCAGAAAACTTCTGATGACATCATACTACTGTATCAGTTCTCAAAATTGTTGCGAGAAATTAAACTACAGGTATTTTCAGTCGAAGATAGAGATAAGGAAAGTCCAGTGCCAGAAATGTTAGAGTTAGACATAGAAAAGAATGATAAGTTCCTACTCATGTGAATTATCTTCACATGAGTAGGAAGAGTATTTACGACGCTGTATACGGATCACACAGTTCAGATGATGAAAATCTTCAAAAGGTTTCAGATCGACTTCATGGAAAGAGTGACGATAATTGTGCTGGTCTATCGTATGGAAATGATAAAGAGAACTTCCACCCCAACATGATACATCCAAAGACATTTTTGCTAGTAAATGTACCCACTGAAAATAAAAAAAAATGAATACAGATACGTCGCAGTTGCTAAGACCTCAGTTGATGAAGATGGCGAAATAAAGGTCGCCTTTCTTCGTTGTCAGCGGAACTCAGCAAAGATGCTTAAACTTGAACAAAATGATATTGCATATGTCTCCTGTGAACAAGTTATTGAAATTCTACCCACCCCGAAATTGCAGAAAATAGGTAGTCGTGGCTATTATTGTTTTGATGAGAATATGGATATTTTTGGAAAGTAAGTTATTGCTAGACTTTAAGTTCAAACTTTGATACTCAAATTATTTTGTGATTAATATGAATAAGCTTGAATAATGTTTCGAATTCATAAGACTGTTTGTTTTAAAAATACATTTGATTTATTTAATTTTAAGCATTGATGCAAGAAATCTTAATGATACTTGTAGAGTGCAATTACTATTTGTTCCTAATATATAATATTTGTTAACTGAAACTAAAAGTTTATTATTAGATTAAGTTTAAGTTTTGATACTCATGTTGTTCATTCTTTAAGTACAAATAAAGGTTTAATACTTAAAGGTATTTATTATTTTCATCTATAACATAATGCAAAAACCAAACGTTGCAGTCATTTAGGGAACGTCAACGTCATTTAGGGAACTTCATTGTCATTTTGGGAACACTCCCATCATTTTCGGGAACATCGCAAAAATGACAGATTTTTCACTAATGAGTAGGGTTATAGTTAAATCTTGCATACATATCCTAAAATGACCTTTCAACATTTGTATTTATATCATTAATTGATAACGTATTGCACAAATGTATACAATAAATTAAAATTTTGAAACGAAATTTACACTAATTGAAAATCTATGGAGAGTAATATAAAAAATAAGTCTTATTATTATAAAAATATACAAAATGACAGCATTTACTGGTAGAGGGACAGGTTAATTATAATTTCATGACGGTGATTATTAAAAACGTTGGTTATATTATTATTTAAAAAATATTTGAAAGTGTTCCCGAAATGATTTAAGGCCCTGTCATTTTTATTATTAACAGGTACAATTCCTAAAATATATAATTGTGTGCGTGCCTCTTTACAGGAAAGGTTCATGACAAATGACACAACATATTCCACATGTTAATTTTCTTATAAAGAAAACTTAATTTCTCAGATATTTCAAAACCCAAAATGCCGACCTCTCTGATTTTGACCCATAATACTAGAAATACTGATAGTTTTTATATCCAAAGTTGTGAGCTCTCTAATTCCAAAAATAGCATATACTATGACGGATTTAAGGCTTCCAATAATTTAGCAAATATATTGAAAGCTAGTATTTAAATATTTAAGAGTGATCTTAGAAAGTATATTTTACATGATGAAATAGGTATATAATTGAAAATTGACAGTTCAAAATATGTAGAGTTTTTGTATAGCTTCAGCTAAATAAAGATTATTATTATCATTAAATTCTGTGGTTTTGGATATAGAAGTGAAAGCTGTACATTTTGAAATTCAGTACCATTGTATACTCTTGATAATGGGTTAACCACCCGAAACATATGTACAGTTTTTAATATATTCAGTGAAACTTGTGCCAAGTGTGTTAATTTTTAATTTTATACTTTTTAACATAATGTTTCACCAAGAGATAAGAGAAACCTCCGTGTCATTTATTACAAAATAATAATTTTTACCTTTTCAACTAAATGAAGTAAATCTTGCTTTTTCATCCATTATACATATTTTTGTACAAGTTTTAACTTAAGTTGTTAACAAGTTAACAACAACAAGTCTGTCATGTAACTTTTGCTTTAGATATATTAACTATTTTCAAATGAATGACGAGAAAATAATTTTTTAATTTGTTAAAAAGCGTATACAATCTATAAGTATACAAATAAAGATGAATTTATGTATATAAGTGTTTGATGCTTGATCGAAATATTTGTTTTCATAGTGATTGATGACTTCATTTATATCATATACCTGAGTGGTTGTCCAATGTGGAGTTCTGCTACTTAAGGAGACGAGCAAAATTAGTCAGATCTTCTCACGAAATTCTTTATTAGAGCAATTTATTTCATTAATGAAATATTACATGAAATGAACAAGTCGCAAACTATATCAAAATTATCGCAAAATAGTTTGAGAGAATGACGAACTGAATTATTCAAGAAATGTTTTCAATTCTGAAATAAAGGTTCTTCAAAACAGTCTCTCATTTTGAATGAAATATTTTTCAGTGAATCTGATATTTCAGTAGTTGAAAACACTGCTCAAACGTTTCACGTATTCCTCAAATCAAAAAGTTACTAGGATTGCAATATTTGTAACATCTTATTTGAGAATAATTCAAAACAACTAGTCAACAGTAATGAATACTTTTAAAATTTTTACCCTTAATTCAGATCCTGCCTACCGCCGCAATAGTTTTTCCTGTGAAAATTCAAAGAACTCCTAGAAATGAAACCCTGCTCGCAAGTTTGACAAATATAAGGCCTTTCTCCGGTATGGCCCCTCACGTGAATTCTAAGGGGGGCACTCTGATTGAAACATTTTCCGCAATATTCGCATGAGTATGGTCTTTCGCCATTGTGAACTCTTTCATGCATCACAAGATATTCTTTTTTGATGAAACTCTTCGGACAATAAGAGCAAGCGTAAGGTTTGACACCAGTATGAATCCTATAATGAATTTTCAATTTATCGTTTCTAGAAAAACCTTGACCGCAAATATCGCAAAGTAGTTTTTTCTCTCTGGGTATACCGTAATTTTCATGGCGATTTTTCATATGCTTTTCTAGAGTAGTATCCTTCGCGAATATTCTCATACAAATACCACACTGATTATTTTGCAATTTACCTTCTATATTAACAACGTGATATCTGACCTGATGAGCGAATAGATATTTAGAAAAAACGTAACTCTTATTACAAACAACACAAGTGAACGGTTTTATACCTAAATGTTCGTTATCGTGTTCCCTAAATATAGCTTGGTCATTAAATCCTTTACCACAAGTTTTACAATTGTAAATGAATTTTTGTAGGTGCATTCGATTGATGTGAGATTGGATACAAGTCATTCTAGGCGTTTTATACGAACACAAAGGACATAAAAAATCACCACCGTTGTGTTTTTGGTTATGAACTGAGAATTTGTAAGGTTCCGTGAAAGACTGCATGCATTTACTGCAATCAAATTTAGTCAAATGATTATTGCTCAGGTGTTTCTTGATTTCATCTTCTTCTTGACATTCGGCTGAACAAAAATTGCATATATATAGATCTAAAACATCATCAAACTTATAATTTTTGAGGGCTTGGGTAGTTGGAGAGTTCTCCCTGATGTGGATTTTTTTATGAGCCTGTAAAAGTTTTCGAGTGTTGAAAAATTCCAAACATTTTTTGCAAGTCCACATTATGTTCGTTCTTGGTTTCTTCCTGGTTCTTTTTTTGATAGATTTCTCTTTCATCCATTCGCAATCCTCATCGTCATTGGATAGCACTTCTTGTTTGATTTTACGTCTATTTCTTTTCCTAAAATTGAAAGCAATTAGGAATGATGGAAATAACACAAAAAGATAAAAAATGGTAGAAATGAAGAAAACACAGACGTATTCGAAAATCAGTTTTATTCAAAAAATATTGAAGAATGACAATTGTACTTCCAATCTAATTATAAATGCGACCTACCTGAATAATATCAAACTTTATATATACATACATTAGACATGTGAAAATTTGTATAATGATAAAGATCTATTCTGTCAGCATTGTTTATATGTTATTTATTAATTCTTTTTTCTTGCTTATATTTCACTCACTTTTCAATAATAACGGGAAGAATGCTTTATTACAATATGTAAAATATTTTTATTTCATTACTTTATTCCTATGTCATACTATAATGCAATATTATATATATGCAATACTATTCAGCAAGAAGGATCTCGAAAAACTCTCGTTTCGGCTTAATTTGTGAAACTATCAGAGCAGAAATATAACTTTTATAAGTTTTTTTGAAAAAACTTTTGAAAATATTGAAAAATATTTGAAATGTTTCAACTTTTAATATATATATATATATATATATATATATATATATATATATATATATATATATATAATATATATATATACAAGTGACCTCAACTCAACAAATAAGAATTCAGCAGAATTTAATGGACTAGTGACATTTTTTCATTCAATTTTTTTATACATACTTGTTTTATATCTGAAAATTTATTACCTTAATAATTTCCAACAATTTTATATTTAATTTCTACAGTTACTAAACTTTTTTCATTATACCAATACAGTTCTGATAAAGAAAAAAGTTAGGTTAAAAAATATATTACAGCCAAAATTTTAATTTTATATCCGAATAAAATGATGAACATCAGAATTTAACATATTTTATTATATCAAAATATAAACTATTAATACATGTATAACACTAACGTTTTTAATACACTATTTGGGCGAGCTGATCGAAGTTTTATATATTTCGAGAAGATATTTGCGATAAATGACGAAAGTGATTAGAGAAAAAATATTCTAGTCATTATATGTATTTTTAAAAACAGCATACAATCTAGAAGACATTATTAAATATATTGATGGAGTATTCTTTTCACGAAAATTTAATTAAAAAATCTGAAATAAATACACTTTTCATCAATGTCCACATAATATATTGATTTACACAAATTTGACGTCATAAGTTCAACATCAGGTTTCATATCATAGAGAAAGTTAATAAATAAAGTTTATTCAACTATGTTTGTAATTATTTTCTTAATAGAATATATCGTATGATTTACTAAAATGCTGTTTTAACACGCAAATATATCTGACACAAACTTTAAAACTCGCATTTAGGTTGATTATGACCCGCAGCCAAAAAAGGTTCTCGAACCCTAGGCAAGGTCTACGGGTAGACTAATCTAATACCATATTGCTATCATTATTGGGGCCACAAGAAGAAGAAGCGCTTTATCTGTTGTAAAATAGCGAACATAGTGTTAAACCAGATAATTTAAGAAAAATTTACGAGTATAAAAAGGACGTTACAAACGACTTTGTAACGACGAAACGCGTCACGCTATGTAGCCAATAAAGTGTAAATCATAAGTTCAAGTGTTTGAATTTAAGTTTATATTCAATTATAATGGATTTACATCAAGTAAACGCCAACACTATTAGGTATTAATTTCGTAAAATATTTTTTCAAGCAAATCAAGAATATTGACAATGTACGATATCTTTACAGGTATGAATTGAAGGGACTACCATTTCAGGAAATTTTATTTGAATTAACTTACAATACATCTAAAAATTTTTCTATGAATATCAAATATTGGGAAATTCATCATGATTTTTCAACAAATTGGCAAGGATATTTCAATAAAATTTATATCTTTTTATAGATTAAAAATATGGATGTAAAATTTTCAAATTATTTATATACGGAAACATATGTCTTGAATCTTGAACTTCTTCACAAAATTAGCATTTTCACATATCAACTTGAAGGTTCTTAAATCTATAAACAAAAATTGTACACAACAACGGCTTTTAGCTACTAATTGCAGTTGAGCTTATAATAAACTGTTGCTTATTCATTAGTTATGTTGTATTTAAATTTGAAAAATAACTTATCGAAGGTATGTATTTGTTTACCTATGTAAGATTTGAAGACTTTCTATGTAATTTTTATAATTTGCATATTTTTTGGAATAAGGTAACAATTTACTCAACTTCCTCACTTGAAACGGAATTTTCGAAGTAAGGAATTTTTTTCGTCAGCAAATATTCGATAACTGACCAATAAAGCTAATACCAGCTCATATCCTTTCTGATCTTAGTGTTATGGTCTCTAATTTGAGAAGATTGTGTCTATACTTTACGCTAATAAATCACATCCTGCCACCGGATGTATCAACCGATAGAATAGTCACAGCAAGGAAAAAGAAGAAAAGACGACTGCGCATGCTCGGGACTCAACCTCAGGAGAAGACAACAAGATCTCGTGGACTTCGGCGAGTCTCCAAGCAGTCAACATGACTGTCATCTACAAACATTATTTGTGCACTTAAATGTATTTAGTTGTAAATAGTTATGTTAAATAAAGTTGTTCACACTGAACAGAGTTTGGGTATACATCCTAAAGAACCCCAACACGTTAATAATGTGCATTATGAATCCGTTATTAGATGCTATTTTTTGTGTTTATATATATGTTGATGTTAATTTATCTGATATATAAAATGGAAATTTCATACACAGTTATGAAAAGATTATAAGATCTTATTCTAATACTTCCATATGGAATTCAAAAATTCAATTTCAAATTATAGTTACCAAAAAAGTATTCAAAACTACAAATTAACTTTGTAGTTCTATATATTTATATGGAATTACCGAGTTATTTATGCAGTTGGTGCATCAAGATAACTCTAATGAATGCTACTTAATAGTTCAGAATCGCTCTGTGCTTATGCGAAAGTTGTACCCCAGTTTACCGTCGATTCCGAAAGGCCAAAGAACACGGTGGGGATTAAACCCACCAGCACCAGTAAGCCGACCGGGTATAGAGTCCCTAGATCGCTGGGCTACTGAGGCCTTTAATTATTTGGCCGTTGGTAAATATTTGTTGTTGAACAAAGTAAGGAAATAAGTTTATAGTTTTTCATATCTGTTCATTGCCTGATTTGATGAAATTAATTTTTCTCATTTTGAGTTTATTCGTAAAAACATCACCTACAAAACAAGTGATCACAATATCTACAAGACGTAAGGGTGGCCAGACTCAGATATATTTTAAAATGACAGTGCTCTTTATGATTTTATTGTTGATATGAATTTCATTCAAGTAACGGCTTCAAACAAATCAATATTTACATGAAAATGACAAAACCAGATGTATAATTTGGATACATCGAGTAGAAACTGACGAAAAACATATTTGCGTTGATATTACATTATAATTATACGGGTTTTATATAAAAAATAACTGAAAGATGAGAGTCCCTTTCAGGGGTGTCTTTCACTTCAGAAACTTCAATTCCGAAAAATCAGGTCTGTTCATCAGAGTATATTGAAATTGTTTTGATCTACATATATGTAGTTTAAAAGATTGTATGCCTACAATGAAATCGGGTAAAACTATCTTCTTATCAGTGCAAGACTTCATTTTATTTTCAATTGATTTACCATACTAACATACAAATTTCAGGAAATTTCAAGAGATTGCATTTGAAAACAGGTTGTTTTATAATAATTTTATAATTTTATATAATTTTATAACAGTTACCTTAGCAATATAACTTTGCTATATTAGGGATAAAGCATATTTAATATTCAACATATATGATTGTAACAGTAGTTCGATTGTGTGATTTAAATTTTTACGCAAGATAATTATAATTTTTATTGACTTCTAGCACAACACTAGGTGGAACAATGTTAGTTTAGGTAGATAAATGTATCTTATAATCAAATACACTTGTCCGAATTCCAAAAATAAAACATACCGACTTAGAGAGTTAAATACTCAATAATTGCTCAATTGACACAAACAAATGACGTACATAAAACAATTTTCCTTGAATTTGGCTAATAATTCTGAATTATAGTAAATATAATCATTTTGATAACTGAGATTTAATTCTCGATTAATTTGGTGAAACATAATCAAATATCAAATTAAACACTTGACTTAATGTTTCATCATCATACTTAATAATAAAATTAAACAGTCAACATGTTTCGTGAGCTCATTTTCAAGACGAAACTCTTGAAAAGTCTTCAGTGTACTTCTAAAAGTTTAGTCTTGAACATGAGCTCACGCTAGACATGTTTACCATTTAATTTTATTGTTAATATAATAATGAAGCATTAAGCCAAGTGTTTAATGTAATTTAATATATAATCATTTTAGTTTATATTTACAGATTGAATACAAAATACGTAGCTGGGTTTCACAAAAATATATGAAATTAATTGTTAGACAATTGGTTGGGGTGTTTCCCCATTTTCGACAACTAAACTGCAAGACAATTATTTCAGTTTAGCTCTTGAAAATACGATAACGTACCGAAATAATTGTCAAGCAATTAATTTAATATAATTTTTATGAATACAATCCGAGTTTTTAATTCAATGAATTGAATAAGGATTAACATGATTCAATATCAACTTTATTCAAAATGGCATTAAACAACTGACCTTGTTTCCAATTCCTTTGATGAAGTTTAACAATGACGAAATAAATATAAACAGTTAAATTCTCTAACAATACATCTATAACACATATAACAAGCAAATATATATCTAACAGAAAAAAAGTTCAAGTGTTTGAATTTTAGTTTATATTCAATTATAATGGATTTACATCAAGTAAACGCCAACACTATTAAATGAAATATATATTGTTGAAATTTTCATAAAATGCTTTGAGTTCGCCAATATTTTATCGTTTAAGATCTGCGATATTTTAAAAGGCATCAATCTTTTACTTGACCCTTAAATAACAAGAAACTTTCAGTTAGTATTTTCCTCTACTGAAAATTTTCATTAGATAACTCAACATACAAATAACAATATTTGAAAGGAATCATTTCAATATATTTTTAAACACTAGACAATTTTAAATGAGTCCTGGTTACTGTCCGCAACAGTTTTTTCTGTGAAAATTCAAGGAACTACTAGAAATGAAACCCTGCTCGCAAATTTGACAAATATAAGGCCTCTCTCCGGTATGACCCCTCACGTGAATTCTAAGAGGGGCACTCTGATTGAAACATTTTCCGCAATATTCGCATGAGTAAGGTCTTTCGCCATTGTGAACTCTTTCATGCATCACCAGGTATTCTTTTTTGATGAAACTCTTCGGGCAATAAGAACAAGCGTAAGGTTTGACACCGGTATGAATCCTATAATGAATTTTCAATCTATATTTTCTAGAAAAACCTTGACCGCAAATATCGCAAAGTAATTTTTTCTCTCTAGGTGCACCGTAATTTTCATGACGATTTTTCATGTGCTTTTCCAATGTAGTATACTTTGCAAAAATTCTCATACAAATAACACACTGATTATTTTGCAATTTACCTTCAATATTAACAACGTGATATCTAACTTGGTGGGCGAACATGTACTTGGAAAATACGAAACTTCTATTACAAACAACACATGTGAATGGTTTTATACCTAAATGTTCGTTATCGTGTTCCCGAAATATAGCTTGGTCATTAAATCCTTTACCACAAGTTTTACATTTATAAAGAAATTTTTGAAGGTGTATTCGATTGATGTGAGATTGCATACAAATCATCTTGGGAGTTTTGTACGAACACAAAGGACACAAAAAATCACCACCGTTGTGTTTTTGGTTATGAACTGAGAATTTGTAAGAATCCGTAAAAGACTGCTGGCATTTATTACAATTAAATTTAGTTAAATGATTATCGTTCAAGTGTTTTTTGATTTCGTCTTCTTCTTGACATTCTGCTGAACAAAAATCACAAACGTATAGATCTAAAACTTCATCGAATTTGTAGTTTGTCAGTGCCTGCGTTGTTGGAGAATTTTCTCTGATATGCTTTTTCTTATGATCTCGTAAAAGCTTCCGGGTGTTGAAAGATTCTTGACATTTTTTGCAAGTCCACATCACATTCGTTCTCGGTTTTTTCCTAGTTCCATTCTTTAACGGTTTTCCTTGTGTCCATTCACAATCTTCGTCGTAATTGGATTGCACTTCTTGTTTCAAATTACGCCTATTTCGTCTCCTAAAATAGGAGGTAATTAGTAATACTGGAAAAAACACATTACAAATGTTAATAGAAAAAAGTACGAAAGCAAAAAGAAAATTCATTCTAGTAATATTGAAGAACAAATGTTGTATGTCTAAGGTAGTTTTGAATTTGACCTACCTTAATTTATAACTCGTCTTATGTACAATGTACATTCTATATATGAAATATTTCCATTTTTAATAAAAACTCATTTTATGAATTATGAAATCCTCACAATCGTTATTTTACTTTAGTAGAAAATAATTAAGGATCCAAAAAGTGTGATATGGTTTTGATATTCGTGTTAATGTAGCGTGAAATAGATACACTGATATACCTATTGAAATTGTTTAAAACAAAGCAGTTCGTAATATTCTATTGGTTTCGATAATCACTCAAAACATCTTATTAGCAATTCTCTTAAACAATTTTCCTCATCTTTTGTTCAACTCTTTCATTTTTTTATACCAAAATCCAGGAGTATCATTCACCACTAAAATAACCTGAAAGATGCATACTAGTAATAATAATAAGTTCTTTATTTTCAGCAGGTATAATACCCAATTACTGAACATAATAAAATGAAGCTGAATAATAGTAAACTTATGATAAAACTACATGAAATATAATACAGAAGTATTAACTATTCGACTTAACTTTATTATGATTTAATTCAACTTTAATTGATTACATAATTCGTAATAAGAGTTTGAGTGAATGTAACAGTCATTAGTAACTGCATTAAATGCGTACTCCATGAACCAAATGGGGGACTGCATTAACGAGTTGGTTCTTGGAGTCTCTAGGTGGAATTCTGTAGTATGACCATTTTGGCTTGGAGTATGAAATTTCAAAGCAAATACGATGGGAGAACAATCAATAGGGTTGTGCAGTAATTTGTGAAAGAATTTGAGTGATAAAATCTCTTCTACCTACAATTAGATTAAACTAAATCGTATCAATAATTTGTCATTGTTGACTCCTCTCTGTGGATAAACTTTATCCTTCCTCCAGAATGAGAACTTCAAGTACCTTCTCTGAATGACATCAAGATGGTATTGATGGCAACTATCAATACGATACCAGCTCATGCTGCTATACTCTCATATACCAATTTCTCAAATACCATAACAATGATATGTGTGAAACTCTGAGATCTACAAAGATCTCGGAATGACGAGTATACAATCAGAGAGACTGCAACAAAGATACTCGTAGCCCTTCCAATCCCCTGGGACTACGAAGAAGATGTCAAACGAAAACACAAGAGGCCCAGATTTCTACTTCGAGAAGACTGGGAATAATTTTAAATCAATTTATTAGGAGTCAATTTGTATAATTATTTTTTCATTTAGCTGAAAATGAACTGTAAAGTCTAACTATGAATTCAGACACCTTCAGGGTTAAAAATATAATTCTGTATTATTTGTGTTCATTGCAATTTTGAGGTAACATGTAATATTGGTACCCAGTTTAGATTATGTCAACGTCAAAAGACTGCCACAGTCCAACTTGCTACGAATTGGGACGTGGGTTTATGAATCTTGAAGAATTATTATTGATGATGAAAATATAAAAGATGTGAAGCAATCAAACGTCTATAATTTGATGAAAATATAGCCTGTGGCATATACAAGAATACGTAAGATAACACATTCTGTATTATTTATATTCATTGAGATTTTGGGGTAATAAGTAACATTGGTACTTAGCTAAGATTATGTCAAAGTCAAAGGATTGCCAACTTCATGCGGGTTGGGACATTAAAGAATTGAAGAATTATTGATGAAGGGGATCTAAAAGATGTAAAGCAATGAAACGTTTATTATTTTATAACAATACAACCTGTGCCATATATAACAATATGTGAGATATGTGAAATACATAATATATTATGTATTATTTAAGTTCATTGAGATTTTGGGGTAATAAGTAACATTGGAACCCAGTTAATATTATGTTAAAGCCAGAAGACTGCCATAATCCAACTTGCTACAAATAAGGACATTGAATAGGCTTATACATGTTAAAGAATTATTGATGAAGGAGATCTAAAAGATGTAAAGCAATGAAACGTTCAGTATTTTATAAAAATACAACCTTTGCCATATATGACAATATGTGAGATAACATATTCTGTATTATTTAAGTTCATTGAGATTTTGGTGTAATAAGTAACATTGGAACCCAGTTAAGATTATGTTAAAGCCAAAAAACTGCCATAATCCAACTTGCTACAGATGAGGACATTAAATATACTTATAAATGTTAGAAGAATGATCAATGAAGGAGATATAAAAGATGTAAAGCAGTGAAAGGTTCATTATTTTATTTAAAAAAATAGCCTGTGCCATATATAACAATATGTGAGATAACATATTATGTATTATTTAAGTTCATTGAGATTTTGGGGTAATAAGTAACATTGGAACCCAGTTAAGATTATGTTAAAGCCAAAAGACTGCCATAATCCAACTTGCTACAGATAAAAACATTATAAAGGCTTATAAATGTTGAAGAATTATTGATGAAGGAGATCTAAAAGATGTAAAGCAATGAAACGTTTATTATTTTATGAAAATACAACCTGTGCCATACATAACAATATGTGAGATAACATATTCTGTATTATTTAAGTTCATCAAGATTTTGAGGTAATATGTAACATTGGTATCCAATTGAGATTATGTCAAAGTCAAAAGACTTTTTGAGAATTATTGAGGAGATATAAAGGATATAATTAAATCAAACATTTATTATTTTATAAAAATATAAGCTGTGCTATATATATCAAAATGTGAAATAACATATTCTGTATTATTTAAGTTCATCGAGATTTTGAGGTAATATGTAACATTGGTATCCAATTAAGATTATGTCAAAGTCAAAAGACTGCCATAATCCAACTTGCTACGGATAAGGACGATAAATAGGCTTATAAATGAAGAATTATTGGGGAGATATAAAAGATATAATGAAATCCAACGTTTATTATTTTATAAAAATATAAACTGTGCTTTATATAACAATATGTGAGATAACATATTTTGCATTATTTAAGTTCATCGAGATTTTGAGGTAATATGTAACATTAGTACCCAATTAAGATTATGTCAAAGTCAAACGACTGCCATAATCCAACTTGCTACGGATACGATAAATAGGCTTATAAATGAAGAATTATTGGGGAGATATAAAAGATGTAATGAAATCCAACGTTTATTATTTTATAAAAATATAAACTGTGCTATATATATAACAATATGTGAGATAACATGTTTTGCATTATTGAAGTTCATCGAGATTTTGAGGTAAAATGTAACATTAGTACCCAATTAAGATTATGTCAAAGTCAAACGACTGCCATAATCCAACTTGCTACGGATACGATAAATAGGCTTATAAATGAAGAATTATTGGGGAGATATAAAAGAAATAATGAAATCCAACGTTTATTATTTTATAAAAATATAAACTGTGCTATATATATAACAATATGTGAGATAACATGTTTTGCATTATTGAAGTTCATCGAGATTTTGAGGTAAAATGTAACATTAGTACCCAATTAAGATTATGTAAAAGTCAAACGACTGCCATAATTCAACTTGCTACGGATAAGGACGATAAATAGGCTTATAAATGAAGAATTATTGGGGAGATATAAAAGATATAATGAAATCCAACGTTTATTATTTTATAAAAATATAAACTGTGCTATATATAACAATATGTGAGATAACATATTTTGCATTATTTAAGTTCATCAAGATTTTGAGGTAATATGTAACATTAGTACCCAATTAAGATTATGTCAAAGTCAAACGACTGTCATAATTCAACTTGCTACGGATAAGGACGATAAATAGGCTTATAAATGAAGAATTATTGGGGAGATATAAAAGATGTAATGAAATCCAACGTTTATTATTTTATAAAAATATAAACTGTGCTATATATAACAATATGTGAGATAACATATTTTGCATTATTTAAGTTCATCGAGATTTTGAGGTAATATGTAACATTAGTACCCAATTAAGATTATGTCAAAGTCGAAAGACTACCATAATCCAACTTGCTACGGATAAGGACAATAAATAGGCTTATAAATGAAGAATTATTGAGGAGATATAAAAGATATAATGAAATCAACCGTTTATTATTTTATGAAAATATAAACTGTGCCATATATAACAATAAGTGAGATAACATCACTTCAAACGTACATGTACTCGCCACGTTTCGAATGCACCCTATAATGTCTCTTGAGGTGAGCTTTATCCCTGAACGACTTCCCGCACAACTCGCACATATGTTTCTTTTCTCCGGTATGCATAGTCATGTGCATTTTCAAATTGAAATTATTCGCTATAACTTTCGAACAGACAGGACATTCGACTCTTTTACTAACTCCGATATCGTGTATGACGCTCAAGTGCCGTATCAGACTCTTTTCGAAACTGAACACTCTTTGACAAACTTCGCACTTGTAGACAGTCTGAATTCCAGTCAGTTCTTTGCTGTGATTGAATTTCATATGACCCTTCTTGTAATTTTCCGTCGTGAATCTTTTCGGACAAAAGTCGCATTGGTATTTTTTGATACCCGTATGGATTTGCTTATGGCTCTCCATGACGTACTCCGTATTGAAACCTCTACCGCATATATCACACCTAAATTTCATATTGTCCTCGTGTCTATTCACGTGCACAATTATAGAAGCCACGTGAGACGTCGAAAATTGACAGAATATACACTTGTAAACGCCGTAATGTTTAATGCTATGTTTACACAATTCGACCGACGTCTTGAAATTTAGGGTGCAATTTCTGCAGGGGTACTTATTATTCTCGTGATAAATTTTGTGTTTATCTAAATCGCGTTGAGTCCTGAACGTATCAAGACATTCGTCGCAATTTAAGTATTTTTCGTGGCGTCGCATGTGGGGTATCATTCGAGATATTTTCTTGCCGCATATGTGACACAAAGTACTCCGTTTCCCTTCTTTGTCGCTGGAATCATCTCTGACTTTATATTTGCCTCCTATTTTACTGACTTTTGCGCCGTTAACACCGTAGTTATCGTTTTCCAGCTTGACGGTTTGCAAATCTATGTCGGACTCGAAATCGGACACAACAGTAATAACGATTTGTTCTTCTTCATCCGAGTCGTAGGGCTCTTGTTTGATTTCCACATCATCGAACGGCAGTTCATATATGAGGCAACCTTCAGATCTGAAAAAAAAATTAGTTAGATAAATCAAGTTAAAACGTCAACCAAGATAATCACGTCAATAGAACACTTGAATATAAACTTAAATTCAAACACTTGAACTTATGATTTACACTTTATTGACTACATAGTATGGCGCGTTTCGTCGTTACAAACGACTTTGTAACGACGTTAAGTCGTTTGTAACGACGAAACGCGTTATGCTATGTAGTCAATAAAGTGTAAATCATAAGTTCAAGTGTTTGAATTTAAGTTTATATTCAATTATAATGGATTTACATCAAGTAAACGCTAACACTATTAAATATCAATAGAACACGATAAAATTTGAATATTTCAGAACACTATTTTTTTCCCACTGAAAAATTTTTATCATTAAACTTGTAACAATATTTAATCACTGTTAAGGTTTACAAACACTTAAAAGAATGCGATTTTGTTTGTGCTATGAAATTAATGTTTAAATAATTTTTTTCAATTTCAAATGGAACCTTAATACCAATAAAATGTGTCATAAAGATAAAAGTTCAATAAAAACTGAAATTATTAACAAAGACCTTTTCTTCATCAAAATATTTTGACTATGAACAAAGTTAAATTATTATTGAGAAAAAGTACACTTTTTATTTTATCACTATATTTATTATATTGCGACTGAAATTTCGTGGTTTGATTTGAAGCACATTAATATAATAGGGATTATTTGAATATAAACGCAGAGTTGACCAGTAATAATTACTTATATTCAAGCAATGTCAAGTTCCTTGTTATTGCAATTGAAAATATAGTAATACTTCGAGATTGAAGTCGCAATATAATAAATATAGTAACAAGAAACAAAGTGTATTTTTTTTTCATAATACTATATTATTCAATATTCAATTATTGAACTAAGTTCATGGATTTCGTTTCTGTTTGTCAATGCAAGAGATCAACAGATTTTGAAAAAATGTAAAAAAATCAATATATTCAATTTTGATATATTATAGATTTGAAAAGAGAAGGATGTACTATTTTTGTTCTGGGTTTTGAGATCTGGGTTCGAATTTGACATAACACATGGACGTTTTTGTATGTCAATGATTTGAGTGATAAAATTAATGAAAATATGATGGGTAATGTCTATAGACAAGGTAAAAAAAAGTTAAAAACTTATTATAAATAAGCCTAAGTGACCTTCAAGTTAGTCACTCAGTAACCTTGTTGATTTTTACTGTTATTGATACCATAATAGGAATTATTCTCATGGTAAATCATTATTAGGACAATACAATCTGATGGTTCTTATAATAACGAAAATATTAAAATGTTGACTTTAATAATAGAATACATCAGAAAAGTATACCGAGATCGTATATTTCAATTCGATGACCATATATGTATATATTGGTTATTTTTTTCTCGAAACTATTTTTGTCTGTCTGTATTCTATATTATAAACTGTATTCATTTATTATTTGGTGTTTGGTTTATTATTGGATATTCTAGTTTGGAAAAATATTTCATTTACTAAATAAATAATGTTTATATTAGGTTTGAAAAGCAGTACTCTCTTCCTCAGTAATACTGATCTTGGTCTTACAAAATAGAAAGTAAGATATACGAAGTAAATATAATGTCGTGACGAATAATAAATATATCACAAAAACGAGCTTCCTTATGAATTTAATAATAAATTGATAAGTAAGATTAAATTGTTAATATAATTATATTTATTAGCAGAGTTGAATTCTCGCTTAGCTCTTGCTACAACATGATTAAATAAAAATTCAATCAGAATGATAGCTGACCGCTCGAAACATTTGTAATATATTTTATTATTTCATATAATTCTGAAACATTAACCCAAGAGTTTGACTTAAATTTTTATGAATATATTTATTATTTGTGAGGACATTGTATTTATCGAATTGAATATAAACTAAAATTAAAACACTTGAACTTTTAATTTATACTTTATTGACAACATAGCCTGACGCGTTTCGTCGTTACAAACGACTTCTTCAGATGCTAACAGAATAAGAAGTCGTTTATAACGACGAAACGCGTCATGCTATGTAATCAATAAAGTGTAAATCATAAGTTCAAGTGTTTGAATTCAAGTTTATATTCAATTATAATGGGTTTACATCAAGTAAACGCCAACACTATTCAGTATTTATCGAATATTTTAGTTTATATTTTCTCGACCAGGATCAGTAATATCTTAAGAATATAGTGTAAGAATATACAATATTATACTAAAGAATATACTGTATAAGAATACAATATCAGTATATTTTATTTATCCTTGTTTGGATAATGCTCCAAGAATAGAATTCAACGCATTCAAAATTCATGTTGTAGGTTTGTTTTCAGAATACGTAAATACGAAAGAGTATCTGCTAGAATCGTTCAGCTAGAGTGGTTTAAAATTGACCAACTATTTCGCTTTCATGTGAGTTCATTCGTCCATCGCATTCTTTAATCCGGAATGCTCACTTACCTCCATCGTATACTAAATTTTAGACGACATGCACATTCGGTTAACATAAGACATGTTGATACCCTTCATTTACCTCAGTTTCGTCTAAATATTTTCAAAAGATCTTAAAAAAATCTTTCTCTGTCCGGATTAAGAAAAAAGGTCAAATACCAGCTCTTATCTGCCCAGTAAAACTGGATGAATACATTCATTTAACACAGTTTGCAACTCTTTTTTGTTTTGTTTTTTTTCCCTCATTTTTTCATTATATAAGGTTATTAATTTGACAAAGGTTGTCATATTTATTTTATTAAATTGATGTTATTTTTATTATAATTATTTTTATACTCTACTCATTGCTACTCTTACTCAACCTCTTTTAAATAAAAGAGGTTGAGTAAGAATAGCAATGTTAAACTTCGCCTCTCACTGTTGTAACACAATTTGTGTATAAAAGTAAATAAAGTCTTTATTATTATTATTACTAAGGAAGAGAGTACTACTCTCAAAAACTATAATTATAGACTATTTTCTGAGTAAATTGAAGTAATTTACCAAACCTGGAACATCAAATCATGAAAGAAACTTTAAAGCAGTGGTTTACTTAAGATGTTTATATTTCATAATTGCCATATAATTTAGTTACAAAAAAAAACATACCATAACAAAAATAAACTGAATGCTTACCTAAATTCCGAGATGTACATGGTTTGTATGAAGATATGATTAACACTCAATGTTATCTTCTATACTGTATTACATGGAGATAGAATTTTAATCATAATTATAGGAATTCGCAAATCGCTTAAGTTCCGATTTCATAAGCATATAAGCGAAATAAAAAGCACTTCTGATGAGATTTAGTTGAGACGTCGAATAACGTGTATATATATATATATATATATATATATATATATATATATATATATATATATATATATATATATATATATACATATAACAGTTTTCAGCAGAACGGAAAAATTATACAAGCTGTTGCCTTATTTAAATTACATTTTGAAATATACAGTGTCTCTCTAAAAAACGCGTTAAAGCTATATTTTTTAAAAAGACTAGATACTGTATTTCATTAACTCTTTCTGTTTACTCTTCGACAAAAAATACAGTTTTAATATCAAATTTGACAAATAATTCGTAAAATATTGTAATATCACGATCTAACTACAAAGATACTCTACCTGTTTACTACAAAATTGAATACAATTATTGTAAATTGCACAAAGACTTTAATAACCAAGGTATAGGACACATTAATGCTTTGAAGAAGAGAATCGTTCTTATGGACCTGTGAAATATTGGAATGACAATTGCGCTAAAATGCTCACCCCATACCTGTAAATATTGAAAATTAATGGCATTTACTTGGTGCAAATCTATTTTAATAAATACAGGATAATTCAAACACTTGAATTCGATGCACACTTTCATTGAAGGTATACAACTTGACACGTTTCGTTGGATTAACGACTTCTTCAGACACAAACAGAATATGATTCACCTGTAAGTAAGTTTAATATCTTTGCCCAATTATGAATTAGATTTCCCTCATTATTTTAATTTTTTTCATATACAGTTTTCGGTTGTGGTTTTCACTAAGCAATAGAGAAATATTAAAAAAATATATATTAAAAATATAATTTCTCATTGAAAAAGCCAACCTGATAACAAATTTGGATTAAAAAAACCACTCGAAACAAGCAAGAGATAATTCATAGAAAAACACAATTTCATTACAATCTATATATTGAAAGCATTAAAAGATTCAAAATACTCATAAATAAAATTTTATTTACTATAAAATCATTTGCTACATATTCATATTCACTAGAAAAACGTAAAATATGAATCGATCGTCTTTGGTTATTTTTCACTATTTGAACTTTACAGTCATATTTCGTTTCTGCTTATTCCGATGTACGTAACACTTTACATAAGTTTTTTTTGTATTCTCTCGAAAACATTCTTAAGTTGTTATCGAAACAACAATGTCCGTTTATTATTCACTTTAGTTCATCAACTAAAATCCTAGTTACATTTTCGATGAGAACGACGCATGCAGTTTTTTCACTTATCTCACTGAAATGTTTGTTCCTAAAAGCTACACGTAAGTCAACTCAGTTTAATTGAACACCAAAATATGAATGTGTAAAATATATAGGATTACCTCGATTTGCAATAAATATTTCAAGCCAATGTCAATTCACTCAAACGACATCTTTTTATATTTCCAGAGTTACCATAAAATTTAATACAATAATTTTTAAATAGCACTGTACAGGGTGTTTGTACCAAGTTTAATTATTTACCTACAATCATTCACTGTAAGAAATTAATATAATAGAAAAAAATCATTCTTGACCAATATGGCAATGTTATAAAATTTCATTAAAAAATTTTAAAAAAATGTTTTTATAAGCATTTGTGAAACATCAAGCCAAAAGTAAGATTTTAAAATTTCTATTTAATCTTGTTTTACCAAGAAGTAAAAGAGAACTCGATCTCACTTATTGAAACTTCATTAGTTGTATTGATTGATCATTTCAGCTATTACTGGAATTCTGAAAAAGTTTTTTCAGCAGTATTGAAACTTCTATGCAGTGTTAATGATGAATATCACTTGTAATTGAAAATGATTGTTCAAAAATTAGAAAGAAATAATTTCTTCTGGAGAACAAAAAGATTGTAGCAAATCGAATAATTCAGTGAAAGGCTAATAAACGTTTTATAAAACAATTAATCACTATATATATATATATATATATATATATATATATATATATATATATATATATATATATATATATATATATATATATATAGGTCTATTTTTTAATCCCATATTGGGATAGAAAATTGAAGAATGAAAAAGATTTATTAAAATAGAAAAGCCAAATATAATAAAATAGTATGTTAAGAAAACCTAATCTAAATATATGCAAAACTGAAATGGCATGAATTCCACTACAACATAATAAAAATTTAAATTGCCTATGAGCAACGTTTTGACCAATTCTGTAGTCAAGTAAGTGGAGTATATATTTGATAACTTAATTTTCAATGAAATAATATATTTAATATATATTAAGTGTGAGGACATTTTCGACGAGTATTTACAACTCGTCGAAACTTCGTTTTAAAATATTGAAATTAATTGTTTTTTCAGTTGAAAAAATTTTATGACATTTTGGGTTTGAATATATTTGTGTCACCTTTGTTCAGTTATTCTTGTTCAAATTTTATTGAATATATTATTTATTCTCTTTAGTTTATTTTTCATTTTATTTTGTATTGGACTATGTGTCAAGGGTTGAAAAAATTTTACTCTTCATTTGAAGACGATGAATTCATTCATACATTACTCCTATTTGTGAATAACGAATGAAAATATATTTCACAACATCTCCAATTAAAATTACGTATTTCCAAATTTAAAGTGAACAATATCTATCATAATTTCCACACAACCTGTACAGTGCACTTACAAGAATACTAACACTTACAATATTTTTGGTATGACATCATTAATTAATAGGAACTCCTTTACAAGATCTTAAGTGAATATTCAGCATAGCTTTAGCCACGAAACCCTTTTGACAAAACTGACACACGTACGGTCTCTCTCCCGTATGTGATCTAATATGTATGACCAAACTAGACCTTTGAGAAAAACATTTCGTACAATATTCACACACGTAAGGTCTTTCTCCCGTATGTATCCTCACATGTTCAACCAGAATTGGTTTTTTCGTGAAACACTTACCGCAGTACGAACAACTGAAAGGTTTATAACCGGTATGCGTGCGCAGATGAAATTTGAGTTTTTCCTTACTAGACAAAATTTTCCCACAAATATCGCATATGGCAAAATTTCCAGTATGACTGTTCATGTGAAGATTCAAGCTGTTTTTGTGCTGGTACTGCTTCTTACAAATAACGCATTCGTGGATGTTAGGAACACCTGTTAATTCTTCTTTGTGCATACTGTTTCTATGAGCGGAGAGGTACCTCGAGTACAAGAAGCACTTCCCGCAAAACTCGCAACCAAATGGTTTCAAACCAGTGTGATAGTTCTCGTGCTCTACAAACCAGCTGAATATTTGAAAACCCTTGTTGCAAATATTGCAATGGAACTTTTGTGTGCGCTCGTGGTCTCCACTCATGTGTTTCTGAATATCCAAGAGATCCGTTGTGTTGAAATCACAGAAGATACAACGGAAGGTACCTTGTTCAGAATGGGATCTCATGTGGATAACGTGATCTGAAGGTTTCTTATGGTTGATACCACATTGCTCGCAGCTGTAGCTGTTGTTGTGCGTTTCCATATGTTCCTTGAGTGCGCTTTTATGCCTCAATTCTTTTCCACAAATATCACAAGGATGCAATTCGTTAGTTAGGAGAGACGTTCGAAGTCGTTTTCCTACATGATCTGACTTATAATGCATCTTCATTTCCTTTAGCGTCCTTTTAATATCGGTTTTGCAAATCGGACATTCGAATGTTTCATCTTCGTCGTCAACTTTGATTCTAATTCAGGTTTTACTCGAATTTTTCCCTTCTTTGTTAAAGATTTTTCAGCGACGCCATTTTCGATTTTTACCCTTCTTGCATATTTTCTTCTTCTTGGTGCAACTTCTTCGGATGACAGTTCTTTTTCTTCTTCTTTGACCTCTTTGAGTTGTACTATTGGAATAAGAACATCTGGTAGGTACCTGGAAAAGAAAACTGTTAGAAAAACGCATTAGCACATAAATACATATATATATATATATATATATATATATATATATATATATATATATATATATATATATATATATATATATATATATATAGAAATGACAAAAGGAAAACTATTAACAAGGAAATATTTTCTTTATTTTCATCTTACCTGAACTTTTCTGCAATTTGATCTAATTATATTGAGTTGACAAAAAATTTTACCCAATAAAATATTTACTTCATCTTATAGTTGAAGTTATAGTTAAATAGTTTTCATTGCTAATAAGTAAATATAGTTAAAAGTGCACAAGTGTTAGTACAAATGCTTGTTAGAAGAGTATGATGATGGAGTTCATAGAAAGTAAAAATCAATTGAAAACTTACCACAAATTTTATTAGTCTGAAGATTCACAGAACCCCCAGACTATCGAGTTACTTTTGTTTACAATTTCATGAAAAGTTCAAAAATTCAAGAAAGTTTTATTCTATTACTTGAGACATTTCAGTCCTGACAAAAATATTTCAATCTGTGCAATCCTGACTCATTAACAAGTATAGGATAATAATTGTTCAATTAATTATATCACGAAAATAACTTCAATTACAAAACTAATTCAGTTTTGACAAAGGTGTGATACACAACGAAACGTCAACGAAAATAAGGTTTTCAACTTTAAAATAAGCCTGTTATTGCTAAAAACATTGAAAATAAACAGTCTTAAACAGTCAATAATTAATAAATCAATATATATATATATATATATATATATATATATATATATATATATATATATATATATATATATATATATATATATATATTCCATATATAGTTCCATGTTTTGATTGAGGATATTCACATACAAACCGATTATTGAAATTCAAAACAGAAGAAACATTTAATTATTATTTCAAAGGAAATAAATAATTAAAATTAGAAGGACAAAAAGCTTCTCAACATGTAATTTTATTCAACCATTGGAACATTTTATCTTTGGATATTCTATAATAAATTAAATCAACTTTATTTAGAAAAACATAAACACCAAACTCTCTTATTAACAAAAATAAACTCAATACACCATTCAAACAATATTTTCAAATTAATAACTTAATTTGTACAAACGTTAAACTATTTGAGTTGCAATATGCACTTAACAATTGATCGACACTTTCAGAGTCAACTTTCAACACCAAAAACTCTCTGTTCATTCTCAAAAATATAAACCTTTCAATATTTCAACACTGAAACAATGTCCTGCAGTTCAAAGAATTCTATCATTAGAAAACATGTAACTCAGATTTGGGGTTACATGATACAGTTCAAAACAATAGAATTATGTTTACAAAATTCTAATGTTAGAAAAGATAATTTTTGTAATCAAATATTCAGGAAATCCCATATTTACTGATTTCACACCTAAAATACATAAATTAATTATAGTACGCTGCAGATATTGGAAATAATTCGAAAATTTTTTCATCATATAACAACGATGTTGCATTAGGTTCTATTTTTTCAAACAATGCTTTGATTGCCAAAATCTGTGAACTGTAATTAGAATTCTTTTTTAATTTATCCAAATATTTAAGTTCTGATGTCTCTACTTTGAAGCTGCAAATCTCCTTTAAAAGTTTTTTAGGTACAGTAAAAACAGGTTTTCATTAGAGTGTAAAGCTTCGCCTTAGGAAGTGTTTTGCAATCAATAAATCTTACACATATTCCTTATGGAATAATCACCACTGAGCAGTTTTTCATATGACTATCCATCACACCCTTGGATATAAATCCTCTACCGCATAACCTACAAACATAAGGTCTTTCACCAGTATGTGTTCTCTCGTGAATACGCAACGGAGACCTTTGTGAAAATCCTTTTCCACAAAACCCGCATATGTATGGTTTTTCCCAGTGTGAACCCGTTCATGTTCCTTCAGTTGCTCTTTTCTCGAAAAACTCTTCGTGCATATTTCACATCCGTACGGTTTAAACCCAGTGTGAATTCTTCTATGAAACTTCAACTTCTCCTTACTTGACAGGCTCTTACCACATATGTCACATAATACAGAAACCTGCGGCCCGGGTAGTTCGTGTTTAGCTCGCTGGTGGCGCTTGAGACCAGACGCTGAAGTGTAATGTTTATTGCAGATCTGACAGTCGTATTTGACTAGAGGCATACCGGTCATAATCTCCCAGTGCTGGGATCGTCTGTGTGAAGTCAGGAACCAAGAGAACATGAAGTGTTTTCCGCATATCTCGCATTGAAACGGTTTTTCGCCGGTATGAAAATACTTATGTTCCACCGCGTGGGTACTTACGGTGAAGGCTTTGTTACAAATCTCACACTTGTATTTACTGGTACCCTCGTGGGCTCTAATGTGCATTTCGGTATGGTACTTAGATGTACTACGGAATGTACATAAATGGCAAGAATACTTTTTATCTTCATTATGTTGAATGGAATGAAATGCAAACATTATACTATTCTTATAAGTAACATCACATATATCGCAGTGTACAGGATTGTTCGCTTCCCTGGCATCAACGTCGGACTTTTTCATTAACTGTCTTCTCAACGCACTTGCCTTGTCTTTCACATTCTTTGGTTTCTTGGTTTTGGCTTTCTGGGGATTTTTTACGTCAGATTTGTACTCATCGTTTGGTGAGTTTTCTGGAGATTCTTTATCCTCGGGATTAGTTTCGATGTTGTCTTTGCTGTCGGTTTCATTGTCCGATTCGACCTCCGCTTTTATAAAGTCCATCAAATCAACTGATGGACCACCATTATTACCATGATAATTACACCTGAAACAAAAGGCATATTAATAAAGAATGTTAGGAATCTATGGCACCAATTAGTCACTGAGTTGGAGTACTTTGGGTTTTACGTATATTACTAAGAGCACGAAATTGTTTCTTCCGTTTAGAATGATCTCTTCAAAAACATAACAATATACCCATATCAGATAAAATTCAATAGTAATCTGTTTTATGTACCACTTTTTTACATACCATTAAGGTTTGACTTATTGTATGAATTTATTTTTTATTAGCTCATTTTGATAATATACGCAATTAAACCCAAAAAGACACTCCGAACAAATTTTTTTGAATGAAAAATTCGTATTTTTGTTGATGTTTCGCTGTCAATTTTAACTTTATCAAAACTACTGAATAATTGAAATTTATAAATTATTATGTATATCAAACGTCAATTGTGAACTTGACTTTTTTCTCTTTAGTATTCAGAGGAATTTTTCTGTCTCAAAATTTGCTTCGAAAGTTTATTAGTCTTCTTCATCACCAGGAAACCTCCGAAAAACCAATGCCAGGTGATTCAAATGGGTGTAATATCATTTTTAAAATGGAATTTTACATAGTTGTGCTGTAATATTCTAGTCTAGAAAAAAATATATATTATAACTCAACTATGTAAAATTTAATTTTAAAAATAATATTGCACTCTTTTGAATCACCTGGTCTACCATGAGATTTTCAGAGGCTTCCTCAAGACTTAAATATTCCTCTGAATACTTAAGAGTATACAAAATGTATAAAATTTATTCAATATTTTTGATAACATTGCAATTGACCACGAAACGTTAAAAAAAATATTTTTCATTCAAAAGAGCTCGTTATTGCTGGAAATATTATTGAAAATCATATAAAACAGGCAATAAAATCAATTAATGTATATATATATATATATATATATATATATATATATATATATATATATATATATATAATGCGTTTATAATCTGCAAAGATTTTAATATTCGCAATATGTACAAAATTAGATCATGCATTATTAGTAAAAAATATTAAAGTCACAATACCTTTTTGTTGTAACAAATTATCACTTGTCAAGTTCAATTCCCTTAAATTTGTGTGAACGTTTAATTTGAGATATATACTCTGAAATTATATGATAGGAAAAAAAGCAACAAAATTTTTATAATTATATAATCCATTCAATGTTACATACCAACTTAACTATTTTCTTTTACATTCCATTATTGTTATCTTTTGAAAACTGTTCGAACAAATATCAACTGGAGAACATGTCTTAAAAATAAGTTGTTCTTATAGGAAATTCAACATACATTTTGAAATACTGAGCTGGCTGATTATCTTTATGAAATGATATAGGTATATAAACTTTTTATTTTGAAAGTAGCCTAAGTTCATTTATACTTATGATTTGAGATTTTCAAGGGCTTGTGTTTCAATGCAATAAAAAATATAGTACATTATTTCAATAAATCATACTGCTTAAGTGTATTTAAAGGTGTTCAATACATTTTTTTGTCAAGATGAAGTCCATTATTCTTTAAAACATGACATTACACAATACTCAATAGTAATTACAAAACAATTTCCTACTAATAGATATTTTGTGTGCATAAAGTGCTGAATTCTGCTGCAACTTGTCTTATATTTGTATAGTGTGTCAAAAAACATTTTGAACTTTTACAATTCGGTTCATCGCACAATGTATTTAATTGATTTTTCAAATGACTTTTTACAAAAACAGAGATCAACTTGTTGAATACTGATTAGTTAAATCAAACTTTCATCATTGTCTTCGGACCATATCAGTGACAAGTATTTTGAATTGAGCATAAATGAACTTCGACCACTTTTGAATTAACCTAACTAATTGTTAAGCTAACTCTGAAAATTTTACCCAGAATTATACCAGGTATACCAAGGTGGATGATATGTTAGAAGTTTTTTGTAAATCTGATCCATATTTTTACATAATCAAAATGTTTGTTTTTAATTTTACATAATTTTGATATGGACACCATAAACCAGATTAACACCTATAGAAGAAAATACAAAATATTATAGTGAGCATTAGAATTGAAGAACAAAACAGATAGCGGATTTCATATCAAATCAGGTAAAAGTTCTATCAATACTAGACATTTAAAAACACAGAAAAATCCGTAACATAAAAAGAGATATATTAATTGAACAACATCCTGAAAATACTATGAAACTCTCAGATTCTATAAGAAAAAATATTACACAAACGATGTTAAAGAAATATGTGGTTGCTTGACAGCTGGGATCAAAAGAAGCCATTGAAAGCAAGAACCTTAATCAAGTCGGCATTCACTCGATATTAGCTTAAATTATAGGAGACACCTCAAAATTAGATACGGAAGACGAAAATCACATTAGAACAAAAGTCACTCAAACTTTGTTCATAAATATAAAAAGAACAAAAATACAAATGAAGAAAGAGAACCAACATCATGATATCAAGCTTCAACAAAACAAAAAGATTTCGCTAAAGTAAATAATAATGTCCAAATTATAGTTGAGAACTTTCCTTTCGAGAAAGGAAACAACATCGTGATAATTACAATCAATGACTTTGAAATTTTTATTTACAATCAGTTTTCATTTTGTGAAAGATACAACATTTAAGATAAAACTATGCATAGTTCACATGCTATTGGAAAAAAACAACAAGATTGTCAAAACCCGAAGATTGAGAGAATATTTCAAAATACTTTGAAGAATTCATAAGGCAATCATGCTCTGATACCACTAGACTCATGCATCACTATACAATTCATATAAAAATTATCGAAGCATATTACCAAAAGCAGGAAATGCAAACAAACAGTCAATTAAGAATTACAATTCTTAAATAGGAACTTAATAAATAAGAAATAAAACACAAAAATACAAACACTACTCGTTAAATTTACCATCGTTATATACAAATATTACAACAGTACCGTTTAAAGTAACAATCAAGAAGAACTTGTAAAACGTTAGAACAACACACAATGATGCCGAAACTGAAGTTCATAAGTACTACAGTATTAATTTCATTTAACAACAATTTATGGGTACTTAAGAACAGTTATTTTGTTCCAGTTAAAAAAAGAATGTTCGAAACAAATAGAAGGTGTTATGAATGTTATTCCATTTATATAAAATTATTATTATCATATCTGCACAATGCGTTATTGAACATATCAAACACCCAAAAATGGAGCATTATGAAATTACCATACAGAAAACAACATTCAAGAATATATAAAACATATTCTTGATAAATTCAACAATAAACAAAAATCCTTAAAATTATCATTGAAGATCAGAAACAATAATAACTAAAATTTTTTGATGTGACATATTATTCATGAAAAAGTAATAAAATCCTTCACAAAATAATATTTCATAACATGTAATGAGATGAAAATCAGAAATATGCTGGCTGAAGGTGCAGACTTCAATGTAGACACAGATCGAACACTAATATTGACAGTGGAAAAGGAAGAAATTCACAGCAACGTTAGTAAAACAATTCAACAAAAAACATATCACCGATATAATACCGGAAAGGAAACACGAAAAAATATATATAATTTCTGGGGACACAGTCGTTCAAAAAAGTCACAAGCTAATTTATAATAACGAAGAGGAAACACGAAAAAATATATATAATTTCTGGGGACACAGTCGGTCAAAAAGTCACAAGCTAATTCGTTGTGGATGAAGACTGAATAAACTAGTAACTATTCAATTTGAACCAGTAGTTTAAGAATTATAACAAGTAAAGCTTCTTAATTTTGTTATTCACTGACTGACCGATCATCAAAACTCTAAGGCACTTCTTGCAGACATAGAAGCTTCAAATTCAGAATGCAATTAGTGTTTAGTCTATAAATCAAGAAAAAACTAAAATATTTTGTAGTTTCCGTCCAGTTTTTAGATACACCAACTGCAAAAATAACTTTGTAATTCCATATAAATATATAGAATTACAAAGTTACATTTGCAGTGAATGGATATGCATATGTACAATTCAAAAAAAATCAGACGTCATCGAAAATTAAGCTTGTAAAAAACCAAGTTTCTCTACTCAATTCTTCTACTTTAAAAATTTTTGAGATCCTTATAAAACCAAGTCGTTTCATTAATTCAGTTTCTGTTCGAGGGAACTTCTGTCTCAAGTTATTATCCAATAAGCTACCTACGTCAATAACATCTTATAGTGGCAATATCGATATCACAAATATTTTATATTTTGAATGAAATAGATTGTCTTGGCCACCGCATCGAAACACAATGATCTCACAAGTTATTTATTTGTTCGTTGATTTATTTAACATAGACTGTTCTACAGGACCTAATTACAAAACAAGGAAGACAACGGATACTAAAAACACAATTGGAAGTAAAATAGTGCAAAAGTTTCAATTTTGTACTTTCAAAAAAAAATTTCAATTTCAAAAGAAGGAGTTTGTGATATTAAATCACAATTGATAAAATGAAATACAATTATAGGAATAAAAAAACTTAAATGCTGACCAAACTTTACATGCATAGACACATACATTTACATATTAGTACTTGGTGTATTATTATAGGTAATACATATTAGGTGTATTAATTAGGTGGGATAGTTTAGAGGGATTGCAAGTAAATACATTTTATTTTATTTAATAATTCAAGACAATGTCCCTCAAATAGAGACTGAATAAATCAACCGGCTTAGTATTTTCAGAACAAAATTATTTCTGGTTTATAGGTTGGGATACCTAGTGTAATTTTATATACTGCAATAATTATACTTATAAGTATATTTATTGTATTCTGATTATAACAGAATTAACAATAAACCATAAATATGAAAATGTACACCTAAAATATGAAGTTTCATTATTGCAAAGGCATCTTGAAGTTGAAAACATTTGCAATTCAAAACATTCCAGGATCAATGAATCTCCATAAACTTGTCAAAATTAACTGTTCCAAATCTTTTCTTGCAGTTTTTTATAGCATGGTGAGAATACTCATGAAGTTTATAATACTGTATTCATTAAATTATTCATTTTATAATACCCCTATTCCTTCTTTTAATAGATAAAGTTTGTGTTTTTGAATTCGGTTCAATTACAATTATCTTGAAAATAATCGCCCTCAATGAACTCACTTTTCTATTAGTGAAAGTTTTTTGAAAAAGTTATGAATTATATGTAACAAATATCAACTGTAAATACATATATTTTTATATACTCAATAACCCTTTATCGCTAAGGAAGTAAAACAATATCTACAAATCCAACACATTCTGCACAAATCAAATACATAATTTAGAAATCAATAATTTTTGTTACTGAAGTCCTATCAGAAACAAAACCGAATCAGCTAGTATCAGGTGATTTGTCAGAAAATACTCAAACTCGAAAAAATTTAATTTTCTGCGATGAAAAAAATTAGTTAATCACTTAGTAGAGAAAACAAGCCAACTCAGTCTAAAATTCATTTGCGTGAACAGAACGTTATTTTGTCAAAAAATATATTGCGAAATTGAATGATTTATCAGTGCTTACTCTTTACATGCAATGTCATAGCACCTTTACTGACAAACGCCAAATCACAGAAATCACATTTATAAGGACGTTCCCCAGTATGATATCGCACGTGGGTTTTGAATGAACTTCTTTGCGTAAAAGATTTACCACAATCTTCGCACTTGTAAGGCCTTTCCCCTGAATGAGTCCTTAAGTGAAGATTTAGAGTTGTTTTAAGCGCGAATTTCTTGTCGCATAGGGGACATTCTACGGGCCGCAATCCCTTGTGAATCAACAAGTGATCCCTGAGACTCCTCTTAGAATTAACTCTTTTACCGCAATGATCGCAGATATATCTCTGACCGCCATTTTTATGAATCCTCATGTGATGATGCTTCAGATACTTCTCTTGTAGAAAAGTCTTGTTGCACAGTTCACATCGATATTTCGTGTTAGTCTCATAACCCTCTTCGTGTCTGGCGCGATGACTTTGCAAAGCAGCTTTGTCATAGCAGGGTCTGTTGCAGATGTCGCAAACATGGACACTTTGGCCGTGTTTTGATCCCACGTGGTTCTGGTATTCCTGCTTGGTGACGAAGCCGGCGCCACATTCTTCGCACGTGGCCACGTACTCTTTCAGATGGCGCTTTCTATGGGTACTAAGAGATCCTTTCGACCTCAACACTTTGAGACAGAAGTCACACTGGAATGACACTTCGTTGGTATGAATCCTGTTATGGACTGTAACCTCGTATTTTCTTTTGAACCTCTTCTTGCAAATCGGACATTCGAAAGGTCTCTCTTGACTATGAGCCAGTAGATGTTTTTTCAGTCGTATTTTCTTTTGGAAACCTTTAGAACACTGAGGACAACTGAACGGAAAAGAGCCTTCTTCAATTTTTACTTCACACATATCTTCCGGATTGCCATGTTTTTTCCTGAAAATAATGCAATATATTAATTTGTTCTAACTAATCGCAATATTGATTTTTTGGTGAATAGTTATACCATTCCTGAGTTAATCCTTCAAATATAAAGCACAACATTTGATCTAGAGAATTGAAGACAATTTGATTTTACTTCCAAATAAATTGAAGATATTTTGCATTAACTTCCTTGAGATATGCATCCTGAACCTCTGTGTCAATGCAGGAACACTTTTTATAATCTGAAAACATCCTCGAGCCTATTAGATGCCCAATGATAATTGCGTTTTAAAATAAATATAGATGCATGTCTTGAAAATAAAGTTGATAATTTTTAAGCAATGAAACCTTACTAAAAAAAATAACTTTGTCACTTGGTTGTAAATTTAAGACTTCATGTAATTGGTAATGAAACACAAAACGTTCACAGTTTTGTTCGAAATTTGAAGACAATTTTCAACAGTGAATTTTTGATATATTGGTTTTTTTACACATGATGTTCAATAATTCTTGCCACTGTAACGTTGAAAAAGGTTGCAATCAATTTTAGCAATCTATGAAATGTCAAAAATCAAGCAATTAACTTTGACTTCATGACTACAATTTCTTACACTAATTAAAGAGTTGTGGCTATACTAACATCTTTACAACGATAAAACTTTTATCTTTATAAACAATCCTCAAGCAGATAAAAATATTTAAATGCGAGGAGACTGGTATAGACTCTTGTTAAATTAATATTCATTTAAAATATCAATTATTCTGTAGGCGATTTATTGATGGTACGATCCAGGAATCTATTAATAGTCACACCCAGGCGGGTTTAAAGGAATATCGTTGCATGTCAGAAAATTTTATCCAGACAATTTATTATATAAACATTCGAATTGGAACTTTTCATATTTCAAAATTCGACAAATTGGTATTTTAATTTATCCTGATTTCATTTTATTTCGTATCATTCAGTTATGTTTCAGAACTCTGTTTGTGACAATGTTGGAGCTACACTTTACTATAACGATTCCGAACGGACCAAGAACTCGGTGGGTATCGAACCGACCAGCACCAGGAGTCCATGGCGTTTTAGGGTCACTATACTGTTCGGATAATCAATGTCTTAGAAGTATAAGAGCCGTAAAGACGAAAAAATCGTTAAAAACTTGGAATAAATAGCTATCAACATCATTTACATTGTATCACTGCCGAGTTTTTAGAGTACACATTTAAAAACTGGTGTAAACTAGTAACATGCATATCCATTGAAGTGTAATTCAATATAATGAATGAAATACAATTTTTTGCCAAATAGTGAAACATCACAAACAGAAAAACAACAGATTTTCAAATGAATTTTTTATTATAAATAAATTTTTAATAAATATACAACTCTTAAATCGTCATTTCCTACTTCAAATTTTCTATACTAGATAAATAATCCAAATCAACGCCTCCAATATCGTGAGTCTTATAGTGAGTCATCAGATGGCTCTTGGTGGTGAAATTTTTGCCACATTCACATTTATAAGGTTTTTCTCCAGTGTGAGTTCTGATATGCACAGTCAACGAAGTTTTCTGTGTAAAGCTTTTTCCACATGTTTGGCATTGATAAGGTTTATTAATACTGTGTATTCTTTGATGAACTTTCAAGTAATCACTCGAAGCAAAAAGAGCATTACAAATAGTACAGATGTGATCTTTGAGGCCTGTGTGCATTTTAATATGAGTCCCAAGCACTTTCTTACTGCTCACAGATTTACCACAGATATTACACACATATTTCTTCACTCTTCTATGAATCATCATGTGTGCGTTTAAATTTCTTACTGTCAAGTAGCTCTGACCACACATTTCACAAATATGTAATCTTTCTTTTCCGTGGTCATCGTCGTGAGTCAACCTGTGTTCTTTAAGTGAAGAGTTTGTAGCTAATGTCAAACCGCAAATGTCACAAATCCATTTTTCTTTCTCGTGATGTATCCTTCTATGATTATTATACAAACTTTTTCGAACGAAACCTATACCGCAATCTTTGCAATACGCTATATATTCGCCCAAATGCTTCCTTCTATGAGTTATAAGATGAGATTTATGTACGAACATGGTTGAACAAATATCGCATTGAAATGTTGGTTTCTTGTGAATTTTTTCATGGGCAGTAAGTTCGTATTTATGTCTGAAAGATTTTTTACAACTAGTACATTTGAAAGACTTAACTCCGGTATGTGTGATCAAGTGTTTTTTCAGTATTTTTTTGGTGGTATAGCATTTCTCGCATATTTCGCACTTGAAATTGGCTTCTTTCGGCGTTTCTTTCTCCACGATCTCATTAAAAGTTGTTTCAGTTGGTTGGTCAAAATGCTGACCGGAGTTCATCAAGCTCTCAAGCTGTTCGTTAGCAGCCATATTTTGCAAGATGGCAGTGCATTCCTCTTCGGTAGACAACATGCGAAGTAGTTCAGTATCGGTAGGACTGAAATGGTCTACCGGATTCTGCAAAAGTGCGTCGTGCAGATGCTGGTCTGGTTGTTTCAAATCTGGCATAAAGTAAAAATCGTTTTGCAGATTGTACTCACTGTAGTTATCTTGGAAGAAGCATCTGAAAATGAAAACGAATCAGATGATTCAGAAGTTTATTGATAGATGGCCTCGTTACACAATCGCAACACACCTATCAAAAAGGCATCTGGCAATGATCACTGCAAAATTAAGAGGAATGCTTGTTTAAGTTTTCTACTTTGGTTTTCGTTTCACGAGTAACAACAGCGTACCTTGCGAACTATATAAAAACAGGAATCAAAAGTGGACGTAACATCTTATCAAAAAATTCTTTCAAATAACTAAGTTTCTACTATAAACCAAATACGTTTTCTATTCAAAAATATATGGGGAATAGCACGATTGTGATGAAAACTGGAAAATCATGATCTCCAGTGTGATACAACATAAAGTCTTCTATTCGAATATATGTAGTCTACACTCCGTTATGGTGAAAAGGAACAATATATAACATCGATAAAATCGCAAAATTTCTGAAACATTATTGTAATATCTTGGAAATTAAATAAGCACTTTTGAGGAACAAGTCTTTTATTCAGTAAAAAACTAACAGTGGAAAGTACAAACAAAATGGTCCAGAATGAGCACAATAAAAACAATTAATCCAATGTACAGGTTTATATATATATATATATATATATATATATATATATATATATATATATATATATATATATATATATATATACTAAAATGAAATCTATAGTGTCAACAAAACGGCATCTAAAAAAATAGTGAAACCTGGAGATGATACAGCATTAGTATTTATTTATTAAAAGAAGGTACCATCCCGAGGACATGTTCCTCTACTAAAATACGAATATCACATTTAATAAATATGACAGAATGTTATCTACCGTCTTAATTGCCTAACGATGAACTAAATTACTAAGCATCAAGCATTGTTGTTCATATTCGGTAATTTTTAAATTCAGCGTAAAAGATTCGAAAAAAGATTAGAAAACATGCTAAGATATAGCATACATGTCTACTTGATGAATGGATGCTATAATAAGTAGATATACAGACAATTTTCAACATACTTCCGTTCGAGTAATTAATTTATTCGAATACAATAATGGTTCGTCCAAGCATTATTGTATTCGAGCGTCTCTCAGACTAGATATGAAATTCTCAATCATGATAAGTATCACAGTAAACAACAATGCCCTTTTCATTTCTTCATGTCGTAAAATTGATAGTTTGCGATTTGTTTTTCATAAGGGTAAGTATAGAAAAATCATTGAAAAGGACAGAAATTTTTCATGATAGGTAACAATTACCGCTAAGTAGCAGAACACTAGAGAATTATTGGAGTTTTGTTTCCGGTTCAATATATTCACTTTATTTTTAAATTTTGATTTACATATGTCATGGATCCGAACTCTACAAATGTGAACTCAATTGATACACAATGGTTTTATAAAACAACATTCCAGAGTTGAATTTTACGTGAAATATCTTAATAGCTATAATGAATTAAATTAGTTTTCATGAATTAATACATCGAGGTTGAAACGAGTTCATATTGGTCTGAAGATTATCAAGAAGAATCTGCACAATCCAAAATGAACGAAAGATTTGTGGGATGTTTAACTGTCCACCGAACATGTATGTCTTTCCATGAATGTCACCATTCTCTGACATCGATTACATGTATGATCCATTTTATAATGTTCTCTCAAAAGTTCGACAGTGTCGAAGGAGTTTTTGCAACGCCAACAAAAGTGAAGGTGGTGCGCGTTCAGAATATGAAACCTGGCCAAAGACAACTTGCAATTTGAAAACTCACAATATTTGCAATGGAATCTTCTTGATAAATGCAATCTCAAAGATCTGTGTTTCTTAAAACTCATTTTACAATCAAAACACTCTGTCGGGAATCTTACCCTGGAATTCGCGGCATTAGATGTTTCTTTCGGGGCAGCTGGACCTTCATCTATAGTCAAACCAACTTCTGAATCATCCTGGTCTTCAACATTCTTCAGGTATAAGTCTTGTCTCGACTTTAAAACTATGATCTTTTTTTGTAAATATTCATTAACAGGTTTATCTAGTTTTTTATCTGCAGTATCTTCAGTTATGGGTGTTATATTCTCATTTTCTACTATTTCTACATCGTTGTCGCTTGAAGCAGCGGTTTCAATGGCGTTTTTGCTCGCATCTGGAGTCGCATTTTCGATGTTATCTGAAAATTTCAAGTCCAAGTCTTTATGGAACTCCATATGTTCCTGGAATGAATTAATGTCCACGAATATATCGAAACAGATGTCACATGTCAACTTTTCTTTTTTAATACAATCAGATACCTCAGGTGGTTGATTTACCGGTGTTTTTCGGTTAGAAACTCTAACGGTCGGTTTTTTGTCAACATTTTTCTTCGTCAATGTCACAGTAGGACCATTCGATTTTGATGTAGGTTTCGCTTTCTTCGGCCTATTACTTCTTTTTGAAATAATTTTCAGAAGTTTATCTTTTCGTTGATTCACATCACCATCGAAAATCGACCTCACTCTTTTTACACCTCTGGGATCTACATCCAAATTTGATTCTTGTTGGTCGATAGAATTATCCACTGATACTTTATTGAACTTATCCGTTACTTCAGAATTTAAAATATGTTGAGGGCTACATGCTCTCCCCGACTGATTTGTCTCATTGATTTTACCTATTACTTCAGAGTTTATAACATGTTGAGTGGACTTTGCTCTCTCTGACTGATTTGTCTCATTGATTTCATGATTTTCCAGGCTCTTTTGCGGCAAACTAGGATATAAGTTTCTAGAAACAACTATCTTCGATTTTTGTTTTTCAGATTGATAAACTTGTTCCTCCTTCTTATTATGAACTGTTATCTCATGTCTTCTCAATTCGTAACAATCTTCGAATCTACTGTTACATGACACGCATACATATCTGAAGGCGTTCGGAAGATTCATAGGCAAACCAGTTTTTGGAATGAGAGATGGACGTTTAGGGGTGAACGAGTTATGTTGCATTATGTGTTCCATATAACTTTGCGGAGTTGAATGAACCTGCGAACAAACTTTACATTTAAAAGAACAAGTTTTTTCAGGTTCCAATGGTTTATGATCCATAAGTTGTGTGCTATTAGTGAACATGATATCGCAATTTAAACATTTGATCTGGATATTATTGATGGCAGGTAAACTCTTTCCTCCAAAAGAATTTGTTTTAACAGAAGTTGAAGCACTAGGTTTTGGTGCAATTGGTATAAGTTTTTTTTGATGGTGTGTCTGAGCAACAATGGAAGCACGAATAGAAATCTTAGTAACCCTAATATTAGGAATCTTATCTTTCGTTTCGCTATCAGTTATATTCAACGAATCATTCGCTTGTTTTTTTTTTATCGTTCTATTTGATATTATGGGTTGCTCAATGTCCTGTGTATCCGATTCACTTGAAATCTCGACTTCGCTATCTGAATTATTATCTTTCTCTTCCTCGCTATCTTCTTCGTGGACCAATTTATGGACTTTCAAATCTTCTGACGATTTGAATTTTTCGAAACATTTGTAGCAGGTGTAGAAACATCTTGTGCGTGTTTTAGGTACATTATAAAACCCATCTTCGTTCAATAAATGACGAATTTCGTTCAGTCGCACAACACATGGTTTCGTGCACCTGAAAAAAAAACATACTTTAGTAAGGATAAAATATAAAAAAATTGAGACAATTCCCCAGTTATTTTTCTGTATGGAAAATATTGTACTACTCACTAAACGGAAAACATCTACTCAAACTGACAATGATTTTTGTAGAAATATTGTTTCACTTTCGGGCAAAAACATCACACGTTCTAATACATTTTTAATAATAGAATTTAAATATCATTAGACACATGTTGATTCAAAGCTTCTTTCCTAACACACTAACTCCCTTCTTCAACCCAATATCAGTAAGACTAATATAGATTGCATTTGAAAGAATGAAACCTGACAATAAATTTATACATGATATGAAACTACTGCAATAACAAACAAATTGAGAGGGTTGTATTTTTCTAAGTATTTTTTCTGTTCATGTTTGATTAATGGCTTATTTTATAGTTATAATGGAATCTATGATGGCAGAATCACTACGCTCGCGAATGGTTACAATGGCAAAATCACCATCAGCACTAAATTCACTGTCGAGAGAACATTATTGAGCCTTGAAAATAACTAAGCCCAAATCACCAAGCAGTTGCAAAGGCACCAAAATTCACACGTCGATAACGAATGCAGCGAAATCTCTCGGCAAATATTCCAATACTATATGTAAATATACGTATAACAGATAAATCCACTCAATGTTCACAACACAAAATAAAAAAACGAAAGAAAAAACCCATGTGATAATACAAATTTTATTCTCCAGGAGAAACGTCAAATTCAACAATAATATTAGAATTACTATGTGTGGCTATATGACGTTTAAAATAATATTCATCTGCGAAAGTTCTGCTACAAAATTCGCATTTATGTCTAATACCCATATGTCTATTTTTGTAATGATTCCTATATTCCCTCACAGTGTAAAAACCTTTGTTACATTCCTCACATCTATGCCTAAATTGATCCAAGTGACGTAACATGTGTTCTTTAACGTTCTTCTCGTACATAAAAGTTCGAAAACAGAAGTTGCATACAGCTCTGTCTGTATGGAACACGGTATAATGCAAATAGAAATCACTGTTTTTGGCAAACGTTGCGGAACAAACATCACAATTATTTATGTAGCATTTTCCCTTTTCTATGTGCCTGAAGAAAACGAACTTGTTTATGAACAACTGCTCACACCGAAGACATTTATAATGCGGTATATCGATTTCTTCATTGGCTTGTATGTAAATATAATTAGTCGATGTGAAATCCGGCAGTTCGTGTCTTTTCTTCAAAATATTTGCCCTCTGTTTAGAAGTACCGTCATTTTTTTTATTCGACGTCTTCACGACACTAGTCTCGAAGGATTTTCCTTCTTCTTCCTGCTCTGTGTTTTGTAGCATATAACCATGGTCCAATCTGACGACCTCAACATTTTTGGATAATTCTCGTCTTTGTTGATATGAAGCCTGGTCTTCGACTACGACTTCGTTGACACATTGGGAATCGTCCAAAACGTATAACAGCTCATCGGAATCGACGAGATTTTGCTTCGGTATAGAGACTAATTGACCATCATAATTCAAAACAATTTCCTCGATTTCTTCGTCGGCCTCTTCGATTTTATGATTATGCGCATGGCGATGTAGTTCATTTAGAGTGTTGAATGGCACGTTGCATCTACAACAACGGAATATATTTCCGCAAGCATTCCAGTTATGACCCAAGAAATCTTCCTTTTTCCTGAATATGCAGGAACATATGTCACATATGTAATTCTCCTCTAGTTCTTCGATGTTGAGGTTATCGCTTAGATGAAGGAAACATCTGGAAATAAAATGAATCAATGAGTCTGTACAATAATGTCCATATAAGTCTGAAACATATCAAATACAACAAAAACGTATACTATTTTATTACATTAGTTACTTTTTTCGAATACGCTCAATGAATATTTCAAATGTTGCTTTGTACCAGGCGAATCTTTAAGATCTAAAAAATGGACGAGAAATTATAAAATTAATATTATAAAAAATTAATATACAAGAGTAATGATGTATACTCACTTTCAAGCAACCATTACTCGAACTTAACATTAATTTGGGCAAATATACGAGTGTAGCATATACATCTGATGATGCCACATGTATTCGAGAAACAATCGTTGTTTTAACATACTGCGAAAATCACATAACTGAGTTTCAGTTTTATTTACTTGAATTTTCATCAAGTATAAACCCAATCAATTAGTAGTTAACATTCAGCATTACTTCATTAAATTTCCAAGGCCCTTGTTTTATTTAACTTATGAACATTGACTTGAGCAACATGAGAAATTCGAGTCAAATAATACACCGAAAACATGGTATTAGTACAATGCGGAATGCATTTGCAACATTTCAATTTATCACTAATACCATTAGTTACTAAGAACGTGTCAGCATCGTTCAATTCTCCATTTACCAATAAAGATTATTGGTATTGTATAGAAAATTACATATGATAGGTTAGATATATATTCTCTCTAGAACCATTGTTTTTATATTATTGTATATACCAACTTGAAGGAGATTCTTCATTTTTTTGGGGTAATCGAGAAGTTTATTATCTTATCCTGCAATTTACAAAAAGAAAAAACGTTGAACACTTTATGTTATTCCCCCCATCAAAATTATTGTTTGATATTTTCAGTTTTTTCTGATGAGTATACATGCGTATATTTGTAAACAGGTATGGTCACGATGGTTAGATATGAACTTCTTCAGAACTTAATTTAATTTTCACACTGACTGGAGAAATGAGAAAATAAAGTCGTAACTCTGGAATTTCGAAGAGGCGATTTTCTCAAATTTCCCATAAGAAAATATACGAAACAAATGATTTTTTGTGGAAAGTTGAGAACTGAAAATACAAAAAACCAACCATATAAGTTTTTATATATCTATCATACTCGTATCTTTATATATCAGTATTAATTCAGCATTGATAAAGAAGTAGTACTTCGAAACGTCGTCATGCGTATTATTTGTATTAAATTATGAGAAAATTCTAAATATTGTTTCATTTAATATATCTCTATATATGTATTTTACATACTGAATAAGTTTTTAAAATCAATGATACAGTTTCGTCAGTCACGCAAAAACACTGAAAATTTCGAATTTTTTGGAATATGTTAATATTAATGATAGATATCAGGTTTCTTTAGAGGAGGACAAACTTCTTCCATGGTAGCTTAAAAACTATATGTTGACCATATAAAAATTTCCAATTTGTTAATGAAATTTTGAAAAATGTACAACAATGAATATTGAATAGTCTTCCAATACAACATAACGAAATTACCACAATTTTTATGTGCAACGATCAAATCTCGTAAACCTGTTGGCCAACTTAAACTATATCTCTGCACGCAGGTTGAAAAGAGATTTGCAACTATTAAACGTCTATGAATGAGGTACTGGATGCATATAAACTAAAATTCAAACACTTGAACTTTTGATTTGTCTTTATTGACAACATATTTCGTCGTTACAAACGACTTCTCCAGATGCTGACAGAATACTGAAGAGTATTGTGTCTGGACTGGTACAATGACTGGAGTATTCTGCCAGCATCTGAAGAAGTCGTTTTAAACAACGAAACGCGTCATGCTATGTTGTCAATAAAGTACAAATCAAAAGTTTAGGTGTTTGAATTTTAGTTCATATTCAAGTATAATGGATTTACATCAAGTAAACGCCAACTCTATTAAATTACTGGATGATTCACTACAATTCTTCTCTGATTCTCCAATTATCCTCACTGACTAAAAGATGATATGGTCAAACATCAAATAAAATTTGAGAATTTTGCTATTTAATGAAAATTAAAAAATATTCGACATTGAATGAAAAGAAACTAATGAAAATCATGTATTTCATAAAAATTCAGTTTTAATCAAATTAATATATCTTTCAAATCAAATGTTTTATTCAAACAAGCTCATATTGTTTGAATTTCATTTCAATATGTACATCATTTATTATAAATATCAAATATTCCTGCAAATGAACACTAACTCAGAGTGTAGTATCTCAAAACAAAAATTTAATACATTAAAGATAATTAACAGTGATAAATACCTAAACTTATCAAGCCGGAATTATTTTTCATTTCTCATAACTGAATATAAAAAAATTGGTCTATCTATTCACACTGCACAATTTCGTTATGTGAAATAATACCTGAATACGAAGAAGTAAAGAGTTAACTTTAACCCTGAACGTCACTCATAGAATAAACATATATCCACCTATTCCAAAATGGTTGGAGATACTTAATATTACAAAACTCAAGATGAGTTTGAACAGAACAAACAATTTATGTAGTTCGAATATCCATAAAAAAGTTAGCTCATCTGAAATTGTATAAATCGGCAGTACCAGTAGCAATGTTTTTTAATTGTTCATGGTTTGATAATTATATACTGAACAATACACAACAAATCTCATCAACCAACACATAATAAATAAAATTAATGATGCGAATTGACTTCCTATTTAACGGTTGTTGGATAAATGTTAAGAAGTATAAAAGAATAATTTAAACACTTGGATCATTTCTTCAAAATTATATAAATACACTCGACATACACTGCACCAACATGTAATTTTGTGTTATGTTATAACAATATTATAACATCAGTTATATGAAAATGGGTGTTTTTTTTAGAGGTATAGAACTTTAAGTTGGCATTATTGTTGAAGATGGCGACCGATTTAACAGCTGAGAAGTGATTTATTCTCAGTTTGGTTTGGCAATTCATCACTATACGTATCGCGCGAATTTTGTTTAGCGATGAAGCGCACTTCTGGTTGAATGGCTACGTCAACCAACAAAACTGCCGCATTTGGAGTGAAGATAATCTTCAAGTGAATGTAAAAATACCATTACATCCAGAAAAACTGACTGTTTGGTGCGCTTTATGGCTGATGGAATCATTGGTCTGTACTTCTTCAAAAACGATGATGACCAGAACGTTACAGTCAATGGTGATCGGTATAGAGCCATGATTACTAACTTTTTCCTTCCGGAATTGAACAACCATGATGTCCAGAACGTGTGGTTTCAACAAGACGGCGCAACATGTCACAGCTCGTGCCACTATCGATTTATTGAAAGACAAGGCGGTTTGGTGACCGCCTAATTTTACGTTTTAGACCTGTGAATTGGCCTCCAAGATCTTGTGATTTAACACCGCTAGATTACTTTCTGTGGGGCTATGTAAAGTCATTGGTCTATGCGGATAAGCCACAAACGCTTGACCATTTGGAAGGCAATATTCGCCGTGTTATTGCCGATATACGGCCACAAATGTTGGAAAAAGTCATCGAAAAATGGACGTCCAGATTGGACTACATCCGAGCCAGCCGTGGCGGTCATATGCCAGAAATCATATTTAAAATGGAATGCCACAAGATTATCTTCGAATAAAAAAATATTCTTGTCAACCGAATGATCCATCGTTGTTTCATTCCAATTTAAAGTTCTATACCTCTAAAAAAAATACTTGAATCAACTGCACCTTGCTAAAAGAACATCTACTGAAATATCGAAGAGCGTTGGCGTTTACTTGATGTAAATCTATTATAATTGATTATAAACTGAAATTCAAACACTTTTGATTTACACTTTTATTGAAAACATAGCATGACGCGTTTCGTCGTTACAAACGACTTCTTCAGACGCTACTAGAATAGTGACTAACAACAAATGTGTCAAAACAAGTATAAATAGCAAGGGAACTTTAGGTTTCATGAGTCTGGGTTTTAATCAAGATATTCCATTCTGATATATAATTTTATTGCCTGAAAAGATTTAACAATGTTGAATTGTTCAATTGTATCTGTTTCCTAAACAAAGAATTTTTATGCCGATTCAATTTCTACTATTTCCCAAAAATCTTATTGAGTATTTTTCTGTATATTATGTAATGTAACATTTTGAAATTCGTATCGAAACTGTGGTTTTCTGTCGATAAATGGTTAGCATAATTCGAGTTCTTTTTATTATATGTGAAATCGCACGTCAAAAATTACAAACAAAGTAATTGAAGGGTTCAAAAATATGTTCATTTTTGACAACGTAGTGAGAAATTCAATTATAGGAATAAATGGCGAAAAAGGAACTAGTGACCATGCTTATAACCTAAAAGGACACAAAGTGTTTCAATTTCAAGAATACTGAAGCGCCTCATATTCAAGTACTGACAGTTGTCAATTTTCGCTAGGCACTAATACTCAACGGTAATATCTCAAACAATACGAAAAAAAAACAGGTGATCAAAAATTGTGCAGTTCTATGCACATGACTACAGAATGAAACAGTACAGAATACCGAAGAAATTACTCCATATAATCATGAAGAGTAAATGCGCCACAGAGTGGCTAAAAGTGATCCGAAAAGATCTACAACAGATCAATATGAAGAATCTCGAAGATCGCCACTGAGTGTCGCTATAAAATCGCACATGTGAAGTTTAAGCTATAATCAAATCGCCAACCTGGAATAAAATAGACAGATGAAAGGAAGAATGAGCATTCAGAGAGAATGAAACGTTTTTGGGAGGCAAAAGTCCTAAGAATTGCGAATTCAAGTTAAATGGCTCTCTTCATGGGGAACAATAGTAATAATAATAATAATAATAATATTTATATATTATATATATATATATATATATATATATATATATATATATATATATATATATATATATATATATATATATTATATATATATATATATATATATATATATATATATATATATATATATATATATATATATATATATATATATATATTACGATTGTTCCCCATGAGGCGAGCGACTGAACTTGAATACGCAATTATTATGACTTTTGCTTCATCTTTCTCGCCTCCCAAAAACGCTTCATCCTCTCTGAATGTTCTTTCTTCCGTTCATCTGTCCATTTTACTCCAGGTTGAGGATTTGATTTTTGCACAAACTTCACATATGTGATTTTATAGACATTCAGTGCGATCTTCGAGATTTTTTATATTGATCTGTTGTAGATCCTTTTGGAAATCTTTTAGCCACTTTGTTCCGCATTTACTATTCATAATTATATCGAGTAGTTTCTTCGGTATTCTGGACTGTTTCATTCTGCAGACATGTGCATTAGAACATTGCTCGTCGTTATCTGATTTCTTCCGTTATCGATTTGTCTATTGATACAGTTCATTCTGAGGTCTTTTCATCCAAATTCCGTTTCTATTGATTGGCCCGTAAATTTTTCTGAGAATTTTTCGTTCTTGTACTTCTATTTCTCTAATTCTTGATAACCGTCAATAATCATTGTTTCAGATGCGTAGATTGCTTCTGGTAGAATCGTTGTGTTATAATGCCTCAATTTGGCGCCTCCCGAAATGCACTTTTTCGTTATAGTGAGACCATGTTAGTTTGTAGGCCCTTTGGAGCTTGGTAATTCCCTGTTCATTAGCGATTCGTTCGGTTTAAACCTAAGAACACACACACACACACACACATATATATATATATATATATATATATATATATATATATATATATATATATATATATATATATACAACTAGACACCCAATATTGAATTTAAGGAGTGCATAGAATTAAGAATTATACAAATCCCGAAAAATATTTACTATGTGAAATTTTAATAAGATATGCTTGAATTTTCGTGATATGATTAACTCTTGAATTTCAATAATCATAAATTTCGTTTAATGTAGGTAAAAAAAATTAATAATATGTCTTTATTTTCCTACGGGTAGAAAAACACCTAGTTACAGAAAACATTTCCCAATATTCATTTAAAGTTGCACAATGTATAATCAAGTGACATTTAAATAAAAAAAAGTAAATTGAAATCATAAAACAAAATTCTTGGCGAATAAAAAGAAAGAACAAAATAACTAAATGAGCATAATTGTGTAATATTTTAGTATAAAAGGAAAAGAGGACGTGATAACATATTTGTTCATATTGATTCAGTAATACAATAATTTGTATCTAATATTATTATACATATACACTTGTGTGCACATATACAAAAATACGTATATACAAGCTCAGTTCAGTAATATACTATAAATAAGGATTCCAGGAAGATACGGCTGATGGAATTGAATGAATCATTGTTAATATCGCATATGGATAAAACCTTATAGAACAATGAACATACATATATCTGATTGATGATTGTATTAGAATTGGTTCTGTGAATATTAAATGAAAAGAATTTGTTTTATCGTGAACTTAGTCATAGTGTAGGAGGGCACATGGGGTAAATGCAACTCATTCATTATAGTAACTTATTTTTTATTATAAACAGACAAATAAAGGAACAGTTAAAGAAACAATCAATATACTTAGTATATTTTTTATCTGTACAGAAAAATATTCACATATAAGTGCATAAAAAAAAATTAATAAAAAATATCAAATATAATTACGAAGAAACAGTATATACTGTATATACTGTTTCTTCCTTCTTTTTATTTTGTAGAGCATACAAATAATGAGAAAATAAACAGAACTTGAAGATCAAAAATGTGTTAACCGTGTATATTTTCAACTTTGTGACATTAATAGGACATATGGGTCGTTGAAAACTCGTCGTTTTCCCTTTCCCCTTCAAAGTGAAAACGTTTCTTTTACCAGAAACGAAACGCATTATATTCCTGTCTAGACGTACAATTTTCACCTCCTTCAATTAACATTTAAATTATAACTTCAATTAACCTTTAAAAAGTCTGAAATTTAATTTGAATTGTCTGAATCGCATAAGAAACTGAAGAAATCCAATATGTAGTAACATCGGAAAATCGAACAGAAGAGTTTCGTACTAGATAAGAGTTGAGTTGTTGAAATTGAAATCTTCATTTTCAAGTAAACGAATTGAAAGAAATTTAATGTAGTCAAGTTGAGATCTTCTGATATCCATTGAATTGAAATATTTGAAAGGCGGATACTGAAAACTAATATTTTGGAAAACATTAGTGTGATTACTCGGTGTATTCGTCAAAAGTTGAGGCAAAATTTTTAATAGACAGTGTCACATTTAACGCATATACCTTCATCTTATGTCATCATTCACAAGTCAAATAAGAAATTCTCATTTTTGTTGAGTTATACTGGATGTGAGCAGAAGAAAATCATTGGTTCAACTGTTAACAAGCTCGTTAGCAAGACTTAAATGCGATATTTGACTTACAATTCATGATAGAGAGACAGAAAAAAAAGAATTTCGATAAAATACATTTTGTCACAACAAGTAAAGTTTTCTCTTAGTGAAAATAGCAAGAATATTAACTCAATTTTCCGTTCTGACAAGCGAATAAAGTGAAGTAAACACTCCCTCTACAATAAACTCTTTATGGTTTTTCAGATAACTTGAGTGAATATTTTCTTTCCATCAATCAGAAGTATTTTGCCCCGAACAGTTGAAAAAATAGAAAAAAGTTAAAACGAATTGAATCTTCTACATAAAAAAATATAATACTTTTTCACTAATCGATTGTGCATAGAAATCTTAGCTGCCGAAATAGCCGAAAAACTTACTTCTCGTCTGAAGATAAGTTTACAGTTACTCCGTGTTTCTTTAAATGATTTTTCAACAGAGTTCTTGTAATAAATCCCTTCTGACAAATACTACAAACGTGCGGACGTACTCCACTGTGGTACTTCATGTGCGTATTTAGAGCGGCTCTTTGCGCGAATCTCTTGTCGCATGTAGGACACTTATTTGGCTTTTCTCCAGAGTGTACACGTTCGTGTGTTCTCAGCAACTTCTTGCTGGAGAAGTTTTTACCACAATCTTCGCACATGAACGGTTTTTCCCCCGAGTGAGTTCTTCTATGATTTCTCAGGCTGGCGATTTCGGTGAGAACTTTGCCGCACAGATCGCAAACGAAACGTTCATTATCGTGCTCCTTTCTCTGGTGCGTCCTGTAACTCTGTCTTGTCGCGAAAAATTTTGCGCATTGAACGCACTCGTATCCTTTATCCGTCTGTAGCTTGGAAAATTTATTTCTTACTCTTTTAACTTTTTCTTCATTAGACGCTAAGTTGAAGAATCATTTTCGTGTGCCAGCCTGTAATGACTTCGGTATTCGCAACGAAACAGATAAATATTTAAACATTCCGGACACTGTAGTGGAAAACGATTCAAATATTTAATATTGTGATCGGAGATTTGTTTTGAAGAGCTTTCTTCGCAAGCCTTGCAGGCATATTCGTTGATTTTCTTCTCGCATTTGAAACCTCGGTAGTCCGGATCCTCGTCTCTAACACGTTTCTTTAGCTTGGATCTACAAAAAATAACGTATCAACTAAAATTCAAGAAATTGATTACTCACCTAAGAGCGATTAAAGTAGTTAGATTCAAGTGAACATCGCGAATGTCTTCATACGAAGACATTCAAGAACATATGATTCTTGAGACCATTTGGCGACAGAAGTTGACTTGAGTCGCAAATCTAAATCAAATTCACACCATGTTTTATATGAACAAATGCATACAAACAATGCAGTTATAGTTATAAATTCGGTAAACCTGAATGATTAAAAAAGTAGGTGTGCTTAACCATCAATCAATGATAATTAATGAATTTGTACATTCAACAATGAAGATTAATTCTGAATCAACCTTGAATCTTCATTATGAGCGTACTAATCTAAATAACCGAAAAATTAATTTTGATTGAAGGATATTCCATCCAAAACATTTCGGCAGAGGTTAGTTTCCTCTCATACAATTAGGCTTACTGAAAGCGAAAAAACTGATGTCTACTAATTTAGTCTATGTTTATAAAATGACTACGTAAATTTCAAGTCCCAGTTATATGATAACTTGATGTATTATCATACGTTTTCTACTCTAGAGAAAGTTTTACCAAATTCAAATGAACGGTCTATACTTAGCACAAATAACGCTTATTATTGAAACAAATACGTTTACTACGTAAAAAGAGCAAAGCAATAAATAAACCTAAATTGTCAGATAAAATCGAGAACCTAATGACGTCCCTTGATGTACAAAACTTCAGATACAACGATTACACAACCAGAATTGATTACTTTATATGCAGACGTGATCGTTAAAACTTATACCAAACATGTCACTATACCCAGAATAATTTTTCCCCATTTTCATAATTGCCTGATGCACTCTTTCTCTGGGTTTTAGTTTCATTATCGAAATCTATATTCTGCATCAAAATATACAGCTGAAATCTTTCAATATCTAAAAAATTGAATGTCAATATCAACATCTGTTATTACTTGAAATGATCAATATATTAAATAAAAAACACTTTGGCTTGTTTTCATAAAATTTATAATGAATTCTTGACAATTGATTCGAGGTGTTACCCCATTTTCAAAAGTTACACCAGTTTAACTTTTTAAAATGGGGTAACACCCCGAAACAATTATTGTCAAGTAACATTATAAATTTTGTGACCCCAAGTCACAATGACCAAGTGAAACAATTTTTCACCAAGAGATCAGCGAACATGCAATCAACATTATTGAAATGATTACTTAGAACAGGGCTGTCCAATTGTTGGTCTGCGGGCTTCATGCGGCCCCTGGTTCAATATGTTGTGGCCCCCGGAAGGTTATTAGACTAAAATGCATGGATATTTTTTAAACGCCGTTTTTCTCGTGAAAAACGCTTGAAAATATTAATTTATCACTTTGGCCTTTTGCTATTTGTTAGTGGCCACTATCACTGTGGTCGCAACCACATCAAAGGTTTGATTTATGGCCCTTGAGGTTTCACAAGTTCAAAATTCCTCAAAATTCAGTCCACCAAAGAACTGAAAAGAAGCTGCAAATGCAGATGAAAACATTCAGCAAATATCACGATAAAGAACTACCTTTGTAACTTAAAAACTGTATTTATTCTTATTTCATATTGTATATTATAAAACTAACTACAAATAATATTTTAAGTATAATTCAAGATATTCCATGAGTTCGAAGATGCTTTTTCATCAATGTTCTGGTAACGAAACCCTTATTGCAAACCTCGCATATGTAAGGCCTTTCACCAGAATGGTACCTCATGTGAACCGTCAAAGTACTTTTTTGTGTGAAACTTTTGAAACACAGTTCGCAAGTGTACGGCTTATCGCTTGAATGGACCCTTTGATGAACTGCCAGAAATTTTCTGGCCGAAAAATTTCTTCCGCATTCGTAGCACTGGAAGGGTCTGACACCGCTGTGGCTCTTCATGTGAATCTCTAAGCTAAGAGCGGACGGTACATCCTGCGAACAGACGTTACAGGTATAACGTTTGTCCCTGTGCCGTATACTTCTGTGTTTTCCGAGGCCCTTCCTGGTAGTAAAACGTCTAGCGCAAAATTCGCAACCGTAGCCCTCATCAGGTCCCACAACGTGATTGGCCGGCGGAGGCTTACCATTTTGTTCTTCGTGCATTGGTTTAATCTGTACGTCCTCTGACGTAGGCGCCTCGTGGCAAGATTTGTAATGATACAAAAACTCACAATTGTAGGAAAATCTCTCTTCGCATTGGGGACACTTAAGCTTAATCAGACAATCATCTTCCTCTTCAGTCTTTGTTATTTCAGTTCCTTCGTCGTCGGAATCTGAGATTTCCTGTACGTCATCTTCATTGCGTCCGTTCGTATGGTCGTTATGAATCCTTCCGTATCTGAAACAACATGATTTACTGAAATTTTGTTCGATCAACGGTTTACACACACCTACAATGTTGACTACCAAGACAATCATGCTGAGCTCAAGAAAGTAGAAGCGCCCTAATATACGTAAATTTCCTGTAAAACTGGTTACATACGGCGAAAATTTGACGTCATACACTGTCTAATTCCCTGAAAAAATAGCAAGTGCATTACTTGTTCTAGTATTGCCGATTCTGCGTGCGTGTTCGACTCTCAAACGGAGCATGCGCGTTCTTGTTGATCATGCGAAATTGACAATTATACTTGGGCATGCGCGTCTGACCAACATGTAACCCAAGTGCACATAATATTCAACTTTCAAAAGAAAATTCTTAATATTGTTTTAATTGCATATTATTTTCGAATAATCGGAAAAAATAAATCGAAGCACGGATTAGCTCCTGTTATATTTCTTTTCGTGAGGTTGATGCTCCAAACTTCTAGGAGTCTGAGAGTATAAAAGTGGAATTGAAGGTTTCGCTTACTTTTGTGTTTACGAAAATGCTGATCAATTTTTAAATTCCAGATGATGACACAATTGCATTCATCTGTTGTTAAAATTGGAGAAAAATCCGTTCAAGAACACAAACACTAATACCTGATACATAAATGTAAATGATAAATAAATCGTAGAATGAAAAACTATTTTTTTGATTCTCATGAGCATAGCCTTCTCAATGAACATTCTTATACTTACCTTTTAAGCCGATTGATATTTAAATGTGTCTATTTGAAAGAAGAAAAACAACTGTTCGAATTAATTTGAGACATTTACTCTAATGTATTGATCGAAAATGTACGTCCAATGTAAATGAAATGAACCTAATATTATCTGAAAATCTAATATAATCAATAATACCATTCAAGTTTGAAGAGATTGTTCTTTGATACCAATTGCTATTTGGAAATAAAATTGGTAAATTTGGAAAAATTTTTCAATAGTGTTGGCGTTTACTTGATGTCAAGCCATTATAATTGAATATAAACTTAAATTCAAACACTTGAACTTTTGATTTACACTTTATTGACTGCATAGCATCATGCGTTTGGTCGTTACAAACGACGATGAACATCTGAAGAAGTCATGCTATGTGTCAATAAAGTGTAAATCAAAAGTTCATTTGAATCTTGAACTTTCTTCTTTTTATGATAACCCCTCTTCAAAAGTTGTTAATTGAATACTATAAAGATTATTTTCAGAATTGACCGCTGTAGGGGTTCAGTTACCTGTTATTATGTAATAGATCTATCAAAGGTCTTCGAATTACATATAATTGCGATCAAAAAGTGAGAATAACACTTTTCCAATAAGAGACATATTTGAATCGCATTCGGGACACTACTTAAGATTTAATCAAACAAGAAAAAACAGGAATTAGCGCACATTCCAAAAAGATTAAGTCCTTTGTTCACTTTTCAGATATTTGTTTACTTGTCAAAGAAAACGAATATTCGTAAAGAGATGTTTTTATATCTCAACCTTGTTATCTATGTTGAGTTCATCGTAAAGAAACTAATTATCAGAATCCAAGTACATGAAAACATTATAGGACAAATGTTGATTCTTTATGAATTTTGCTCAATAAATAATAATTAGTAAAACGTATAAATAATTAAGTATTGGTGTCGTAATCGTATATATAAAGGCTGTTCCAAAACTAAAGCAAGGTTTGAATTACATAGAAAATATACTTCTTAGACTTTCGATTGTGGGTGTTTCATTGAATCATAAAGTACATAAGAAGTTTGTCGGAATTTGCTATGACCGTTGTGCATAAATGAAGCTGAATTTCATTGATGAAGCGTTTAATCTACCCCTTTAATGCACGCGTGGTTGTGGGCTCGTTGAGACAGACCTGTGATTTTGAACAATCCCATAAAAAGGAATCTAATGGTGTTAAATCGCACAATCTAGGGGGCCAACTCTGATCACCGACAATATCTCATGCAGTAATTGAAATGTTTCACGGGCTGTATGGCATGTGGCAGTCTTGTTGAAACGGCTTATTGACCTCATTAATACAATCCAATTTCGGCAAAAAGAACTGTGTTCTCTGCCGCGTAAACGGCGACAAATTTAAATCCTATATTTATTTTGGGAAAGCCTTTATTAGCAAGGCTTGAAATATGAACATTATTGAGAGAGAAATGTATCGAAGTACATATATATATTTACATGTTTCCCTACCCTATCAATTTTAATTGTACTAATAATTCAGTATCTATATGTTTAATAATACCTCTTAATCTAGAAAACTTCGCCTTTTAGTTGCAATCTATTGAGTTCTTTATTATCCTAATGAAGTTCTAATTGAATATGTCGAATAGTAGTTGCTTCTTTCTACAGAGTAGTGAGTTATTTCCCTGTTCAGAATTGCACATATCTCATATTCAGCTGATAAAAGCATACGTTACATAGAATCAACTCGTGTGTTGTCGATTCAGGTCTCCTAAAATATTGCTATTATCTTACAGTCCGTATTTATAAAGACTGAGTGCTAAATAGCACTTCGAAAAATTGAAAACAAGGTGTACATATCACCACGTGAAGACACTAGGCAGTTGTTTTTGAGATATATGTAGTGAAACTTCCGAATTAAAAACCTAGCGCTTATCACTTACCTACTCTTGTAACGCTTCAAAAAACACTTAAGTGAGTACATGAATCGTAATGGAATAATGAAACAGAAAATTGTCATTCTTAGAGAGCAGTAATGCAACAAAATTCACCCACCAAAGCAAGAACACATGCATATTCGAAAAGAAATTAAACACAACTCATCGTAACCACAATTTATTGGTAATATAATCAAAGTTATCTTTCAGTTACTTCAAATTGCAGTTAATGTGAGCAAAAAACAATATTCATGTTTATATGTAACAGGTAAGATCTCGTGTTTTTATATTCATAAAACTCATAAGTTTACACGCTAACATATCAATGTTCGATCAATAATCGATTTAAAATAATTGAAAATAATTTTTTCAACGATCAAATACATTCAATGATAAAAATTGACAAAGTTAAGATATTGACTTAACTCTTTATCAAAAATTGATAAAGAGTTGACTATTTTCTAAATACTTTTGATAATGACAATAACAAAAATGGATAATAACAACCCGAATTTATGTCGATTGGGGAATCTTTTTTATTTCTCAATGGAATGAAGTTTAGTGCGCTTATTATTTGAATATATATTGGAAAAAATGTTACATGATATGTGGCATGAAAAATGTCACATATCATTTTTGATATAACAACAAATACTAGTTACAAACATTTGAATCAAGTAATCCATCATTCAGAAATAATAATTACAGATTCCATTATTGCATTCCATAAAAAAAAGTTAACTGAATAAAAATTTATTGAATACAGCAGAAAATCCATCGAATTTATTTTGAGTATCGGGTGTTTCGAGTTAGTTAAAACATTGAACTACCTTCATATAAATGTAGAAAAATCAACAAATCTGATTTAATCTTTATACTAAACCATCTCGTTGAAAAACTTATTTTCGACATGAATCTGGGAGAAATTTTAGTTTTGCACATTAAAAAAATTCTGATGCCTAAAACTATCACAAGATAATAGGAAAAATGAATAAGAATACTGAATCATAAAGCTCTTAAAATGTATTCAGAGTTTGTATTTCTCCTATTATTGATAAAAAAAATAAATAAAAAGTGACATCGATGTAATGATCATTCGAGTCTGCAATCAAAATGAAAGTTATATCACTTGAGTGAAGTAAGCCCTCCAGTGCTAATTTTCAAAACCGTATTGACATATGACGGAAAAATAAAATGGAAAGTAAGTGAAAAGAACCTAGAATGAAATGAACTAAGTTAAAAGGAGAGAGACATAAAAGAGAACATGATGAAGAAAAATGAATCAGCATTTTTCTCCACCTTGTTCTCTTCATCAACACAAAAGGAAGACCAAAACGTTGTATGAAACGAAGACAAGTACATATACATAATTACAATATGTAATTTCACATTACATAAAATAAGTTTTCAATATCTTCCATTTCTACCAATTAATATTTACACAATACAAAAATAATTAGGTAGTAAATCAGGAAAAACAATTATCGACAAAAAAAGGAAAAATCAATATAGTTAATTGTTCAGAAAAGTTCAAAAAATTAGTTATTAAAAAAGGAGGCTAGCCTTCCAGCTTCGGTCACTCTCAGAGTACCGCTTGACGTTTTTTGAAAGATATTGATCCGCAACAAGCAACCGGGATGCTACAGTTCTCCAAAAAACTTAACTGAAAAGGACTGTCTAAAAGTAGTTTTGAAGCATTCTCTCTTTAAGTTTCAGCGAATGAGCACTAAGTGTGAATATATCAACTGAACCGAGTTAATTCATGACCTAAAGTGCCTTCTCTATCCTCTCTTTCAATCTATCCATTTCGGCGAAAAGTAGAAAACGATGCTCATCGATTAGGTCTATCGATACCCGCAGGCATGCTAGTGGTCATTCCCTGAACACTTTCAAGATCTTGGTTGATTGCACGACCACTTGAGGTATTAAGATCTTGGTGCTGCACTAGCACAGGGCATCAAATGGAGAAATCACATTCCGTCAACGGTGAAATATATGACTTACAAATCATATAAGCAGTCTGAAACGAGAGCCGTTTAATTCGAGATCTAAAAACCGAAAAGCCTTCTAAAAGAAAAGATCGTTTAAAGCCGAGGTCTGTCTGTGTAACGACCGACTTCTGAACCATTGATGAATATATGGAAGATTTGGATTATTATTGATTGGGTTACTGATGTTCAGAGAAAGCCACATAAGCCACGTTCCATTCAGAGATGGTTGATATATTAGTAGCATCATAGTAAATTAGAGTATTACATTTACAATTGAGCAATTTTCGAATGTCAAATGTATAAACAAGAAACAGAAAAAGACCTATTACAATACCTTGGGGGACCCCACTCAACACTATAAACACGCCTGAACAACTATAGCACATTTTCAAAAGTGAAAATAATTAATACCTAACCACATGTGTTCATCAGTCAATGATTTTTTCAGGTTTCTGATTCCAGTATATGCGAATGTATACGCCCACTAGAGAACTTCCAAATTAGTTTAATAACACGCAGATTTTTGGGTGGACATACAGAAATATCCTTGAAATATGACTTAATCCGTTCGAATTAGATGATTAATAATTGAATTGCAAACGTTCATAATATTATTTGAATAATTACAAGCAATTACACAGCACGAACAAAAATAAGGAACTCAGTTTATGGTGTACACAGCCAAATTGATCGATTCGCAATATTATAAATATAATCAATTGTTATAATTGGTGGAAAAAAATTAAATACGTAGAGATATCATTTCAAAATGGAATTTTCATTTCCAACTTTAGTATCATATTTATTTGATTATATGTATTGAGTTACATTGTCAATATAATATATAACTAAAAATTTCTTTATATTTCTGAAAAGCCGAATAAACCCACTTGCAAATATCTCAAGATGTCGTAATCTAGGGAAATAAAAATGCTATTTTTCATTATAAATTTCCAAGACAGAGACTTAATATTCTAAAGATCTTTAGACTCAAATTTATATATTCGCCAAAATTCTCCCAAATTCACGAATTCTGTGCTTAATTGATAACATTATGCAATTTTGCATGCGTATGGACTAGAGACTTAGTGGCAAAAGATTTTGAACAAATCAAACACTGATACGGCCTTGCCGTCTCATGAACACACTTCATGTGCCTCAAAAGTGGCGCCCTTTGTGTGAAAGCTTTGCCGCATTTAGAACAAATGTGTGGCTTTTCCTTCGTGTGGGTAACTAGATGATCTTGCAGGTGATGGTTTCTGCCGAACCTTTTCCCGCAAATGTCACAAGGGAAAGGCTTGTCGTTCGTGTGGGTTCTAAGATGATTCCTGAAAGAATTCGGCGTTGCCAGGCTTTTTCCGCACATATCGCACACGTAAAAGTGTCTCATTCCGTAATGAATATTCTTAATGTGCAACATCAAGGTCTTTTTACAGGAGAAAAGTTTATCACAGAAGGTACAGGGATATTTAGGCTTCACATACGTGTCGTCGTGTTTCACCATGACATGTTCCTTTAAGGTTTGTTCATTGTTGAAGGCTTTTTCGCATACATCGCACTTATAAATGAAACCCTCGTGTTTGGTTTTGATATGTCTGTTCAAATCGCCTTCGTATGTATACTGTTTTCCGCAATTACTACATTCTAATCTGGAGACATCTTGGGCGTGCGCGTTGTCTAGGTGCTCCTTAAACTCTTCATCCTTGGTGTATATTTTCCCACATATACTACAACTGAATTCATTTAGTTCAGCATCTTTGTGGAAATGAATTTTCAGGAGATAATTGAACGTAAACCGACGATTGCAAATTTTACAGGGTATTTTTTTAGGGTCGTCCTTTCTGTAGCGTTTTTTCTTGGGCGGGGCGTATTTCGACAAAATTATTTTCTTCAGGCCACCACTGCAGATGTCTTTATTGTTTTGCATCTTTTTTACTTCACTAGATTCTTGCAATTCTGGAGTTAAGACAATTGTTTCGTTTTTTTTGGGCCTTCTCGTTGATTTGTTAGATTTTTTATTTGGTTTAATCTTGACATTCCCCTTTTCCATTTTCCTAAAAAGATGACAGATTAAGATCGACAGTTCGATATACAACAAAACATCAGGAACTCCTAAGTTCAGTACGAAATTACCTATCAATGTTTCTATTATTTTCTTGGCATTCACTGCCCATAAGAATTTTGGAAAACTTAATATCTGGTATTGAACAAATATATTCCCACGGCTTACAATGCAATACGACTGCACTGGTATAGTTTACTAGCTCGCTGAGGAAAAAACACATGTTGCCGGTTAAAAAGTTCAATTAGATTACAGAATCAAATTACCTTTGGAGGTATAACAATATAACACTTGGCTGGATTCCACTAAGAAAATATTTATTTTCTTGACATATGTTTTGGACTGCTCACGCATTGTCAAAAGTTTATGGAAATTATACTACTATAATTTTGATTGTTAAATGGGGGTACAACACTTTTGTTCTTCATTCGTTATTTATACATGGAAGTTTCCAATTCACCTTAGTATTTTCATATACTAGCTCAGAAAAAATGTTTTCTTCTTTGAAAACCAAGCGGAAGAGTTTTGTAGCTATTGTTTTGTGCATCAATGTCAAAGTTCTTCCTTTAGAGTATAAAATTATTATAGTGAACAATTATAATGCCATTCTGATTGAACATTCAAATTAACAGCTTCTTTTCAAATGGTTTCCTCGAGATTGCATGAAAAAAATTAATGTTGTATTGTTTTTTGTATCACATTTCGCAACACATTCTGCGAAAAATTGTCTCATTCCAGTACCAGTATATATCACAATCATACACAGAATTTCTGGTTGCAAGATCATCTCTACGTAAACGGCTCCCTATCCGATTCCTAACACGTTCAATACAAATTTTGAAAAAGAATATACTCTGAAGATTATGGGAAGATACTAAGTAACTATTCCAGAAGTTTGAGTCTCGTAATATCATTTATACCGCTCGAATCATATCTAAAAATTTTACAAAATGTCCTACAACTCAGGTAAATCGGAACACTTCCGATGTGCACATGACTGCGGTGGTATATTAGTTTGAAATTATGAGTTGTCAACATCATGTAGTTGTCAATTCTCTGATTTTATATTTCTCACGTCACACACGTGATTCTGGAAGTAACTATTTTGACTACTCAATATCCTTCAGCACTACAAAAAAGAAAATGGTCACATGTACTGTATGTATGTGCACGACTGACTTCTATTCAAATTGCTTGAAGCAGGAATCCCAAACGCCATGGTTCAACTCAAAGCGTCTTTCCAACCACAGGGACACTTCAGTTCTCACTCTACGGAACGAATGATGGAAACAAGACTATCTGAAGGCTGGGTGCTATGAACTGCTTTACAAGCTCTTCACCAGGGACGTGTCGAAGACACATGGTGCCCTCTACGCCGACGACACTGCCATACGCACCATGTGCTCCTCACCTAGTGGCGCGAAGACTGCACCTGGCCGTGGACAGCTTCTGAGAGTGGTTCGCGATCTGGTGTGTTTCCATGAACAACAAGTTTCCTGAGCAAGCGAAGACACCGTTCAGATAGAGAATTCAACTGAACGGTAGCCTGATCTCCTGGACAGATAAGTTGAAATACCTGGGAGTCATCATAGATCGAAGGCTAACGTCGAAGTCCCATATTGACCACTGCACGACCAGAGTCAAAGCAATCGCAAAGCTAGCTTATCAACAAGCGAAGCAAGCTCAGAGCTGCAACGAAGAACCGTATAAGACGATCATTCTTCTAACCATGACCAATGCCTCAACAGTTTGGAGTAATGCAGCCAGAAGTCGTACTGAAAAGTTTGAAACGGTCCAAAATAAAACCATATACATGGCCATCGACGCCCCCTGGTATGTGATAAACTATCAGATTCAGAGAGACCCCGAATGCCGAGTGTTAGGGGTACAATCTGCAGCGAACATGTTCGCAGACCTTCCAGCTAATCCGAACCCCCCTGTCGCCTCCCTAGTAGACTAGGAAGAAGATCGGGACTAATTTTAAGTCAAATAACTGAAAGTCGTATTGTATTGATTTTTTTTTTATAACTTAAGCCTTATCCTAATCGAACCATGACTTAGGACACTACCAGTGTCACGATTATCATTTTGTATTAGTTACATTTATTACATTAGTTACATTATTAGTACTCAATAAAAATTATGTCAAAATCAAAAGTGCATTGTTTAAGGACCGTTGTGTCCTATATTGTGCACTCCAGAGTATTTGAATTATATTTTGCTTCATGTTCACAGCTGGTCGCATCAGTCTTCTACTACGGCCTTAATTTCTGCCGCAACAATAACATTTATGCACATTGCAATACACCACCAATGTTAACAATACATCACCAATTTAAAATGAAATATATTTTTGGTCTAAACAAGAAATAAGTTATTTTTCTAAGGGATGGCTACTTTTGTGGGGCACTTACTGAAATTAGTTTTTCCCTTGAGCGATCAATAGAAACTCATCGCATACAGCTAGTGAATTACACATTCTCTGAAACTAAACCCTAAAATAATAAAAATTTCAAAAATAACTTCTGAATCAAATGAAAAGTTACGGTATAGTCTGAAATATCTTCGACAAGTGCCATTTATGTGAAGCAAAAATTTCTATATTTCGTGTAATAGTTTTAGTATATGCTATGTAGGTAAATATATCAAAATTGAGTAGAAAGAAAAATGGCCCATACCTATGTAAATATCTTAAAAACTGTCCTATTACATAAACACAAAATAACTCAAAAACCTGATGATTGAGTTTGAAAAAAGAAGAATGAAGCACAGTTAATTAATATTTATATATTTTAATACAAATAAATTATCTTTATATACTTGAAAGGCTTCTGAATTGTAGTAGCTATAAGAATACATCATGACAACGAATTGCAACCTTTCTTTTCATAAATCATTTTTCAATTGCATTATATTTCGAAAAACATACAACCAACTCTCAGTCGATGAGTGGAACTAAATCCAAATTAAAGGGAACTCATCAATTAGACTGTTCTAATCAAAATCAATCCTAAACAACCTCAGTTAAAATTATAAAAATAATGTCTCTTCAAATTTTGTACATTCTATTTTAATATAATCTCAATGCAATTAAAAAATAAACTAATATTGAAAATTTATAAATTTTCGGAAATAAAAATATAACACATATAATGCATAATGAACATTGCAAATCGTATTGCAAAATAACACGATAGAGTTTGCTTTAATTACGAGAGGTGTTGAAAATCACTATAAATTGTACATCTTATAGTACACTACACACTACTCGTGACCATTCGGAATTGGAATCCATCTTCCAGTGGAAGTCAATTATTAAAGTCCACTAAATATCAAATTCACTACTTCGAGCGTCATTTAAATATTACAGATTTAAAACATCTTCAACCCAGATTTCAAACTTGTTACAATTTAGTTCTGTTACCGATATATATAGCGATAATTAGCAACAGCCATGCCAGAAAAACGTCATATTTTGATGCAATGTAACCAGAGAGACGGCGTAAATATTGAACATCCGTGATTTGCAGATCAATAAAAATAATGGATATGCAATGTTGACCATGTATCCTTTTTAGATAATAGTGAGTGGAATTAAAAAACAAACAGTAAAACAAGAATTTCGAGTAGATTGAGGTCATTAGGAGAGAACCATCCAAAACTGGATACAATAATTTTCAACGAATGTGCGCATCTTACTTCAATTTGATAACAAATACATGAAACACACTACATATGTGAAAACTTATATTAAGTTTTACATCATTTTCCTTAGCGAACGAATTACTTAGCGAACTAGTAAGTGATAAATTTTATATTCAGTATCTATTGTTAATTTTTATTAACAATAGATCATTATTCAGTTTTGACGTATTTTGTTTTTTATTTACTTAACGCTGTGGTACTATACGGTTTTAGATTCATCTTGTAGTAAATTTTGTTACATACATGAAACAACATATATATTTTTCAGGTAAATCCTAATATAAAGCCATGAAAATCGATGTTAGAAGTAGTAGATGCAGAAATGAGCTATAAAATGGAGTCCAAAAGTTATTTCAAATCAATAAGCTTTGGTCTATTCTAACGAATGTTTAACGAAGAAGAAAATTAATTTGTTTATATTGTTTTGGCTATAGAAAGTCATTTACTCGGAATAACCTACAAAGATTTCAGTAGATTTACATATTAAAAGGCAGATCTGAATGAAATAACTCATAATTTAGGTTATATTATAGAAAAAACTTAACTTAAAACGTGGGTTCCTGAACTCTAACCATGGACAAGAAAGGGATATGTAAATATACAAGAATTGTTACAGAGTATCAAATAGGAAAAATGTTTCGAGACGCTTACGACAAAACTGCAACGAAGTACAGTGTCTTGTTGAGATTTAGGAAAACGGGAATCTATTCCGTAGAAATGTAGTCGCATAAATTTGCAGCTTGCTTTACAACAGAAACAGATAAAGCTGCAGAGTTTTGCATTGCGGATACTTCTACTCATGAGAAGGTGGATTAACCAAGTGACGTTTCAAAAGCAGTCATATTATAAAGCACCAGCAGAGTGTACATAAACTGTTCTAACTAATCAAGAAAGTGCAACCAAAGTTGCTATTTTACTCTCGACGAATTGCTTACACGTATTTAATAGGTATACATTAACAAATTTTACAATTCCGTAACTAATACCTGTACCCTAAAGTTCGAGAAAACCTTCAAATCGCATAGAAAAGGATAAATTGCGAGAGTAAATAGAAAACAAATAAAAAAATAGGAAATGAAATATTCAAATTGGCACAGGTTCGAAAATAACTAAGATACGAAAGACCAAGAAGTTTGTTCAATCTTCAATGAACAATGTGATTGTCGATGACAATCACATTGTGGGTAGAAGAAATTCCATTTGAATGCTATGAATATACAAAATTGAAAAAAGCTTAGGTTTAATGTATAAAATGCTTGAAATTCACGACTTGTGAAAAATTTTCATCATGTAAAAAATGTTAAACGGGAAAAAAGCAGATACTGTATCCCGTTAATGCCAAGTACTGGGCTAAAAGCAGAAAAATAAGAGCTTCTGATGTGTTGTTGAAAGTCCACTTCCGTTTTTATTCATTTTGATGTTACATGGGATAATCAAATTTTTAGATGAAATTTGATTTTACTTATACCTTTTATAGTTTTATTTCGTTATATAGTTTCTGTTGAGTGCCTAATTTTGGACGGTTCTCTCGTAAGTCTTCACCATCTTGGTGATTGAAATTTTGTTAAATGGTCAAGATAATGCCATTGATATTGCGGTTTGCCTTGATCTCTCTATACATCAATTCGAAATGACGTTTGTACTGAACAACTGGTAATAATTATTGCAGGTTAATCTTCACGCCGAACCCAACGGCTTACCGTGCACTTTAGAATGCGTCTTGAGCAACGATTTCGTCGCGAACGCCTTCGAACACATAGGACATTGAAAAGGCCTCTCCGTGCCATGCACCGACTTAATATGTGTTATCAGAGGTGTCCTCTGCGTAAAACCCTTCCCACACTTTGTGCAGATGTGTGGCCTTTGCTTGGTGTGTATCCTCAAATGATCTTGTCGCGTACTACTTTTAGCGAACCTTTTGCCGCATATCTCGCACCCGAACGGTTTTTCCTCGGAATGCGTCCTCATGTGCAACCGCAAGGAATACTGTGTAGACAAACTTTTCCCGCATATCTCGCAAATGTGTCGAACGCCGTTATGAAAGCTTTCCACGTGAACAGTTAGACTCCTCTTGCACGAAAACACTTTATCACACTGGGAGCATGGAACGCTAGGCGGTATGTAGCTGTCGTCGTGCTGCATCACATGCTTCTTCAAATACATGTCGCTGTAGAAGTCCTTGAAACATATATCGCATTTATAGACCAACCCGTGGTGTTTAGTCTGCACGTGTTGGACCAATTCCTTTTCGGATCTATACGATTTGTCACAGTAGGTACATTGGTGCCTAAAATTACTCCTGATGTGATTGTAATTCATGTGATTCTCTAGATACTTGTCTGTTTTGAAGGATCTCTCGCAAAGGGTACACTTGAATTCTTTGGTCGTTATGTGCGTTTGGGAATGCACCTTCAATTGGTACTTACATGCGAACGTTTTCTGGCATACTTCGCACGTAAACTTTTTGTCGGCGTGGTACTGTTTAATATGTTTCCTTCTGGCGTTGGTCGAGGGAAATTGTCTCCCGCAACACACGAGCAAATCGTCGCCTTCTTCTAGTGATACTTGCATTATGGACTCCAACGATCTGGAAATATTTTAAATGCTAGAACTAGATAGCCAATTAGCTGGTGTTAGATACAGCTATATACTACCAAATCAGCTTGCGACAAAAGGGATTAACACACATCAAAGGGAAGGACTTGAATTGAATACTTCTGGAAATTGTATTTTTCGATAGTGTGAACTGATTTTCCAATTTTCATTGATACCTACCGTACCAGACTACTACTTATACCAGAATGGAACAATAATTGGAAAACCGTTAATAGAAATGATAACAAAGTGATTCGTCATCATGTAAGTACATAAGTAGCAATAATACGAGAAAATCTAGAAAACAACATTCACGAAATGCTTAAATTAAGATTCCACATTAAGAATTCTGCGTGCATTTTTTTGATTATGTTAGCATAGATGATTTGCACTAATTTTGTCTCTATGTGACCTTATACTTAACTTTTTCTAAAAAACTCTTTACTCCCAAGAATATTATTGATGTGCATTTCTAGATCAGCTCAGTACACGAGTACGGAAAATGTTTCATTTTCCTGATCATGGTATTCATCGCGTCTGCAATCAAGATACTACTTTAAACGTTCTAGTTTACTAAGAGTCTGCAATTAAGATACTACTTTAAACGTACTAACACTAGGTAGTTAGTGTTAGGAATTTACTTTTCTGGTAGTTCTTTCGTTTACATGATTTACCAGCTGTGATCCTAGATTTTCATATATTTTCTTTGATTTGAACGCTTACGGCTGTTACTTGATGTCAATCCATTTCAAATATAAAATGGTTGAAAAAACTACTTCTTTCTATATTCAACAACAGTTCTGACGTATGTTTTACTATAACAACGAGTTCTTCGAACTCACAAAATATTAAAACTAGGCAAAGTCTTTTTTATTCAATTTATTAAACCAAGTTTGACCAAGAGTTCAGGAAATTTCCAATCAATTTTATTTGAAAAATGCACTCTAACATTACTTTTAGATATTACAAACATTGAATAGGTACTCAATTTGCTGAAATATCTAGTTGGATAATCCTCGAAACACAGATAATCAGAGAATAAGTAGTAATATTTACTTCTAGCTGGTCATTTACTAACTTTCCGGAGGTTTTATAGTTCTAATATTTATATTGTTTCGTTATATTAAAGAAGAAAAAGTAATAAAATGACGTTAAAATAGAAGTTACCTCTTTCCATTACTCCTTTTTCTCGTGATGTTTAGTTGCAGCAATTTGAGGAAATTACATAGCAGATTCAAAGGATAGAGAGAAGCCCCCTCCCGAGAAATCATACAGATTTATGACTTAATGAGTGTCTCATTGCATCAAAATAGAGCTACAGAGATTACTCTGGAGAGTTAGTTAACTTAAATCTTGACTATCTTCTTAAATCTTCGGCTAATTTCTTGATTTTTAGAAATGAGGTTTTGTGTAATGTGAATTATAAGTTGTTATTTAGGCGCCTTGAGCCTAAACTGGAATATTCTGCAGATATCCTCAATGAAAACAAAATTAATACGGACAATTCTTTTGACATTTTAAACTTATATCTTAGCTTTAAATTTCTCTATATCTTGAGGTTAACTTTACTGCAACGATATGGTGTTGTCCTTGAAGTAGGTGACCTCAAGGTTCTTTGCCGTTGTAGTATTGTTTCATCAATGTCGGGAGTAGATTTGTAATTGTAGGTATCTCAAGTAGTAGGTAGCGAAATTCCGGTATCACTAAGAAGTTAGGTACCCAAATTCCAGTACGTAGTGGAACTCAAAACACAAATGTTTTACACTCATCGTAACAGGTTGTCATCAGAATTGTTCTTATAAGACCGTCCTGCTCATAGCCAACATGTACGTATTAGTCATGAAAAAGATATACAGGGTTACATCGCAACTAAGATATCCGTTGTTTAATACACGTTTTTATAAGATTCTAGGTGTAACTTAAAAAAATGCCATCTATATAGTAACTAAATTACAATAGCAGTGAAATATATATCTAGTTTTGTGATAATAAACATAGTAAAGACACAACTAATTGTGTTTAATCCGTTAACACTTGAAAAAAATTAGCCATCAAGATTTTCAACTTTAATAATCTTCATTTTTAATGATACACCCTGTGTAATTTCAGAAGCTTTTTCACAATATTATATTTCATTTGATATCACCAGTTGAAATTATGATTTCAATGAAATTGAAATAAAAACGTAAGATGTTCACCTAAATTTTAGCAATAACACATTATCCTACAAAACTTTGTTGGAAGTGAAATACTACATCATATTTCTGTAGTTGTCCTTTCAGGTCTGCAATCCTAGTTGACTGACTTGCATATACTTTGCTCTTTAGACAACATCACACAAAAATCCAAGAGAATACAACTGTCCACTCAATAGTACCTCCGTATCCAGTCTATTTATTGGGCAAGACTCCGTTAATGCAAGTCCATATCGCTATAGCAGAACTCGTTGCGCTAGAGGGCTAGACAATTAACATTAGGCTAAGGCAAGTACGAGAGGCGACAGTGACCTTAGGGATTCATTCACAGCACATTTTACTACCGAACCTGGGTCCAATTTCTATATTAACTTATATTTGTATGATGCAAGTTAAAAATTAATTTGGTTTCTTCGAAAACGGTTTTCAACCTAGTATTCTTCAAATTACTAAAACCAGCACTCAATGTATGAAATCGTTCTTTTTAAACTCGTTCATCTCTCGAGTTTACCCAGAAAACCGAAAACATTGACAAACTAGTCAAGTTGAGAATGACAAATCTACACTTCTAAAAAAAAATTTAATTATCGTAATTGGAAAAGTTATATCATCAATTTCCACTAAACTTAAAATATAAAATTTATCAATTCAACATAGACTCTCTAAACGAACACAGTTCATAGATAAATTTGGAATAAAATTCAAAATGTGTACAGATGATACAAATCCGACAAGAAAACTATCTAGCAGTTAAATTACCGTCATAAAAATCAAATCAGTTTATAGAAATATTCAAAGAGAAACACAATCTAGTATGAAGATGGTCATTCATTAAATTTTGACTATATAGAACGATATGGTCCAGAAAACATCAAAGTAGCGGTACTGTTGCAGAAAAGGTTTTGCTTGAAATTACGAAAGGAAACAGGAAGAGGAAAGTGAAAATTATATCAAGTGTTACAAGTTCCATCTAATGAAAAAGACTAGGTATTTTCGACATAGAAAACCAACATAGAAACATAGTCCACAGAAAAAATTTCGTAACAAGCCAGGTAAATATATCAAGGATATCCAACGTCTTAGCTCAAAATACCGAAGCGAGTAAAAAAATTAAAAAAGCAGAGCATTGTTTGGTCTCAAGTTGAAGTCAAACACCAACTGAATGAACCAAATGAAAAATGTATTGAAAAATTAATTACTTTGAAGCCACTAACTATCTAACTTCAAAGATCATTTTCAAGATCATATACAAATATCGACCAGTTTTGTTTTGAAAACAATTTAGTGACTAGTGATAAACAAAATTGTAATGAATATGTGATCTATTATCACAAATATTTTGCATTGCCCTGTGGATAAATATTTTAACAAAAAATTTACTTACCTTACTACTCTTATTATGATGATTTCGATGTGCCAACAAGATCTCTTTAGATATCAAACTTCTTCAGGACAAGTAGAGCACAGTGAATAAAATCCATATAAAATTAGTTTGAATTTGATTTTACAATTCATCTGATTCTCAATTGTTATTAAAATTTTCCTTTTCCCATTCATTTAGATCTGACTTCAGAAACTATTGCTATAATCAAATTAAATCTTACAACTATCTTTCATAAAATATATACAAGCTTTATTGTATATTCTGTTTTCATTCAATGTTCGCACCTTATAAAGTTGATCTCCCTTCCTGAATTATATTGTAAAGTTAAATGTACTCAATTGTAGCAAACCATTTCATCCATTACAGCAAGCCACTTACACGTTTTTTATTTACAATATATCAAAACAATTTAGTAATTCATTCTTACTATATGCAAAAATATCTCTTTCGCAGTGCTGTCAAAATAGATTGAATATTTATCTTTCAGTAAATTATCAATTTAGATCGATTCAGGAATTTTAAAAGGTCTACATGATTTTTTGCTTATTCGATCAATATTATATTGCATCGATAATAAGGTAGACTTTCAATTAAAAATTCTTTGCTGAATGGTTCGAATTGTTGGAAGTTTAAGAAGGTTAACGTTCAGAGGTGTGAAATAAAATATCGATAAAAATTCGAAATCAGTTCTCAAGTGCCTAATACCTAATGGATTTGGCAAAAAGTTCTTTTATAGAATTAACCACTATATTTCCAGCTTTTACTTCGGTTTGAAATTCTCAAATATGTATTTATGGAGTACAAATTTCGTATATATGAACTCTATAATGAAGAAGTTTTACATAAATATATGTAGTTATTTTATGAAATTAAAAATTTTGAAAATTATTCGTCAATATTCTGATAGTATTTTCTGAAGACATGACAAAGCTGATTTCAATTTTTTTTTAAGATGATTGACAAAATTTCAGCCAATCAAACCATAACGCACTATGTTTGAGAACTTTGATTGCAGAAGTTTTAGATGTCTCAACATGGTCCTTTATTGTTGGATATAATTCTTGAAATCATTAAATAACCGAAACATCCAATTTTCAATTAAAAGTTATGGCATCAAAATAACTATAAATGTTTCAGTTATCTGATGATCTTAAGAAAATAGTGAAATAAAAGAAATACCTCATCTTAATATTTATTCTTCTAATTATCACGTTATTTGATGAACCATAAATGATGAAAAAATCCAAGGCACCCAAACTGCAACGACATGGAAATCCACCAGGTACGTAGAATTATCAAAATAGATCGAAAACATTTAAGCTTTTCATTTCATTCCAAATTTTTTATCTTTTTCAGCCCCTTAGAAGAAATTTATTTCATAAACAATAAAACATTAAATCATATCGGAAAAATCTTAAATTCGAAATTCGTTTTAATTGTCTACTAAAATAATCTTAACAATATGTTCCTTTTCAGTGACAAATAAATTATAGATTATTTTACATTATACTTTTCATGACAAACCCAGAAATAGAATTGTTATATTATTATAAAATTATTTACTACGACACAAAATATCTTAACAAAATTTCAGTTACAAACGTTATCCACAACAGTAAAATAAGTCATATGCTGCAAAAATACAATCATGGATACATTTTTTATTTCATTTCAAAAAAAATTCCAATACGTACTTCATAAATTGGCCAAAATAAACGAAAAGGAGCGACCTCTTCGTTCTTAATTCACATCTAAATAACATGAAGATTCATGAAAGCAAAAACATCTGCATTCTGCTTCAATTGTACAAAAATACGAAATAAGACACACTAGGTGTCTTTCTTCATCACTTGAAAATACGTTGAGTTGTCAACGTATCTACCTCAATATTATATCAATAAACGGAGTCCCAGTAACATCGCCCGACACTGAGCAATATTACCAAATCAATAATATTGCTGATACCATGTGCACACTACGGCAATAGCAGAAAACTTTTGTTGAAATTGTCGTGACAAAATCACTCATACCAACAATTGTTTCCAAATTCCATTAACTTCGATGGAAAAGGAAATATACAAGTCGAATATTCGTCATATTACGAAAATTTTTATAAACAATGACAATTTGTCAATAATATATAACAGAAAAAAGTTAGAATCAGTCCTGTCGTTCTCGATAATCATCAAATCAATGTTTTTCTCAATAAATTGCAGAACAGTGACATTCGAACGACAAGAATGATGTAAAAGGGTTTATTGCATCATTCAATTTCTCATTACACACTAAATAATATCATTAATATTCATGAAAAATCGATTCCAATATGGCATAAGCACAAAATAAAATACACTGTTGATATAACCGAGTTTCCGTTCTTATTTCTTATACTAAAAAAATTAATGTCCATTGCACAAATTCACGAAACGAAATTTTTCAAAGCTGAAAATTTCTATGCCCAATGACAATAAAATGAGCTTAATATTATCACCCTGTATCCAAATAATTTGAAAGATGAAATTTCACCTTTCATAACAATACAGTGAGAAAATATTTAAAAATAGTTCACACAAGGACATCTTATATATAATGTCATGCACTTTGGATTTACCAAATTTTAGACTTTAGACTAAACTGAAATCAGCTTAGTTTTAACATGTCTAATGTATCAGCATTTACATTTGAAATTGAAAATCGTTAAAATTTCCAAAACAATTTTCAAACAAAATAATGTTAGAAAAGAGCAATCATGGAAATTTATTTCGTTGAAGGATAACATTTCGCAATCAACAATTGTTAATTGCAGAGGAAGAATGAATGGACCCAAATTATTGTTGGAAATAATTCCCACTTGCGCACACTTGAACATAAGTCATAAAACCTAATAAACATCAAACAATAGAAATATATAAACTCAGTACATAAACAAATGAGAAATTGAACAGATGACACCCTTAAAAACATCACAAAACAAGCAGCAAAGATGACAAAAATTCAAACTACTGAAAAATTACAAAGCAATATCTTTGTCATCTTCTAGAAGAACTAAACTGAATGGGCGACACTTGATTATATCATCTAAAAGGCTCAAAACACTTTGAGCTCATCATTAAAATGTATATACTTTGAAAAGAAAAATAGTCTATATTTTGGAATTGGAATATTTCTAAAAGCAGTGAATGAAAATTTTTTAATATTATTCACGAATCCGATGTTATTGAATCAATAAAGTGGCAATATAATCAATTTCTTGGAACTTGATGAATTCAAAATAATTTGGCAATATTTTCAAGAAAAAGAAGAAAGTATTTCGCCTTAAAATTGCAACTTATATAGAACTAATTGAAATAATCTTGTCACCCATTTCAGAAGGAAAATGCTAGAATTTTCCGATCGACGGTGTACGAAAAACCAGTAACATATTGTTTTCGTGCTACGTCGATGAAACAGTCGATTTAGTCAAGTTTACTCACGGTGTTTCCGTCGAGCCTTTGGTCATTCCAGAGGTTCCCGGCTGGTCGTCCATAGAAGTCGACGGACCTTCCCGATAAGTTTCATCTTCATCGTCCTCTTCGTCCTTCTCACTATCATCGGACTCTGCCTGAAAATAAAAGGAAAAATTTTGTTTCTACTTCATATTGACTTCACGAGCGATATATAGAATTTTGCCATTAATTCCTAAAGATTAAAAACAAAAAACATTTGACACGTCTTTGAATCGAGTTTGTACTGTAACAGTTCATTTCAATTGGAAAAACTTATACTCAACTTGGTCGACAGTGTAAAAGTCGTTCATACAAAAGAGAATTCCAAATTAAAGAGAAAGAATATCATAACATTATATTATTATTCATTATACTTATAGTTTTATCCATAATTGTTGCCTCACTACTGAATTATTTTTGGAATTGTATTCTACCACATGTGGAAATAGAAACAGATCTCGAGTACTACAGAAAATAAAAGGGATTATGCTAATAAATGTTTGGTATTACTAATAGTATTAGTGGAGAGACTGAAAGTCATTATTGACACAGTGATTGACATCTGTTATTGTACTGTAGTGTTTATTATATTATATAACTATAATAAACAGTTTTATAGTGGTAAATAGTACTATGAAAAAATTGTTATATTCCAACAGCTCTACCAAACAAAGTAGACACTTCATACTTTTATCGTTGTTGTATTATTAGTGTTTGTAACAGTGCATATACTAGTTACACAAATGTTGTAATAGAAGACTTTACATAATAATTTGAGGTTTTTTGCAATGAAGAGCAGATATTTTTTAATATTTCTATTAGAAATTGGAATGATTTGAGTAATTGATAAAATAATTCATTAATTAATGTGTATTTAAATTAATAATATAAATAATTTTAATTAATAACCTATTATTAATCTACTAATCTATTATTGAAATTGTTTAGGTTACAGATCAAATAATTCATCTAGTTATTTGCATTAAAATTAATAATTTAAATAATTTGAATGCATAATAATAAATCATGTTAATTGCACTACACAATTTATTTTACATTATCAAACATGGCACAATTAACTAAAATAAATTGAATTCAATTATCTTTTTTTGGTGGTCATGACAGAACAAACTGCTTTGTCACATCTAGTAAAAATCTATCAGCACGTTAGATGTAACAAGAACATTACTTTTCAATACTATTAGAATAGTCCTAATGATGTATATTCTCACAATGAAACTTTTTATATAAATTGATCACAAAATTGTTATATATCGAGGTATTGGTATAATGATAATCCATGTGTTTAAGCAGCCCATTTTGAATGTTCAGATAAGAAACTTTTGATAACAATTGGTAGTATTCTGACCTGCTGAATTAAAGTGCTAAAGTAAAGAAAATTAAATTTTTAGTTGCCTCAAAATATTTTAATTCAGCATGTTGGAGTTAAGAGACATTTTAGATGATAATTTTTGGAAAGCAATGGATTGGAGGTAGAGGATTTATATAATCGAATACCTTACTTCACATCTTTTCAAAAGACGAGAAACTTCTTTGCAGGATTTGAAGCAAAGAAAAGTATGGAGTAATAAGTGGAGAATTGTTGAAAGGGGTAACAATACTCAAATAACAATATAAATGGGTAATGAAACTTGTTCATAGACCTAAGTAAATTGAAGACTTTAAACATTTGAATTGGTTAATACAAAATTTTCATTCGACATTCTTGTTCAAATTTTTTAATGAATTGTCAATTCAGGCTTTGCAAAAATTTCTCATTTTTATAAATTTTTCATACTATATATTGCATGTACGAATTGGAAGAAACATGATCATAATGAAATTTCAAATTTTTAATAAAATGCATCTTTCAACATTATACTTGCACATGCCTGCAAGTTTCATAAATCCTTTTCGTTTCCTAGATATTTACTGGCTTTCTTAATCTTGAACCCCATATTCAAACCTCATACACTTTGTAATATGATGCATGTTAACGATGAATCAGCTATCTAGTGACTACTGGTCAGCACGAATTGTATTCAAGCGTATTATTACCTAGTTAAAATGTTAAATCCAGAATCCTAAGTTCTGTTTTTCAAATGAACTACCCAGTACAGTAAGAATTTGCTCAAACTGATTACTCTATTGTTTTTGTAAGAATTTCTCTTCCTACTATGTTTTATCACCTCTTATTGAGCACATATTTATAAAAAGCCTAGATATAATCATCTATAAGTATCATTTATATGACCTTGCTGCAAAGTCTTGTATAACAACTTGTGGTAAATAATTTTCGTGTTAACAAAATGCTGAGAATGCGAAATTATGGAGAAAATGTAATAAAATCTGTAATCTCCTTATCAAAAATTGTTATGACAAACAGTTCATTATATCAAGATAGAATTCTTCATAAAAACCAGTATAATAAAAAACGAACATGTTGTCTTTTAACTATCAAATGTTGTTCAGGAAAAATTTCTTAGTCCCAATATTCGAAATATTCTGCCAGATTATAGTTTATAAGTGGATGCCAATTTCACATTGATAAATCTTAAATCTTCATACCTAGTTTTCTGAATAGTTGAATTATATCATAAATAATTTTCCAGATTATTTGAGTTATATATTTACATTATCTTTCCGTTTAGAATAAATATCATCATTATCTATTATAAAATATGTATTCATAATTATACAATGTAAATATGAAGTGGAATTATCCAATCTACCGTCTATGCAACATGATTCATTGATAAAACATATTTCAACAGAAAAAATAGAAATATGCTTCCTACTTACTTTGGTATAGTTGTCTCCATCATAATCAGGGTCATCTTCCTCTTCAGAGCCCATATGTTCCAAGGCCTTAATTGCAGATGCTCTTCTAGGCCGTTTTGGAGGAATTTCCTCAGTCTCATTGTTTTCTTCAGCTGGTCTAACCTAATATAAAAACAATTCAATTAATACTCATCTTCACAGTGAAATTTTAATCTCACTATAAACTTGATGTTAAAATGTCACATTAACTCACTTTTGATGGTGTAGAATATGGCAACTGTTGTTGCTGTAAAACATAAGTTTGAGCATCAGATGACATTTTCATGTCATCAAACCCACCATCCCCCACATCAACAGCTTCTTCTTTCACTTCAGCGGAGTCCATTTTGTGCTTTGTCTCAGTTTGACCAGCTTTTGAGATAGGCCCTAATGTCGTTTGGTTGAGCCACTGAAGCAGCTGCTTTTCTGCATTGGCAGTTTCATTCCAAAATTGATAAAATGTATCTAGTTTTGAAGAGCAGCTATCACATATTTTTTTTGGTAGACTGTCATCTTGGGAGATCTGTGAAACAAATGACATAAAAAACAATTCGAAGCCTTTTAAAATGTAACAAACCATACATTGCTATTCACCATTTCAATTTTTGTTCAAAGGGATTTTTGAAATTGAATAATTTTTTAATAGTTAACCTAATTTATATTTATTTATGAGATCTCATAAAACTATTGGTCATAAATTCTCATAAAATCTGGATTCTAAAATGCGTTACTTGTGTTAGTTATATTCACAAAAACTATTATGATCATCAAGTTGACATTTGAATAAAACTATTCGAATTGAAAATGGTAAAATCTGAAATTCATCTTATCAGTAACAGTAGAGAATTATTAATGTTCCTAATTAGAAACAAATGGCAATCTAGGACCTCATTATTAATCAAGTCTCATATTCTATTTTAAAAGTCGGCAACGTACATGAACAGTATTGCTATCAATGTAAAAGGTTTTTCTTACAAAGATGGCTTCCACTTTTGAGAATAATTGCTTTAAAATGTAGAAAACCAATTTGATTATTACAATTTCTATAACACTCATTTCATGAAAATAGAATAAATTCAAACATAATTCAAGTTATATTATTGTTTTTACATAACACATAGGGCTAGCTAAAACACTGACATGGCTGCAAATTATTTAATTCTAATTATTGTTGGACGACTTCATATAAGTATAGATTTGAAAAGAAAATAGTAAAAGTACTGAAATATACTTATAAGTACAAACATAATTACAAGTACAATTTAAAATAACGGAGAAATATACTAGTCTCAAAAATCTATGTTTCTAGAAAAAATTCCTAGTAATATCGAAACCAAACATAGGGCGTACATCAAATTCAGTATACAGATAAAATCGATAAATATCCGCTGAAAAATAAGCAATACGAAGATAAATGCATACTCGTATTTTATATGAACATGGAAAATTAAATTTAAATGTTTATAAATATGTCAAAAAACATCTGTCGATTGTCGAATATCAAGTAAAATATGTAGAGATAAATATGAAAATGGCGGAGGACGCCAACTTACCGAGACTGGCAAACAGGAGGTGATTTTCAAGAATATACCCCTCAATCCACCTGCTTCTTCAAATATAGAGTGATTTACTTTTTCCTCCACTAAACACAGTCTACATAATTGCAAAATATCGCTATGATCGATCATTTTACTCTTTCCATCCAGTAAAATTGAAGAGGCCCCGCAAAACGTACACTCTGTACAACAGCAATATAAAGCGGAAACTGCCACTATAGTGCTGCCTTGTACATACAACGTCGATTGCGGCCATCGTTGGAACTACACTAGAATGATAATAACGAAGTACAGAATATATCTATCTTTGTTTCTTCGGCATATTACTAAGATTTAAAAAATGTAGACCAGAAAATAGGTATTTGCAGGTGCAATAATTTTCGTCTTTGTTTTATGTATTAATATGAACCACGGAAGAAGGAACAATTGTAGAACGACAAATTTGACAATAGGAAATGACGTTAGCTTATAAATATTCTGCTCGTTTCTTCGTATATTCCTAGTCCTATCTTCTAATAAAAACTGTAAAAAATCACTATTTACGAAACTCTTCATGTCATAAGGCATGTTTTCAATACAAGAGAAGTTCTCAATGTTTGAGAAATCCCCATCGTATATGACCACTACGCGAAAGAAACTCCCCAAATAAATTTGTTAAATCGGTAATGAAAAAAAATTGTAAATCACATTAAAACGACAGCTTCTGAGGTTTGTCTTGATATTTTAGAGAATAGCCGAGGGTTTGAATGATATTTTAATAATAATAGAACTTTGATTTATTATTTGTAAATGTGATGGCGCCTTATTTTAGAGATTTCAAATTGTGTTATTGTATGTATACAGTGGCGTCGACTCTGGGGCCTGGGGTGACCTGAGATCCCTCAAAAATTCGTTATTATTGATTATGAAATAATTTGTAAAATAATATTCAATAAATATAATTAAGTGCTTTGAAAAATCTAGTCTACGACTTCTTTGTTCAACTCGATAAACTATACGAGCTTTTAGTGGATATCTTGAGAATATTGAGAAGCATTGAAGATCTTTCACAATGTACTGAAATATATTCTGCAGATGACAAAACAGCTGTTTTGTCCTCTAGAGGCAGGCTACAAATGTGCAGTCAACCTTGAGTCAATGTTACAATTCAAGGCTTATTTGTTTTCAAGCGTCTATTGGCACACAATGAAGCCAGTGAAGGATATATCATCGGCTTCATATTCTCTAATCCAGTCAACCGGTCAACATTTGCTTAATTCTAACGACGTTTTAATAATAATATCGAACGCAATATCGAGAATCTTTATAAAATATAAAATGAAATTCATAGGTACAGAATGTTGAACTTTTAGTCTCGAATTATTAGTATGTAATTATTAACTAATGTGTGTAGTACATATCTTTATATATATATATATATATATATATATATATATATATATATATATATATATATATATATATATATATATATATAGGTTTCAAGATTCACAAGTCTGAAACTATATATATGAAATAAACATGAAAATGAATAATTCATTAGTTTTGACAAAGTTGTAATATAACAACGAAACGTCAACAAAAATAAACTTTTTCATATCAAAAAAGCCTGTTATTGCTAAAAACTTTCAAAATTATATATATATATATATATATATATATATATATATATATATATATATATATATATATATATATAATTTCAATAAAGTGTAAATCATAAGTTCAAGTGTTTGAATTTAAGTTATATATATATATATATATATATATAACTTAAATTCAAACACTTGAACTTATGATTTACACTTTATTGACTACATAGCATGACGCGTTTCGTCGTTACAAACGACTTCTTCAGATGCTTACAGAATAATAACAACATTTTGAAATGTTGAATGTTGATTTTGAAAGCGAACTCGTGTCAAAAATTCTGGACAAAAAACTCTATCGGAAAGCTCTACGATTAGTATTTCCTTATCAGCCGGATAGAAATCGTAAATATAACAGTTTAACATACTTTGGAAACGTCAGTCAAAAAGTCAAAACCTTTTTAAGTAAACATAATTTTAATATTTCATTTAAAACGAACAACAATTTATCGAGACACATTAAGAACAATAAAAACAAAATTAAAAGAGAAGACAAATCAGGTGTTTACCAATTGAATTGTGGAACATGTCCCGGTATATATATATAGGTAAAACTAGTGGAAATTTCGGTACTAGAATACAGGAACATAAATATAGCTTCGCCCATAATAAAAGTAATTCGAATTATGCTAACCATTTATTAACAGAAAACCATACTTTTGATACGAATTTCAAAATTCTACACAATATACAGAGAAGTAGTCAATTAGATTATTGGGAAGTAGTGGAAATAAATCGGCTTAAAAATTCTGGAAACTTGCTCAATAAACAGATAGAATTAAACAATTCACCCTTGTTAAACCTTTTCAGGTAATAGATATTATTTCTCAGAATGGAATATCTTAGGTAAAACCAAAACCATAGAACACCAAAATTCCCTGATATATATATGTACCTGTATTTTTCAAAATGTTGTTATTATTCTGTAAGCATCTGAAGAAGTCGTTTGTAACGACGAAACGCGTCATGCTATGTAGTCAATAAAGTGTAAATCATAAGTTCAAGTGTTTGAATTTAAGTTATATTCAATTATAATGGATTTACATCAAGTAAACGCCAACACTATTAAATATACATATACATATATATATATATATATATATATATATATATATATATATATATATATATATATATATATATATATAAAAAAATGAACTAAAAATTAATTGTGTATTTGAGAATATTGCAATCGGGGCTTAAATTTATTGGAAAGTCACTGTTTCGTGTTGAATACACTCTTCACTTGCGTCTCGTCCAAAAACCAATAGCCTCTCGTTTGTTGAAATATTCCTTTCCATAAACCGAAATCCGATGGCATTGCAAACCGTACCTACGGAGCAATTATTAAAACGTTTTGTATGTTTTCGAATTTCAACATCATTTATCTTGTGAAGGGAATCATTCAAATAAACAAAAAGTTTTTAATTTAATTTAAGTTTTCAAACAAAAGTTAATATTTTTTATGATCTCAATATTATACATATTAAAATTTACAAAAATATCTCCGACTTAAATTTTGCACAAAGACATATTCATTCAATATTTTCATCTAATCAGTGATATAAAGCTTTTAAAACAAGTGTATTCTAGTACAAAACAACATAGAAAACATTGAGAATTTTAAGAAGCTGTCAGCTTATATATAACACATGGGTTATCGAAAAATTTTCTAATGTCTATTTTATCTTAAGACAGAAAATGATAAACGGCTTGCATACTGACTGCTGAACTGGCCAGTCTGTTCAGTTATATTAAAGACCTGGCAACTATAATACGTCAGAAGGTCTCCCTTTCACCCTGACCCTGGTATTATTTTATTATGAGTTGTAATTCGCCATATAAATTCGAAGATAATCTCAAAATGTTAAGAGACAAGTGAACTCAGAAGTTCACATAATTTTCCAAAAAAAAAGAGCTTGCGTTTTTTTTTCTTGAAATGCCTTTTACATCTGTTTCCATATTGTTAATCTATGTGCATCACCTTTCTAATTGAAGAAAATTACTCAAATTAATATTGCTTGTAATGTAACTGTGCTGAACACGATTCGAAGGTAAATAAAAAGTTATGGACAGACGAAATAAAAACGGATTGATAAATGAAAACAGTTGTATTTTGAATGCTAATGCTTTCTCACCAGAAAATATTTTATTTGAAGATCTACATATTCATATTTTACTTATAGAATATACTATCGTGTTCTGACGATGATGTCACATAATTTTTCATACCATTGAAGATGAAAATATTCACCGAAACACAATTAACGGTTACAAGCTAATTCAACACAATACATTATATACCAAGTAAGACGTTCAAAATAAACTGAATTCCAGAAGTTTGGTACAAATTAAGCAATGTTTAACACAACAATTTTATATATCTCATGATCATATTATATATGTATTTTGTTTGATGGTGTATTGCCAATAGAAATTTTTACCACTCAAAGTATTGAACAATTTAAAACAATTTTTATGATAAATTATAATTATGAAAAAGTTCATAATTATTCATTACCAAGTTGCTTATTACAAATATTTTATTTTACAATTACACTGAGGAAGCAGTTTTGTTGCGTTAGATCTGCGACTTGTTTTGGACTAAATTTTGGCCTCTGAATTCAAAAATGTTATCAATTTTTCTTTATCGTGTCTAGTTTTTAAACTACAGGATATCCCCTCTTTACGCTAAAAGTAATGCAAAATTATAAAGGATTATAAAGGACATATAAAGGAAAATAAAGTGGGTACTAACCGAACGTACTAGAATATTTTATTCCCACAAAGGTTATTATAATATTAAAAGTTAGATTGTGTTTATACAAATAATAAAAAAAGATATTGGGGTAAAAAAATTTCGCTTATAACTTCTCCTAGAATGTTCAATCTGGGGAAATTCTCGCTTGATGCTCCAAGAGTAGTCAGCCATTTCACTGACATCCCATCTACCTTGATACCTTACCTCCATTACCTTCGAATCTTGGTGGAATCGCTCACCCTGTTCATTACTAACAGCGCCAACATTTTCTAGAAAGTTAGCAAGATGGGTATTTAAGAAATGCAGTTTGATACTCATGTTACAGCCAAGCTTTTTAAAGCTTTCTAAGAGTTGTTGAACAATTTCGATATAATGCTGGGTTCGTGCGTATCCGAAAAAGTCCTTGACATTACTTTTGAATGGCAACCAAGCATTCTTTTCAAGTTCGATCATTGTTTCAATGAAACGTTCATCTTTAATAAGTTGCCCATCAAAGACACCAGCCCTTATCTTCTCATATGACAAGCTAGGAAATGCCGAAAAAGCTACAACAAATTGCTTCATGAAATCTAGTTTTATATGCAAAGGCGGAAATATGTTTTTTTGTCGACAAGTGGATGATTTGGAATGTTTCGATCACCAGATTTCAGATCAGACCTTGGCGACCACTTTGACTGCACCCAATGCATCTCACGAGCTCTGCTACCCCACATACACATAAAACAGGGATAACAAACCATTTTAAGGTCAATACAGATGATCCATTGGTGTAAGTTATATTGCAACAACCTTCTTTATGTCTTCGTATTCTTCATGCAAAGAAACTGAATGACCTATTGGGACTGAACTATATAAATTTCCATTGTTGAGAACATACTTCAAGCTACGTTTTGATCTATCTATATATTCCCAATTCTTTCAGCTATGTTATGGCAATACACAAATTTATCAGCACTCTGAAAGAACTGCAGAAGTGCCCTCCAGTCGTTACTGGAAAAAGGTCCGCCGATAGGAGTGCAGTAGGACTTTCTGTAATTCGCGTTCAGTTCCGCGAAGCGTAATAATATGCGCAACAACTGTAGAAAAAAAACTTGACGTAATAGAAAAAAAATGATTAAAAGTTTTGGAATCAACATGTCAATTTACCTCTAAAACAGCCTAAAAATCGAAGTAAACAGAAATTATGTAACAAAATGTTCCCCAATGTTATGATACTATTTATATATTTGTTAACAGAAAATTGATATATGTATATATTGCAAAACTAGAATATTCCAATACAACTTCAACATTTTTCATAATTTTACCAATATAAACCAGTTTTTCAAGAAATTTTATTCATTTATTAAAACGTAATTGCCGAATTGGTTTCATAATAGGAACTGTAGTAAGATGAACATAAGGTAGGGTACCAAAATGGGCAAGAAATAAAAATAACTTTCAGAAAATTTTGCTTTATTTAACATTAACGTTCATGTCAAGAGACATTCACCATTTTTTTATGAATAAAATAAATTTACATTAATTACAACAAATATACAAGAACCTTAAAATTAATTCATAGATACAGTAACCAAATTTTAGATATTCATATGAGTTGTACAAAATCAAGTTCGAATATTCAAATTATGCATGTAAAAAATAAAAAAGAACAAACAAAAAAGAAATCAACCGAACCCTACGAATAATAAGATAATATTAAAGTGTTTATGAAAATAGATACTTCTTGAAAATAAAGACTTGACCTTATACAACAATAATTGAGCGACTAGTCAAATCACCAAATGAAGAGAAATAAATCCATAAATTTCATATGAGAGCAATATTTTTCTTATAAAACATGAGAATCTGATATTAATACTTATAACTTCATATTCAGTCTACATTACATAGTATACACAATGAAAAGTTGCTAAGGTCAAAATAGTCATGAAACATATTTGAACCCGACATATTCATTAGTAAAAAAGGTATCAACTATATGAGACCGATTCTTTGAGGACAAAATTTCCAAAATCATTTATGAATACACTCGTGAATGAATTGACATTCTCCTCATTAGAAACACTTCTGCATTGAGTACGATAAAATAGTTCCACCATTCTTTTATATTACATAACCTCTGATGAATGAGCCAGTGGAATGATTTCGATACACTTACAAAGTAAATTCGGTATACATTTATAAATACAAGGAAATGCTATAAGAGATAGAGAGATAAAGAGAGAGTGAGAATAAAATTTCCCTTCGTAATAAAATAATTTATATACAATGTATATGTATGTTCCAAGTAAAATATATTAAAAACTTTATAAACTAAATATAAATAAAATTTCCCTATGTATTTATTATAAACAAATATGAGAAATATGTATAGTTTTTAAACAATCAGGTACAAAAACAGAGACAAACATAATGATAACAAGCTGCCATATTTACCCAGGAGAAGATATTTCATAAACTACTACCCTGTTCGTGAATTGCAATGTCCCGATTCAAATTTGCATTATTATGATCGACTTTTCATTGATCTAATAATAAACAACAGATATGGACCTATCTTAATCAATACATTGTAAACAGAATGTGAACCACTTCTCGAATTTGCTAATAGAGTGGAATGGATTAGTTTAACTACAACGGTTTAAACATAGCTCATAATACTAAATTGTTTTTACCATTTATATAATTATCATGTACAGAAAATATTGTTTCTATTTATCTATTCAATTTTTGTTCCTATGTGCCAAATAGTTCGGATTTTGAAAACAAATGGAATTTAATTAGTCAAATCAAAACGATATTGAAAAATATAATTTATTTTAGAGGATTATACATTTCAGTTATTTTGACAATATGTGCATCTGAATCTGCTTTTCGAAAATAAAGGAAAAGTAATAATCACTTATTCTTATTTCAAAATAACATCGAAAAATGTATACTTCTTAAAATAAAACAACTGAAGTTCAAAAACGAGGTACACATTTTTGCATTCACTTTCTGTTACATTTATTGATCAAAATTTGGCATTACAATTCAACCAAGACATAAAGTTTTCTATAAATATAATACTATGAAAAGTCACGCAGTTCCTTTGAATTCCCTGAGTAAACTAAGGCAGCCGTTTGGGACTGTATAAAAATCGTTAAATATATTTCAAATGTTTGTTCCAGTACCCCTGACTTGCACGAGTCGTGTACGTACATACATCAATATTAACAAAACAGAAAAGGGAAAAATATATGGATCATTGGTAATATGAATATTCGTATTTTGAAATCACTGGATTCAATACTTTTCAAACGGCCGATACTAGAGTCTCTTCCTCATCTGTATCAAAACAAACATTGGATTAAAATAATCATGGAGACTGAAATTCGTTAATTTTCGGAATTATCATTAACAACAAGAAAAAACACACAGTACAACGAAAAGGACGAATGCTCGCAATTTTCGTTTCATGCAAAGTCTTAGGGTACGATCGTACTGTCAAGCATCATGCACAAAATTTTCAAGGTAAAAGAACGAGAATGCTCGGTCTTGAATGGTTGGGAATTGGAACGTCATGCTCAATTGTATATATGCTGCACTCTTTTAAATTTCACAAAGAATTTTTTATCGAAAATTTGAATTTTAACTCTTAATAAATTCATTGTTGCTGCTATGATGTAAATTATTGAAGTTCTTGTTCAAAATATAATTCATTATTCATTAGCGTTACTTAACCTCAAAAGTGAGCTCTTGTATTTTCTGGGGAGAAAACATGTTGAAGGTTCACTAAAGTCACTAAACGTAACTATTAGCATAATAAGGTATAAAAAAATGTAAGTAACGTATACAATAGAAGGGTAGGATATCTCGCAATAATCGATAGATGTTGCCAGAAAATGCTGGAAATTTTAAAAATCTAAGAAACCAGTTATTTTCTGATCCGTAATAGTTGAAAATGCACCAAATGTGCATATGCAAAAAATCTAATCTTCAGTTATCCCATGGATGTATCCAACGCTGATCTGTTTTATTTACAGATCTTACAATTAGAAATAAAATATTTGAGTTGGTGGAGTATTTTTATTAAAAGAATCAGTTACACAAAATCATATTTTGATCATATTAGTTGATAGATATTTTCTGTAACTCCATGGTTAGACTCAGTTTCAGATATTAATAATGAAAATAAATATATTTGAGGCATAGAAATATTTTTCAGGAAATTAATCCGTATTTTCAATCAGCATAATAATACCAGATATTTTCTCAAAAATTCACAACAAAATTCTTAATTAAAATATTAAACATTCTATATTATATATATATATATATATATATATATATATATATATATATATATATATATATATATATAATTATATTATTATATATATGTAATTATATTATTATCCACAACATAATAATAATATCCAATATCTACACACGGCAATAACAAATAATAAAAACTATATATGTATAATATTAATAATACATTAAAATAAATATTTCCTATAAATTTCGATAAGTGCTTTCTATCAATAAATTTAAAATTCCAAAACCTCTAAAATCAGAAAATAATTTTTCTTGTCGAAGTGCAGCATATATTCGAATGGTCATTTGTCTGTTTTTATATCACACAAATATAGGCAAAGCAATTTCGAACATCTCACATATATATACAGAAAATATACAATTATTTGAAGCAAAAAAATAACTTTTATCTCTGCTATAAGTCTTCCACATTTCTGTGTATAGGGACAACATGTAGAATGTCTTTGACAAATTGATAACATTATATTCACATTAGTTCGTGTATGGAACTAACGAAAATGTTTAGTCTAGTCATATGATCAAGGAAGCCTTATGATTTGAGGTCGATTTTGCTTTTGAAATGAGTTCGGGGTAATTGTCCATTGTTACAGTCTTATGTACCCATGCCGACAGTTCAGTCGTAATTGTACCATCATGTCATGTCAGTGATTTTGCGGTCAAACCATTATAATTACAGTGTCATTGTCGAAGTCAAAGATGTCGTCATCGTCGCCTACATCAAAAAATATTGCATTAATAATCAATGGAATATTTCAATTGTGAGTTTCAATTTACTTTTACTATGTGAAAACTGTCAAATTGTGTTTGATAAAGTTTTTTATCCTGTACGATTTTGTCTTAGATCTTCATATGGAGTTAATATTGCCATCCTTCTTAAAGTTTTCAACTTACAGGATATTAAGTTGTATAACGTTAAAGAATTAAGTATTCAATTGTTTCTCTTTCCATTAAAAATTGCCAAGCAGATCAAATAATTATCATAAATTGTAAGATTATTTCTTTCATATTCTAATTCACTACTATTTATTATTTGACTCAAAGAATAATGATTTTGATTGGTCAAAAAATCTCTCTAAGATATTTAAATTATCATAAATATCTGGAAAGTTCATTTTATCAAAATTCATCTCTATATAAAAGAAAAAAAATTATGAAGAAAATTTGTAAACGCAGAGAACAATGTAATATTGCAATATTTGATAAAAATAATGTGCCCAAAACAAATTACTTTTTTGAATTTCTCATTTGATGAGTGAAATAAGCAAGCAGTATCATCTTCAATATGACTACTTTTTCAAATTGTGAGGAACACACTGAAGACCTAAGACCTCTTATACATACGATGATTTCTGCAAGAGTCTCAAAACTAGTTTTCACCAATTTATTTTAGACGTTAAAACGTTAGCTATAAGCTGTTTTGTTTTGATAATATCGTTGGTTCAGAAATTTGTTGAAAAATATTTAGCAGACAACTAAGGTAGTTACATTCTAACATATCTAACTTATACATTCGACATGAGCCACAATAATGTGTTATTCCCATTCCCCACCCACCAGAATCACTTATTCGCATTTCGTTCTAGGTTGTTCCGAAACCACCGGAACAATGATTTGATGATCGAATGAAGAAGTGAAAGAGAAGAAGAATGAATTCTTGAAGGGCAAGAAAGACTACAAATTAAATCGGTACTGTTTTTTTACGAGTGAGTCCATGCTCAGGATGCCAATTGTCGATACATACCCTGATCAGTGTCAGGATCGGTATTATAGTGATAGCTCTGCGTTACCCCCTCGTGGGAGTGCGCGCGTGCAAGCCTTTGCAAGCGCGCCATCTGTGCGGCCACGCTGTAAGCCGGCGGCGCCTGCCTCCGCACACCTGGACCTGGTTGAGAAGGTTTCAAACGTGAATTTACTATCAGTTGAGTTACCACCACCCTATCTTTTGAAATCAGTTAAATGGCGAGAAACGTTTCATTTGGAAGATTTCTTTATATGTTTCAAACTGAATTGAAGCGCTGTTTTCGATAAACGCGTACTTTTGAAGCGCTGCGAGGATTCATATGTTTTTGATTTTATATAACTTTGATTTTAAAACTTTATATAATGAAAATTTAGTCTTTTAGGTAACCTAATTCTACAAGAACTTATGTTAAAGAGCTTATGAGCAGTTGAAAAATATAAAGTTTTGATATAACTTTGATTTTAAAACTTTATATAATGAAAATTTAGTCTTTTAGGTAACCTAATTCTACAAGAACTTATGTTAAAGCGCTTATGAGCAGCTGAAAAATATAAAGTTTTCAACAGAAAATGTGCTTTTGCAGTATCAATTTCTAATATCTGCACTACTTTGATAACACATTAAGTACATAAGTTAGATGGAATCAGAAGAACATGTACAGTATTGATTAGACTGTATTGACTACTACTCCAATCATTTTGTTCTAAGGATTGAAAAATGTATGGTGATATTGTTCAACCACACAGATTTTTCCTTGTTTTCTGATATTCATAGAAAATAGAAAAAAGCTAACATTTCCATGCATATTGTACCATTAAATTTTTTACAAATATTTTGTTATATTTTGAATTAATTTTTTAATATTTGCAAACGAAAAAAAACATTAACGATAAGAACTTACTAATGAAATCTTCCAAACGAGATCCCTCTCTAAAATCACAATTTCAACCTTTAATGTAACCATACTCATTAATTTGTTCCCAATAACTAAAGTACACCCGGTGTATAGTTCTTTTTACACAGTAATGGAACGATAAACGTGATGGAAAATGATTGTTTGTTCGTACAAGGTGACCCCGTGAGTGAAAACATCGTATGAACATTGTTCTTATGATACGTTTTCAAATTCGGAGATTGTTTTCCCTGTGAAAGTGCAACTAAAAGCTTACAGAAAGCCATGACTTGCAAAATTTCAAGATATGAAAATTTCTTCAAGTACTCTAATATTTTTCACCTACGAAACATATCAACTAGAATGAAAATTGAAAAATAACATGCTCAAAAAACAATATTTATATAAAATTTCATTCAACCGTAAAAGTATATGCCTCCATTTGGATTCAACCGATAATTTTATATGTTTTTTTTTTGAAAATTCCGATCAGTAAAATAAAATGAATTTCATTTACATCCATCTACAATACAAAATTCTAATGAAATTCGAAGGAGGCAGATACCGATTTCTAAAATGCTTAAATAACCAAGGCACTCAAAAAAAACGTCAAAGCTATACACTCGCCCATGAAACTAATACGTCAACATGTCACATGTAGTCTTGCTTGCGGGCAGAAAAGCCAAAGCCAAACGGTGATGTGTACATACCTAACGGGGGCCGGGGAGGGCTTGGGCATCTCTGATAGGGGTGTAGAAGCCCCTCGCCCGAGCTAGAATGACTGGTTGTGCTGTGACCCGAGTCAGAAGAAGTGACAGAACCTGTGTAAACATGCCACCATTCAAATAAACGTGCTCCAATGGGCTAGATGCAACGCGGCATGCAGTGGACGGGCTGGCGTTTGGAGTCTGAAGAAGGCGTACAGAAAAACCCGATAGTACAAGTTACCGCGACAATCAAGAAACTTCCATTCGAAATTATTTACAGAAATCTCGCATTCGAAGATATGTACATAATATGTAGTCAAGATATATAAACTCTCAACATTTATAAATATTACTTAATATTAAATTATTAATTTCTTTTAAAATGTGCATAATTCAACACCATTATAAAAAGAGTCGTTAAAAATCCATATATCTGGATAGGAAAGATTTAGTTTTGAAATTCTGCAATATCAGAAAGTGTTTTTTTTTAAGTTATTACATTATTTTCTAGGTGTTTATAATAAATTCATAAAGAAGGTACGGCGATAATTTTTGAACTTGATTCTTTGAACTAACCACCTGTTATTTTTTCAGAGGAGCATGAACATTAACTAAATTAAATGAAAAGCGAACATAAGAAATTTGTAATTTCACCAATTTTCGCCGTTAATGAAAGTTTCTCAATGATTTTGATAAAAGATATGAAAAAGAAAGCTTTTGAGCGTTTACTAATACGTTTTAAAGCCAGCCCTAAACAATAACCGTTAAAAATGAACAAAAGCATGTAGAAATAAACTTCATCAAATATAATGAAATGTGCAAACCAAAATAAAATTGCAATGACTGACAAAATTTAAATTTTTGAAGTATGGTGCTCAATAAACTTAGCCCTCTTTTTCACGAAGAATATTCATTTTATTCCATCAGAAGTAATATTTGAATTAATTTTTCAATGAATTCTTATGAATTTTTTACAAATATGATAGCATACAATGGTTTTATCAGTTTTTGAAAAAATGTACACTCCATTCGATAGAGCATAAAGAGGTTTTCTCTTCCTTAACAAGGTGCTTTGCAATTACATTAGAGTATTCACTTAACCGAAGAAAACCGATATTAATTGAAATAAGCAAGAAGATATATTTTTTTTAATTTTTCATCATCAGAGTACGTTAAATGTTTGATTCTATCAAGTAATAATAATGAATTCTGAATTACATGAACATTTTTCCAAGAATATCAATAATATATCATTAAAGGATGTAGGGTATTTCAATTGAAATTTGCATACATTGAAATTTCAGATTCAAATTTCTGATATTTCAGAATAAATTTATAACCCACTGTTAAATAGTTATGTAGGCATAAAGTAATTCTTAATATAGTAGGTTGGATAATTGCTAACATGTCCATGTTTTGGAATTCCAAATGAAAAACAAAAAAATATTGATACGCAAAAGCAAATATTCTATGTACTAAAAATTTCTCAAAGCACCAGAAGCTCTTTCACCATAAGCCCAGTGCATTTTGTCGGTCATTGCATTTTCATATAAAACGAAAAATTTCTACATGAATAAACTTTAAACTGATTAATATTCTGATTTTAACTAGACAACACAGATATATTAAACATTAAAGACGGACATTTAGAAATGAACAATGACGAAAACTAGAAGCAATGTGCAAAACGACTCAGCACAACGAAACAGTTGATACAAAAATGGAAATGTTCGTTGCGCGTGGCCGAAAAGAATATGGCAATTAGTACTAAAATCCTACCTGAAGTAGCGTTCTTCCTTAGTGGCATGTTGCTCAATGATGTGACGCTACTGCTTTCTGCAGAAAGCGCAACTGACGGGAGCGGCGTCGGGGTATCAGAATGGGACCTTTCATGCATCGCTCTGCCGCCTACTCCCGAACTGCTGGTAGAACTGTGTGAACCGTAACTCGAGTAACTACCTGCAAAATTGCATAATTCGCCGTTAAAAAATGAAAATAATGAGATCCTGTAAAACCCTTTTATCTTCTAATAAATTAGAAATTTTAAAGAATTCAGTTTATCCTCGAATTTTTTACTTCTTAGCAAAATTGACGAAATTGAATTTTCACGGTATGCGCACAAAGGCACAGAATTCAAAATATCTAAAGTGTTTGGTCAATTCTTCTCAAGTTGTGTAGAAAATTCTAACATAAAGTGGAATTTATCATTCATGTTTGTGTAGTTATTAGAATTTATACTATATTCCAGGTAGTTATTCCAAATAAATATATAAATATGAATACATAAGTATTCATACCATCTCACTTGTAAATATTCGATATTGAAAGTATATTGTAACTTTCTTTCCATATTTACGAATTAATCAAAAGAATATTACAGCAAAACTGACTGTGGTGCCTCCGTTATTCTTCAAGGGATAATTGTTAAAGAATATTGTGGTAGGTTTTACTGATTACTTCAATACCAAATATATTAAATTGACTTGAATTGCAGCAATAATTTTTCTTTCAGTTCAAGCTTTCGAGGTTTTATTTACCTATTCATCAGGAGCACTAAACAGAGCACTAATAAATATTTCAACATGCTAACAAAAATTCTTATCTACTTACAAGAAATAGAGTAGAATTTTTAGAGTATATATAGAGTAGAAAATTTACTTCAATAAAATTTGTTATATTAAACACCAAGGAGTTTGGACAACAACACAAATATCTCAATTGTTTTTCAATGCTAAAAATAAAAACACATCGATTAAAAAATCTGGAGCTTATAAACTTTGTTTTAAAGAGTGCAATAGCTGTTACATAGAGCAAACGGGCAGAAACGTTGTTGCTAGATTCAAAGAATATCACCTGTTTTAGTCCTTCAGACAAAACAAAGAGAACTCCAATTTAGCCAATTTGGAAAAGACGATTTCATCACCCTATTTTCTACACTCTGTCTGGTCAACTTTGTACTATTTTCAAATAATCTCAAATTTGTTTATTTGTGTGCTTGAAAATGTAGTAATACTTCGAAATTGCAGTCGCAAATACATTAAAAAATAGAGTGATAAAAGAACAAAGTGTATTTTTTTATATGATACAATGCATTATCACAAAGTAATGAACGAATCTATTCAATATACATTTCAGTATCTAAATTTTCAATCAACTTGAGAGGAATGATACTGAGGTAAACTTCCATTTCTAAAAATGGAAGTCTATATTGTAGTTAAAACTTTGAAAAATCCTTAATCAGAACGTAATTCTGACTAAGGTCTTTAGTATTCTCGATCTTCTTTATTCATGAATATTAATTACCTGATATCTACATAGAAAAAAGCAGTACATACAGTTGGAGATGAATTTCCACCAAAAGAACATTCATTTACTTAGAGAAATTTGTACCATTCACATTGAAAACAACAGAACTGGCGAAGATACAACTACATGAATTTTCACCAAATTCAATTTCAACAAATAAATTTTGAAAGTAGAAGAACGCTACTGAAATTGTTACGAACATAAAGAATTTTCATAGGCATGCATTTTTATTCACTTACCTGTGGCACTTGGTGCTCTTCGAACAGCCGGGCTTGCTTGAGATGGATTGATTACCATGCCCGGTGCAGGCTGGTATGGTCTTTTCTTGTTAACATCTGAAAGCGATAACAGTTTTCGGACTGTTTGAGGTGAAGCAGTACCTAAAAACCAGATTTATTAATCACAAACTGAACACAAAAGTATAAATAGAAACCCTTAGCAATATAATTCAATTCAATTATATTTTTTTCGGATCAAATTTTATGTGCATCGATTAAAAACTTTCAACTTGAACTCTAGAATGATATATAGCAATATAATTTAAAATACTAATTATATAATTAGATTGAAAACTATATGGGAATCTCTATTTCAACTAAACATTCTTGTAATACAATATGACATGTAATTCTTTCCTTCTTTGCATTTCTCATTTCTTGAGAGAAAATTAAAACTTAGGAATTCTATCCTTTCGAGATGATTTTAGTAAGTATATAACAAATTGAACACCTCAGGAAATAAAGCTTTCCATAGTATAAGAGATACGTAGAGAAACGTTTCTATTACATTCCAACTGTCAATTCATATATTTCAATAATACACATATGTATTAAATAATATACATATGATTAACTCATATGTATTAATCATAAAGCAATAATTATCACAAATGAACTCAGGTTCTGATGGAATAACAGATCAAAAATAACTACTACCAAGACACCCCTAAAGAGATATTAATTCTATAAGTTTTCTATTCTGATAATTAGAACTCTGATTTTTGGTAATTACAAGTAATGGTCATTCAACATCTTTAAAGTTATGAAATATAAAAAAAAGTGGACGGCTGGCGAAAAGGAAAGTACTAACCAAATTTAGCTGACGGTTTTCTCTCATCGCTTGCGCTGCTCGTACTACTAGTTGTAGAGGGAGCTGGGGAGGCATGTCTTTTCGGCCTTTGACTGCCTTGATTGGATGATGTGCCCGAAGCCATGCCCTCGCATTCGTAGGACATATCTCGTAACTTATCCTCATCCGTAATCACCTTCAAATTGTTGAGATAAGCCTTCACGCGCCTTACCATCTGAGATTCTTCGAACATTTTTTTGGGATTTGGCGCGGCCGTCGATTTCTTTCGACGTTTCACAGTCGTCTGACCTAAACATAATCATTCAAGAAATTTGTTACAATTATGGAGCAATACTGTACTAAGAAAATGACAAAAAGAATTAATTAGTTGAGCCATTGAAACTCCTCTTATAACTGTCCAGTTAAATTTTTGTAAATTTGTGATTTAAAATGATTAAGGCACTCTATGCAATAATAATACAAAATAATTCATACAATACAAACTACAAATCATTAATTATTTACCGTTTATACCAAGAATGAATAGCATTACGTATTTCAATCATGTATTTTTTCATAATTTATAAATTGCGCTCGTTAATTCGTGTTGATAACGAAGACGACCAGGTATTTCAATATTTGTGTTTGAGGAGTACTTAATATGTTTGTTTATTTGCGTTCATAATAAAATTTAATGACATTAAAATTTAATCTAGAATGATCATTCAAGAAAATGAAATGATCTTTCATATGAATAATATCACAAACAAAATTTAAATCCATCAAATATTTTTTTCATTTACAAGTATTCAGTTTTCGGTTAAGTAGATCAGCCATGCTGGACTTTTCCAAAGACTTAGAAAAATGTAGACCTTTTATTATTTTTTATTTTATTTTATTATTTAAATTTATTACCCTTTTTTTCATATTTAAGATCATTAGAAGACTTACAGTGCTCTTTAATTTAATTCTCACATCACAATACTATTAATTTCAATATATATATATATATATATATATATATATATATATATATATATATATATATATATATATATATATATATATATATATATATATATATATATATATACATCCCACCATCATTACGAAGACCATACATTTGCGTTTTACCATCATTATGAGAAAACTCAATTTTTGTTGTGGTCGTCATATTGTTGATCTGATGTATTTTTCGTATATTTTTAGTTCACAGTAAATACGTGGCTGGCCGGGTGGCGTTTTGAGAAGCCGTATAGTTTGCTGTATAGTTCCTTTCAGTTCACCGACTTTATGACGACCGTTTTATTCGATATTAGACGCGGCATTTGGCAACATGTTAAATTCCAGGAAGATGTGAACTGTATCGGCTGGATGTTTTATTAGCATCTAACTTCAACAATATCTGTTCGTTGCGTAAAACAAAGAGGCAGTAATTCATCATTTTTTCAAATTCAATATTTTGGATCTCTTGGTCTCACGAATATAATTATTGAAGTTTTCTTTATATTCGTATTTATCGAATATATTTTTAGTGATGTTTTATGAATTTGATGTTTCATTTAGATTCATCTCGGTCGCAGGAGACAAAATAGTCTATTTCGGCTCCTTTTGATCTCAGGAATACATACATTCATTCTATTTATTCTCTGTAAAAATATATTTATTACCGAGCATTCCATATATTTTTAGTGATTTCTTTATAAAGCTTGTTCTATTACTAAGGTTCTCTCAGATAATAAATACATTCTTCAATTAATTTTTCATATTTATACGGATTTTGCACAAATCGAGATACCTTTTTTTGATAATGTTGTTTCCTTTTGAAAATTTCGTTACATTTTTACGATTTCACCGATACAATAGATAAGCGAAAAAGTTCTCACAAATACAATCAGCTACACGTTTTCTTCAGGAATTATTGCTTATCCAAATATAAGTTTTCATGCAACATATTATACTTATCGTGAATGCCATTTCTTATGATGAACTTTTCAATTAATTTCGAAGTGAGTACCTACTGGTAGACTTGAGGTAGCAAAATTGTCCTTATTATAGCATATTATGAATAATTGCAGACAATTGTTTTGTCCTTGATGGGTTGCGTACTTACGTCTTTTCGACAATACGCGCTCTCAGAATTACCCTAAACATTTTACACAAATATTTTTTCTGTTCCTGAGATTGATTCATCTTTCATGGTATCGAAATTTGATTGTGAATATCGCAGAAAAGTTCATTATATAAGCGAAATTAAGACAACATTTATAACCCAAATCAAATCATAATTGTGGAAAAATAATTTCTTTATGGTTTTTCGGCTAGTACTCCGAAACAAGTGAGTTGTTTCCAAGACCTATGAATAAAAATGCTGCATAGGATACAAACAGAAGTGTTTCGGTGGTGCAAATTCATATCACAATAATTATGAAATAATATAATCTAATATTAGGGACAAATTGTTCCAAAAGTTCATGTATAAGCGAAATTAAGACAACATTTATAACCCAAATCAAATCATAATTGTGGAAAAATAATTTCTTTATGGTTTTTCGGCTAGTACTCCGAAACAAGTGAGTTGTTTCCAAGACCTATGAATAAAAATGCTGCATAGGATACAAACAGAAGTGTTTCGGTGGTGCAAATTCATATCACAATAATTATGAAATAATATAATCTAATATTAGGGACAAATTGTTCCAAAAAATTGAAAAACATTATTTTTCGAGTTAATTATTTCTGCTGATTTTCATGATTAAAAACTTCATTGAAATGAGAATGAGGATGGTATATAAAATTGCCCCAATTAAGTCTTAATAAATTTGAGCACTGAAGGTAGTCGAGTTTCATTGGAACATCAACCAAAACTGTACCGAATTTTTTTAATCACTAAAATTTATTTCCACCATTCTGATTGGCGTTTTTTTTTGTCAGAGTCGATGAAACTTTCACTATTTTTTCAGAAATCAATTTTATTCAAACCATTATCGGTAGAATTCTCAATAGAATTTCGATGGAAAATTTCTTTCTCTCTAATTTTTACAGAAGATATCAACACATTGGTCACTACCTATCAATAAATTATCGACTCAGCTACTTCAATTTCATCTTCATTATAAAAAGTTTTAGCCAAAACCAGACGTATGCCGAGTTGTATGCAACATGATTTGTATGCCCAAGATAACGGGTTCAATTCCCGGAGAAGTCCTTGAAAATATGGCGCGATATTTCTCGTAAGGCAAACCTCCAAAAACGTTCCTTCCAATAAATATCCTCGAAAGTTAAAAGAACTTCCAAGTGACTATGCCACAGTCATTTGAAAGAGTGATGTAAACATTCTGCAAAATAAATGTGATAAAGGAATATAAACTAGAATTCTGAACGAGCAAAAGGGGCTGACGGAAATCTTCAGAAGGTGGTTGCTTATAGACAAGAAAAGCAATAATAAGAGTATCAGCAAGATAAGTAAAATCAGACAACCTTTTTACTAAGAACAAAAAATCGATATCACGATTCTCTCGAAAACAAATGAAGATGACGAAAAACTACAAACTAAGAAACTACACATTCTACATAACGAAAAGTACTGAAGGAAGAAGAAGACAAATCGTGATCGAAGTTCAGAGTAGAACAGAACTGAAAATGCTGAAATTACAACAAAAACTCAATACGAAATATAAGGAATTGAGAAAAAACAGATTAAATTGCTTGCATTCACATGTATACACGTATAATAAAAACGAAACAATTTTGGGGAACTTTTACGAAGAAAGGTCCTACAGAAAGCAGCAGGGCACGTTGCTGGAAGAATACGGACTGAAATTGCAGAACAACAATTTACATTACGATGAATCTAGCAAAAATTATAGAAAATAACGATAAAGCCTCCGCAGCACAAACTCAAGACTCACCGATATATTGGATATAGCCCTGCCGAAGAATATGAAGAGAAATTAGGAAATATAACCAACATAAGACAAAAAACCTGACCAAACTGAAGTGTCAAAAGGAATAAGCAATGAACGTGCTGAAAATAATTAATGAATGCACTGCATTAAAACGCAGTAATTGTCAGGATTTGCAGGGAATTAATTGAAACACCGGAAACTCCAATACGAAAAAGGTTGTCAGAAGCAATTCTATACTGAAAAACAGTATAGAATGTCCGAAGAAAACTCAAAAAATCAACTCCACAGCAGAAAAAAAAACTCAGAATTAGATAATACTGAGTGATAAGCTGATGTACTAGAAGGAGTACAAGAAAACAAGGTATCCTGAAGACAAGAGGAAACCAAATGATGAAAGACGTGAAGGAAGGGACAAAATAAAAGGAAAGGAAGTACTTATGTACAACGGATAAATAGTCTTTCCTAGAGCAGATGGACAAAGCACTTGCAGGAAGATCGAAGGATAGGAATATACCACTAATAAGATACTACAAGACACTTATTATGTCTTTTTCGCCAGAAAGAAACAAAAAGGCAGAGTTGTTAGAAAAAAAATTCAAATCCAAAATTAGAAATGCAAAATTCGAATTCAATATAACTTCTTGTTCACCTGTACCTACCTTTTTCTTGTGAAATTTTTCAATAGTCCAAAAATTATGAGAATGGTGTCATTCGATTCGTATTGTTATCTAGAAAGTTTAAGGGAAGGTCCGAAAATGCGCTGAAAAAAATTTAAAAAGTTATAAACAATAAAGTGAGAAAAAACCTAGGGTTTCGATTTTTTTCAATATCTCCGGAAATATTCAAAATTTTCAAAATTGCAAAAAAGTTTCAAAAGATGAAGAAATTTTCTAAAAAAAACTGAAAATTCCGAAACTATAGCTCTAATATTTATAATTTTTACAGAGCCACGAAAATAGAGCCAAAAGCGGAAACTCCGGCTCCGCGCACGTTGGTCACTCTGACACAACAACGAATAAAATTATTTAAATATATTAAATAATAATATTAAGGAACAATAAAATTCATGGAGTGCTGAGATACATAAATTAACAATAATCAGCGGTCAAAAAAAATTTGTCTCAATTTCAACATAAATTATGCTTTTGTTAATTAACTATTTTTTCTGAGCTGAAAGTTAATATTAGAGCACAGATAATTATTAAACTAATACCCTAGAATTTTTTCTTACTCAGTGAAGTCATTCTTAATAGTATAAAAAGGAGATAACAATAATGAAAAATTTTGATTTTCCACTTTTTTATTAACGATTGAAAGTTACAAAATAAAAAATAGTGAATAAGAAATTATTTTTAAATCTTCATCCTTTTGAAGCCTCATGGTTAAAAGCTACTTAACAATATTTTTTTTTTACTGTTAAGTACTGTTTGAATAATTGTGATTAAAAAATAAAAAAAAATTTGTTATCACTATTTTTCATTTTATAACTTTTATTTGTTAATAAAAAAGTGAAAAATCAAAATTGTTTCATTATAATAACAACTAATATATTTTTTATACCATTAACGATGACTTTACTAAGTAAAAAAAATTCTAGGGTGTTAGTTGAATATTGTTGTTATAATGGGTAATGTTAAAATTGGAACATAAATTTTTTGACGCTTATTATTTGTTTATTTATTTATTTATCCCAAGTCAATGAATTTTATTATTTCTTAATATCAATATTCAATATATTTAGAAAAAATTTTTTGTTTTGTCAGAGAAACGCAACGTGCGCTGAAGCCAGAGTTCCCGCATTCGGCTCTATTTTCGAGGCTCATAAATATTAGAGCTACAGTTTCGGGATTCGGAACTTTTTTTAGCAAATTTCTTAAACTTTTTGAAACGATTCTGCAATTTTGAATATTTTCAGAGATATTGAAAAAAACCGAACTCCTTTTTTTTTTCATTATTGTTTATAACTTTTGTAATTTTTTTAGCGCATTTTTGGATCTTGCCTTTAACATTCTAGGTAATAATACGAATCGAATGACACCATACTAGTAATATTCGGACTCTATTGAAACATTTTACAAAAAAGGCCGAATGTGAACCAGACTAAACCATGATCCGGATAGGAAAAAGAAGAGTCGCAGTTCGAAGATGAAATAGAGCTAAAACTTCCAGGAAGATAGAAAAACATAGTAAAACGCTGAAAATACGAAAAGCCTCAGGAAGATACGGAATAACCAATCGAGCACTAAAGAACCTACCAGAGGAAACAATGAAGGCGATAGCAAATCTGAAATATTGAATGATTGAATTTGAAGTCCTGCCCGAGAGTATGGAATAAATCAGAAACAAGGCTGAGATATCCAGATATGAATCAAGCAGTTATAGATAAAACAATATACAAGCGGAAAAAAGCAAGATAATGAAAAGGACAATATGTTGAAAAAACAAGAAGCATTCAGAAGAGTGAAGCTTCATTTCACGACACCAATTTTGATTAAGAAAGCAACACGCTACAGAAAATAACAAGGAGAAGATTTTACTGAAGAAATGAAACATGAAGACATAGAGAAAGAATTCGATAGAGTAAGGCACCAAGGATTAATATACACAAAAGAGCAGAAGTGCAGAGAAAAATAGTGAAGTTAATAGTATCTTACTTGAACGAGAGGACAAAGAGAGTTAGAGTCGTAGACCTGACTGTTGCCTGTAGAGCAGGAAAGAGAAGAGGAGCAGCAGGGACCTTTCAAGAATCAGGTCGTGGCTCCTGCTGTTGAATATCTCAACGGGGAACAAATCAAAAAGGAAACATTTCAAAATAACTCAGTTTGTGTCTTCACAATTCGGTAAAAGTCACTACAGAATGATTGAATGAATATAAAAGAATATTACAGGAGACTAAGATCAAGAATGGACCTTGAGAAAACAGTGACAGTTCTATTCGACGGAAAAAGAAGAAGAATCGAGAAGGGCCTAGAAATTATGGAAACAGCAGTACAAGACATATCAGGAAAACCTAAATTACAATAGGCAAATTGAAGAGAACTCAAACATAGCGAAACAACTACATGCTGTTTCATATCCAATAGAGAACGGAGAAAACTAGATGTTGAGGCAAAATACTGAAATCGTGAAGGTCGAAGGAGAAATATGGCACACGGCAGAAAACCTGAAGAAGCACGGACTACGAGGAATGATCAACCGGATAACCAGCAATTCGAATCCCCCAAATGAGAAAATGCTGAACGGGTTGCAAATTGCGAGAATTAAAGACAAAATTAACAGACAAACCAAGAAGTTTATAAAAGAGATGGAACAGCACGGGAATGAAGAAGTGAGACGTGGTTCGTCTCACTGAAAGGATCAACAAAAGACGAACATTGAAAGAATGGAACAGAAAAGGTGAAGGGAGTATTGAAACGAAACATAAGAGGAAACATAATCCACAATATTCGTCACTGAGAACCGAATCCTCAGAGAAGATCGAAAGGCTCCCTACTAATTCTTAGGTTTAACTTTTGAAAATGGTGACACACCAAAAAAATTGCCAAGCAGTTAAGTAATGGTATTCTGTGAAAGTAGAGAAGTATTTTCACAGACTATATTTCAGTGAAACCTATAATTCAAATAAAAAATATTTTTCAACGAAATATGAATCAATTTTATTGAACAAAATCGTTAATTTTCTCATTACCTCCAATTTCATACGCTATGTCCTCAAAAAAATATTCATTTTTCGCCGTAAATTATGAAACTGATCACAGGATTTTTATTCTACTGAGCAATTTGTGGGTGTTGGAGTGCCTATATAATTTCGAACAGCTTGTTAGTATTTAAACCAAAAGTTTTTGCGGTAAAGAATTTGTAATTGATTTCATTCATATTTGAGCATGAAATCGTGAATTTACTGTAAAATCATCCAATTCTTTTTTCAAATATTGAGTTCTTAATTAAAATGAATATAATTGCTAAATGGGCCATATAAAATTTGTACGAAATGCGTATGCCGAAGTAGGTATCAATCTCAAATGCACTATTAAATGTCAAAGTTCGAAAGTCCAAGTCAAAGTTACTCAGAACAGAGATAAATATAAATGAGGTATTTAGATTTGAATTGAGGGAAGTTTCCGAAAACATGTCAACAGCGCTGGCCGCTGTAATGTTCTCCTGAAAAATAATTCTAAACTATACGGCTGTCGTAATGATGTGAATCTGTATTTAAACGTATAATGCGGTCTTCATAAATCAAAGAGAAATGGTTCTTGCGAAAATATACACGTGTATACTCACTAGTTCTACCGGCTCTCACAAATCACGTCAATGAACGGTCGTCGTAATGATACCGGGATGTATATATATATATATATATATATATATATATATATATATATATATATATATATATATATATATATATATATATATATATATATATATATATATAAATATATAAAATGTAATATATGCTTTTATTATTTTGATCAATACAAATATAAGCAACAAAAACGACTGAGATTGAAATCACGCTTAACTCTTGGCGAAACATAATTAAATATTAAATTAAATTTAATTAAGTTTAATTCAATTCAATAAGCAACAAAACGATTTTACATTTCATTTTCAGATGATATAGCACCCAAAAAAAAAATCTATTATATCATGTACTTTGGTTATATTGTGACTGCAATTTTTGTCATACGGTATTTTCTATATATCTATTTTTAATTTTTTGATTATAAGTGATATACACACCTTGTTGACAATGCTGAGAATTGGATGTCGTGAGCTCTGTATTGAGTGTGATCATTGCATTACTTGCAGGTTGTCCGCCAAGTTCCAACATGGTCAGTAAATCGTACGGACTGCTACACATGTTGCTCAAAGATCTTACCTCCTTCGCTATCATCCGTAACTTTTCGAAGTTCACGAGATTTTCCATCAGAGAATCGTTTCCCAAATGTATGAAAGTCAGGTCCTTTTTAACTACTGGATAAAACGGTATCTACAAAAAAATCTTGAGTTCATAACTGTAACTAATCCTCTCTTAATTTATTAATATTACGATTCCAAAAAATACAACAGAAACTAATTGGAGAAAAAAATTTTTACATATTTTTATAACATATAAAATGATTATAAACCGTACTCAATAAAGAAAATATAATTTATGTGACGAAACCTGATCTAATTAACTGAAATATAAAATACAATATCTCAGCTGCCATTTGATAAAAGTAACGCTAGGACTGAAAAAAACAAGCAGTCATTAGTTAATTTTTGATATTATGTGTTGACATGATCAGTAGTACTTGCTGGTTTCCATGATTATTTGGTAGTAGTAGTAGTAGTTTATTTCTATATTATTTCGATATTTAAATAATAAAAGAATTAATAACAAAATATATACAACACTCAATATTCAAAGCTCTTAATTATTTGTCAACAAATAATTCTACGTGAAGTGATATATTTAACACAGACATGATGTCTCATTACAAATAACAAAGTTGATCATTTCTCCTTAACATTAAAGTAAAAATAACTCTCGTATATAATAATGAAACTTGTGTTAAAATTGATTTTTTGCTAATGATATATCCATAATTAATTTTTCAAATAAAATACCATAATAACCCAATTTAATGAAAATGACTCATTATCTCATAATCAGTGGTTGAAATTAAGTTATATGTTCTTCTAAAGAAATCTTCATATTGAAATTTATTACTTACAATTGGCGGATGACTCTGCTCTGTGCAAACCATTTGTCGATATTTACTCATGTTTCTCGAAGGATCCATCAATTGTTGCAAATCGTGAAATATTCTCTGATACTTATTTGGTAATTTTTCCCAACACTGTTTCAGTCTTGATACGGCCCCATGTCCCAAGCCACTAATAATAGCGAACATAGAATTGAAATTTTTACATTCTTTACATTGTCCTGCAACAAAATGACACTATACTAAAACAAGAGTTCATTAATTTTTTTAAAATTGTATATGGAAAAACCCCCAAATGATAACTAAGCAATTCAAGTAAATGATCAACATATTATTATACCGAATTCGTACAATAATGAAACAATAACAACCACAAAAAAGCTTTGTGATATTCAGAAAATTAAATATTTACTATATAATTACAATATATATTAATTTACTAATTACAAAAACCACAATTGAGCGGATTTTCGCTATAATTTTTAATGAATCCAGGCTTAGAAAGAAAAACGTTTATTCGGCATATGAATCATTTTACAAGAAATTAAACCTTGGGCAAAAAATTTTACGTTAGTCTAGACAGGAGCACAAAACCCTTAAAAATCTTAAAGCCTCTGAGCAATTTTTCAACATATATAGAGAATATAAAATGTTCATATTATTTCTACCCTAAGTTACTGCCGTTTTTATGCTGATTGTAATCAAATAACTATAAACTATGGCTGCTTTGAATTGAATACTTACTCGCAACTTTGATAAACTGCTTCATAATCTTCATTCTCCTCACAGGATTTGTCTCTGAACAGACCTCTGTTACCACCCAGAACATCTCTTTATTCACCAAAGCGGCGAACTTTTCCAGCATCGGCCTTCCGTACTTAGACTTCAGCTCGAACAAATCGTCGATATACTCGGTAGGTTCTATCTGCCTAAAGATACTGAAATCCTGCAGCGTGAGCTGAATTGCCACCTCAACGGCGTTTAGCTGCAGAAAGTGGAAGGCGTTCTCGCGCAGCAGCTCAGGCGCAAGCTCGTCAGGTACGAGAGTTTCGGTTATTCCGTTTGTCTTCAGGTAATACCGGCTACTGAGGCCTATACGTTCTGCGAGGTTTTGGAGCTGGTCAGGCAGACGTCTCTGCTTGATCGCCTGTGTTTCCGTATCGGTGACCGAGACCTCGCAGAGGGAGAAATTACTGCTCGGGTCAGTCATACCGAACTCTTGAAGGGCCAGCATTACTACTTCGTGAGCGGTCGTTTCCTTGTGCACCAGAAGATATTTGTAGCTTTGGTCAGGTTTGTAAACCTGAAAAAAATATTTTATATCGTTAACAGATGTTAATTTTATATATAATATTGATTTAAATGAAAATGCTGGTCTCTTAGCAGGTTTTTATAATAAATTTTAACTTTTTATAATTAAGAAAACACTACTTTGAAGAGGCTGAATTAATGAATGACAAGCTAAATATTGTGAAATGTTCAGATTAATGATTTACTTTTTCAAATGTAAATACGTATTTATATCACTGACATTTAGCTTATTAATCTAGTCAAAATAATACAATAAGTGATAAAAATCTGTTACTATACAATGCACAATTGCACTATGCAATTGTGCCTTCTAAAGTAGGGCGAACAATTTTGCATCATAAACATCAACACAAAAAAAAGAAAGTACAATTTAGCTTATGTGCTACTGTTGTCTCATTGCCAAAGAAATGGTAAAAAGTGGGAGTGCAGCTAACGTCTATTGATAAAAGAGTTTTATTGAATCTGTGAGCCTGTAAAAATTAACTTGATAATCAGAATAAACATAAAACTAGTAATGATAGATGAGAATAATATATTAATTATTCTAATATTAGTTATTCATTATTAATGAATAACTAAATATATCACAAATATATTAAAACTTAGTATCATATGAATATAGTATCAAAAATTAACTGAAGAGTTACTGTAGATAGAAAAAACTCTATAGTGGCATACCTTGAGTACGTGTTCAGGGTAATCTGTACATCTAATATCATCATAACAAATGGACACCAAATCAGGGTTACTTCGAGATTCATAGAGGTTAGATCCTTGATTAGAAGGAGAGTTAAAGCTATCTACTTGATCATTAGCAGCGCTGAAAACAAAAACATATAAAGTAACAATTGTGAAACTTCATAGAGCATAGAACATATTGCAAAATTAGATCCGAAGACAAAATTAACTAATAATTATCAGGTAGTATTTGTATACACTATAACAATATTTACTCAAATAATGAAATCAAACTTTTTCAATTGAAATACTTTTCATTTTACTTTGTGGGTAACCCTACAATTTTAATTTTCAAATAATGATATATCTGAATAAATCATGTTTCTCTATCGAAGTGAAGGACTTAATCAAATTATATTATTTCAAAACATACAGAATGTATGAGAAAATTGCGTTTAATTTAAATGCATTTGTTTTCCTCTTAAGACTAATTGTAACTCACTTAATGATATTTTTAGGCAAGATATTCATCCTCATTAGAGCCTTCTGGAGTCGTTTCTTAGGCGCTAACGTCATAAAACTGTTCTGTTTCTTTCCATCTTTGAGGGGACTGTTTATGGTCACAGGCTGAGCTGACAGAGGATCAGCAAGGATGACATCGACACTGGATAATCTAGCTCTAGGGTCCGTCTGCAATTTGGATATTTCATTTACCTAGAATTAGATAGTTACATATTTTTGATGCAACAATATAAAACAACCTCTGATTACAAAAGAACATGTGGAAAGAAATATTAATGAAAATATAATATCACAAGCTTCTATACTTCATCCTTAGAGCATATTAAATCTATGACAATGTTATACAACATTGGATTGAGTCATTTTTGGAAAAAAAGTGGTTGAATACCACTTTTGTTTTCTTATTTAATATTTAACCACTTGGTAAAAGTGGTTAAATTTAATGTAGCGCATTCGAAATGAACAAAGATAAAATATGTTGAGATATTGTTAAGGTAGTTGAATACTGTGAAATGGAACTTTTTGGTGACGTTGCTATGCTAAATATTGAGGGTAACAAGTTAGGAGATATGCAGAATAAAATTAATAAAGAAAAAAATTAAGTGAATGGCCTAATGACAACAGTTTATGTGTCAACATCAAAAACTGTAAATTTTGTGTTTTTAGAAGCAAGTATAAATTAAATTTGAATAATCATGTAATACAAAATATAAATATTAATATCAAAAATGAAAAAATATAATATTTTACAGAAATAAAATATTTGGGAACAGTTATGGACATTTGAATTTTCACATTGTAAATATAATTATTACGAACAAATTATCTAAAAAAATCTATTTTATATCTAGAACTGGTAGAAGCTTGTCTATTTTCACGAAGTTACTTCTTTTCAAGAGTATTGCGTCGCCACCTCTGCAGTTTTGTACTACTATTTTGTTTAATCTACCAAAGTATAAAATACACGAAATACAAAAAATATGTAATAGAGCAATAAGAATAATATTGAAGTGCAATCGTTATACGCCGATTGAAAATATGATAGAAACTTTCGACTTTTAATCAGTGAGCGATATAATATGTTTTGATGTCTTTGTTTTCATAAACAAAATTAGGAATAATTTACTTCCACTGGATATATGCATGAGGACTTGACACAACTATAACGTTAAAAATTTTGAAGATTTTTATGTTAGTAGATGTAAGCAGTACGAGATGTAGGACAATGTTAAGAGATAAATCTGTATTACATGGATGTTTAGTTAAGTTAAATGGTTTCCAAAAAGATTTAAAAAACAGCGTGGATATCAAAGAATTCAAGAGAAATTTAAAATTTAAAAATTTAAAAACCGATTTCATAAATTGAATTTCAAGTCTTAATAAGATCAAACATAGGTACTTCTATTTTTTCTACATAACGAACCAATCATTCTATGTCCTATGATTTAATTTCAACAATTTCTCAATGTATGAAATTTCAATTATATTTAATGAAAACTTAATTTACGTTCTATGCTGATTTACTACCAAGAAGAAAATGTTATTCAATTCAGGTTTTTTTCAACATCAAAGTACACTGACATCAACGACATTGAAATAGCGTGAGAACAGAGGTGTGTGAATGAATCAGAGAATCGTTCAAAAAGAATTAGCAAAATTAATTTCTATTATTAATTTTAATAAATATAAAATAGAAATACAAAATGAAAATACGCTCAAATAGATGAGATTTTTTATAATTTTTGTTTCGAAAAATTCAAACAGAAAAAAACTTTTTAAAAATAGTTTCATTCTGAGGAAAATGATTCCAAATATGTAGATGTCTTCTTAATGTCGAGTACCTACGTTAAAAAAGTAAACATCAGAATTAATTTTACTAACGTTGATACGTATATCAAAATAAATAATAAATTAACGAAATACGTTGAATAATCAAATGATTTTGTTCAATGAAGTACGCTATTTTTCACGTTATTTTTAAGTTTGCTCCTGTATAAGAATTATCATCATCATTTATTTAACATTTGTAATATCGTCATTCATTTCATATTTTCTTCTTTGCATTTGATACGCAAATTTGACAGCTGTCTGGCCAGACACAGCTAGATTTTCGGATTTGGGCTTATTAATGTTTGTATAGAGGTATAAATTTAACAAGCCTGTATTTCACTAAAAAAAATTAATCATTTACTCGACATTCAGGCATGTAAGCCACTGTCAAGAGTTTTTACAGCTGATAAAAGAAGTAACAATTTTATAAATAAGTATTTATCTAAAATTGTTACTTCTAAATTCAAGGTAAAAACCCTTAGCTAAGTGCTTTTACGGAGAGGCTAACACGTGTCCAATAAATTAAGTAATTGTTTAGTGAAATCTAGTTCGAATATACTGTTCAAATTGTAATACTGTATTGTATTTAGTCACACATCAAGTGTATATGTTTAAGAATTTAATATAAATGACACATTTGTGGCTCAGTCAGAATATGCGATAATTTCTCTTATTTCGACGTTTGATTATTTCTATTTCTTGTTCACACTATTGTTAAAGTAATAAAACTCTGAGATAATCATGATTCTTAAATTGAAAAGTAACGTAAAATATAATTTAGAGTATAATTTTGCCTACATCTATGTAAAATTTCAAAAAATGTACTGCTGCATGGATTATTACAATTTTACTGAACTTCCTGTTGAACCTATAATGGAAGATGGAATATATTCACTTCTAGAACAGTATAATTACTTTGTTGGAAAATGAAGGACTTAATTCTTACTATCTTCAAAATTTGCCAAATCTAAAATATGATAATGAACATAGTGCAAATTGAGTATTTCGTGATCAAGTTTTTTTTCATGATCAATCATTTTAATTCAATTGCATGACCTTATGAAATTGTGGTTAATACTTGATGACCACAAACTAAAAAAGTAAAAAAATTTTGAATCTAATTATCCAATTATTCTTGAAACAGTGTTATATATAGAGTTTAATACCACTATTTGTATTAAGGACGAGACTACAAACAACTCACCTTTCTACTCCTTGGTCTTGGCGAATTATCCGGCGTGTTTAACATCTCCTTGAAGTGCAACAGATTCGACTTGACCGTTATGCTAAGATGGGTTGTTCCCTTCAGTATCTCGAGCGCCCTCGCGTGGCTGACATGCTCAAAGCTCTGCCCGTTCACTTCCAATATCTGATCTCCCCTTTTCAGTCCCACATCCTCTGCCCTCGACTTTTTGTCCACCTTAAAGATGAAAATACCGAAATTTCTCTCGTAACCGCCCAAAATCTGAAAGTTTAGCGGTTCGTCGCGACTGGGGCGCGCCAACACGATGTTTCGTATGCGAGCCTTAGCAGCGCAAGCGATATTAAGAAGACGTAACTGTCCGACCATCTTTTCCGTCTCGAGACCTCGTTCGAACGTCTCGAGGAACTCTATCATGTCAGGGTCGGTCTCAAAGTCCGTGAAATGATTGTTGACCCACAACAAAACTACCCTGGTTACACGATCCCTAACCTCTACCTCCTGAAACCACTGAAGGAGGCGATCGGCCACGTGTAGCGAACTAGGTATGAAAGTACGGTGCGTAAGAAGAAAATCCTCGACATAGGTAGGGTCTGTCAGAGAGTTCTCTTCGATGAGCTGGTGCATGAGGCGTTCTGGAGTACCGCGAATGACGACGTGTCCTCTGCGATTGCAGTTTGGTTCCATAGAACCCCTGAGTTCGGTGACCATGACAATTTTACCATCTTCTTCGTGTCGTCTAATGTTTTCTTCGCCTTGATGTAATATCCTGTTAAGTAGGGAAAATTTGGAAATTATATTGTTCCTAGATCACAATTGAAAAATTAAATTAATCAATATGTTTGATTAATGTTAAATCCAGAAGTATTCGACTTAACAAAGTATTCTGAAGATGTTCAGCCATTTCTATAAACTCCTTAAGACACTTTTTTCAGTATGTTCAACAGCTTTAATATCGTGTTTAGAGTGGTAACAACTGCAGACACTGCAGACTGAATAATTTTTTCTATATTTTCCATTACACTAAGTGCTTGAATGCTCCCAAACGTATACAACTAAATGAAAATCTTAAACTCAAATCTTCGGATTCATAAGTTCGTGCAATCTATCATAGTTATTTCTACAACTGTCATGAATGCGTGAATTCGTGTACTTCTGAGGCTATTCCGGAATATGACCTCACAATATTACTATTGCAGTGATATGTATTCTGAGTGAACATAGATCTCCATGATATGATATTTTAATTATACCCGTATATTAACAAAGAAATTGCATTAAGTTGAAGTATTAAGTTTATACTAACCTGTAATAATCTGACTGTGTGATACAAACAAACTGACAGTCGTCCGTCCTCGTCCTCATGATACCTCTGTGATAAAGCTTGTCCATCGTGGGCAAGATGCCGAACGAATCGCCCATATTCAGCACCTTCATGTCGCCGCTGTTTTGAATCACCTCGACGCAACCGTTTATGAGCACCGACCACGAGTCCAGCTCCTCGCCATCGTTTATGACCAGAGTGCCTGCCTTTTCGACAACGGCGAACACCATGACAGCGCAAAGTTCACGCCTCACGGCGAGCGTCATGTTCGTGAAGGCTGTCAGGTGTTGCGTGAACTCCAGCAGGATGTCTATGTCTTCTTCGTTACGTTCCGAAGCGTCCTTTTCCAGGCAGTCTCGCACGCGATCCCGTACGGTGAGACTCTGTAATCAGAGGTGAAGACAATAAGCAGGTAGAAAGTATCTCTGGAGAAATGATTATGAACAAATAAAATTGATATCCATTGGAATGTCAATACCAGATTGAGATACAAAACTGTGTGAATAGGAAGAAATGGGGCGTGGAAATGTTTAGATGTGATAAGCAAGAGGTTGGCTCTCATCTTGCTAATGGAAACCTCGACAATTCGAATGAAACTTATCGGAAAAATCAAGAGGCAGCTAGATTCTACCATTACTGCTTCGAATATGTTCTATACCTCTCTAAATGAGACCTTAATATAACTAAGTCCAATTCAAGCCTTGTTGGAACGGTAGAATACAGCATGCTGATATTCAACATAAAAGAAAAATTCTCATGGAACACATAATCATATTTTCATTTATTTCAAACTACTCCTAGCAAGGGAAAATCTGAAGGTTCTATTCTGTATGAAGACAAAGAAAATAAAATTGAAGACGCAGTACGCTTAGAATAAAGAAAAATAGGGAATTCTGGAAAAGACTGGGAAAGGACAGAGATCGCTTAAAAAATTGAGAATAAAGTCCATAAATAAAAACATTGTTATAGTCTCGGAGCACAATTTGTAATAAGAATATTTGCATATAAGCTTCTCTAACTTTTTGTCACTTCCATTTGAGCATTACCCTGCTTGCATGAGAAAAAAAGGAAGCTTTACCAGTTGGTTGTTCAGGTTACATATTGGGCTATCCCACAGCAATGAATATCACTGAAATGTGTTTCTTGCAGTGAGAAGGTGAGTCAACCTTAATTATTATGCGGTACAGAATGAACTTTTATGGGTAAATTATATTGAAATATATAAGAGGGAAAAGAGACTGAAGTACAATTTCAAGGAAAAGAAGTTGAGCAAGATAAGTTGTAAAAATATTGCACCAGAAAAAAAATTAGTAAACTGTAATCTTAAATTGCTAATTTGAAAATATAAACATTCTTGTTCTCCCATAAGGATCAATCCTTAACCACAATATATTAATATTATTAAAGAAAATTCTCTACATTTTAATTGACATTAAAACTGAGCTCGCCGTCATTCATATTGATGAATTCTTGTCTATCTTGACATTTCGTTTCATAATATTAAGGAAGTCTGTGAAATTTCTGGGCATACACACATCTTGAGTGGCACACTCGCATAGCATATTTAAACAAACGGTTATGCTCTGTACTCTCTTCTATAACTGCTTTGAAGCAACATTTTTCAACGGATGCTTCAAGAATTGAATACTTTGTTAACTTTCATTCCTTGAATAATTTATGGAATAGTATTCTCCCTTAACCTGTGTCTCTTTGTCACTCAAAAACTAGCCTTGAGATTTACATCCAAACTCAAGTTCAGTCATTCGTGCAGAGGATACTTTAACAATATCAATAATAATTTATCAATTTATTTTGGAAATTGATTTATATGATTTGGATGATTTTTTGATTTGGTGCTCTAATAAAATTACTTTACTTGTTTCTTGTTATACTACTAGGTTGTGAGTTCTCAAACTAATAAATAAATGTTAAATATTATGTCAGTGGTAATGCTCATTTGACAACAGTTTATCTATTAACTGAACCACTATACAATTATGTATAGTGGTTCTTCTAGTCACTTGAATTCCCGGCAATTGACCAATTGGGTCGACCCTTGTGAGTCTATATACATCATGTGAAACTCTACTTTGACTATTCTAATGTGAAGAGAAGTAAAAATCGTTGCGCAAATCATGCTTCACACTCAACACTCCAAATACAATTATCTTCAATCAATAAGTTGTACCAATATATAATAACAACCAAATCGAGCTACAGGAACGTCATAACGCAATTGTTCGAATTACGACGAATACGACGACTTCCAATTATCGTCGGCGTAACAACTTACGTCAATACTCTCCGCTAGATCGTCCTCCTCGTCGCTGTCCACGTTCGTCTCCGTCAGCCCAGTGAGGTCTAGATCGTCCGCGTTGTCCAACTCCGAATGATTAGACGCCATGGTGTCGGATCCGCTGTAAGCGGAACTGGTGTCCGAGGAGTGAGAGCCCCTGCTGCACTTGTAGTAAAGATTTGGTCTGGTTACATTGGCCGCGTAGACGGAGTCATCGAACATAATGTTGACGGTACGATGCTGCGGATGATCCATAACGGGCGGCGGCGGCACAGGGGGCGGTATATATACTTTTTGCGTTCTCTCTATGTCCGGATAGTCGATCTGAAACGAATTCATCATAAACAATTAAGTACTTGTTTAAAACGAATAAATGGAAGAAATATTGCACATATACAGAAGAATCCGTTAAAATGACATCGACTGCAAAAGACAAACGCTACACATAACTAAGTTCTAAGGGGATATCATACATATCATATTTGCACAAAGTAGATACCTTCTTTTTTTAGGTTCCTTTGTTTAGTTGAAAAGAAAGAAACATATTCACACAAAATGAAATTCAACAAAATATTTTACATATTTTTTAAATTCTGAAGTGAAAACTGTATGTTAGGCACTTGCTGTAGCAGTTTATTTTTATCAGTATATTATATCTAGGCCAGCTATATGAGGTTGAAGGTACTACAAGTATTTAAATACGAGTTGAATGAAGCAATTCAGTTCACCATTGCCAAATATTTGGTCTACCTTTTATTTGATTACTGTTGTCTGGTGTACTATGGTTTATTAATGCAGAAGGAAAAATATAAATTGCCAAGGTTCAAAATCCTTGTCTGCACTTTGTATGTTGTATTCCCTACAAAATCTTATCACACCCTACCGTAATAGACTTGAAGAAATCACATATGCATAGTGGGCTGAGTATTTGTTGGTTAGTTTTCTCGCAAAACTGATTGCTAATGAAACACCTGACTATTTATATTTTTTATAGACTGGAACTATGTAAATCAGTTCATCAGGTCAATATACGTGATGCTGGTAATTCTAGCACTCATAAGCATAGAACGTCTAAATTTGAGGGGTGTTTCGATTATATAGCTCCATTAAATGAGTTTAGGGTATTATTTGAGGGTGATAAAACTCTGTAATTAATTTAAAGGAAAAACTGTACAATACGCTAAGAGAGGATAATTTTAGTTAAGTTTTATATAGGTTAAGTTGGGTATTTTATTTTGTTTGTTTGAATTTTATTTTAATATTATTTGAATTATATCTGAATTCTAATTGATATTTATTTAATTTTAGTCTCGGTTTTATTATTAAGGTCTCTTATTAAGGAATAACCTGTAAATTTTTGGATTTTCTTTAGTGTTGAGTTTTTATTTTCTTGTTCATACTGGAGGAGTGGAAGATTAGCCTGGCTAAACTCCTGCCATTTGTAATCCTGTATGTAAGGCAATTACAATAAACTTATTGTTATTATCTGTAACTATAGACCTGACATATTGTACTTCGATAAATTACAATCAAACATTACAATAAAACATTATCACTGACATATTGTACTTCGATAAATTACAATCAAACATTACAATAAAACATTATCACTGACATATTGTACTTCGATAAATTACAATCAAACATTACAATAAAACATTATCACTGACATATTGTACTTCGATAAATTACAATCAAACATTATCACTTCTTACTATATTTACTGTAATCCTATTATATCTTTTTCAGAACACAATCAAATAATTTAAAGTACAAAAAGTCTGAGTATTGTTGAAATTAATGATGCCAATGATGCAAACAATGAAAATAATGTTAAAACTCAAGTAAACTGAAATTTATGTAAATGCAAATAATATGATTGCATATTATCATTTCAATTTGATTGTATTTATATTTTGTCCTGATCTTGAACAGCATGTAATATAATTGAATAAAATACCATATAAACATAAATATAATTGTTGCTCAGAGTGTCAATAGATGTGAAAACCAGATTATTGTTGGTCATTTTAATTAAAAGCATTATGAAATTTCCAATTTGAATACTAAACGTTCTAAGTTTTCAGTCATATCGGCAGACCCTATAACTTTTTATATAATATACCAGTATATTTAGCGTGCTTCTTTTCTTGAAATTGCAAATAACAGTTTCAAACACTATCGTATCAAGAAAGCCTTGCCATGATCAAATTTATCATTTTCGAAATTGCTATGATCAAATCTTGATAAAAAGTCTTCCTCTTTTTTGTTGGGTAATGGCAATTCCCCGAATGCATCTTCTTTATCTTCCGCACTGGTAATTAGTGGTAATATTCTATAACGTATGTTCACTTGTGGGTTCTTCGGATGTGAGGGAAGTTTGTTCGATTTCATCGTAATCGTCTTACTCATTCAGTCGTCGCTACTAATGAATCTTAATTTAAATTTCGTTCTCTCAAAGATTGAGCAGTAGGTAGTAATAGTCTTCATCCAACACAAGTTTTGTATTTTTGAGAAGGTAAACCGTCATGGTTTTGAATAAATCGAAATTGGTTGGAACAGTTCTGAATGATACTTTTTAGTATTCCATTCCAAGCACCAGAAATTAAAATTTTATGTAAGAACATAGCATGGTGTTCACCCAAAGAAAAAACGTATTTCATCAAAAAATGCATATCGATGATTTTTCTTATCATGACATAATGTCTGCTGTCGCTTCTATAACTGCGCATCTTCATTAGGATGTAGCTACGGTAATTTGGACTCTGGATCCACATAATAATCGCTATTGAGCGTTTTTGAATGTGTTTACAAACATTAGTTGACCCATTAACAAGTTGATAACACACAATTTCCGTAACAATTTCGCGAGATACCTAGGTAAGTGGTCGCTCTCATTTACGAATAATCGTCTGAAACAGAGCTTTATATCGCTGACCTAAATTTTTTAAATGGCCCATTTAATCTGTTTTGAATATAAAGCACTCTTAGTGAAACATTGGATATATATTATTGACTAAATTCGTATCCAAGCTATATTTCAATAGAAAATCGATTCTGAGATATTATGATAGAAAATTTTTAAAAAGAAATATATATAACATAGAAAAATAATAATATAGAATACAGTCCATGGAAACTTTGAAGAAATTTATTATTATTATAACAATCGCTCTCCCATGAGGAGAGCGATTGAACTTGAATTCTCAATTTTTAGGGTTTTTGCTTCATCTTTTTTGCCTCCCAAAAACGTTTCGTCCTCTCTGAATGCTATCTCTTCATTTTTATTTATTTAATGTGATTTTATAGCGATACTCAGTGCCATCTTCGAGATTTTTTTATATTGATCTATTTTAGATCTTTTTGGACTTCTTTTAGCCACTCTGTTCCGCATTTACTTTTTATAATTATATCGAGTAGTTTCTTCGGTATTCTGGACTGTTTCATTCTGTAGACATGTGCATAGAATTTTGCTCGTCGTTTTCCGAGTTCTTATGTTATTGTATTTGTCTTTTGATAAAGTTCATTCTGAGGTCTTTTCATCCATATGCAGTTTTTATTGATTGAATGACCGTCAATAACCATGTTTCAGATGCGTAGATCACTTCTGGAAGAATCGTTGTGTTATAATGCCTCGATTTGGCGCCTCTCGGGATGCACTTTTTAGTTCATTTAGAAGCAATCCTGTTGCTAAGACGCTGTGCCAATCATCTACTATGCTCAACTATATTGAACAATTGCTCTAATATATTACTACAATTATCCACTACGAGTATATCAACACATAGCATAATAGAATGTCGTTTTACTACAGAAAGTTTTACCCCCCAATCTAAGAAATAGCCTTAAGTAGCTTTCAATGAGACACTACACCTTATTCAGAATTCGATGGAAGAGCCTGACTAAACGGACATTGCCTACTTTATTCGAGATATGCGAAATGTTGTCCCATTAACCAATGGCACAGGATCAAAAAACGAAGTCAATGTAATACGCAGAACAGCCAAATCTATAGTGCCCAGGGAAAAATTTTTCGAAGCATTTCAGCCTCAACTTCCAGGCATAACATTCCAGAATCAACTCTGTGATAGATCATATTTAAATGAGAGGTAATGCGAAATACTTGTTTAAAAATCACACACTGAACAACTCTTTCGGCTAGTTTCGCCTTTTACGACATTATCAAGACAGTATTGATCATGCCGAAACTAACTAATCGAATATAGAGTTGCTCAGTTTGTGATTTTTAGACCAGTATTTCCCATTCCCATTAAATTTCACTTTCAAATCTAAAGGAATTTGTGACTAAGAAACGTTTTGGTGAAAACATGAAGAAGATAGCAGAGTTGAATATTCATTACAAGAACTTTTGACAAAATAACTGAAAAAATGAGAAATTAACTAGAAAAATAATTGAATAATAATATAATAGAACTTTTGATAAAGTAACTGAAAAAATGAGAAATTAACTAGAAAAATAATTGAATAATATAATAAGAACTTTTGACAAAGTAACTGAAAAAATGAGAAATTAACTAGAAAAATAATTGAATAATAATATAATAAGAACTTTTGACAAAGTAACTAAAAATGAGAAATTAACTAGAAAAATAATTGAATAATAATAAAATAAGAACTTTTGACAAAGTAACTGAAAAATGAGAAATTAACTAGAAAAATAATTGAATAATAATATAAAAAGAACTTTTGACAAAGTAACTGAAAAAATGAGAAATTAACTAGAAAAATAATTGAATAATAATAATAAGAACAAAACCTTTCAACTTGGACTCGTAATACTCATTACTAAGTGAAAAAATCAATTCGGCTACAATTCGTTAAATTTCCATAGGAGTCAATATATTTTCGATAAAATACGACTGAAAAAATAAAAATAAGTTCCATTCATCCTTGACGTTGAATTAAATTCTACGACCGTTAACGACAATTATGTCAATTCTGCGTTCAACAAGGAGCACGTTATACCGCCCACGCCATGGGAAACAGGACGATCCTGTTCAGTGGATGCACATGGCGTGAGCAATTCGCTCATTACCGCAGATTTCTGACTCTGTACTTTTGTTTCCGTTGATAACGACTCTCGTTCCTACTCTCAACCTAATTCATTCGACTATGGGAAATTGCACGCGACGTACCGATTAATAACAGGAAGTTCATTTCGAATTCGATTCGGAAATAACTCCAAGAACGTCTAGAGACATTGAGAATGTATTTGACTAAAAGAAAAAAATTTGACCAAATGGGAAAGAAAATGATGTTTTTTTTAATGTTGAAATAAATAAAGCAAATGCCTTTAACAACCAAAAATAAAATCAATTTTAATTGCAAATTATACGGCTTCTAAAAATGTGTAATTGTGTATTTCCACCCTGTATAACACTGTACTCAATACGGCTTTAATTGAATCGAAAAGTTTATTGTGACATAGTGCCTCTCGCCAGTATGATACTTGAAGACTCTTTGATTTTGAGAGTTATTGGTGCTAGACTGCTATTACAGACGTGCAGTAACCGACATATACTTTCGACTAACTTCGTAAGTCAATGTCACATGGTGGCAATAAGAAATAATCAGAAAAAAAGTGAATTAATCCTCTATCGTGTTTCAGACGATCGATTCCGTAACAATAAATAACTTGTTATAGCTTTTCCTTCTTATGGTTCAAAATTTCTTGTTTTTAATTTATGAATTTATGTAAAAGTATGCGACTATATTTTTCATGAAAATAATATCAAAATGCGTCCAACTATAAATCAGCTAAAAAATAATGAAAATAATAGACTGCCCAAGTCTTGATGTCACAGAAAGGTCAGGGGTCATTCCATGATCTAATTGAAGAAGTATACAACGGTAAAGACCCATAAAAAATAATTCAGTGTCTTATCACTTTTGGCAATACAATATTGACTTCTTCCTTATTCATTTTGTTTTTAAACCTGCATTTTAAAGGATATGTAGCAAGCCGAACTATTTATAAAGGGTGTTTTTTTAGAGGTATAGAACTTCAAATTGCAATAAAACAACGATGGATCATTCGATTGACAAGAATTTATTTTTATTCGACAGATAATCTTGTGGCATTACATTTTAAGTATGATTTCTGGCATATGACCACGAGCCACGGTTGGCTCGGATGTAGTCCAATCTGGACGTCCAATTTTCGATGACATTTTCCAACATTTGTGGCCGTATATCGGCAATAACACGGCGAATATTGTCTTCCAAATGGTCAAGCGTTTGTGGCTTATCCGCATAGACCAATGACTTTACATAGCCCTACAGAAAGTAGTCTAGCAGTGTTAAATCCCAAGATCTTGGAGGCCAATTCACAGGTCCAAAACGTGAAATAAAGACTGTCACCAAACGTGTCTTTCAATAAATCGATTGTGGCACGAGCTGTGTGACATGTTGCGCCGTCTTGTTGAAACCACAGCTCCTGGACATCATGGTTGTTCAATTCAGAAACGAAAAAGTTAGTAATCATGGCTCTATACCGATCACCATTGACTGTAACGTTCTGGCCATCATCGTTTTTGAACAAGTACGGACCAATGATTCCACCAGCCCATAAAGCGCACCAAACAGTCAGTTTTTATGGATGTAACGGTGTTTTGACATACACTTGAGAATTATCTTCACTCCAAATACGGCAGTTTTGTTTGTTGACGTAGCCATTCAACCAGAAGTGCGCTACATCGCTAAACAAAATTCGCTTATGAAAATTGGAAACAACGGCAATCTCGTTTTGGGCCCATTCGATGATTTTTGCAAGCGTTGTTCAGGCGTGAATCTATTCATGATGAATTGCCAAACCAAACTGAGAATAAATCACTTCTCAGCTGTTGAATCGGCCGCCATCTTCAACAATAATGCCAACTTAAAGTTATATACCTCTAAAAAAACACCTGTTATATAAACTCGATTGGGTAAAAAGGATGATTTGCTAAAGATAGACTCTTTAGACAAAATACACAAATTGAAGTTCTTACCAAAATCACTAAAAAGGAAAAAACACAAAATTAAAATATTCTTATGGTGTTTTACTCTGATAAACTTACTTGTTTCGAGTCAGTGTAAGCGCTTCCCTCATTGCAGTGACGTCACACTTAGGCAGTCCTGTCTGCACATTCTCAACACTTACACCTTAATAATTCTCACATTCCATTTTTCTCTACGAAATTGCATTGATTGTGTATTTTTGAATATCCCTTCAGATGTAACTTTTAATAGTTTGAATTTTTTTTTGATAAAATTAAAAAACATTGTCTTCAAATTAAACGGAAATGTCGACAAGAACGCTCTATATCACATTTGAGCGAACTAATTCAGAATTTCCGAGTATTAGTGAAGTTTGTAATCAGTAATTTCCTGAGAAATTTATTTTTAAAATTACGAGCAAATATGTCCAATCTCTATACAACCACAAAATTAATCACATTTGATTACACGATTTACTCATTCAATGCTTCATTCATTTTTCATTAGTGTAACACTGAAAGTCTTCTAGATTATACAGATAATGAACGAAAAATACAGATACAAATATTTTTCAGAAAAATACAAAAGAAATTGATAGCTCAGTAAAAAAATTTTTTTGTGTTTGTGTTAATTTGAAAAACTATAATTTGAGCATCATCAACCGAAACATACATGTATGTTCTCACACATACGAGCCCAAATTAGTTTTGTCTCGACAATTATAAGGACCAGGTTAATAACAATTCTTATACTATTCTCACACATACGAGCCCAAATTAGTTTTGTCTCAACAATTATAAGGACCAGGTTAATAACAATTCTTATACTAGTAATTAAACTATGACCCTCACCCCTTAGGAAAGTCCTTCAGATTTAGTAGATTTTCATAGAGATACATTTTTGTTAACATATAATAATACTTTTATTTCAAAGGACCACATGGTATGGCATAGAAAAAGTCATATGAAATACAGCAATTAAACATGTCTGTTGTATTTATATACAAGTTTATCCTAAATTACATACTCACAACCATAATAAAAACGTTTAAAAATAACAAGATATTCTCTAGGAAATGTAAATATGTCGTAAATAACTTCATAATAGAAGTATATAATTATGCTAATAAGGCAAAATACTTAGTTAAATTCCAGTACAAAATAATTTCTTTATTCCACAATGCTTCAAACTGCTACCCCTCAGTCAAGGGGTAATTGCAATATTCAGATGTAAAAACCCTTGACATTCGGTTAACAGTCCTAAACATATGTAGAGTAAATATATCATTTATATGGTATTGGACAATGTTCCACCAAGTGTTATACAAGAAGTCAATGGATTTTAACTAAGTGAATACTCTCTGATGTGTAAGTGTATTTATAATTACATTACATTAAATTACATTAAACGCCTTCACAGTATTTTAAAACTTGGGTTAGTGTAAATACTACTCGACAAATAGGACATTTTTGAAATCGATATACCGTGCAGAATACTAAGAAATAAAGTGAACAATTGAATGCAGCGAATCATCCGATCTGAAGCAAATATATGGTGAATTATACTTACTACAATCATCTCCGAGGGTTCCAATACGAAACACTCATGTTGCCTTCTAGCATTGCCTCCTGTCCTTTTGCCAAAACTGTAAAAAACACAAATAAAGAGATCAAGTATTTGAATTGTTTTGTTATTTGATTATGTAAAATGTCATATTCTGTTGTTTGAAATCTGTGATCATAAAAAAATGCTCACAAATGCCTGGTTTCGTATCTGTCAGTATGAACATTTATATACAAATACATTTTTGAGCACGTTTATTTTTGTTTTACTTTGTTTTTATTTTTGCCACACTTCATGGGAGGGCAATTCGAAAATGGATTTGACACGAGTTTAACCCTCCTAAATTTCACTTTTTTACCATTTCTGGGGATAAAAATTTTAGAAAGGCTAAGGTGCAGAGTGGTGCACTTCCCACCCTTAGAGCATCTCTAAAGTGGGCTTTCGATAATCAATCTTGATTTTTATTAATCCCATATTCCACAATTTGACAAAACAAATAGCTAACACAATTTCTATATACTATTACTTTTGAATAAATAAATAGGTTTTTGTCAAATTTTTAAAATCAATGAAATTAAAAGGTTTCTGTTTTTTATTGTACACTCAAGAGACACTGTATGAATCAATTCCTTCTCCTGCAGTTCCAATTTTCTTTCACAAAGAATGAAAAACCAAAAGTAAATAAAAAAATAATTTTGATTAGACACAACTTGATCAAATTCAATCATTCTACAATTTTCATACTCTTATTTTAGTATGATATACAGAGAATCAAAAAAAAAAAATTCAATCCCCAAGGATATCATAGAAAGAGAGGATTCAATCTTAAGTAAGGAACAAAACATATGCAAACTCAATATTGCAATTTTCATGAAGTTAAATCAAGTGTTTTCTTCTTTTTATATATATCAATATATATATATAAATCATGTTGTAAACAAAGTATTGTATTCAGCAAGGAAAGCCTCATTATAATTATGTATAGTTACTTTTTACTGAAAAAATAGAACACCGCAGTTTAAAACTTCAATTATATTTGAACATATTCAATTTTCTTTGAATAAGCTTAATTAAAATCAAAAAGTTTCTATAAAATGTATTCTATTAAGTAAATTTTGAAATTATTTAATGAGACTAATCTTACCTTCCTTCAATAAAAAATAAAACGAAATGGCATATTGTCAAGAAAATCATTGGAACAGATAAGTAATTTAGGGTTTCTTAATATGTTAAGGTGACATACATATAAAGAAAATACATACATAATAAACCTATTGATACGCCACAAATTTTAATTGAATTCAAAACTTCATTTTCATTTAATTTAAAACAGAAAGTAAAATTGAGAAACTAATTGAAAGAAATGAAAAATCAGCTCAGTGCATATTTCATGAAGAACAACCAGCATCAAAGACCTTAAAATCTTCTCTCATTAGTTTTATATTTTATATGACATACTTTCATTGTCCAAATTGCAATTACATTCAGTTCACACAGCAGAAAGGAAAATAAATAATATTCACTGTTTGAAATACCTCATTTATTTTGATATACATAATTACTACAAAGCGATGGTTACTAAGACTATAATTCAATTGAGGAAATTATTGCAAATTTAAAAGTATAATTGGTAATTATTACTAATGTTCCCAAACAAAATAGGAGCCATGATATTGGCATTTCTGATAAACTAAATGAAATCAATATGATTAATTCCCAAATATTTTAACAAGATTCATTGATTGTATATTCATAACAAGAAAATAATGGATACAAATTAAAATAATTACAAAATAGAATATGAAATAAAAATTACTAGGTTGTATAAAATAAAAATTGAAACATTAATGTTTAAAAAATATTTTTCAGACAACACTGAATAAACTTACAATAATATTGCCTTTTTGTGAGGGCATAATAATAATTGTGATTAGTAAATAAAAATTAAGTCTAACAAAAATGTATCCCAACAAAATATTAACTTGAAAAAATCCAATGTTTTAAGAAGCATAACTTTCATTTTGCTCTAAAACTGTATCAAAATTCAAATTATAATTAAATATGAACTGTTTTTGTTGAATAAACAATTTAGCCTTTTGGTAAGAATTGTCAACATTATATACCTTCATATAAAAAATAAATGATAAATATATATGTATATATGTGTATAGATTGAGTGAACGTTAAAAAATGAATTATCTATGGATCTAACACTTTTCAATATCTAGCAAAATTTGAATATTATTCAGCAACATTACAGAATAAGCACAGAAAATGAGAGAATAAAATATAATTAGAATGAAGTTTTTTCTCAATAGTTGCTTACTCAAGGATTATTAAATTATATAAGAATTGTAACTGAAATAAAATGTCAACAAGTTTCTTGGTGACCAATAATTAATGGTCACCAATGATTATAATCATCGATGAATTAAATTTAAGTAGGAATTTAGCTTTATTCATTTCAATTGGATCAGAATGTAATTATGAGTATATAAAACCAAAACATGATTAAGTAAAAATACATAATCAATTCAATATTGAATTGAACAATAAATTAGAAAAAAAATCATTAGTTTCAAAGTAATTTAAAATAGAATGATAACTATAAAGTTCTTAGAATTATGTTTATGAAAATTGTCAGTAAGTAATTGTAGATAAACATTCAATGTTGAAAATATACAATATATTTAATATATATAAACATATAAATATATAAAAATGCTATAAAAATTTTTTTATCTTTAAAAATTCATAAAGTTATGGTTAAACATTCTGATCTGCATTCACTGTTTCAAAGTTAAAATTAAAATGTAGTAATCAACTTAGCAAATATAAGATTCAATCTAATAAATGTGGTGAAAATATGTAATTTTTCATGTAAATTTTAAAACATTATGTTCAGAAAATATTATTTTAAAATTTTGTAATCCCCTCAATGAAAGTTGTTCAAGAGATTCCAAACAAAAGGTATACAACAAAAATTGGATAAATCATAAAAATTGGTCAAATTCATCAAATATTCAACAAATCGTGTAGAGAAACACAGTTTCCCTATATAACAGATATTACTAAGCAATTTTTCAGTGTATGAACACATTATAAAGAATATATATGACTTAACAAAATAATTATAGAGTTGTTGAGAGAAAATTTAGATAACACTACTTGAGAAATTCAATTAGACTTAAAGCTATTTTTTATTTAATACCATTGAACAATTGGAAGAAAATTTTAAATATACTGTGAAACTATGCAAAATATTCTACAAATGTAAACGAAATATTGACAAATGAAATATTTGGAATACTGAATGTAACCAATCGATAAAATGTTGATGCTGAACTCGAAATGGGTTTTAAGATTGAAGTAACATCGTCTTCTCACTATAACCTTACTGAAATCAAATATGATCAAATCATTTTCACTCGAAAACAATTACCAACCTAAGGAAGTCGTAGTAACCTTTTTCATTTAGCCCTCTACCAAAGTCTCTAATGAAAATCATAATTCGGTACATTAACGTAACCTAGGCATTATTGTCTCTTAACCTTACATGGAACCACACTTAGCCTTCATCAGCATCTCATGCAACTCATACTGTTCTTGCTCCTTAACTATCTGCTCCTGGAGCACACTGTCCAACAGAGCCTGGAAACGTTGTCGTAATGCCTGATTTTCAATATTCTCGATTTCCATTTCGTGCTGTTGTCTCCTCGTCTTCAAATCCGCCAGTTCGACGTCCAGGTCGTCCATTCTAGCCTCAATAGCTTCTCTGGACAAATTCTGACCAGAGTAAGAAGTGTTTGAAGTGGTCTGCTGGTAATAATCCATCTCCTGTATAAGAGGCGAGCTGTCCTCGATCTGCCTAAACATGTCGCTGGTGAACTCTGTAATGATTTTGGACTCTGACGAATTGTTCAACATGGAATTAGAGGCAGTGAGTTGGCTATCTTCGACGGAATTCTGACTGTTCTCGTCCATCTCCTCGAGAACATTCATATGGGCGTCTTCCTCCTCCGAATCGCTCACCTCCCCGCCAAATATATCGTGTTCGGCCACGTTCTGATTAGGAGTTTCAATCGGTTCCTTTTTGATGACAGTTCCCCTGTTTACCTTGTCGTCGTCTTCGTCGATAACTTCCCATTTTACACTAATGGCATCGTTATCCGTACCTAACAAACGTTTCACCTCTTTCTCGATTTCGGGCGCCTCTACATACTTCTTCTTCAAAGTTTTCCTAAACCGTCTCTTTCGCACATTTTTAGTGGGTGGCGTTATTCCGTGAGGCCACAAATACTTCTTCTCCACTTTGTTGGAATCTTTCTTCTTGGTTTTCTGCGGCGTTTCCTCGTCAGTAGTCATGTCGTCCTCGTGCTTACACACGACCATCTGACATATGTCGGCTGTCTTGTAAAAGCTCTTGTTGTCTATCGTCTTCAACGACTCGACAATAGTGGGAAGATCTACCACTTTACATGGCAGAAGAAAATGATCGACACGAACTTCACCCTGTCTCAAATCATTTTCGAGTTTAATGAATAAGCGGTCCTTCAAGGTGCTGTTGCTTTGAATCGCTTCCTTGAGAACTTTCGCAGGTTCTATAGGAAGTCTCAGGATAAACTGAGACTCAAGCTCAACCTGACCATCCGTCGCTTCAAGGCCTGCAACGGAGAGAAAGCTTCAGTGTTTTAGTTCACGATTTGGGTACTTGAACGAATATTTAAAGCATAGTACCTACCCCTACCAAAGAAGCGTTGACCATCTTAAGACTTCTCACAACACACTATAGATTTAAGTGTAGCTATGATATATTAATACGTTTTTCAACTTAAATTTTCGTTTTATTAATTGATGTTTAACATGTGAAATTTAGTCAAGCCTCCTATTTATATTAGTTAATAAAACCGAAATCGATGATATTCTAAAATATTTACCAGGCAATTCTCAAATATGTTTTTATTAACCGTTTAAGTGAAAAGCTATTTCGCACATAGATTTAAAGGAAATAATTATTTGCAACGATGCTATTAAATTCTTGAACTTTGTATTCGATCAAATGAAAACTATAGATATAATGTTTACGTGTTCGCAAAATGCTGATCAGACTTTAATGAATGAAACGGATTCAAAGGTCGTTAATGTACCGATGAAAAAATAAGGACGAAAAATTTTAATTGAATGCTACGTAGTAATATTGCGAAATACCTTTCTGCAAACTAATAAGATTAACTTTTATAATTTATGTAGGTACTCTTGAATAAATCAATGACTTCCAATTTACCGAAAAAATCATAAAAGGATTAGGAATTTATGAAAATTAATACTTAGTTTTCGGGTTCATCAAAATTAATCGAGGCAACTCGAAGAAACTGTACCTTTAATGAGCTTTTTTAACAGCTACTGGCGTTAACCTAGGTCAAATTAATTATCATGATTGTGGCTCAGAAGATGTCTCTAGTAATATTCGATAATAGTTTAAAGAAACGACAATATTTCGTCTGAAACAGAAAATAATAAATTGAATGTATCGATGAGGTTATTATTGATACGCATCTTTTTTTGATGTGGAGTGATTAATACATGACTGATAGATTCGATAACATTGAAATGCGTCAATTATTTACAGAAATATTTGAATAAATATTGCCAATAAAACTTACTTATCTGATTTTCATTATACGAGGTCTGTTCAAAATAAATGGTGAATTTTTAATTTTCGTGGGTTGTGCACATTCGATTATCGAAATTTTTTTCATTATGTTGATACGCATACGTTTCTCATATGCTGAAATTATCAGTCATTTCGGATCAGTAGTTTGTTTTTGACAACTGAAAATGTTAGTCACGTTTTGTGTGTTCTTCGATTTCTTACTTTTGAAGGAAATTGATCGAAGAATCTGTATTAAATTTTGTGTTAAAATTGGATTTAAGTGATCCAACGCACTTAAAATGTTGATTGTGGCATTCGACGAGTCTAATTTCTCCCAAAAAAGTGTTTATAAGTGGTATAGACGCTTATAAAGTGAAGAAGGCTGAGAAGATGTCAATGAGTCGAAATAGTGAAGAAAATTGTTTTGGAAAATCGCCGAATCACTATTAGAGAATTTTCCGGGGATGTTGGCATATCAAAGCAACGTTGCAAAGTATCACTCAGGAGTTGTTGAAAGACGTCAACGACTATCCAGATTTTCTCAAAAAGGTCATAACTGGTGACGAAACGTGGGTTGTGACGTCGAAACCAAGGATCAATCATCCCAATGGAAGCAGCTAGAGAGAAGAGACAAGATCGAAAAAGGCACGAGAACTTCACGATCAAATGTGAAGGTTTTGATCAATGCTTTCTTCGATTACAACGGCGTGGTGCACCATGAGTTCTTGCCAACAGGTCATACAGTTAATAAGGAACACTACAAGGAAATTATGCAACGTTTGCGTGAAGCAATGCGTCTCAAACCATCGGAATTGTGGAAAACCAAGTCATGGATTCTGCATCACGATGAGGCACCAGCTCACACATCAATGCTTATTCGTGACTTTTTGGCAAAAAACAACACCGTAACCACCGTATTCGAGATAAAGTCGAATCGAAAAATGAGCTGATGGCCATACCGAAAAAAGCATTTCAGAAGAGCTTCGAATATTGGAAAAAGCGCAGGTATAAGTGCATTATATCTGAGGGGGATTACTTTAAAGGGGACAAAATGGACATTGATGAATAAATACTTTTCGAAAAAATTCAAAATAATCCTTTTCTTTTGAACAACCTCGTATATGTAAAATGTTATAATAATACATTGGCATCATCAAATATTACATGATACATTGAGAATTAATTCTGTTCTATTTACAATATGGAATTATATTTCTATGAAGTGTAGGCTCCGTCGTTTAATAATCGAATTTATTGAATACATAAGTTATTTCTGTTATTATTAAGCGAATATTTGTATTCGAGTAAGTTCAAACGAAGGTATGCATTTGTAAAACTTGTAGTTGATTTTTGGAATATCTTTGAATACCTGATGAATATTTCTCATAAACTATTGAAAACCAATTATATTTACAAAAATTGCTCATGCGTTTCATTGGAATTTTTCGTCGAGGTGTTTACAGATTAGGTATTTAATATTGTAATTCTGAACTATAGAACGTTCAAAAACGTTTAAGAACATCTACATTTTGTCTGGATTTGTACCCATACCAATTCCGATAGGCAAGCAGCATAAGCGGTCATATAAACCTTGATGGCGAACAATTATTTTCATTATTCCCAAAAAGCGTTCGTTCCCATGCTTAAAAATCGCCAAGTACCCCTGTACTACAACGAAAAAACCAATATTGTTGAAAATGATAAAACAGAGTTAATTAAATGAACTCTTTATTGCACAAGAATATATGAAATGCGAAAAAACAATAAGTAATTAGTTCTACCTTATGCAACTAACGCACGACATTCAATAGGTGAATTTTATACTTTCTATTTCCGAGAAATAACGTAATATATATTTTTTAAATACAGTGGCTGCAGTCATTTTATCAGCATGCAATTAATAATTTAAACACTAAGTGACACAGGTAAATATGAATTCATTTTTTTCATTCAAGTCTCGGTCAATAATGGTGAAACGTTTTAAAACATTGGTTCCAGATTTTCAGATTATACTCGAGAATTTCATATCTAAAATAATTTGACATCTCAAAAGAAAATAGAAATGTATTTAGTGCAAGAATAAATATCGCCGACAATCAGATAAAAAAAATTGTAAATTCAAATAATCTATTTCCAATCACAAAGATATCTGATCTGACCACTCGAAAACACAAATGGGAAATTATTTAATGTAACAACATATACATTATATCTGTGAATATTTTTGATAACGAAATAAAAAATTAGTAAATCTAAGGAATTTGCCAACGTCAAACATATCTGCAGCTTAGTAACGTACGTCCTTGAATATACATCCACAGTTTGATTTGTACAAATGACTACAACGCAATGACTTGTACAACACTCGTACAGTTAAGAATGTCGAATATGGAGTAAGATTAAAAGTAATATCTGGACCGGTAACTGTTATAAAGAGCTTGAAAGTGAATACTGAACCAGAATCGCATAAATATATAACATATTAATAGATTGAAATCTGTTTCAATCTATTGTATCAACTCTATTCTGACATTCAGCATTCTATTAGCATCTAAAGAAGTCGTTTGTAACGACGAAACGCGTCATGCTATGTTGTCAATAAAAGTGTAAATCAAAAGTACAAGTGTTTGAATTTTAGCTAATATTCAATTATAATGGTTTTACATCAAGTAAACGCCAACACTATCCAATAGGATATCCTAGTATCTACTTCAATATTTAATGTAGTGCCATTATCACACAAACTATAAATATCTATGTAAATATTCATTTATATGTGTGTATATACTTATACATATTTTCATTTTCTTCAAAATATCGGCTTATAAACCCCTGAAATACGGGAAGAATCGTGAGAATACTTTAATTTTCCTAAACATCATCTTTGCAGAGAATTGTTAAATAGACGTTGAAATTTAAACGATACCTAAGGGTAAAGGCATGTGAACATTCGATGCTTGGTGTGTCTGATCTGATACCAGTTTCCTATTAATTCCTGCAGATGGAATTATGGAGTACACATTACTTGGCGCTTCTTCACTTTGGAGTTATAGGGTGTTTGGAGATTGAAGTCAATGCACACATACAAATACAGCGATTATTATTTTCTGAACTTGTTTAGAAAACGAAAACCGACTTAGCGAAAATGGCAAACAACATGATACAAGAAGTCTTTACGGAGATCAGAGTCGGACTAGCAGCCTTGGCAAAGCATGGGTTCCCGGCTAATGAGATCCTGAAACTCGTTGTTCAAGAACAACTCGATGTGGAAAATACATCGATCGTCAAACGAAGCCCCGCACCGCGGAGCTCGAACACTGATAACGGCCAACGAAATAGGCACGGAGAAGCGAAAGAACAATCCGAGCAGATGGAGAAGCCTCGGAAATCAGGTGAGAACTGTGTGAAGCACAGTAAAACTAATATTGAAAATTATTTACAGGAAAAAGATTTCGAGGAACCGAGAAGAACGTCGAAGTATGAAAAACTGGAAACGGTAACACAGACGTCAACAAGGAATCAGTACGAGGCCCTGAGTGACGGAAGTGACGAAGAACAAAGGGAAACCGACAACCAACCTACCTCCAATTGATCATCCGAGAAAAGGAAAAATGGAGCCGATGGAGAAAGAAGAATCTAAAGATAGTCATAAAAGGAATAAAGACAGAAAAGAATGAAGAAGAAATAAAAGGAGACCTACAATATCAGGGATACCCAGTCCTAAAAGTAACGAGGATGAAGGGAAAAAAGGGCTACCCTGCCCCCTGGTACTAATCGAGATATCGAAGGAATACAGATCGATATACAATAAACTCGAAAGATGCTGCGGACTTTCTGTAAAAGTGGAAAGTTTCAGAACAAAATCAGAAGTGATCCAGTGCCACCGCTGTCAACTTTTCGGCCATGCTCAGAGAAATTGCCATGCAACGCCGAAATGTATGAAATGTGGAGAAGAGCACAGCACCCACGAATGTGAAAAGCCGAGAACAACTGCACCGAAATGCGCTAATTGCCAGGGAGAGCACCTCTCCACAAACATAAGATGCACAAAAAATCCAAACAATCCGAGAAACAGACCAACTACGAAACGAAAGCTGATCGATGTCCCACCACCTCCGGAAAACTACTGGAGAAAAAGATGGGAGAAAAATAAACGAACAGAAGAAAAACCGAAAGAAAGAAACGCAAAAAACAACGACCTAGACGAACTTGACATGATACTGGGAGGAATGACAAGAAATTTCAACAGCACAAATGCAACTATCGAGCAGAAAATAAAATTGATAGAGGAACAAGGAAAAATCCTTGAAATTTTCAAGAGACGTTGAAAAGAAACATGTGAAAACAGAGAAGGGAGAGCTCTTCGGAGATCTCAACTTTAGCTAAATCTTCAAGAGAGGCTGGCGTTTCCGAGTCAGTAGTAGGCTAAGGTTAAAACTTCTCTCAAAAGCAGTAGAAAAAAGGTTGAAACGAGATGAAGAGGCGTATGGAAGAAATTCCGGACCTCATTAAAATGAAAAGATCACAGCGAAGTCGTTGCCACACTTGGTGATGTGTGTAGCATAACTGGTGAGTTCCTTGTAGAACAAAACAGTCTGTCTGGTCATTCCATCAACATCAAGTGTGGCATCGATTTTAATACTCTTTAACATTTATCCCTTGAAGAACAATGGAGACATCAAATCGTACATGCTCACATAGCCAACTGTGCTATGACATTCTTTCAATTAGTTTAAAAATTTGTTTAATGAACTTCCCAATGTTTTCTTTGATATATCTGTATATGTTACGGCTAAAGCCCGATATTGGCTAATGTTAGGTTTAGCCGACTAAAGCTGGTTTCATCCAAAATCGCTGGATAAAGCTGTTGAAAACGATGAATTTCTGGCTTTAGCCGGCTAAAGTTAAGATTAGCCAAACACAGGTGGGTAAAGTTGTTAGTTTGTGAATACAGTAGTTTGTGAAAATGTCGTGTGACTAGAAAAAAGATTTAAAAAGAAGTTCTATGAACAGTTTTCTCAAATATTGAATAAGAAGAAAAACAATAGTTTTTACATAAACGAAGAGAAGTATAATAACACTTATTTAATAGTAAGAAGTAAAAAGTGCGAAGGAAATCAAGCTGAACGTTTGACAACGGTCTAGCGCCGGCGATTGCAGCGATTCGACGTTTTCATTGTTAACTTTAACCAGAGAAATTTGGCTAACATTCGGTTTAGCCTGTAAAGCCCGAAATAACCATTATTTTATAAATTAAATCAATTTTATCCAAAATCGTTGGATAAAACTAGCTTTAACATTAGCCAGATTTCGGACTTTAGCAGTAACATATATAATGTTGACATTTGTATAAATTCGTTTTCGATTAGTTTTATTTTGAATTACTCATTTCGGAGGGACTATAAAACAGTGACAAGTGTCAACGCTAGTGTTCCGTAATTTCCACTCATAACTGAATTTTTAAACCTTGATAATCATTTAGTGAGATAAGAATTGCTTGAAAACAACAAAAAAATTGAGCTAAAACCACGGTCAAATGCAAGAAGCAGTCAATCCATTGATGAATTAAAATTGGAGTGCACAACACGATAAAATAATCAAGACGAATTCTAACTGAAAATTAATATTTTTCAGTAGATTTGAATATTCACGTTTGGAAACGCTTTGAATTGATATTGAAAATGTCAGTAACGAATGCATCACGTAGATTTTGTAATATACGCATTTCTGAATGACTAAGTATTAAGTATCCATTTCACAAGCGCACTCAAAATTTCAACGTGGTTTTCCTTTAGGTTTTATGAAACCACTTTGTCAAAGGTGACGTATTATATATTACAACCACCACATCAGGAAAGGCGTGTAGTGTGAAATTTCATGTTGAAAAAATATAGTTAAACGCAAAAATATACACACACAAATGAACAATATACAAATGAACTGCTATCTTAAATATTTTTTTATTTTCTATTTTTGGGCTCCTAATCCCATTAAGAGGCCGACTAAGTCATGTTAAATTTCGCCTCTCACTACTGTTACAAAATTGGCGTGAATAATGTTCTTATTCACGTAAATAATCCTTATATATTTGTACATTACCAATTTTATAGTATTGTCAATTTTATAACCACTTAAATTCATACGAGTATACATAGACAAACCTCCGTGTCTTAAATAATATGTTTATCTTTACAACTTGAGTTGACATCGAGTACGTATCTGAGAAGTATGTACTAAAAATAGTTATTTAAGAACCTCAACAAGTTTATTAATGAAATAAGTACAGAACGAACATGTCCCAAAATACCAATTACATTTTTATATTTCAATATTAAGTAGATTATTTTATTCAGGTGAATTATTTACAAATAATATTTAGGAAATTTCTAAAAATACTCATTAATTCGATATAAATATAAATATAAATAAATAAGTATAAATAAGTATCCAAGTGAAAGTGCGCCAACAAAATCATTGATTAGTAAAATTCTGCAGCTGTCATCCTTTAATTTTTTATTATAAATGAAACAATTAGGTACGTATATTTCACCTTGCTCCTCTGTATACATATTCAAAAAGTGTTTTTTTAATGTAAAAAAATAACCAAATTGAGTTGTAACGTTTCAGAATACCTTATACTGGTTAAATAAATATTTGCTAAGAGCGTATCGCATGGAATACTTGTAGTTCAAATGCACCGATGTAAGTAGGGAGAATATAATATCCCGGCTTTAAATTTTATGCTCCTTACCGATATTTAATTTTCTGAATGAGATCTCGTTGTGAATATTAAAACGGTTAAGTCAAATTTTTCGTTGTTGCATATTATAACTATCTCATATTTTCACAAATTATTAATGCGCTTGTAAGCGCATTTTATCCCCTGAAGTTAGAAGTTAAATGTTCTATAAAATCAGGAGTGACTCTCTAAAATAGTTTCAGCAAGCACGAAGAAATATGGATTTCAAGCTAAGAGAGATTTCAATATCGATATTGTTTTATTTGTAATCTTAGAATAAAAAAACATTTAAACAAAATTATTCCTCGTCATTGTCCATAGTACATAAATCAGGTGAATTTATATACGTCACACCAATTTTAGAGCTAGCCGGTGTTATCACTCACATTTCACAAGGGTGTAGGACTTACTTAAGTAATAACACTTTATATTTTCTCAAAAAAAGTATTTGAATTGATGACATCAAGTAAGTACATTACCTATTGAAATATTACATGCAAATTCAAAAATTATCAATTATCGCTTAATGATAGTAAGCAATGATGAAAATTTTCTATAAATAATAATCGTATATTGAAATGATATTGCACAAGGTATTTTTTAAGAGTTGAAATCCACTTTCTTTGAATCAAAACTGAAAATTGTTTTTATAAATAATAAAACCTTAAAAAATACTTTTACATACGAAACTTTTCCGAAAACAACTCAACTCAACATTTAAAATCAACTCTACATAAATCCAAGATGACTTTTCAGTCATTTTGAAGTACAGATCTAAGATATTTTTCAAACTATAGACAATTTAAATTAAGAAATTGAAAACCTTTCTACGTGATGATATATAGAATACCTATATTGAAAGAAAAACCAAAGTAAAAAAAGTACACTGTACTTTTAAGCAGGTGAATTAATAATAGAGAACATTAATCTAAGTAAGTATTATGATGAAAATTATCGTCGGATTATTCTACTGGAATTCAATGCAAGTTGCGTTACACGCAATCTCTAGAAATGTGTTTCAATTTCTACATACCGTTACAAGTTACAACCTATAGTACAATTATAGCAGCGACTTGATGGCGATTTATCGAAGAACTACATATTAACGTAATTATATTTATGATTAACACTCCCAGCTATTGTAGAGGTATTGTAAGACGTAAAATAAGCAATAATAACACTTTGGTAAATATCGCAATTCGTTTTAGAGAAACTCTGAACATACGGCGTATAATTAGCAGAAATGTGAATATCTTACGTTTTCGAATATTGTAGAATGAAAAAAAGACAAATTCGCATTAACTTCTGACACGACAATAAAAAAAAACTTCAGTTTAATTATTTAACATTCCTTGAACATTTTTTAATTGTCTAAGTAAGAATGTATGTCAATATTTGAATTTTTGAGAAATATAAGTAAATTCTTATATTTATTTATATTTTTGCTAACTAAGTATAATCACGATTGTCGCAGTTTTAAATTTATAGAAACTTAATTCTCATCTTATGTTTTCTGTTTCAGTACTTAAGTAAGTATATCATATTTTTGACAATCATCATTGACAAAATTGTTTCAACTATTACAATACATTTCAATTTTCATCCAATCTTTTCGTTTCCTCTTTGACAATTTTTTAACTTATTTAGGTACTTAGTTTTTTGAAATATTGTCCACTTGAACAGAAAAAAATTAAGAAATTATTAAGAAAATACTATTATCAAGTTAACACATTCAAATATGAATAGTGATTTTATTTTAATCTTAAAATATGCAAAGAGCATTTATAGATACCGCAATAATGACTACCTATATGAAGTAAATGAAACAAACATCTATGTAATTTAATAACAGTAGATAGTTAATTGGAAGCAGATAAAACAGAAACTAGACAAAACTCTAGATTAAAATATCCATTATATGATTCATTGGTATTCACTGCAAGCAATGTTTATTGAATACTTAGGTCTTCCTGGGGTATATCATCTGATCAAACAAAATAAAGATAAGATAATATACTAGCACTTTTATCGGTCAAGAATGATAGTGTAGGAATTTTAATACGCGTACAAATCGAACTTTCTGCAGAAATTGTAAGGAAGGTAAGTATTCTATATAAATCGGAATGAATTATTTTCTGCGAAAATCAGTCAATAATTATAAATAAATCAATTGAGGATACCAAATAAGGAAATACCTCTCAAACAAAAACTGGTTCATTGTTCTAAATCATACAAATATATTCTACTCCATTGAATATTATGAGAAATTATGAAACATAACATCATGGTACAACTAAAAACTTCAACTTTGAAAATAGTTAAATTTAAGTAAATAGTCAGGTTTCTTATTGAAACAAATTATTTAGAAAGTATTTACCTAGTTTATATCATTTAATAACAAAGTTAAACTACCTACTTGGAACTACAAAACTATATACCTAATAGCTATACTTAACTATAACTTTATATGTATAGCTATTAATGTTATTAGCTATTATAATGTTTAAGTCCCTAGTATATACCTTTGTAAATATTTTACAGCAAAATAACTTTTTTGTCACATCTTCCATATAGGTAATGTAGAACTAAGAAAGAAATATAATTTATTTTCATATTGCAAGGAAATTGCAATATCGGAAGGTAATAAAGACCAATTTTTGTTGTTGCAATAATGCAAAAGGTGAAGAAAGTTGCACTAATTATAATCTATTGAATAAGTACTTTAAATAAAATTTATTTCAATATTTTATGCATACATTAAAATTCTGAGAAAACTTAAAAGTGAAAAGTAAACATGAATCAAATCATAAATCAATGAAGTTTTAGGAGGATATGAGAATTCAAATATTTGAAATGATTAATAATTAGAAACTAATATAAGCTAGTGTCCACTAAACAAAACAAAAGGCGTTTAGATTCCAAAATACGGACATACCCACTAAAGTTGATGTTTTTATCAACATTATGAATCATCTCCTTGCTGATTAATATTTGGGACAAACAAGTAGGCCTTACTGGTGACAAACATGACAAATTACTGAATTTTTATTATCTGGTTTTTTTCTCAACTGAAAATATTTGAAACTTATTATATTTCTCAAATGATGAATTATTCATGTCTGGTTTCTCAGATAATTTGGGTTTAACCTTCAGTTTTTAATTAAAAATCATTAGAATCAGCGCAAAAAATTAACACAAGAGTGTTCAATAGAATGGAATTGACGATTCAAGTTCACACAATCTGTGTCAGGCTCCAGAAAAAGTAATCCTTCCTTTGGATCAAAAACAGGTAAAACATTTCAGGTAGGTATACCACATTTCATACTATATTAAAATATCATAACAAAAGTTATGGATAGTATTCATGCTGTATAAAATAATATAAAACTTATAATAATTTTCTCCTATATTTTTTTCCTTTCATAACTTTCACTCGTATAATTGGTCATGAACTGCCTAAGGCATTATTTATTTTTTTTTAATTTTAGGAATATTAAGCATTAGCAACTATTCTGATATTTTACTGCTCGAAATCGTAAACAAATATGAGTGACATGCAAATTCATTATTAATTGTGTATTTATATCTGATTTACCTATATGCTATCAGTATGTAAGTAACATAATATTAAACACGAAATGTCAAACATATCTGAAGCATAGATGAAGTAAGGATGGGGAAATTTGTAAGATAAATTGTTTAAATACATACCCATTATTGAAATTAATCAGTAAACACTGCCACTAGACGATATAACTACGATATACGTTCAGGATCGCAATTTCACAAACAAGTCCACAGTACCAGTTCCTATTTTGATTAGATATACACTGTCAGGGGAAAGTTACACCAATGGTTAGTGTAAAAACGCACACAGCGAAAAGAATCAACTTGTAAATGATGTGGAACTTAACTATACGTACTAAAACGCAAATTGTCCAAATTAATATTTTAAATATAATAGTTCCAATAAATTATAAAACAGTTTTTACGACACTGCCACATTCAGTCATGCCGCCCATCATTTTCAACACATACTTGTAATTATTTGCGACGTTGCCGGAATGTATCCGGAAAGATACTCTATCATTCAGAATGAAATACATAATTATATAGAAGTTGTATTGGTGGTCTATTCCTTTTAGATGGATAGATAGATTTGAATGAACATTTTCACATTATCATATCAAACTACGTATTAAATGAATTCATATTGTCATATGACATAGACTGCCAATTCTATACTGATCAGCTAATAACATACCTGTTCAGTTCAATAACTAAAACAGTTCAGGTAGCATTTTCATGCTTTATTCTAACTTTCAGATCAATTTCATAGAATCGGTACAGATGTAATAGTAATGCCATTTACTCAATCTACTGAATAACCAAATTGATCATATTTGAAACCACATATTTATCTCTTGAAAATTAATTATTAACCTGAAAAGCAGGGCACTATAGAATTTTTTTTTTTTGAAATATCATACTATAAGTTCTGATTAATTCATAACGTAGAACAAGTTGTAATTCACGAAAACATCGATTCTTTATAGTTCAACCTATTTTTATTTTCGAAACTCATTGAAAGATCTCAAATGATATGAAATATAAATCTCGTCGTTTTTAATTTTTGATAAATGTGTAAATTTCAGTTTCCACTATTCGACTAGAATCTACTTGAATGGCGATCTAGATGTTCATATAGATGTTTCGTCTAACGGGATTTTATAACAGAAATTCTTCACGTTCCGGCAACAGCGCTCCATTAATAAGATAGAAAGGCTTCTGGTGTGTGCGCACGCAAACAACAAAAGAACTACAGCGCACTTACGGAGAATGTTGGAACTGACGAGAAGATTTGTATTGCTGAACACGGAGAATAAGCTGAGAATGGTAAGATCGTGTTTTTATGGTTGCAGATGTGCTGGCGTATTAGGAGTGCGTTAAAATTCTTGCTCATTGGAAATAATTCGATCTCTTCTAGCAATAATTATTTGAATTTCTTGTGGACCGTTAGCCAGAGGTCATAGTCACGGATACAAAACGTGGTGCGTTGTACAGGCTGTGCATAGTACAATGTAAAAAATCTCAAGAATGTATGAAACATTTTCTTTGAATAATAAATGTGTATTTGAATTTAGATTTAGTTTCAACTACGTAAGCTAATTTCGCAGAAAAATGTGAAGTCCGTACAAAAAGGAACTCTATTAAATATGTAATCAAAAGAAATTGAAAAATCCCTTGATGGCATTGAAAAATTCAAAATATTTATGCACATTCTTCATAAATTTTTCTATCATATAGTACATTAAAATAACTCATTTAATTATGCTTTTATGGATACGGACATTTTAAGCTTTGTGTTTGTGGTTATTAGTATTGGGTTGATTCCTTGAACTGACCGATATCGACTTTCAAACTCACGAAACTGACAGGAGCACACTACACATTTTTATTGCATCTCCGGACCTTTGGTGACAAATCGGTTCTTCTTTCTGTGTTTATTCTGTCAATCCTGTTTGTTCATTTTGGTTTGACCGTGTTTTTTCAATTCGATTGCCACTTGTGTGACTTTTTCGGCATCGGGACACAAAACAAATTTGAAAAAATGATAGTCCATCATATGACACGCTCATATAAAGCCATGAGGCACAATGAAAAAGTATCATTCTGTAGTATTTATAAAGTTCTATTTCGAACGATTTATTCTATTGTATTATATATGTGTATTGTCATTGATTACAGAAATTGTATAACATAAATAGCGAAAGCTATCCGAAGAGGCCATGGAACCACGTCAGCAGAAAAAAAATTGCTACTGCATTTTACAATAAACATAGATATTTTACACAACATACTAAATTTTGAATAAATCATATTGATTTCATAACTAACTAATTTTTTAGTAGGTTTCCAATACAATTATTCTCTATTTTACACTTCATAATATTTGTTTACTGTACACCCATCTAGTTGATAAATGAAGACCGAATTTCAAAAGAAGCTTAAAGCTTTTAAAACTCTATGTCCGATATGTCACATGCATAGAATTTTCCATAGAATAGAGGCCTTCTGATAGAGAAACCTTTTGAGCGTAGAAGTTAATCTTCTTCTTGGTAGATTGCGACCTCAATGGTAGTGAGTGAGTTATAGATTTTCTTGATCGAGTATTCTGCATTCTTTGTAGATAACCGAAATCATATCTATCAGAGATAAAGTTAATTTTTTTTCTAGTTGGATATACGACATTGATATTTCTATAAGTTAACAAATACAGACTACACATAATCATTGTATTTTAATTCATCTACATTGTGTCTTTTAAAGTTTTATAGTTTGTTTAATGTATAATGATTGAAATTCTATCCAATTTACCTATAATATTGAAATTAAGAAATTAAGAAAATAATCTTTATATTATATCACACTAGTGTAGAGATTATTTGAAAAATCATTCAAATTTTAAGAACATATATATATATATATATATATATATATATATATATATATATATATATTAGAAATCGACTATATTAATACAAGAAAATGAATTCTATAGTTATCGCGCTCGTATCATGGCACTAGTGAATATTCAATATTAAAAGTACGATATAACATTATTTCGATAATTTGTTTACAAATTTTCTAAAGAATATTATAGCAAATCTGGAAACATACCTTCATTATCATTCAAGTGTCTAGAGGGTTAGAGAATATTGAAATCGCTGCCTACAGTTCTTGGAATCGCAAGACACTTCCTGTTTCGTACTAGAAAGTACTCATCATTTGCACCATTCTCATTGCGGTACTGATAATCCGATTATTGGGTCATCAGTACTTAAAAGAGTTCAGTATAAGAGCGAATATTTTCAATTGATTCCTTAATGTGCACAATTAATGGGTGAAAAAATGGGGAGATTCAAACTTTTTTTGAAACTATTGATGGAGTTTTACAATTTGAAAATTATCTACTGCTTTAGGCACAAAATATTTAAGACGTCTACAAAGAAAGAAATTTTTTTTTACGTTCGAATATGGTAATTTTAATAAAACTAAGTAGTTTGTAATTTTCACTATAATTCAAGTCAAACATGACAATATTGTTTCGACAACACAGTCACTTCATCAGATGATAAACATGATGTTTATCATGTACATATTTTTGACTGAATTATAGTGAAAATTAAAAACTATTCGGTTTTATTCAAATTATGTTGTTATTTTCATCAAGTATCGACCCAATCGATGAGTGATTAATCGATTGGGCACAAGAAAAACTGAGTCATCTATAAATTATGTCCATTGATCTTTATGAGTTTCATTCCTTCTGATGAGTTGATTTGACAGGTTGATTTGTCTTCAAACAACCTGTTTTTGAAGAGAGAAAGTCAAAAATTTAAATGTTCATGACTATTGACATTGTTCTTGACTATTGCAGCGACAGTGTGATATGCGTGTTAGACGCTTTTTGGATGGGTTAAATCTCGTACGTTCGCGTCACCGACATGCTGATGACAGTCGGTGACGTATTGTGACGTATAGAGTTGCCGTATGGCTTAGATAAATTTCATTCAAACACCTTAATTTTTTACTTTAGATGCCATGGGCCTATAGCATCTTTTTTAGAACGCAATGACTAATTTATCCTGATCTTGTACAACTCGTAATATATTTAAATAATAAAAACCATATAAACAAGCATATAATAGTTGCCCAAAGTGTCAATAGATTTGAAAACCAGATTGATGTTAATAATTTCAATTTTAGCATTATGAAATTTCAAATTTTAATACAAAAATTCAAAAGTTTCTATCAGCAGTCCCAAATTTTTTTGAATATAAAAAATACTCATAAGTTTATAAATTTAGATTCAAAATATCCACCTCATTCACAAAAATTATTAATATGCAACTCACCTTGACCTTGGCAAATACATGGAACCATCGATGAAGACAGAACCGGACAGTAGAATATACCAACAGTTGGAAAACTCCCCGGTACTAGAAAAAAGACAGTTATCAAATATTTGATGGACTTCGTGGTTACAACTACTAGGTACTAATAGTTTTTGACTTTCATCAAGTTTGTTACTCTTTGCTATCACAAAATTTGTGGTGAAAACGGAATGTGCAAATGAGTATAATATATCACAGGATTATCCACATTAATGGATTACGAATAACGAATTATTGAGTCCATTTAGTTTAAATATCATTTCAGGGTAGGAGACAAACTTAATCACTCAAATTTTTGTAGAAATTACTGCACAACAGCACTGTTTGTGCTCCTTTCTTGACTACTTTGAAAATTTCGTGTTCCTAGGCCAAATTCTCGTACTACAGAATTATTCCACCTAGAGACTCCGAGGACCAAACTCGCTAATAAAATCCCCCATTTGATTCATATCAGTTTCTTAGCAAATCCTTCAGGGTAAGTTTTGGTTAGGTACCTACTGCCATATAAAAATGCCTACTTATAGCTGAGATGAATTGGTGCAATTTCACACAACACAATTAATTTGGACCTTCAGAATTAGGTCCAACATTCTGCTTTACCATTACGAGAGGAATCCAATCTGAGATTAAATTCCGTTCGAAGTAGGTATTCATTAGTATCAACGGCTCGAAGGAAATACAAGATGGAATACTGTTTATCAGCTTAGTTTTGTCAGATTCGGAAATAAATTTTATTGAAATACGATCTTGTTTTCGACTTTATAGAAGATTAATATAAAGTATACTTTATAATCCTTCAATAGTTGATTCAATAGTTGATTCAAATAGTTGATTCAAGCGGTATAGCGAAACTATACGTTCTCAGCCTACTGGTGCTGGTGGGTTCGATTCCCCCGCAATCTTAGGCCGTTCGGAATCAGCGTTAAACTGTAGGTCCAAGGGAGCTATATGGGTCTGTGACCTCCGCTCTTAGAAAAATGATAATAATAATATTCAGATCCATAATATCAATAGAAATTCAAGTTAGAAATATATAAAACTTGCCAATTTTGAATTAGATAAGAGTATATTGTAGGAAAAACATTCAACACATCTATGAAAATGAAGATCTACGTTGAACACAACTGTTCTGTAGACTTTCTTTTTCAGTAAATGTATATTATGTAAATGTAGGTATAGTATAGGGGTCACCAAATGACGGACCGCATACGAACCGATGGCCCATTGTGTGTGGACCGAAAAAATACTTTGCTGTTCGAATTAATTGGGACAAACATTTTTTTCTTCGTTTGAGTTACTGTAGTGAGTATGTGAGTACCAGGGTGGCCCAAACATCCTCACTTCTGCTTGTTTACTACCTGAGGTGACGTGAAGGTTCGACCTTGACCATCATTTCCATCCTGACCGGTTTTACCTCGCCAGCAATTCAGTTGTGACCCTACCAATGCGACAGTTGGTGGTTTCAATTTTGATGCGTGCTGTATTGTCTTGCCCAAAAATGGATATCAATCTGAGGAAGCGTTCCAAAATTATCGCGCTTAATGAACACACATCAATGACTGTAAGAGATATAGCTGAAGCTGTTGGTGTGGGAAAGTTCAGCGTCTGAGCCTAAAAGAAATAGGCTCATCGTCTCCAAACAGAAAATGAAACTGTGGCCGCAAACGCAAAACTACTCCAAGAACAGACAAATTGTTGATAAGAAATAGCAAAATTAATCCGAGAAAGACAAGCACTGATCTTCGAAGGGATTTAATGGTTTCTGGTGTGAGGTGAGCACCTCAAATGTGCGAAAACGACTGGTGGAGGTTGTCCGTAAGGCTAGAAGACCAAGAAGGAAGCAACTGCTTTCCCAGAAAATGATGAAGAAACGTTTGGCATGGGCCAAAAAGTACCGTGCGTGGACGACTGGAAGAAGGTGGTTTTTAGTGATGAGACACATTTGTTTGTTCAAGGGTACAACTCAAGTGTTGTTAGACGAAGTGATGAAGAAACTTTGCGAACTGATCACATCCAGCAAACAGTAAAACATCCGTCGAAACGAAAGTTTTGGGGTTTTTTCACAACCAATGGCACTCGACGATTTGCTCCTATGACAGAGATGATGAATTCAGTGAAATATATGGAAATATTGCGCACCAGGATTGTCCCATTCATGGAAACGTTTGATGGAACATGTGCAGGCCTTTATGCACGAGAATGAAATAAAAGTACTCGATTGGCCGGGGATTCCTCAATTGAGAATTTATGGAATATTTTAAAGAAACAACTGGCAAAAATGGATTGCACTACAAAAGAAAAAATGATTATCAGTGCAATTCAGGTGTGGTTTCATGATGAGGAATTGAAGAAAATCTGCGCTACGCTAGTGGAATCGATGCTTAGACGAGTTCAAGAAGTTATTTCTGCAAAGGAGGACATACTTCATATTAATATGAAGAATTTATGCTATTTTGTATGTATTTACTTTATTGAAAGGTAAGATTTCACCAAAACATTGTTTTTTATCCTTTGTCTCAATTCATTGGAACGACATAGTACATCCCCCGCAGTGTTTTTGTTGACGTCATTTCGAAAAAGGCCTGGCGAAGTAACAAGAAATAAAGAGATTATGGTTTGCGCAGCGCAAAAGCGCGCGGAGCGAGACGAAGGCGGAGCGGGAACGTCACGTGATCGTACTGCCCGGCTGCAGGGATACCAACTTGGGGGTTGTCATTGCTTTTTTGACGGATATGTTTCAAACATGTCAATGACCTGAACCTTAAAATTCCAAGCAAGGGAAAGCTTATATGGGAGCTCATGTCAGAAGTGAGAAGTTTTTGAACCTAGATCTTTTTGAATGTTTACGCTTCCCCAATATAAAATAATCAGCAGTGACAATGAAATTGACGTCGACCAATGCAAGACGTTCATTTCAGATCTCAAAACGGAATTTCAAACAAGGTTCGCCGATTTTAAGAAAATTAAAAATGTCTCTGCATCCCGATTGTGAATGCAGCAACGAAGCTGCAAATGTTTTCGGGAGTGATAAAGCTATTCTTCAGATCGAAATGATCGATTTCCAAGAAAACACTGTTTTAAAATACTAACATACGGAAGTTTCTATAGTTCAACTGAAGTTCTGTTCACAAACTGTGAAGAGTTCTGGATACAATTTGTGTATGGTAATAAATATCAAGAACTACAAATATTTGCTTTGAAACTGCTTACTTTGTTTGGGTCAACATATATATGCGAAGCAGCATTTTCGAAGATGAACTTCATTAAAAATAAATTTCGATCTCGACTTACTGATGAGCATCTCCAGAATTTAATGTCAATAGCTTGCACCAATTTCACTCCAAACTTCAGACAGATAATCAGCAACAAAATAAGTAACTTTTCTCATTGATATGTAAATATGTAATTTCAGTAATTACCTTTGTTTAATAAATATTTTTTTATAAAATGTGTGGACCGCGAACGTCATTTCATTTCTTAAAATGGACCCCGATCGAAACTAATTGGTGACCGCTGATATACTATATCATATATCCCATGCATATTCATTATTTTCGAAGAATATAAAGTTTTCAATATTTCAATGTGAGTCAATACTTACTAGTATAATATATCATCAGCAACATGCTTCTCATATCTGACGACTTTGCACAGTGTTCTCAGTGTAGAATCCCTCAGCGTTTGCAAGGCCTCCAAACCGCAGAGGCCATAGTAGATATTTTGTATATCTTGCAGCGACCTATACTGCGGAGGCCGCATGAGGGCTCTAACGAATATTTGGTCCCATTGCGACATTGTTGTATGTCACCGCATCACTAGGTGGCGCCAAAGGATCATAATTACTCTGTTCAAGTGTCTGCCATTAACACGAAACACTCCACATGGCACTACGTATCTAGCGACGACATGATTCTGAAAATATAAAACAGAATGTTATATAAAAACAGATAGGAAAGCCTGAATAACACATAAGAATAAATGAACGAAATATTTACATAAACTTCAGCTCTTTAAATCTGACCTCTTCAGAGATACTGTACATACAATACTGTAACACTATCTTATGTACTTTATGATTTAAAAAAAAATTAGACAAAAGATTTAATTTATTGAGACTTCTTTCTTCCTTTGAGAGCAAAACCTTCCTATGAAGATTTGAGACTAAAGAGAATCTTTAGATACACAGTGTTGTATTAAGTGTGTTCCGTCAATAGATGACGATACTCAAAAGATGACGATACTCAAAAGATGATATACACAAAAGTTGTTTATAAAACATTTTTTCATCTGAAATATTTCAGGCTTAAATCAATAATGTTCAAAAATTGCTCTCCACACGACAAGAAACAAACACTCCCAAACATTTAAGATAAATATTCTAGAATTCAATTAAGATAATTATGTTAAAAATTGGAGGTTTTCAACCTGATTAAAGTGTAATTCAAATATTAAATTATGTCAAGAGAAGATTTGGTCGTAAGTTATGAGGAATAAATGAATGATCATCCAATTTACCAATTTACAAAGTCTATGCTGAATTGTCTTTTCTAATCTCACAATAAAGGTAAGGATTTCAAAGAAGAAATCTCCGCAACATCATTGTTTCAAAGTCAATGGAACTAATTGTTCTGATTTCACACTTTCGAGAACATCAAATTGAGTATAAAAAAATAACATATGTATTTGGGATCACAGAATGGTACGTTCTGTTTATAATCACATTTGAAAAAAAACAGTCATTTGTTTCAACCGTCCCCATGCCGGGGTCGGTTGAAACAGTGCCTAGGGTCAATTGAAACACAAGCAAATGGAACGAAATATAATCAATTATCTTGTTTTATTTTAGACATTTCATAATATTTCAGGAATCCTAACCGCACAAATGAATTTCACAAATATTTTTTCAAAAAATATTGAAGTCTTATGTAATTATTCGAGGTCACAATTGTGGCAAACATATTTAAGGCTTTTGTGCACCCTTCATCCGCCCACATGTTGCATATTGTACATTGTACATTGTATCTATTTTTCCCCCGGTCCTTTTTCTGAATATGCTGACGTTCAAACACAGTAGCACTCCTCTTCTTCTGATGCCGATTCTTGTTGAGGGTTTTTTTCTGAAAAATTTTTTTTGTTTATATTTCTTTTAGTGTTTTCTCGATCTAGTATTTTCGTAACTTGGTTAGCTTTGGTTCGTTTTAATCTGTTTTCATATTCCCTGTTTATCTCTTATTTTTCAGGTATGCCTGTGTAAATTGTAGATTTCACAGTTTTTCGGCCGCTGATTGTTAATTTTCTCAAATTAATTTTCATAACCTTGTTTGTACGTTGATAAGTCGGCACAACCTTTCATAGTCTTCCTTTGGCGTACTTTTGGTATCTAAGAAACAAGAAAATAAATGAATAAACTGTTTCAACCGTACCCAGAAATGATGTTTCAACTGTCCCCAACCCACGTCTTGATATAAATCGGATCACAGTAAGAATGAAAATAAATTTAAATAAAAACTAATCATACTGAGATATTCTATAAACTTCTATAAAAACGGAAAAAAAGTTTCAATATTATAACTTAAAACAAAATCTCAATAATTGCAAAAATGTAACTATAAAAATACTTACTTTTCCGCCAGAAAACACAATGGGACCTCTTGTAGACAAGCACACTTAACGAAAATCGACGCAATACTCAAATTCGTGTTTCGACTCGTCCTGTAATTCAATAAGTTTGTTTTCAAGAAGAACAATAGCAGAAATTGGGTAACACTTTATTTCAAGTTAGTCCCTTATGATTGTTTTCCATTCCTAAAGTATCTACGTTAACATATTGAAAAAAATTTGAATTACTTCCTAGTGAATATTGAATATAAATATTCTATATTTGAAATTGGTCATTCAAAACTGTGGTTAATTTTATTTTAAATCTATGGCAGGTAAAAGTTTCGTTATGTTAACATATTTTTAGAACAACTAGTACACCAAATTGGTATTTTCAGTTTTTGACAAAAAAAGGGTTTGTACTATATATATATATATATATATATATATATATATATATATATATATATATATTGAAATAATATTAGTTAAAACTAATAATATTAGTTTTGACAAAGTTGTAATATAACAACGAAACGTCAACAAAAATAAACTTTTTCATATTAAAAAAGCCTGTTATTGCTAAAATATTTCAAAATATATATATATATATATATATATATATATATATATATATATATATATATAATATTGAATATAAATATTCTATATTTGAAATTGGTTATTCAAAACTGTGGTTAATAATCACAAAACATGGTGAAATTCCGCAAGTCGGCTATTTTAAATACCTCGGAGAAGTTATACAGTCCTGAGGTTTAAACCGAATCGCTAATGAACAAAGAATTAGCTAGCTCCAAACGGCCTACAAGCTAACTTGGGCGTACTATATTAAAAAGTGCATCTCGAGAGTCGGCAAATGAGCCATTATAACACAACGATTCCTCCAGAAGCAATATACGCAGCTGAAACAATGATTATTAACGGTCATTCAAGAATTAGAGAAATGGAAAATCAAGAAGGCAAAATTCTCAGAACGATTTATGGGCCAATCAACAGAAACGGCATTTGGATGAAAAGACAGAATGAACGTTATCAAAAAAGAAATACGATAACGGAAGAAATCGGAAAACGACGTGCAAAGTACAAATCTACAGAATGAAACAGTCCAGAATACCGAAGAAACTACTCGATATAATTTTAAAAAGTAAATGCGGAACAGAGTGACTAAAAGGGGTCCAAAAGGATTTGCAACAGATCAATAATAAAATTTCGAAAATAGCACTGAGTGTCGCTATAAAATCGCACATGTGAAGTTTGAGCAAAAATCAGATCGCCAAACTGCAAAATGGACAGATGAACGGAAGAAAGAGCATTCAGAGAGGATGAAGCGGTTTTGAAAGTCAAAAAGAGGAAGCAAAAGTCCTAATAAGTGCGACTTCCAGTTCAGTCGCTTTCCTCAAGAGGGACAATCGTAAATTAGTAGAGCTAGATTTGTAAACGTGTACGATGTGATGTCTCTACAATCCTTCAAGGGATAAATGTTAGAAAAATATTGAAATCGATGCCACATCTAATGGAAATGAGAGATAGTTGTTTCGTTCTGCAAATAACTCGTCAGTCACCACGTCTATCGAAGGCAACGATTTCAATCTTATTTTATTTCAATCAATAAAATATTAAAAATTTTATTTTCAATAAGAAAATAACGTTCACATATCTAGCTCCACTACTTTTGGTTTATTTGAATTTTTCGAATGAATGTTCTCGTGTTCATTTTCTTAAATATTTCATTCAGTGCCATAAGCACAAGAACTTCTTTCCCATATATATATATATATATATATATATATATATATATATATATATATATATATATATATATATATATATATATATATATATATAATATTTTTTTTGTTCAAAATGGTAGAATCAACATATACAGAAAAGAAAAAATCCAAAATTTTCTAATATTTAGTAGTGCCACCTTTCGCGACTATCTGGTACCTTTTTGGTGTGCTTTTTACGGATTTCAAACTATTTTCTTTGTCTTCTTCTGTCCTACAGTTCTCTGAGTTCGATCAACCGTTACGTATTTATTATAATCCAATTTATTTGGATATTTCTTTTTGCATCAAATTCTGAAAATTTTAGATTCGGTGTGATTCTGAAGCATTCATAAAAAATCCAAACATTCGAAATTCATTTCTGGAAAGTAGCTTGTACTCGACACTTGAGAAAATAAGTGTGAACATACGTTTAGAATTTTATGGAACTATTGAAAGAGCTCCTGTTATTTCTACTTCATACTTATTTTCTTACTTCTGTGGTAGTAACACAGACTTAATAAGACCTACCAATCCCTTATCGCAACTTCCCTATCGTGTTGTTGACAGTGGTTTTGTTTCCGAACCGAGACAGATTCGTTCATTTCGTGTTGAAATATCGTGACTTTCTGTCAAATTTGGGGATTCTGGCAACGCCGCGTGTTCACATTGATCTCGTATGGATGATTCAAGGCTCCAACATGAATCACCCTGGAATGTATATCTACTCTTTTATTCGTCATATAATGTTGATCTGTATTTTAATGCATCATCAACACCAATGTCCATCAACCGCAAAATATAAACTATCGAATTTTTGAGTGGAGTGCCAGCATGTTCGGCACATTCCACCGGTTAGAGTACTTCTTTCTCTATTTAAGTTTACGATTTTCTATCAATCCAATTTGAAACATTATCAATCCTAGAATTGTAAATATACTGTTTATATATCAGGGAAATTAATAATTGCTTCTGGTTGTTCTGAGTATGGATACAATGACTCTTATTGATACAATTATTTTTTTCCTGAACGTTTCAGATGTTTTCCTCCTTCTTCTGCAGTGTAATATGAAACAATCTCAGAAAATATTGAAATAAATAAAGTTGTCAACTTTACAAAATGATTATCATTCATTTTGCATCCAAAGAGTTCAAATATAATTTTTCGAACCAATTAAAAAACTTGCTAATTCTAAGTTACCATAACAATTTTCATTCATGTGAATCAGTATGGAGGGATTCCAAAATTCGGACATATTTAAAAATCTTGGCCAAAATAAACCATTCATCAAATATTATTATTGTCGATTATATGTTTTCAAGTAGATAAACTCTAAGCAAAAAATACAATTACGTTGTATTCTTTGCAACATTATCTCATCAATGTGTAACAAATGTTGCCTACCTCTTATTATACCTCCTCAGTGTATATTCGAATATTTTACAGAGGAGACAAGTTGCAGATTTTTCAGGTTTCTGAGCTTAAATTGGATGTTGTTGAGATTGGAATATACTTTAATACATTTTTTGAAATGAAATAATGATTTGAATCAATACTCGAAAATTATATGTTATTCAGATATTCTTACAACAATAGGAATAAATTCTGTAAAAACAATGAGCATAATCACACAAAGACAATAGCTCGAATATACTGTGAAAACGCAACAATCACTGGTATAGACTTTAGCTATTGCAGGAAATTACATTTTCGAAGATTTGGTAACTCGTTGTGTATTATGTCCGAGTCTGAATAACTCAGAATATACTGAAATAAGAGAGTGCACTCATGAACCAATACAAACATAGGGGTTGTTCTGATATCATTATTATTGATTATTAAATATTATAAGAATAATATTAAATATTATATATATATATATATATATATATATATATATATATATATATATATATATATATAAATACACAACAATGTATGCAGATGATGACACATACATAGTTATCACAGCACCGGATCTACCATCTGCAATACATAATTGCAAAATTATATTCAGCGCTATAAAAAATTGGGGTAACAAGAACAGACACAGACATATTGTGTATCTTCCAAACGAACAAAAACCAGCGAACTCAACAGCTCTAACATTAGAAGAAATTGAAGTACAAACAGCATCTCATACCAAATGTTTAGGTATATAGCTGAACTTCAATCTGAAGTTTAAAGATAATGTAGATTTTCTAAGTAGAAGACTTTGTTTGGTGGTGTATTCTATCAATGTCATGAAACACCATGTTGGGATAGATACTTTGATGGTAATATATTTTTCAAATTTTATGGCATTATCATTAATAGGTTGGGCCAATACCTGATGAAAATCTAAATAAGTACATAATTGAAATGAATCTGAGTAGTTTTCTGATTTTCACTATAATTAAGTTAAAACATAACAATATTGTTTCACCAATACAGTGGCTTCATCAGATAATAATAATAATAAAAATAATAATAATAAGTTCTTTATTCTCAACAGATATAACACCCAATTACATAAAATAATAACATAATGTTGAATACTATCTAAATAATTAAATTGAAAGAGATATATTAAAAAGAGCTCAATCTAATCTGATAAAACTAAAATAATAACTAATAACTAAATAATAGCATTTAATTCAATTCATTTTAGTCAATTACCTTTGTTCACATAATTCCTAATAATAGCTTCTATGGAGTCAAAGTGAATGTCACATGTCAGACTCCAATCAGATGTAGATGATAAACTGAGCATACATTGCGGACTGCCAGCATTTATCCTGAAGTGTGTGGCAATGACCATAGAACACTTTTCTCTCACTTTCCACACATTTCAGGAGACATGCTCGCAGTCCACAATGTAATAGCTCAGTTTATCATCAACACCTGATGAAGCCACTTTGTTGGCGAAAAAATATTGTTATGTTTTAACTTAATTATAGTGGAAATCAGAAAACTACTAAGTTTTATTTCAATTATTTCATCCACTACTTTCTTATGGGGTAATTTTCTGGGGTAGTAGTTCCCAATGCAATCTTCTTCCGAAAAGATTCCAGAAGATACCGGATTTTTGAAGTTCTCAGGAATAGTTCTCAGTCTTTCCTCCAATAGAGGGAGCTCACCTGAATTTTCAATGAGAACTACTACCCTCATTCTGGTATAGGTCCTATGGGCGTTTTGAAAATCATCTTGATTGATAGAATAAATATGGACTGATGATTCATAATAATAATGAAAGAATAGTGTCCTATTATCGTTCAACAATATCGATGAATTTTTCGAAACGCACTTAATATTCATTCTCGAAAGTGATTGGTTCGTTCTCGTTGACAATATTTGTGTAGACAGCTCCCTGAAAGTTTTATTTGAAATATTTCGATATTTCGATTGAGAGTCTCAATATTTACTAGTATGAATGATCCGTGCATCTTGAAACTATATATATATATATATATATATATATATATATATATATATATATATATATATATATATATATATATATATATATATATATATTTTTGAAAGTTTTTAGCATTAACAGGCTTTTTAATATGAAAAATTTATTTCTGTTGACGTTTCGTTGTTATATTACAACTTTGTCAAAACTAATGTGTGTGTTTTGACAAAGTTTATTCATTAAACTTTTTCCAACCTATAAATGCACATTGCCAAACAAGTTTAGTCAGTGGCGTCAACTTATGAAAAATATTAGAAAACTTCCTGAATTCTAGATGCAAAATTGTGAGATTTAATGCTTTTTTCAAGCATTTTAGAGTGATAAGATCAACATTAGAACCCCGATAACTCGATTCTCGATAACGTGACACTCTCTCGATGAGCTTGACTTATTTTCCAGACACCTTTCTTAAAAAGCTAATTTGATTCAGAATAATAATTATAACCTCATAGAGTATTACAGAGTGAATATACAGATTTGAAAAAACTGTATTGTATTTAAATACATTCTAAACAATCATTGAACGGATAAAACATAAAATATTTCTATAGCACAGTAATAGACTTTGATCAATAGGTAAAATAGCTAATTTTAGCTTACTTTGAATAATGTCCAAGGATCATTATAGAAAAACAATATTTCAAAGTTAATGATTTATTATAGTAATAATGTTATTAGTAATAATGTAATTACAGTATAGCTAATGCTTTCAGTCGAAAAGTATGTAAATAGTTTGAAACATAAATGAATTTACATACTTTTCGACTGAATGTTCCTAAAATAAATTCAAGTACCTATTCAAAAATATCTAATACACTGTAATAGTTATAAAGTAATACAGTTCTAAACTAGTACGAATATCCAGAATTTGAAAATACCGACAAAACTTTGTTATTTTACGATCTATAATTCACATACTCAACTTATATTTTTTTTCAAATTATTTGGGGGCCCCTCCCTCAAAAGAATTTTCAAGGGAAATATGGCCCCTTCAGCCCATGAATTTGGCGAAACTTGACAAAGTTAGTGATTTGAAGGAAATAAAATGTATTTAAATGAAGAGAATTCAGAAAAAATAATTTTGGGGATATACGGAAATGCACTTTGGTAAAATATCCAGGATTGTATATTGGTAGTTGACATTTGTGTAGAAATCAATATATTATATTGAGAAAAAATTACATACTGCAATATATTGTATAAATTGCAGAATATAATTTAGCTGCAATATATACTATATGGCTATTTAGAATAATTTAGCGAATTTGCTTACGTGTTTCAATTGATTTATAAGCTGTAATTGTGGGGAAAATCTTGCTGTCCACAGAAGATTCTAGTACAAACCAAGGCAGTCAAAGCATTGAAAGGTGTAAACTGAATACACTCTAAGATTTTATCCATCACAAGAATCATCACATTTACAGCTGAACTAGTAATAAAACTGGTGCCTCATGAATGTAATGAAACGTTTGAAATTGTATACAACGAGAAGCCAAATCAACCATATCGTATTAAACCAGAGGACAGTTTGTATATTTGAATTAAAGGTTACAGTGCCCTTCAAGAAGATCATTAAGATGATGAAATTGACTCTAAAATAGTACTTTATTGAACATCCTTTTCACGAAATCAATGATTTTGAAATTTTTATGAGAAGCTGAAATCTTCTTTTGTATTGACGTGATTATTATGTAATTAAATAAATTATTAAAATTAGTGGTATATATACATATTGTTAAATGTATATTAATGTTATTATGCCAATTATTCCCATTAGGGAGAGTATTTTGTAAGCAACCGGGAGTAAGGAAATTTCTCTGTCATTGTTGATATCCATCTGTTCCCCTTTCTGTGTAATGGGTGTATTAGCGCGCATTTCGAATCATCTGGAATCTGTTCCGTCCTCCAGATCTTTGACATCAAATGATGAAGTTTTTGCGTCAGAATAGGATCTTTCTGTTTCCAGAGTTCCGCTATAATCCCATCTTCCCCTGATGCTTTGTTGTTTCTCAATTGCTTGATAATCTCCGTAATCTCTTCGATATCGGTGGTTTGCGAGTCCGGATGCGTTAACAACAAAACGTTGAACTCAACTTTTTCTTGGGATAGTTTGGAGTTGAGAAGTTGAGAACAGAATATTCCGATAATATTTTGTTGCTATTTTTTGCGTGATTTTCATTTTGCCATCTTATCTTTTGAAGGACAGACTGGGCACTTGGTATCCTTGTATGTTTTCACTGAAAGTTTTGTAAAAATCTCTAGTATTTTTATTGGTGAAATAATTTATATTTCGTATTATTGTCAAATCTCCAACTTTTTCTTCTACATATATATTTACTTACGGTATAGACCTGTAATTTTGTAACAGCCGTTTACATATGTTTCGAGCTATTGGCTCTCTTCAGAGCGGCGCAGTTCAAGTTTCAGATTTTCGAACTTGGAAGTTAATTGAAAAAAAAAACAGAAAACACAAAATTATATATATATATATATATATATATATATATATATATATATATATATATATATATATATATATAGAATATGAATATACATAGAAAAGAATAATAACTTTTGTCATAGGAAAAACTTGAATTTCATAAAATATATAAATTTGGGAGGAAAAGTTTAGAACCATAAAGGGTTTCATCTACTTCATGGATTGAACCTATTTGTTAACAGTTCAATGATCAGAAGTGGTGATTTCATCAGAAGACTATATCCCAACGTGGGCTCCACGCCCCACAGGTGGACAATTCAAAAATGGATTCATCGCGCTTTTAACATTTCTGCACTTCTTAAATTTTACTTTTCTATCTTTTCGGAGGGCATAAGACTTCTAGAAAGGCAACGGTGGGGCATGGAACGAGAAAGGTGGGAAACACTGTTATATTCTTTTGAATTTCAAAGCTGTTTTTCAACACCAAGTTATCGACATAACAATTTGACCTCATTCATATATTTCTTCTTCAATTCGAAAAAAATCTATAAATTTGGGAGGTAAGTAAAAAAATAAATAAAGGCAAGTTCATCAAAAGACTGTATTCTTTCAAATTTCAATGCCGTTTTTCATCACCAAGTCATCGACATTCCAACATTACCTCATTCATATTTTTTTCTTCAATTTGAAAAAAATTAGATTGAAGAATATCAACATTAGCATGTAATCACAAGCGCAGATCTGCAATACGTTATTACAAATAATAGACTCAAAATGCATAATTTGAGTCTATTACTAATAATTAAAAATAATAGTAAATCGTTTTTGAAAATTTGGCATCAATAAATGACGACTGTGTTTATGTTTACAAGTAGTCAAATTTTCTAGGTGAGATATAAACGGAGTTCGTTCTATTTGTGATACTTCACGATATTTCGGCGTCTACTGGTAAATTATTGGTCATAAAGTTCTTTGCTTTGACTATCGAGTTATTTCTACGTTTCGAGTTCTGGGGAAAATAAAAATTACTTAACTTTCGGTCTTTCTTAATGAAATTTGAGATGCTACGGATTCCATTTTCTTTTTTTGAGAAGTGTGACACAACTAAATGTTGCTAATTTGTTTTTTATTTGATCTTTTTTTTATTTTTTGATTTATTTGAGAAAAATTTTCCTCAATTTGGTATTGGACCTATGGGCGTTTTGAAAGTCATCGATTCTTGATTGATAAATTAAATATGGATTGATGATTCATAACAATGATGAAACAATTGCATCCCATTATTATCATTCAACAAGATCGATGAATTTTTCGAAACGCTCTTAATATTCACTCTCAAAAGTTATGGGTTCGTTCTCGTTGACATTTGTGTAGACAGCTCCTTGAGAGTTTTATTTGAAATATTTCGATTAAAAGTCTCAGAATTTACTATATACGAGTATATATTTAATTCAGTATATATATATATATAATTCAATTCAATTTTGACCTATCCTCTACTCATTGTATTTTCTCTGGTATGTTTTTTTTGTAATTGTAAGAAATGCAATGCTTTGTAGAATAAATACATTATTGAAATAAATTAAAAATTAAACCACTTGACATAAGTTTCACTAAATATATTGTTACAAACTGTACATATGTTTCGGGTGGTTAACCCATTATCAAGAGTTAAATGGGTTAACCACCCGAAACATATGTAGACTTTGTAAAAATATATCCAGTGAAACTTAAGTCAAGAGGTTTAATTTTCAATTTATTTTAACATAATGTTTGACCAAGAGATAAACGAAATCTCCGTGTAATTTATTAAAAATACATTATTATTATTATTATTATATAACAAAAACGGAATAATCATGGCGCACCATGTTGGTGACGCAAAACCCATAAGATTTTTCCCTAACAACAACTGCCAACGAGACTAAAGAACATGCCACTTGAAAATAATGATAATAATAACTTCTCTTTCAGCATTATGAAAAGTTTGAATAGGTAATTATAAATCAATAAAAAAGCACAGCAAGCTTTGAAACATCCGTCACCCCCAGAGTACCATTTGCTATTTTTTCATTTTTAGTTTCAACAAATAACTTCAACAGGTAATTTCATTATTTTACTAGCTAACCCGGCGAACTTTGTACGCCCATTTATTTTTATCTGAATATTCTTCAAAAAGCCGGAAAGACATGTTCTACTATTTGTGCTACACTATCTTGTTTTTAATATTTATCCCGTGTGGAGCCAGGGACTCACTCACTTACGAAGGGACTGCAATACTTCCTGTTATTCTATAGTTGAACGGCTCGTTCCTAATTTCGTAGCAAGTACTTGTCCCATATATCTCATCATTAATTATATGAGATATTAGCTGTATATAAGTCAAAAAATGTTCAGAATTTAGTCCATTCCCGAAAAACAAGGAATATAGTGGCTCTGGTGGCTGTACCAATAGCGTCTATTTGAATTGACACTTCGCGCAATATTTTGTCGCATCATTGGTACTATTTTCTTATCAATAAAAATTAAACTTTGCCTTGCAATATTGACACACAACGTTCATTGGTCCAACAGCAACGATTTTCTGTGAACTGTTATCTATTTCAACGTTATAATTGAATGCAGATCGATAGGATTTGAACGCAACCTTTACATATTGTTAATTTCGATTCCATCGATTCCGTTCAACTTCATTCCGAGCTTCGCGTTGCTCGTCAGTTTGACTTGCTCTTTCATATCTTTGACTTGCTGCATTGCGAGTTCTGCGACTAAGTTTGTACATCTAATAGCTATCATTTTTAAAAACGAAATTTCAACTGTAAATTAAAGAAAACTATGTATTCTTCTTTATAATCAAATATACCACGTACTATGATAGTAACGTGTATGATAGTCTATTCAAACTTACCGAAATTTGATATTGAATTGAAGTTTTGATATTAGTCGTGACAACTCTGAACTAACCGAAATGTGTGATAAAATATTCATTATTTTTATATCCTCTTCTTGAGAATTAATGATTATTTCTTATTCATTTTTTTAATTAAGTATTCTTAAATTTTCTATTTTTACACGAATTTTTTAAATATTTTTCCTGACAATAACAAACACATCAAAAAAATAAGTGAAATCGGTCCGTCCGTTGACTCTACATTTTAGTTAGAAAACGTTTGTATGGGAAAATGAAATGTGCTGTTTTTAGGGTTTTCCCGGCAATTATTCGAATTTTTTGAATACTTGCTGTAAAAACCATCCTTGGACTTCAACGAACATTTAAAAAAAAATTGGCAAAATTGGTCCAGGCGTTGTTGAGTTATGCGCTTACCAACACATTTTGCGATTCATTTTTATATTATAGATTAGTTTCTTCAACGCTTGGTCGTTAACGGAATACTAAAATTTAAAAGCAAGTCTGAGTCAGCGCTCAAAAATCTCAGTGCAGGAAGATGCATCACCTAGCGAGCAGACTGAGCAAGTATATACGAACAATCCACGAGAACGTACGGCAATGACTACTGGAAACTTAAGCGGAAATATAAATTTATGCAGATTTAGTAACGGAGCAATTTTTCAAGAATTCGAAATGAGTACATTCGCGATAATCGCTCGTTATTTAATTGTTGCTTTCGAATTAGGAATTCGTATTATGTTACTACATGTTAATGCGGTCTCTTTGTTTACATAGAATTGTAACGAAAGCGAAGTTCTTCACCTTCACCTTTCTCGGAAACGTTTGGGGGTCAACATTGATGGAGGTTAAAAAGCAATACGTGAAAAACTTAATCAATATGAAAAATACGGTAAATCAAAAGCAATCTATAATTATTGACATGCAAATAGAAACATTGCTGAAATATCTGAACTTTATTCATCTTCAGATAAAATCTTAATAAATGTGTAGGAATGCTCATACCAATATTCATCTGATATGAAAAAGAAGAAAGGAGTAATTCCCTAATTAGTCTATGATTACAGGGTTATCTCAGAACATAAAACAACGTTAAATGAACTTAATTTCTTTGAAACAAAAGGATGATAATCCAATTCATGAAATTTTTCGAACAACAAACAAAATAAGAAACTTTGAATGAACCTATAGAAATTATGAATGTTGTTGATAGACGTATGAGAATTTCTCAAACAGAAAATGAAGAAGCCGGGATAAGTTCGAGTACCCTATTGAAGAAATAAATAGATAGATAGATACTTATTTTCAGAATTGTACAATGTCAATAATCAAACAATTAAATCACAAAGGTACAAGTGAAAACACGTCAAAAATTTGGCTTGCATTGTTTCTGATTAGATTACATGACCAACATTGGTAAAACTCATTTATTGTATATTGCTCACAATTCACTATGTATGAAAGAAGTTTAGTTTCGAGAATCTTCTCTGATGTTATATTATGGAAAAGTTTAGGTATTGAGTTGTACCTATAATTTCAAACACATAAAAGGCATACTAATAGAGGTAGATGTTAGACTATGTTTTGGATGGACGTTGATTGTTTTATTTTTATTTTCAAGCTGCTGAAAATGATTTGGATGCTTGCGTAAAAAAATATATATATATATATATATATATATATATATATATATATATATATATATATATATCCTATAGCAGTTTGAGAACTCCTCGGCGGAACTCCCGGAAATGAAGACCAAAAATTGTCCATATTAACTTTCTGAGTTAATGAAATCTTATGACAAGTACTGCTAGCTTCCCATGATGATATTTAATTTGCCAAAAGGAGTTGGAAATTTGCATAGTATACCACTTTTAGAACATTTACATCGTCTTGATATGTCAGTACATTTAAAGTGTAACACACTGTTGACAGACGTTCATTAAGGATATTAATGTGTTCTTTCCTTTTCAGGTTCTAATCGATGTATATTCCCAGGAGTCTCGTCAATCCAGTTGTTACAATTTTGTGTTCTAGATTGATAGAAAATGGACTGACCTTTGACCTTTTTGTTCTGAATACAAGTACTTCAGATTTATTTGTGTTCATTGACAGCTTATTTTTGGAGCACCAGTTCTTGAAACAATCTGTTGTTTTTTTCGGTTTATCGATTATTTGTTCTTTACTTTCACATGTTACAAGTTAACTTGTGTCATCAGCAAACATAATAGTTTTTTGATATCGAATTTATAAGGTAGATCATTTATATACACCACAACTAAAAGAGGACCGAGTATATAACCTTGCGGCATGCCTGTTGTGACATATTCATCAGTAAAAAAACTTAACGTGCATTACTTTCTATCGTAACTCTGTTTTTCAGATAAATATCAATTAGATTCAATGGTATGGTTCTTATGCCGTAACGTTCAATCTTGTGCAAGAGCTTTTTGTGATTTATACAATCGAACGGTTTAGAAATATCAAGAAATAGGCCCAATGTCATCTCCCCACTCTCGAACGACTCAAGATTAACCCATTATTAATTCAAATATAGCACTATCTGTATTCTTGCATTTTAAAGTCCATGTTTTGCATGATTCAGTATATCGACTTTCTGAAAAAACTTGTTCTGATAATATTTTCTACCAAATTTTAGAAAATGCTGTGAAAAAGCCAATTGGTCTATAATTTTCGACATTTTGCAAGAAGACCTCAACATTTCATCTCTTTTCAAGACAGCACTTTTTTGGCCATGTTACAAAAATTCAACTTCCAAAGGAATAAAAAGGGAGAAACCAACTGAGATTATTATTTCGAAACCTAATAATATTGTATTACAAAAAGAAGGAGCAAAATGAAGAAAATAAGCCCAGGGAAAAAGAAACGAAAGCGGAAATACGAAAAAGCAAAACAATCTGCTCGAAAGATTTAATGAAAATATTGGATACGGGAAGTAATAGTTCATGTTCATCAGTGTCACTTACTGGTAACAGTGATGTTTGTGATTTGTTGAGTAATAGGAAAGAAGAGTTTCCTCCTGTAGAAATCAACAAAGATCAATTGAAGGAGAGAAGTTCTGTTTCATCTCAATTTATGGGCGAGAAAAGCAATAAAACAAATTACATCTACTTATACGTAGTCCAAAGTATAGAAAAATGTACTGCAGCATATTTATTCAAGTCCAATGTTAAGAGACAAAATAGGAAAAGAGAAAAATCTACTGAAATGTAGTTTTTTATACTAATGAATGTATTATACCTATTTTGTGCTTAATGTGTCATCGATTGGTGTTTATAGTTTATATATTTGTAAGACCAAAAATCCGTGCCAATGCAATTAAATGTTACATGGCGAAAATGGCAGCAAGGTAGTAAAACCCTTTTCTTCTTTTCCCTTGCACGAGCTTTTGATTACATTCAACCCTTAATGTTTGCCAAGTGTTGTACCAGAATAATTCGTCGAATTTTCTTATTTTGCAAAACTGGTAAACTCTGGAAATTCTTGATATATATTAACAATATTATTTATTTAGCTGAAGCTATACAAAAAATTTACATATTTTGAACTGTCAATTTTGAAATACATACATATTTCATTATTTAAAATATACTTTCTTAGATCACGCTTAAATATGTTAATACTACTACTAGTTCCCAATGTACTTGGTAAATTATTGAAAGCCTTAAATCCGTCATAGTATATGCTATTTTTAGATTTAGAAAGCTTACAACTTTGGATATAAAAACTATCAGTATTTCTAGTATTATACCCATGCACATCACTGACATATGTTACATTTTTATTACATTGCATGGAAGCAACTTATTTTTTGATTTAAATATGAATATATATGAAGCAAAGAGTATTCTTTGTTTTACAGGCATTAGTTCCAAAGATTTCAGCATAATTTCAACAGGGTTATATCTATTGCATTTTAAAATTGTTCGCATGGCTCTATTCTGTAGCTTTTGTAATTGTTGAATTCTTTTCAAAAAATTGATTTTTTTAGAGATTTTAGATATGAAATCAACATGATCATTGAAACTCAATTTTTCGTCTAACATAATGCCTAAATATTTTACTGTTTCTACTCTTCTAATTTTTAGTTCTTTAATCTTTACAGTTATATCCTAATTTTTATTAATCTTAAGAGTTTTACTTGTACCCAAAACTATGAAGTTAGATTTTTGCACATTTAGGGATAAGATGTTGTCACATAACCACTAATTAATTGTAGAAAGGTCTCTATTGGTCCCCTCTGTCAGATTCTTAACATCTTTGCCACATATATAGAGCATAGTAAATAGCGAATGAACGTATAGAACATTTTTTCACATGAGAGACATACATATATACATATCGTTTGTTTATATGTATATATATTATATATAACAACGGACCTAAGACAGTTCCTTGAGGTACGCCTACATCCACTTTCGTGCTATCCGACAGCATGCCATTAAACTTAACTTTTTGTGTTCGTGAATACCAATCATTTACTACTCCCTCAAAGCCTAGCTTATTCAGTTTTTTCAATAATAATGATCTACATAACGTTCCAAAAGCTCTTTTAAAATCCAATAAAACTACTATAATCGTTTCTCCTATATCTATTGCACTATACCATTCCTCACATATGTTCAGTATTACTGTCCAACAATCATTTAATTAATTCAAATAACTAATCAGCTGTGTCAAAATGAAATATTCCTCAAATACAAATATAAACGCTTCGAATTAATTTCTCACATTAAAAATTCCGTGAAAGATATTGAAATCTTGATGAAAAATAGATTATGTATTCGTACAACAAAGAGTGAAAGCAAAATATTATCCCAGCATTGTTATTTTTGTTATTCTTCTATTTCATTTGGACCTTAGGAAAGTAATTATTTATCGTGATAATATCGATTAGAATGAAAGATGAGAAGTTGTAGAACATAAACTAAATCAATATGAAAGGTATTAGATATTGATTATTATTATCTATAATTTGACATTCCCACTGATTGATCAGAGAAGTGATCTATAGAAAAATGTGGAATTTCTATTGAGATTACGATAATTGTGAGAAAATTAATACCTGGTACTGTTGATAAAATCGCAAAGTTTTCCAGAAATAAAGGAGCATTAATCTAGATTTTGATAGGACGATAGATGTTATGATTTTGAAATTTTTATTGTGCTTCGTTTTCTTATTTATTTGGAATGGATCACCGATTCGCAAAAACAAATGCCATATTTTGACGATCAACTGAACATATTCAAATTAAACAATCGTATATTATTTGATGCTATATCAATACATCCTAACATTTAGTACTTTTCATTTATATTTTTAAAGTTTTTCTCAATTTACTTATCATAATTGATTAAGTGTATTTGCAACGCATTGAAGATACGTCAAACAACTTTTGAAATACAACTATACAAGGTAATTAGTAGCACTTTTTGTTTCAAACATTTAAATGCTCCATATAGAATGGACAATAGTGAATATTAAAACATTAAATTTTGAATCCCTAAAGAAAAGAAAAACCGACAGCTAATGTATAGTAGTCTACTTGAGTTTGTATTACAAAATATTATTTTGTAACAGAGGATCTCTGTGCAGTTTGATCCAATGACAGAAAAACCTTAGAAAAATCTCAAAAACCTTCGCTCTTTATATTTACAAGAGAAGGTTCAGACTACCAATCACAAAAGAACGAATTGTCTTGGTAATTGCCAACATCCTTCATGAATGAACAAGTTTTGGAAAATCCATTAATTACATAAGGTAGTTTTCTTCTGATTTGAGACCCCTTTTCAATGTGAGCTAGTGTATAGTCTGTATGAGGTAATAATTTGATTGCCAGTATAATATTTGGTCAGAAGTGTAATTAACTCTTTTCTATTCTGCCTCGTCTGGTGTGCCACAGGGGTCCAACTTGGGTCCGTTGTTGTTTATTATATACATATTATATATATATATATATATATATATATATATATATATATATATATATATATATATATATATATATATATATATATATATATATATCAATGACCTTTCTTCACAGCATGCATCTGCTTTTTGCAGATGATTTAAAAATATTTGCTGCTATTAACGATCGTCATGATTGTGTCAGATTACAGTCTTCCCGTGACGCTGTTAATTTGTGGTGTAACATCAATGGGCTGAAACTGAATATCAGTAAATGTAAAGTTTTATCATTTTCTCGAAAATTGACTCCAATCCACCATAGATATACATTGGAAAATCAAATTCTAGATATATGTGTTGAGTTTAAGGATCTGGGGGTACTTTTCGACTATAAGATATCCTTCTCTGAACATATAACTTGTATCACGGTTTCGGCTTTTAGGATACTCAGAAATTGGGGCAGCTTTGTCAATCTTGGCACAATGAAAACGCCGTAATACTCCCTTATTCGCAGTAAACTGGAATATGAGTCTATAATTTGGTGTCCTGTGTACATTAATTCTATTGTGGACTTGGCAGTTCAGAGGAAATGTTTGAAGTATATGTAATTCAGATGTTATGGGCAATATCCTTCGAGAGGCTTCGACAATTCCATCCTAACCGATAGTCTGGGTCTTGAATTATTGAAGTTGAGGCGTGAACGATTCAGCTTAACGTTTCTCTTCAAAATTTTGCACAACTCGATTGACTCACCATTTCTTCACAGCAAAATAAATATTCGCGTTCCAAGGACTGATCTGAGGCGGAAAAATACATTTATGCCACTTACAGCAGATCAAATGTTATGTCACGTTCTCCTATCAACTGTATATGTAATCTTTATGATGGGTGTTGAAGTCGATGTGATGTCTATTTTGATCGGCTATCCGCGATCTTGGCAAGCCACTCAGAACAGCGCAATGGGATGTCGTGATATTTTCATGAACTTCTGTTGTCTATATATGACTTACTTATAAATAATATTTTAATTTCAGTTTGTTTCATTTGTGTACTATATATTACAACTGCAATCGATTTTAATTTTATTTTTATTCATCAAATATATTTCGTTACTTTATGGTCAAATTCTGCTGACCATATGTAACTTTGTAATAGACAATATCTTATTTTTCAGTTTATTTTGATTTAATTTTTTTGTTGTATATATTCACTTATACTCTTTTGTTTCGTTTTTTTTCGTTGTTTTTCTCTTATTTATTATTATTTGTGTACTATTTGTTATATTTTCTCTGTAATTGATGTATATCTGTTAGGAATAAATGTATTATCATTATTAACAGATATTCATTTAGTTGTCAAAAAGATTTTTCACAATTTTTCACAATTTCATGCATTTTTCTGATGTACCAGTGCCAGATAAAGATAACTAATTATCATCAAGCAGCATAAAAATAGTTGATTCTATTGTTTCCTCGTTTATTATACCTATCAAGTAATTTATGGACTAACCTATAGCTTGTATCTATTACAATATTTTATTCGGTAGTGGTTGATAAAATATTGTAAAGTGTCAAAAGTTTCGAATATGACAATATTGAGCAAATTCAGTGCTGTAATTTAGGCAAATGTCTCTAACATTTTCTCATTACAGTATACAGTTAAATAAATCGTAATAAAATTGAAATTAAAAATAATAGAAGATATAAATGAAAATGAAAAATATTATACAACATGTGTTTATTCAAAGGCATACTCGTAACTGCAAATTTCACCTATCACTATCGGCTAATCTTTTATTGTGAAGAAATTTTTAATGATCTATGGAAATAGAACTTGCTGGAGGTGTTAAAACTGGTCCAACTTAAACCTGCAACAATCAAGACAATCAATCATTAGATTCTTTGTCTTGATCAACCAGACTATCTCCGAATGGTTTTAATTTCAATACATTTCATAAATGTAACTGTCACTGACATAATTAATAAATAAGAGTTTTATCGTTTGGAAGTTACTTGTCATGCCGTTCACAAAATGTACCCCTTATGTCATTTATATCTCAATCTTTAAAGGCTACTTTTACTAAGTTACATAATAATGACATTCTCAGTTGTCTTCAAGATCCATTTCAGAGGACATCCTTTATTTATGTGAGATAATTTTGATCAATTTAGACATCCCTATCCGTCCAGTTTGGTGAGGTTGGCTTAAACCTCATAAAAAACAAGAGATTTCTCATCAATTTGAAGCAAATTATAACATATCAATAAATACATTATGTCAGTAAATAAGAATAGAAGGAAAGAGATTCAAAATACCTAACTTTACGTCTATAATTCATTCTAATGGTAAAAATATACCACAATAGAGTGTTTTTTGGGATTCTGTGACCTCTGACACTGTCTAAAAGATAGAGCAGAGGCTAAGGTTCATGATAATAACTTCTATTATTACCCTACACTTTATTATTTTTATATTACACTTTCTATGAATACTATAGATAGGGTCATAGTTTATCGACTATGCCAATTTCATACATTTTGACTTATTTTACATTGAAACTATTCATAATATTGATTACAAAACAATTGGCTTAATTTCACAGAATTATATGAAATTGCTTGATAATCATTTCAGTGTTCAAACAATAAAAACATTTGAGCACGTTAACATTTCTAATGGAAAATGAGAAACTTTTAAAACGATGTATCACAAGCTTGAAGTTATGGTCTAAAAAATTGAGGATTCTTCCCCCTTTTCCAGGGGGAAGGTCCCATCTTTACGTTGAAAACTATCAATTTATAATTTCAGTTTGATGTGTTCGGTTGAATATAGGGTGATTTTTTAAGCGTAGTTTTTTTTTAAATTGAATGAGCACTCAATTTGCATCATATATTCGAAATTTTCATTGAAATTGATAACTTGGCCTTTACCATTTACATTTCAAAGTTAACTTCATGTAAATGTTGTCCGCGCCTCTGTATCAAATGGTCCATATGGAAGGTCCAATGTGACACATGCCCAATTGCTGAGAACGGCGACGAATTGCATTTCACGATCCTCAGTAACACTGTACGCAATGGCTGCAATATTATCTTTAGTACGCACTGTACACATGCGAGACAATGGTTTAATGTCCAACAAAGTAAACTTGGTGCGAAATTTGGTGATAACAGCATGAATTGTTGATTCACCAGGTCGAGTATGATGACCATAATATGAATATAAACTTAAATTCAAACACTTGAACTTATGATTTACACTTTATCGACTACATAGCATGACGCGTTTCGTCGTTACAAACGACTTCTTCAGATGCTTGCAGAATAATGATTACAAAATAGATGCTTACAGAATAATCTATATTCAATCTTATATTCATTAATCCATATTTAATCTTATATTCAACTATAATGGATTTACATCAAGTAAACGCCAACACTATTAAATATTTAAAGACCATAAAATCGTAGTAACAAACCATACACATTTTTCACACATCACGAATTTTGATAGTAAGTTTCAACAATTTTTTATCGTTGCTCGTTTATAAGTCTTTCCATTATGAAATGGCAGAGTATACTGAAAACTTTTCACTTTGACAGATGACGTTTGGATGCCATTACCAACCAGTGCCGCCAACCTGAAAAACTTAACTCTTAAAAAATCACCCGTTATTTCGATTACAGCACATATTTATTGAATATTTTCTTGATAAATATATTTATCAAATACTCATTGTATATTTATGACTAATATTTTTTACACATTATTGAACAAACAAGTTTCAGAGGCTCAGTAGCCCAACGGTATAGTAACCCTATAAGCCTTTCGACCTACTGATGTCGGTGGGTTCGATTCCCACCGTCTTCTTGGGCAGTTCGGAATCGGCGGTAAACTGTAGGTCCAACTTGCTCACAAACACTTATGAAAGAATAACTTGCATTCAATAGAATTCTTCAAAATGAAAAAAAATTTAAAAAAATTATTATTATAGGTATATTACCCGTTTTTAAAGGATGAATTTATTTAATTTTTCTTTTCTGTACTCGATATTATAGTAACTTTATCGCATTTATTGAATTATAATAGAGCCTTAAGTAATATCCAGAATGAAAGATCATTAAAACTACAATTTTTTCGAGGTTAGGACATTTCGTTAATTAATCAATAGAAATGCTAATGATGAGTTTCTTTCGATAAATAACAGTACTTTATATACTTACTTTACTAACTGTATAACTTTTCTGGTAGTTCTCACTAAAATTCAAGCCACATGAAAAAAACAAGTCGTTAAGTTTTATTACAGATTTTTGTGTGATATGATGAAAATACATGCTAAGAACTACGAATTTATTGTGGAGATTTTCAATAATTATTAGTGATATATTTTTAATATGATGTGAATGATTTCTTATTTTTAGATAGTAAAGTAGTCACGGCGTTAAACGTAAAAAAAATCGCAGCTAAAAAGTTTCTCAAGCGAAATTTCACCTGTATTTTGTCAAAATGAATATTGAAGTGTGGTTTGTACATTCAATGTAGAGGATACACTAAATAACAAAGAATGAAAATGAATTGTTTACATCTGAAGTCAATCTATATTTACCAGATCATTGACGTTGTTGTTAATAATAATAATAATAGTTCTTTATTATATGAAAAATTGATGCAAAAGGCTATTGACCTTAGGTCCTTCAGCCTATTTAATATACAGTGTTATTTTAATTGTAATTAATCAGTTTATAACATGCTCAGTGCTTCAAATAGCTACTCAGTTAGGATTTTGCTCAGTTTTTTCAGTCTTGTTTGGTACTCGGTTAAGTTTCTGAAACGGATTTTTAAATGGTTCTATGTTTGTTCTTGAATACAGCAGCTGATTTGAGGGGTTGTCTAGTTTGTTCAGTTGGTGTCTTATTCTTGTAATGGTACGCAGAGCTGATCTCTCTACTACCTTTATATTCTTGAGCGACGACATTTTACAGTTTGCATATATTGTATGTGCATATTCTAGTATAACTCTACATATGGTTTTGTATCTTTTAACTGCACCTCCAATACTCATTCCTCTATTTCCATATGTTATAGTTGGGGAGCCCAAGCTGGGATTTTTGAGGTGACTCGAGTGATAATTATATAGAGAGACTCCTTGCGCCCATTAATGTACCTCTACCAAGTATGAGCCCTTAACATGGCGGGGTGTGTTGAGGAGAACCCGTCAGATTAGTAAAAAAATCGATCCTCAGAAAAACTCGAGCGCGTCAGATTAAGAAAAGGTAGATTAACTACATTCAGAAGTGTGTATATCTCAATAATCTGACAAATTGAGCTTGCCATTAAGAAATGAGCGAATCATGATATTGTATAACAAAGTCACCTCGAAATACTCGAGCATGTTTCTAATTTTTTTTAATTGAAGGAAACACTGTTATAATTATGAAGAACTAATAATCTGTCGGTTTCCATGGGGAGATGTCGGTAGAATCGTAGAGAAAATGTGAAGCGTACACCAGCTAAGAGCTGTGTATACCTCACTTCGCGTCTCACTTTCTATCTCGCTCTTTCTCTATCTCTCACACTCTCGCACCGTCTTCATACTAACGTTCGCCTCCATTATGGCATCTCAGCTGATCACAATAACTCAATAATGAAATAATAAAATGCTCAGAATAGCGATATCCCTCCATATAATTGTCAGATTATTATTCAGGAGGACTTTGATATCAACTTGAACCACCTACATAAAATACTGACGCGCTGGAGTATCTCAAGATCACGTTTTTTTTACAGATATAAAAATTAATTATTAATTTGTGCCACATCCAAATCCTCATATATTTCAATACGATACGTTTTAGGGATTACTTTACAACCACTTCAAATGTCTGACACGCTCGAGTAACTTTTTTATTTTTGTTTTTCAACCGCTTGTTACGGGCAGCACCCTTGAATTAATCCTCATATTTATGTGTAATGGCTATCAGAAATGTGAAGCGCGTTTACACTGTGAATTACTAACGCTCGGGTACTTTTATACAGCGATTTTTTTAAATTTTTTTGAAGATGTTTGCACGCTCTTCCCGCCACTAAAATAGAAAACTTGAAATAAACATTTTTCTTTTTGGAATATTCAAATCCAATACGTCTCCATGTGCCCGAGTAACTGCAAATTTAGCATCGTGGCCTCCCCTACTATTAGGCATCTGAAATGTTTTGCTCTTGTTTCTTCTTTATTGGCTGTGTGTGAAGCTTGAAATTCAATTTATTATCGAACAGTAGTACTCTTGTTTCAGCTACTTATTTCGTGTTGGTTTATTTTTAGGAACTAACACAAATAACTTATTAGGAGTTTTTATAGATGTGTTCTCACACTGGGGGACCCCACACACTTATACACTTTGGAAATAACACAAAATAATTAAATTATCACACGAGCAGCGCCTAGTGTTTATTAACTGAAAAGTGACGTCACACGCGCCGCCATGACACTGACAAGCGTTTTAGGTAAACAAGTAAATTTATATTTTAAAATTGCATTTTTTCCCTACTAAACTCTTAATTTCTGCAGAAATATCTTATATATAAATAGTATATATTTGTGGACATTATAGGCCCGTTTTTCAAAAACTGTCATCATGCCTATTCATGGATGATGGTGCTATACTCATTTCGTTTATTGTTACTGTTGGTGAATTTCGTGTGATCTTATGGTTGCAAATAACTGACACTTATTAGGGTTTGGTTTTAGTCGCCACTTTCAAAAGCATTTATTTTTTTGTCCATCAGTTGCTGTATTTTGCTAGTGCATTTTTATTGGTTTTTCATGTGCTACCAACAAAGTGACTTCTGCATATTGTAGGACATACTGACTTTCGCTGACTTCAGGGCAAAAATCGGAGCAGTATTTATTGTAAAGCTTAACTGTTGTTGTTAATTATGGCAAATTTAAATTTTGAGAATTTCATGAAACAAGGATATATTTAACTACTTATATATTAAATAGAAAACATGTGGCTTGGTATCACAAAATTTATAATGAATACTTGACAAGTGTTTCGGGGTGTTACCCCCAGTTAAACTGAACAACATTTTGAACAACTGAGACTCCGAGAACAAACTCCCTAATACATTCCCCCATTTGGTTAATGGAACCTACATTCAATAGAGTTGCCAATAATTGTGAGATTCACTTTGACTCCATAGAAGTTATTATTATCAGTCATTTGAATAAAGGAAATTGACTAAAATGTATTGATTTAGATTGAGTTCATAGTAATATTTCATTGAATGCTATAATGTAATTATTAGTTACTATTTTTTTCAGATTAGATTGAGCTCTTTGTTATATCTTTTTCATTTTAATTATTTAGTTATTATTCAACATTATGTTATCATTTTCTGTAATTGGGTGATATACCTGTTTTGAATAAAAAAGTTATTATTATCATTATCTTTTATTGATTGGTATTTGGTTATTTTCATTCTCATTCAATGATGTGTTAAGTTGTAATTTTTCTGTTATAATATTTAGTAAGGATCTTGTCGGGATAGACGGGAATTCTATCGACGGAGATTCAATCAACTTTAATTAACTATTTAACAAAAAATAATTTGGAATGAACGTATAAAAGAATGGCGAACTCTGGCGTGACTTGTTTCAAAATAAAAAATAGCACAAGATTACTAGATTTTTCATCAAGACGCTTCTTGCGAGTCAATTACTTCAAAATTTGGTAACATTAAGACTCAAGGTCATTTTATCCATAGAAACAATTTTTTTTGAGAATCGTTACTTTTGATCATTCAGATAGTACTGATCATTAGCGTGAATTCGCATTATGTGCTCCAGGTAAATGATGTCTACCCAAATGAAAAACAAGCATTACCTTGAATATTCTACTTCTGTACAATTGGCGTGAAATTTCTATTTCTTCAATTAATTCAAACAATGACTATAGCATATTTCACAGATTTTTAACCTTTTATCTACATAACAATTTTTCATAGCACATGAATTTCTTTATACCTCCTTTATGATGTAACAACCTTCTCTATAATAAACAAAATAACCAATAAAAAGGTTCTAGGTCTGCTTCATGTAGACACATCTAAATAAGGTATGTTTTTCTAGAAGACAAAAATGAATTAATGGTTGAACAATCTTAGATGGCGTCTCCAAATGTTGAACTTATTTCCTGAATCTACAAATGCTAAAGACAATTAAAATGTAATATCGAACAAAATGCTAAGACTTTCTTTCCGAAAATTTTGTGAATTCATAGAAAGAATATTAGTGGACATATAGGTAATATAAAAAAGATTATAGGTGGCTATTCTTCAAATGAATGTCCTCTATATATTTTTTAATATTTAATATTTTAGCAGTTAGCTGAGTAGAATAGCTTTATTTTTAAGAGCACTTAGAATCATTTTCCAATTACGACACAGAGAATCGTATAGAGGAAATTTCAAGGAACATTGCTTACTAACTATAATAGCGATGCATATACAGGAATATCTAATTTTAATCTTAAAAAACCAAAATGAACTTGAATTGAACTCGTCTAATACCTATAACATAAGAACAACAAATCTGAAACATCCAATTCCAAAATCCAAAAAAAAATTCTACACATAAAGGATTTCAATAAAATGCCAGGAATGATGAAAAATGAAACAAGTTTGGATGTCTATAAAAAGAAAATTTATATGATGCTGATGGATATAGAACCATTCAATAAGGGTGAATTTTTTGTAGGGTTTAGCCATCTGAAAGAATAACATCTATAGCAGAAATTTTTTCATTAATTATTTTCTCAAGTTATTTATTTGTACACTACTTATGTTTCATTTCAAAAATTATACCGAGGTCCTTGAAAATAATACATTTAGACCTTCATGAATGAAAATCTATTTGTTATAATTTCCACAGCGTTATTTTCCAACTCAATAAAACTGATATCACAATTGTTCTATATCAATATCTACGTTAATATTTCAAGGCTAAGGACATTCACACAATCAGAACTTGTTATTTTCAATAAAGCAAATGAATTCAATACATTTGAATTTCGATAGCTTGCAAATTACCACCAGTACTTATTACCTAGAACGATTTGTAATTCACGGATTCTAAGAATTAAAAATTCATTGAGTTTATCGAAGTAGATTACGACAAAGATAATTTAGAATGTGATAACTGATTTCCATACACATTTTATGACTAAAAAGGCGATCATTTCCCAGCAAAATGATTGACTGCTTCCTGAAGTAGTGAACTCACTTTGAAATATTCCTTATTGAGTAAAAATATTTCATATTACATCTGAATCTCTATAAATTTACCCAGTACAAAATGATTATTGTGTTCGTCATGGTAAAACTTTACAGTCAGGGCTTAAGATACGAGGGTGGGGTGAAAAGTTTCCGGCTTGACCAAAAAAAAATGATTTTTTGAAATTTTTTTCAAGCTCCTCAAAATACGGATTTATAGTTTCGACAACTTCTTCGTTGCTCTGAAATCTTTTACCGCCAAGCCGTTTTTTGAGGTTTGGAAACAGGTAATAGTCGCTTGGGGCTAAGTTTGCAGAATAGGAAATGGCAAATTGGACGTGGCAACAATCGACGAATGCGCTGGTGCGTTATCGTGAAAAAATTTTTTCTTCGCCAAATGAGGTCGTTTAATTTGCACCTCGACCTCAAACGTTGAAATGAGGTTGAATAGTATTGACCAGTGATATTCTTACCCTTTTCAAGATAATCAATGTATATAATTTCTCTCGCATCTCAAAAAAACAGTAGCCATTGTTTGCCGATAAAATTGTTTTTGCCTTCTTTGGAGTTGGTTGCTCCTTTCCAACCTACTTTTTTGACTGTTCTTTATTTTCAGGAGTGTAGTGGTGAATTCAAGACTCATCTACAGTTATAAATCGACGCAAAAATTCGTTTGGATTACGTCTACACAGCGCCAAATTTTCGGTAGATATATTTCTTCGAATCAGTTTTGGTCGAGTGTTAACAAACGCGGCACCCATCTTGGACACAACCTTTCCATGCTCAAATGGTTGTGCAAAATATTTCGCAAACGTTCAGCTGACGACATCCTACAGGTCTCAGCTATCTCATGCACTTTCAATCTGTGGTCTTCCAATACTATTTGATGAATTTTCTCAACCATTTCTGAAGTTGTTACCTCAAAGGGCCGTTCTGAGCAAAGCTCGTCAGTGGTGCTCACACGACCCATTTTGAATTCAAAAACCCACTGCTTAATGCTTAAATTGATGGGGAGGAGTCTCCTAGTGTTGAATCTATCTCTTCTTCTATTTGTTTTATTGTAAAAGCTTTCAAATAGAAGTATTTGATGACAGTAGGTTCTCCAATTTTTTCATTTTCATGAAAACACCGGAAGCGTCTCGAGCAATGTGCTCTCAAACGCAAACTGTTGTAGCCCGTAGCGATTGCGCTGACTTACTTGCACTTATTACTTACTTTGCATCTATTCTCAGTGAGAATGGTACTGTAGGACGCCGCTCCAAAAGAGGTCCTAGTGGCGCCATATTTTGGTCAGGCCAGAAACTTTTACCTCACCCTCGTATATAGAGAGCCGAAATCGAAAATTTACGTTTATAGACGTTATATATAGATAACCGTGCAAATGTTCTGGTTGAAACTCATAATTATCTGAATATAATACTTTTTGACAGTTTTATTCTTATTCTCTTGAATATGCAACAAATGGTAAATTTACAACGAATTACAAGTTTGTGCCGGTAGCATAATTTCAGAAATTTTTATACCTAGTATCGTTCGAAAGCTATTAACCTATAATATAAAACTGTTGTTAACATCGTGGGAACTTGTCGAAGACACTTTTACCAAAATTACAGGTATACGTGACAAAGTGACACGTATTTTGACCTGATGAAGTGAACGTGATCCGTATAGCTTTCGGCAAACAGAAATCTGTTGGTTGACAAATGTACTTCGAAGTTCACCCCACGAATAAGATGACCATGTAATGGAACCGGAAGGTGTCATAGTTACAGGTAGAATGCGAAGATCTTTAAACTTTAAAGTTTAAGGAAGTTGTAATAGAAAGTTATATGTTGAATTTAAGACGAAGTAATGTAAATTATTTTTCTATCTACACAAAACACTGACAAATAAGACATTGCAAAAAACGAATTTACGTTTACTATCAATAAATTCAATAATTATGCTACACTTTGAATGCTCTTTGTTTGTTACACTCTGTTATTCGGTTTGACTAAGAAAAAAACTTCAAAATTACATGTTTGTACACAGAATTTCGTTTACAGAATGGGATATGCTATGCCCACAATTTTGAAGTGCAATAATTAAAATTGTGGAGCCCCAGTTAAAAAAATGCTGAATTCTTTGGTATTGATGTTGAACAAAGAATACCTACTCTTTGCTACATATATATTCATATTAAAAATAAAAGAGCAGGTGCTTTAATGTAATGTAATAAAAAATCTAACATATGCCAGTGATGTGCGTGGATATGATACTAGAAATACTGATAGTTTTCACATCCCAAGTTGTAAGCTCTCTAAATCTAAAAATAGCATATACTATGACAGATTTAATGAATTCAATAATTTACAAAGTATCTTGAAAACTAGCCTAGTATTAGGATATTTAAGAGTAGTTTGAAAAAGTATATTTTAGATAATGAGATAGTTTGTAATACAAAATGTTAATAAAAATTATTGATATTATTCCCGATAAATTTATACTTGCTTAATATGATCTGGACAATCCTAGTTTATATGAGTTCCTTCAAACTTTTTTTTTATTGAAGACTTTCTGAGAATTTTCGGTATAATTTTCTCAAGCAATGCATTGCATAAATGTAACAATGTATGATATATGAATATTTGTACAAAAAAAATTAGTCAGTATTGAAAAAGATATTTGAATCATTATCGAGTCCTTTTTTTACAAAAGACTGCAGACATTTGGCAGCATTTGTTGCATTTCTCTGTGAACTCATAACTTTCAGGATACTGCAAGAAATAGCATGAATTTTTCAATATTTCACTATTGATAAAAAATCAGCGAATGACCCCATTTCAATTGAAGCGTTTCTCTATGAATTCACAACTATAGAGATATCAAATGAAATATAATGTTCATTTCAGGTCACTGATGTTAATTGAATAAAATAAGGAAATAATTGTGTACAGAATATCACCAAAAAATAAACGATTATTTAATCTTTCTTCAATTGTAATTCGAGGCGTGTTCTTTGGTGAGATTTTATATCAAGTTAACGAATGAGATAATAAAACAAGAAGAAAGTGGTTTGAAATGTGATGAAAAAACTCTGGAAAACTACAGATCACTTAATAATTTTATAGCAGCTTTGACGTTTCTCGTTAAATTCATTAATTAGATAATTATTGATATTTATACATTATACAAAAGCCGTTGGCACGTGTTTGGAGCTTATTGGCTCTCCTCAGAACGGCGTAGCCAAGTTCAAGATGTACGAACCTGGAGATGGAATCAACAATAAAATAACACACCCGTGAAGGAAGTCTCCACTGCTAGGCCTCCACGTGAACTCTACAGGTTTGGAGATTTGGTCAACGTATCGCCTTTGTGGCGATTATATATATATATATATATATATATATATATATATATATATATATATATATATATATATATAAACCGTTGCCACGTGTTTAGAGCTTACTGGGTTACCTCAGAACGGCGTAGCCAAGTTCAAGTTGTGCGAACCTGAAGATGGAAAAACAAACACTCCTCTAAAGGAAGTCGGCACATTTCAGGCTACCACGTTTGTTATCTCCGGATTAAGATATTTGGTAACCAAAAAATTAAACAATATATGAATAATGTTCGATGGGGAAAAAATTTCAACAAAAGTGAACATTGTCGGCATATCCCGCAATTTGCTTCGAGGTTATTGGCTCTCTTGAGAACGCCGTAGCCTAGCTCAAGTTACATATTTAATGTATGACAATTTTAATATCTTCAAATGCTATAATTGCTACGTTTTTCAGTTAGATACATTTCTGTATTGTTTTGTGTTCTCCATACAGGGAGAAATATATCTCCATACTATAAAGGGAAATCAAGAATCTACTTTTGAAAAATGGCTTCTATTCGGTAAATGAATATCTGTGCAAACCCTTAGTTGTTTAAGTTTATTAAATTTGTTGACTTGTCCTATACACAATGTAGTGTCTAAAGGGATTAAATAAATTATTATTATTATTATTATTATTATTACATGGAGAAAAAATTTTTATTATGTGTGCTATGTATCAGTTAGACATTTTTAGTCAAGCAAGTAGTTGTATATATGTATGTTTTAAGTAAATATTTCTTATTATTTCAGTTCCTGAAAAGGTGACCAAAAATATCACGACAGCTTCAACCTAGAATAATGCATTAAATACTGAACCTGAAGAAATACTTTGTAACCTCGTAAATATTAAACAGCTGTTATTAATATTTAATTGAACAAAAATAACTTCCTTTGAATACTTTTAATACGTACTAATATTCAAGGAATTCTTTTAAACATGTATCTCTTTATATCTATTTTGGTTTCTCATGGAAAATATGGTTTCTAGATTAATATTATAGTGTTCAATAATGAAAGAAATAGAAACCATCATTTATGCAAATATAAATCTGACCTAAGAATATTTGGCAGTGGGGACCAGTATTCCATCACAAAACCTGAAGATATCGTCAATATTCAATGGCCATTGGCACGGAAGAGATTTTAAATATAGCAATTTATTCAACTTTTTATAACAGATAAATTTTAAAATTTGGTCATGGGAAACGTACGAGCTTCGTTTCGTTTTGACAACCAGATTATAAAAAGATGAATTAATTCATAGAAAGAATAGCCTCTAGATCACTGTAAAGAAACAAATCAACATTTATATATTTCCAACATACACAGACCTGTCGTTGAGATATTAAGATTTTGGATAACAGATTGCAGGGTTCGAATCGGGGGTTAGGTTTGGATAACTCTGCATGTCTAGGAATTTAGTGAGGATATATCTTATTACTAATATACAAATTTCTGAAGCTCAAATAAATCATTAAAAAACTCTCTAGTTTTATATTCAACGTTCTGAAGTCTTTTTAGCCGCGTTGGGCATTTTCTGGTAGCGGAAAATCTTATGGGTTCGCGTCACCGACATGATACTGCCATACACATGGATTTCCATTGTTGAATACTGTTGAAAATGTATAAAAGCAGAGACATGGAAAGATTCGAGAGAGTTGAGAAGAAACGAGTCTAGATAGCAGTTCGTCCTAAGAAGTCATATCCTACCATATTATTAGTTCTAAAATAAAGTTACATTTAAAAGTTCTTCGAAGTGTATTTCAATTTAACCTTCCCTCACACATCAGATAAATAAACAGGCGGTAGTGTAATACAAGTTCATCAATTAATATCATACACACAACCCCGCCAAACACATATGCTGTGTGCGTTCAACGCTTTTTGATTAGGTGAAATCTCGTAACTTACCGTAACCGACATGGTTATAGCAGTATATTTGGAGTTATTACATAGTACTTAGTACTTAAATATCTAGTAGTACTTAGATAAATGTCATCAAACATTTTTATTTCTTACTTTAGTTACAATAAGCCTATTGTATCTTTATTAGAACACAATGAAATAATTTAAAGCGCAAAAACGCTGAGTGGTATGACAGTGATGTAAACAATGAAATTCATGTTGAAAATTCAGAAAATTGCAATTTATGTAAATACAAATATTGTCCATAAATGATATGACTGCATAATAATTGTTATTCCAATTAAATTTTATTTATATATTGTAACGATCTTGAATAATAAAAAACCATATAAACATGCATATAATTACTGAGATTGAATTCTAGCTTAACTCTTGGTGAAACATAATTAAATATTAAATTAAATTAAACTCTTGGCTTAATGTTTCACGATTATCGTGAACAAAAGATCAATACTGTTGAATAAACGTAATACGGGTTTTTCTGAACATTGAACTGAACACATTTTCTGCATTAAACATATATCTAATCATTTCTTGGATTCCAGGAAGACCTACATAGTACACTCAAGTAGTAAGGGCAGCAGATTAGATACCCTTGAAGTCTTGGAAATTTCGATACCCAAAAAGAAGAATTTACCTATTTGTAATGATCAGGTGGATTTTTCCGTGAAACCAGTGTTAGATTCTGTGGTTTAGGATATATAGAGTTTTTAATATATTCAGTGAAACTCAAGTCAAGTGTGTTAATTCTTAATTCTATAGGTTTTGACAATTTTAAATTACTCATCCGAAAAAGACACTCAGTATCTCCAGTGAACATCAAGAATTTCAGAAAATTAATTAGTTTCCGTTCTGGTAACAATTCGTCTTTTTTGCTTGATATATAAACTTACTTCAATGTTAAAAAGTTATTGTAAATGCGCTCTTTCTAAATCAATACTTTCAAAAAACACAAAGGAATAAATTGAATTGAAGAGAATGGTAACTAATAGAATAGTTTGTGGTTGGTTTTGCAATTGATTTTAAGGTGTTAAATCAACTGAATCATAGTGTGAATATAAAACAAAATATTTATTTCAATAATGACTTTTTACCACAGGCAATAAACATTTTCCAATGTAGAAATTACGAAAATTTTTAATATTTAATGGCAAATTTAAATTAATTCCTATGTACTATCAAATTGCATTCGTATACATGATTGTATGAGTCTGATTTCAACTTTGTCAGAACTATTGAATGATCGAATTCCATAAATTGCTATGGATATCAAACGTCAAGATGTAATTTTAGAAAAATCAACCAGGTTCTTTGGCCTTTTTAATACAGAGAAATGTTTCTGACTCAGTATTCGCTTCAGAAATAGTAGTCTTACTCATTGCGAAGTAATGAGTAAGACTAATATTCAAGATATTTAATAGTGTTGGCGTTTACTTGATATAAATCCATTATAATTGAATATAAACTTAAATTCAAACACTTGAACTTATGATCTAAGTATCTGAAAGAAGTCGTTTGTAACGACGAAACGCGTCATGCTATGTTGTGAATAAAGTGTAAATCATAAGTTAATCAAGTGTTTGAATTCAATATTGAATTGAATTAAACTCTTGGCTTAATGTTTTACGATTATATTCAACAATATGAATTTGTCAACATGTTTCGAGCGTGAGCTCATTTTCAAGACTCAGTTAGGTTAGAGTTTGTGAACATGTTAGACCTCACGCTCGAAACATGTTCACAAATTCATATTGTTAAATTTAATCGTGAAGCATTTAGAAGAGTTTAATTCAATTCAATATTTAATTATGTTTAATCAAGAGTTAAGCGAGAATTCAATCTCAGTCGTTTGAATTTAAGTTTATATTCTATTATTTGAGACTTATTTTTTATTATTTAAGAATTCTTATTATGTAAGACTTTTCTCTTATATGGAAAATTAATATAATTTCTGAGATATACAATTTCTGGATCAGTATATTACAAGTGAACTACGAGGGTAGTTCAAAAGGAAAGGAAAATTTTTAAAAATTTTAACGGAATTTTCGTAAGCTGGCTTATGACGAGTTTTTCAAAGGTTTCCTCATGATGAAGAAGACTAATGAAACTTTGAAGCGAATGGTGAGCTAAAAACACTCCTCTGAATATTAAAGAGGCAAACGAACCGAGTTGATTTTTGAATTTACATTTTGACGTTTGACATCCATAGCAATCTATGAAATTCTATAGTTTTGATGAGGTTGCAACTCGCAACGAAACGTCAACTAAAACAAAGATTTTTTCAATTAAAAAACCTTGTTAATGCTGAAAATATCTCAAAAATCAAACACTGAAACACTGCGTTATAAGAATTAATATTTAATGCTCTTCAGTTTTTAATTTTCACAGCATCAATTCCGTATTGAATATTCGATTAACACAGAGCACCGTGCATCGAATGACCGAAATTGTTGGTGTTCTCAAACTGAATGACCTACTAACATTCTCCGAATAGATAAAAAATTACGAATCAGTTATACGGCGACGAATGACTGAGGTTAGACCTGTCGCGGGCATATCTGGCTGGTTTCACTGTTGTGGTCAACGTTGTGGTTCGCGATTACGTCTAAAAGAACCGGAACATCGTCTTGATAACAGATAACATATACCGGGCCTTACGAGATAAGGGGACCATTTTCTAAGAACGTATGGACATTTTGGGTGACGAAAGAGTACAATTTCTGGCACTGTCTGTCATTTATTAGGATTATAGAGAGCGCAATAGACACAGATCAACTAAAACTTATCAGTATCAAAATATAGAGAATAACTTTATCTGGCAATTTACTCAATGTAATCTGGTAATACTCAATGCAATTTTTATACGTTTCAGGTATAAAGATTATTGACGCAAATTGAAAACTATTTCAATTCTTCAGTTCAATTAGGTTGAATTTTGATGTAGTGTCTAGTTTCTTGAAAAAACGAAGTTTTTAGGCTAGATTGTGTTACGGTATATGATTGGGAGATATTACTTCTTAACTGTAGCAACAACAACTTTAATATGTATATGCTTTATTGTTTTAAATACAAATGTACTCGAACTTAATCTACTCTATGACTACATCAGTTTTGCCAACACTGATGTCAATTACTTTGATAGTGTTACCAAACTATAACAGATTGGCTTTACAAGCTTCCACAAAGTAATGTTAATGTTGAAAGTGGTAATAATTGATATATTACCACTTTTAACATTATTTTACCTTATTTTAATACTTTACGAGTTGAGTCTATGCATTATTAAAATTACACAAACATCAAACAAAATGGTTTAACACACTGCAAGTTCATATATTTTCCAGTTAATTAAAAAATTTCTGCTAGAAGTTCTTTATGCAGGAGTACTCCTGCTTAATGAGAGGACTTTAAACTCCAAATACAGTATTTTTAGGAATTCTTGCATAACTTTTCTCAAGTGAAAACTGGTGAGAGATAATATATTACTAACAGAAACGTCGTAAAATCGTGAAAATCGATTTCTGTGCGAATGTCTGTTCATCGGCGGTAAGAATTATTAGTTTTATTTTATATTAATTTATTTTATTTTATTTTATTTTATTCTCATTTTATATTTCTGTTTCAGCCTTCAGGACATTAATTATCAATTTTTTTTCAATTTTCAGTTTAATTGTACTGATTTTACCATCAATTTTAATTCAGCCATTTGTTTCAGATTTTGAAATTGAATTTATAGGCAAGGGAAGTCCGACAAAATAGTGTAGAATCTACCCAATACTCTTGAACATTTCAACAATTTTTTGCTATAGAGTTATATTAAAAAAGTTTAAATTGTCAAAAGTTCTAACTCAGACATTCATTAAAAAATTTAATATGGTGGTTGAGTATTCATGAATTTTCTAATTTTATACGTTAGTTCCTCAATTTTTTCTTTTATAAAAATCTTAATAATATATTATAGTGATAATAGCAAACACAACAAAAAAAAATGAGCAAATCTGTTCATATATTCATATAAGGCATTCATTTATGTATATATATATATATATATATATATATATATATATATATATATATATATATATATATATATATATATATATATATATATATATATAGTCTAGTGAACTAAAATTATGGTATTTTAGTGTATTAAGTTACGGTAGAGTCGATATCAGAGAATCTGTGATCCTTGCATCATTTGGTGATCCTTCTTACATTATTTGTGGCGCGACGTAATATTTTAACCTCCTTTACTGTTCGTTTATTTTGTTGACGCAAAGCTCAACATTAATATTCAATCGACTTTTGATTCTCGATTCTTGTTTCAGGTTTGTTGTATTTTAATAATTAAGTTGGTATTGTATTCATTAAATAAATTCTTGTTTCAGTTTAAAAGCATTCATCGAGAGTCATTGAATTAAATATAAAAGAAAACTAACTAAATTAGATATACTTGTACATAAAATATATATATATATATATATATATATATATATATATATATATATATATATATAAGTAATATATAAACAAAAGTGAATATTGTCAGCATATCCCGCAATTGGTAGCAGCCGCTGACACGTGTTTCGAGCTTATTGGCTCTACTCAGAACGGCGTAGCAGTTCAAGTTATACGAACTTGGAGATGGAAAAACAAAAAACCAAGATAAGCAGACACTCCTCTGAAGCAAATGGACACTTTTTAGTGGAGAAGACTACTTTTTACCCCATAAATTGTACCATTCCTGTGAGATTCATTTTCGTTTTTACAAACAATAAGAGTTTAGATTTTGTTTTGCTTTTTCTTATTAAGTAGTAGTTTAATGATATAAATATTTTATAATCCAGAAAATGATCTATCACCATGAAATATTATAATATTTTGTCCTACATGTGCCGTTTCCTTAAGTGACGTTCATAAAAGGACTGAAGTAAATGTAACATAGGTGACTTTTCATTTCCGAGAAATTTGTTTTTGTAAATCACAGGACAAGGTACGAGGACTATGTTAAGGACATTGCGCTACATAGTTTAGGGGTCAAAAGTATCATAGGCATTTTTTATCCCGGAAAATGTTCGGTTTTCAGTTTTATATTACTTAAAACATTTTATGAATAATTGAAACCTGGAATATTTTAAGAATAGTCAAGAAACTCCCTCTGTCCAGATAGGTGTATACGTTTTTATGCCATATAAGTGTATATTTATCTTTCATTACATGTTATTTCTTCATTTCTAATGATTAAGTCATAATGTAGACTACTGGACCGATAAAAATCTGTATAATTGAGTAGTTCAGTTTTATGTGGCTATTTTCTCTTGCCTTCTAAGAATTCCAATGCAATAACCCAAGTCTAAACAAACACATCTATCGGCTGAAATTTTACAAACTAAACGGGTGTTTGATGTTTGATGAAGATTATTAATAGATTGTTGCCTAACAAGACGGATTCTCAACTTCGTACAATGTTAATGATTCTTTGTCTTTGTGGGGTAGAGTTGAGGGTGGCCAACCCAATTGTGGTCCAAGTTCATTTTTATTTATTTATTTTTTTTTTACATACAAGGGCTCACTCTTGATGATGCATATATGAATGCAGCCATATATGAAATTGTGTTTTTACTTATATTATAGACATTTTATGGCGTGAAAATTCGATTCGATTTTTAATTTTGGAATATATGCATGTACTGAAAATATCCAGTGAAAGTTTTTAATAGTAAAATTACAAAAATACTCTTTTTATTATTATTAATTATTATTTTATACGTAATATTACGAACTTCAAGACTAAAATTTTTTTTGAATATTTTATCATCTAACTCTTTGAAAGTAAAGAGTGTAGAAAGCAAAGCGTGTTTAATATGTAGCCGTGGTTCCGAATTGTCAATCTAGACCACTAGATACAGTTGATTTAAATTTACAGGGGGTTATACAATCTCTATACATAAAGGGGACTACAGAATTTTATATTTGTGGTTTTGGTTCAAATATTGAATAACTGCTATTGTATATTTTTCACAAAACATATTCACAAATTACAGCGTTTGTTTCGCCATAAAAAAAACTCCTTTTTAGCTAATTCAGAAATTAATGATGTATTTTTATGAATAAAATCTTCGATTTATCGAAAGTTTGATACGTTTGACAATAGCTATTTTTAGCAATTCGTGTAACAGGCTATCTTCAATGTAAAAACCTTTATTTTTTATATCACAACTTTGTCACAACTAATTTCATCAAATAATTATCTTCGACAAAGTTGCGATACACAACGAAACGCGAACAAAAATAAAACTTTTTACATTGAAAATGACCTGTTATTGCTAAAAATATTATAAATACAACTATCTTAAACAGGCAATACAACCAATTTGAATATATATATATATATATATATATATATATATATATATATATATATATATATATATATATATATATATATATATATATATATATAACCTTCTTTCTATAATTTTTTGACGAATTATTTAAAATATTATTATAGTAGAGAGCTGGCTATGTGAGACATAAACAATGTGATGTCTCCATTATCCTTCAATAATGGAATCTATATTAGAGAATATTGATATCAGTGGTCACATTTGTTGGAGACGTAAGTCGGTTCACTGTTTCGTACTTCTAGATACTCTTCAGTTACATTTCGCCCAACAAAAAAAAAAGGCATCGACTTCAATCTCTTAATATCCTCTTATGAATGAAAAAACAGAAATATACAATTAAGTCGAATGCATATATAATGCAAAGATTACTGCACATCTCAAATCTTAGGAATCAATAGAGAACCTGAATAAGCATTACTAGCGCATCTGTCGTTAACTTTGTAAGTTCATATGTGAGGACGAAGTGTTTATAAACATGCATTTTAATACTCAGTCAGGAAGCAATTTTTTATTAATTATTTCTCGGAAATATATACGAATTGAATACATATGTATTTTACAATAACTTATTGTAATAATAAATATCGTTACAATACATTTAATTAAGTGACTATGAGTGGGAAAATCGGTGAAAAGAAATCATGATCTGGCAACACTGGATGATTGTGCTTAGTTGTATACTATCCTAGTCGTATGTTCCAAGCTTTCAAGCATTATTTCAACTATTTTTGGATATTGTGAACAAACAATGAATATTATTAGTATGTATAATATATAGAATATTATATTGGATATTATGAGCACATATTTCTGTAACAGAAAACTCTAAAACATTTATTATTGCAAGAACACAACGATGTTTTCGATAAAGCCCCACTGCGTAAAAAATACCTCTATTAGTCAGTGGGATTTATTTACATGAAAAGTTGCCCAACCAAATTTATTAAATTATTTGAGAAAATAGGAACCTTGAAAGAAACGCTGTAGGAATTACTCAAATTGAATTATTTACCTTAGTATAAATACATATTATATTTCTGATTAGAGCAACCAACAAACTGCTTACGAAAGTATTGAGCTTTCTTCGTTTATTTTTTGATTCAGTTTTCTCGTGTCCGGCTTCATTATTTTTTTTGTCTAATCATTCAATAAGATATTCGAAAAAATGGAACACAGCATGTTCAGAATATTTTTATTGTCTTCATCACATAAACAGCAACAACAAAAATCTTTAAGGACTCATCCAATGACACTCTTAAAATAGTGAGATTACACAAAATTGCTTTCTGGTGTACATATATTATACAAAAAGGCACGTTCAAGAGAAATACCTTCAATATTTTTTTCAAATATGGAACACATGTGAAATAAGACATTCTTAATTAAATCTGTAGGTATATTCAGTCCTCCCCGTTGCAAATAATTAAAATATTATCAATAATAAATAAAATTCTAGCTTCCAAAAATTCTGTTTTGAGGAAAGTTTGGATTTCGAAAGAATGTGTTATTGTTAGTTAGATTTGTGAATAGCAATCTGTTTATTCGATGGTTATCGGTAATTAATAGGTTAGAAAATATGCTTATTACTATAAATAAACTCACCTAATTCAAGCTTGAAACTTACTGAATCATCTACGGAATACCTATCCTCTACATTATATTTCACAAACAAATTATTTGTAAGTAATCCATACTCAAAACACAACACAAATTCGATTCGATTAAATCAGTACACACAAAACACTTCGTTTTTATAATTTGATGTTATGTTATCCACAAACTATCAACACTAGCACGTAAATAACACTATAGAAAATTGATGAAAGAGGATTAGAACTGAAATCGTGAAATATTCAACTTCAAACTACGAAAGTCTTGAACAACACAAAATTGATTTCGTTTCACTGAAATTTGTAAACAAAATAAACACTTCGTTTTTCAGTGTTTGATGTTGAGATTTCAACAAATTATTAACATCAACACTTGTAATACACTGTACACTATTGACAAATATAGAATTTATATCAAAAGCTCAAATTATTTAACTTCAAACTGCGAAAGTTTTGGGAAGCGTCCTGTTTGCTTTAGTATACCACTACAAGAAATGGCGGGAATATTTGGCAATCTTATGACATATGTCAGATATTCATTTCATGACCTGTAGTAAAGGTGGTCGTGACTGGATGTTGTGTTGTGTAATGTCACAATACTTATAGTAAAACTGTGTTGAGTATAAAATTTTATTCGTTTCCATCAAAACCCCATTTAACAGAACGTCGTCAGAAGTGTATATAAGTGCACAATAATTATATATTTATTATGATATTAATTTCATTATTTTTCTAGTCCAGATGGTACCCCATGGCAAATTACAAATAGTTCAAGGATATGTAGTCATCATTTTGTTGGAGGAAATTAATCTGAAGATCCTCGTCATCCAGCATATAATTTTTTCGTCCAAGTATAAACGTAAGAAACCTTCAAATACAACTTTAATTCGTTTTGATCGTAGGAAGAAAAGGAAACTAGTGTCTGAGGTTTTATCTGGTGCTAATGATGAATAAGAACAAGTGAATCATTAGTTGAAGGTGTTCAATTAGAAACTATTATTGATCAAATAGTCGGAAAATCTGATAAATCAGTTCAAGTGGTGTCTTTTCAATCTACTAGTGATGACTTTATTTTTTCATGTGACTTTGATTGTGGGTCAAATAATGTTTCAACTCAAGCAACAATATCCTCTACTAAAAATTTAAAAGCAGAAATAGTGACAAAAGATAAAAGTAATGGACCAGACATTCCAATTTGAGTGTCGGGATTTCGAGGATACTCTTCAATAAAAAATGATAAACAACTTCTGGCTGTAACTGGTGTGAGGCCGGAAGTATTTACATTATTATTAGGAATGTTACCACGAACTAAATTTCAAAAAATAAACCTTGAAAATAGATTATTAATTTTTTTGTTGAAAATGAAGATATGTTTATCTTATTATTGTATTGCAACATTTTTTGGTGTAGACCCAACATGTATTTCTCGCATTTTTTATGACACGCTATCTATATCAGCACAAAGAACTGTCAATTATATTTTCTGGCCAAGCCGAGAGGATATTCAAGAAACTATGCCATCATTCAAAGTACACTACCCTAATTGCAGGGTGATAATGACTGTGCAGAAATCAAGTGAGAAAAACCAAGTCTCGTGTTTGCACGTAATGCAATTTTTACATGGTTACTTAGGAGTAAATTTTCACCTTTTTTTATCTGACGACTGCCGGAGATACAGGACATTTATTTTTTGGAATCCACTTTTTATGATCACTATGTTAGACATTTTTAATCTTAATAAATAATTTATTATTACTGTAGTGACAAGTATAAAATTCAATTTCTCTCACATAATAAATGTTGAATTTGGCCACCATGAGCGCTAGTGTCTAATAATCAACTAGGCTTCGATTATAGAAACGCTCGCTGATCGTTTCTCGAAGTCGAAAACTTGGGAATTTCTGATTCTAACAAGAGTAAATACAACATATAGCACCCAATAATCAACATAATTGCAAAATTTTGAACGTATGCAGCAATTAGTCGGCAATTTTATCACCCACTCATTCCAAATGTGAATGAGCTCTCCAGGGGAACGATTCAAGATAATTTCTCAATCAACTCACGAATTCTACCGCCTATTTATAGAGAATAAAAGGTTTTTTTTAAGCATATAATTACTTTAGCTTTGACTATCTATATAGGTGTTCTCTAGCCGTGGGTCTACCTAAATATAAACTCCCAAATACTCTTCGCGTCTCCTGAAAGTGCGAGTATCGCGAATTACCATAGTAAGACCGGATAATCTAAAAAAGGGAATTTGAATTGGTGGTGGTACCTTCATTAAACGATCCAAGTGAGTCATTGAAATCCATTGTGCAGAACGGTGTTGCCATTTCGTTAGGATTTCAGCAGAATATATTATTGTTTTAGCAATAACATCGAATTTAAGGAAGTTCATTTAATTCGTATGAAGCATTATTCAAATTGTGAAGCTATCAAATTCCTTAAAACGTTATTTTCAATATAAGAATATATTCTCTTCTATTTATTTGCAAAATAGACACTCTAATAAGAAATAAAAAAATTATTGTGTACAAAACAACGAACAATAATTATAACGGAACTTTATTTATTTAATCTTCGATTTTTTCAATATAACAATAAAATACACTAAGTAGTATATGTTATACAGTTCGACCTTTTTGAAGCTTTGCTTATAAATTAGCATTATAATTATTTTTGATTATTATTATTCTTGTTGCCAATGCAAGCTTATATATTTATCTCAATAATTTATAAAATTATAGCTTTCAAGAAATTAAGTCAATCGAGTAATTACTGGGATTCTTGAACAAAGGCACTGCTAAAATTATCACTTAAGTATAATTATTTAATAATATATATTGAATTCATATAATTTCGATGAGATAAGTCGAAAAAGCATCGGATGAATAAGTTTCATGATATGAAACAAATTTTCTTTCAGATATTTAAACTCAAAATACACTCCTTGATGATAATGCGTCTATGGTATCTAATATTATAACTTTTTCTGCTGCATTTCAGAACAAACTTCAAGTTGATGTAATTTACGCTGATGGTGCCAAGGCTTTTGATACTGTGTGCCATTTTATTTTACTTAATAAATTAGTGATAAACTTTGATTTCTCTAATCTGGGGTTCCCCAAGGTAGCATTTTGGGTCCCCTGTTGTTTATTCTCTTTGTTAATGATTTGCCGTCTGTCCTTTCTCATGCTACTGGCTTACTATATGCTGACGATTTCAAGTTTTTTGAAACAATCGAAAGCACCAGTGACTTTTTAAAATTAAAATCTGACCTAGTCTCGGTTTCAAACTAGTTCCATGATAATAAAATGAAACTTTATATAAATAAATGTTTTGTTGTTACATATACAGGTGGGAAAGACTATTTTACTTGCGATTATTTTATTGAGGGTTTTAGGTTGGAGAGGAGATGTAATATTAAGGATCTTGGTGTAAATTTTAGTTTCAATTTGAGATTTAACGATCACTACAACCAAATCATTAGTAAAGCAGTTAGGGTACTAGGTTTTATTATCCTAAATAGTAAAAATTATGAAGTTTCAACTATCATAAAACTGTATGGCTCTTTTGTTAGGCCCCACCTGGAGTATGCCTCCAATATTTGGTCACCTAAAGCTTTTACTAATGAAGACAGAATAGAGAAAGTTCAAAAACGTTTTCTGAGGCTTTTACATTATAAAAGACATAATAGTTATCCATTTAAAATATCATATAGCTCTATGTTGATTAGCTTTAATCTGCAAAGATTGTCACTGAGAAGAAATATTCAGGCTATTCTTCTCATTTATTATGTTCTGAATTCCATCAAGTACGAAAATTGCAATCTTATAGATTTTATTCATTTGAAAGTTCCAAAAGTTTGGTTGCGTTGCTCCAGTTGGGATCTATATCTGGTTGTTGTAAATGGTTTGTCTCCTTTAAATTGTATGTTAAGTATCTGTAACAAGCTACTGAACAGTAACAGAAACGTTGATTTTTTAGTGATGATCCAGGAACCTTTGAGACAGGTGTGGTAAATTCATTATAAATTTGTTTCTTTTTATATAGCAATTTTTATGATTTCTATATGAAGTATTTGTATGTATGTATATGTCAGCTTTAGTTTCATTAGTTGATGTTTATGGTAGTGATCTATGTTTTGGTTTACTACTAATCTATCTTATATGTAAGTACTGTATGGGTGTTTATAAGACATGCAAAATAAATAAATAAATAATTTCAAATACCCTTTCATATAACGAAACTCCATTCATTTCCCACATTAAATTTTGTTAAATGCATTTTAAATTTTCATAGGCCATTTCATTTGATTCTAATTTAAGTATTTTCTTATATTATTTATTTGATATTTTTCATTTTTACGATAGTTTGTTGGTTTTCTATTTATCACAATAATCAATGCAAATTGTATTTCTAAATAATCCAAGAAAGACTTTCCATTACAATATTTGAATAAAGCTGTAGTTGTTAAATAATAAATAAGGGTTCAAATTGAAATACAACAAACGTTGTTTGTTAAATACTCGTATTTATAGATAGAAATATGGATCTGAACAAAGATAATTTGTCAATGAAAATCTAATTATCATACCAATACTTATGTTTGTATAATTATAGGTCTCGAAGTCTGTATTCCAGTTCTAAACAAACCATCAAATAAATCTCTCATTTCAAATGACAAGCATGCTTGAGTACACATGAAATGTTTATTTCAATATCTCTCATTTAAATTTGAATTAATATTTAACATTCAATGTTTAAATTCATTTTTCAATAGTAATATGTAATTTCAAGCAAAAGTTTGAAAATTCAATATTTTACGCATTCGTTTCAATACTAAAAATATTTTGGGGAAAGTGTTTCTAATTTGACATTGAATAGACTGGTCACCAGAGTTTAAGACAGTTCCGAATAACCATTGGGCTTTGTAGAGACATTAACAATTATCAATCTTTATTATAAAACCACTAAGCTTCGACACATCAAAATTTGAATGCCTTACCTGGGATTCGAACCCACATCTCTTTTTAGGTAGGGATATTTTAGACTGCCTTATGAAATCGATTTGAAAAACTAGTGAAATTTTAATTGGAAAAAATGTAATCTTATAAGATTTTCCAGATAAAATGGATGAGAAAGTAGTAGTATTAGTTTTGAATTGTGAGAAGTGTCGAAATACGGCAAAATAAAAAAAAGCACTTGAGAAAATGTGACAACCTGTATTGTATTGTTTTAATCTTGGTTTGGTCCAATGATTCCAATTTAATCTGACAAGGGACACCAACATGAATATATGTATTTGATATTCAATACATTTAACGAATATCCTAGCTCAAAAAATTATTAGTGACTAAAAAGTGATAAAAAGAGTTAGTGACCTTAAAGTATTTAAGCGTAAATTAGCTAAGTTTGTTTCAAATAAATAAATGGTTTCTAATATAAGGATTATTCTGTTAGCATCAACAAAATAATTGGTAAATAATAATAAGATTATTCTGTTAGCATCTGAAGAAGTCGTTTGTAGCGACGAAACGCGTCATGCTGTGTAGTCAATGAAGTGTAAATCATAAGTTCAAGTGTTTGAATTTGAGTTTATATTCAAATAAATAATTGTTAATTCGTGTCTTTTGAACGTACATGTATATATGAATTTTGTATACAATAGCTACTGCAAGATAAATATTATTATCATTATTATATTGAGGCCCACTTTTATGCCATTCTGGTTGACATTACATTAGAGATTAGGGAATAGTTGATTTTCTGGTGAATAGTTAGGAGAAGGCACTCATTTTTATTTTTTGCGACTGACAACTTGAGTTGTGTTTCAATATGTCTGAATAAGTTGGTTTTCTGTAAATGTCAAAAACTAGGGAATGAAGGAAACGACATTTACAGAAAACCAACTTATTCAGACAACTCAAGTTGTCAGTCGCAAAAAATAAAAATGAGTGCCTTTCATTCATTAGTTCATAGATTACTTTCGCTTTCGTTATCTGCTGATAATTTTAGAAAAGAAGTTTATATAATAAAAACAATTGCTGTTAACAATGGTTATAAAACCCCTCTTTATTGATAAACTAATCAAAAATAAACAGAGAAAGATACTATTACAAAGAATTTTTCCTATTCTCTTAGAAAAACAACAAAAAATATTTCATTAAAATAATTATATACCTAACTTGAGCAATAAAATGTGTAGAAGATTACATAAAAATAATGTGAATACAATATGCACCAACAAAAAGAGAGTGGGTTCATTGTTGGTAAATAACAAGTACAAACTTGACTTATTTTCGAGAAGTGGCGTTTATAAAATATTTTGCAATGAATGTGATAGTTTTTACATAAGTCAAACTGGACGTTCTATACAAAAAAGAATCGATGAACATAAAAGATCAATACTGTTGAACAAACCTAATATGGGTTTTTCTGAACACTACTTAAACATAATCATTTCTTGGATCCCAGGAAGACCTACATAGTACACTCAGGTAGTAAGGGTAAAAGATAAGATACCCTTGAAGTCTTGGAAATTTCGATAGCCAAAACGAAGAATTTACCTATTTGTAATGATCAGGTGGATTTTTCCGTGAAACCAGTTTTAAATTCTGTGGTTTAGGATATATATAGTGAAAGTTGTACATTTTGAAATTCATTAATATTGTATACTCTTGATAATGGGTTAAGCACCCGAATCATATGTAGAGTTTTTAATATATTCAGTGAAACTTAAGTGTGTTAACTTTAATTTTATAGTTTTTAACATAATGTTTCACCAAGATATAAGCGAAACCTTCGTGTCATTTATTATAATTTTTGTTATTATTTCAAAACGTTACATTTATGTGTCTAATTTCTGCTAAGTAAATTTCTTGGCAACCATGCTCTTACTCAAACGCAAATAAAAACCAAACTATTGTAGATATATACAGTCCCCAGAATCTTCGAATCGGAAAGGACAATTGTGTGGGGTAATTGCGTGGAAATTGTAAATTATTATTATTGCAGTTCTCTTGGGTTTTGAAACGACTGGCTTTGTGTAAGACATGCAAATTGGATAATGGACCTTCAAAAAAGCAGTGACTTGACCATAATCGTACGAACATCAACGGAAAATCCTTGATATTTTTTGAGAAAAATAACTGGAACAATCTAAAAACGTAATGTTCGAATCTGTCAATTATAATGTTCATAATTTTCAATCTTAAAACGTAACGTTTTTAGATTATTAATCTAAAAACGTTTTAGATTAAAATTAATTAAATAATTTTTTTAATTAGTAGATTAAATTTTTTTCATTCACAATCTTTGTCCAATGAGTAATAATTATTATAAATTAAATTTTTATAGCAAGCATTCATGACATAACTCAACAACAGTATGATGTAACTTCGGATTACGGTTCTCTCACTATAAATGTCAACATCCACATATGGATGCATATCCGCATTTACTGCTTCCTTCTTTTGCCAAATCGATGAGGGCAAGTTCAAGAGGTTTTTAATCCTTAAGTATTTTAATTAGTATACGTTAGATCTATTTACATTAGACGCACAAAATACAAAAGGTGCTTTATACATACGAAACCAAACGCTCGAAAATGAACACCAACATGACTTTATGGTGTCCCAAAATTAACGCAAGCTTCAAATATGCTGTTAATGTTAATATCGAAGCAGTGCGTCAGAGTGTCATTGACAATCATTCGACATCATGAACAAGAATTGCAAATTTCAAGAAGCCCTCTGCAGCGTATAATCACTAAACATTTGTGTCTCCATGCTTACAAAAATATTCAGCAAATTTATCCTTAGCGATGTTGACATTTCTACCTTGATCGGTTTGTTAATCGCCAAACTTCTGCTTTTGGCGTTCAGAGAACCAACATGTGATGGTCGAAAAACAAATGCATCCACACTGTCACTATTCGTTGTTTTTGGGCTGCAGGCATAAGTAATTGGACCAATTTTTTTCGGAAATAAGGCTGGTCAAGCATCAATTGTTACTGGTGTTCGACATGATAGCTCAGTTCTTTTTGTCGAAATTGGTTGATATTGATGTGGCCAATATGTGGTTTCAATAAAGCGGTGCCACATGCCATACAGTCCGTGAAACACTTCAATCAGTGCATGAGACGTTTTCGGTGATCATAATTGGCCCCTAGATCGTGTGATTTAACACCATTAGATTTTTATGGGGTTATTTGAAATAATAGGTGAAATAACCATGCGTGAATTAAAGGGAGAGATTAACGAAATTCAGCCAAATTTATTCAGAATATGTAGTCATGACAAATTTCGACAAAAGTGCGTATGAGTATGCAAAGCCCTGAAGGCCATTTGCCGAATTTCTTATTCCCTAAATAACCTTATCCTAAGTTCTTTATACTTCAATAAAAAAATTACAATCAAAAGACTAAAAACTGTGTTTTCTATTCAATTAAAATGTTTCGTTAATTTTGGAACACCTATAGTTCGTATATTTTTAGGTATACAGGTGACGTATTGTACTTGAACAAATTTGACTCTAACATTTTCGTTTCTTACTTCAGTAACCATAAGACTATTGTATATTTTTAAAACACAGTAAAATAATTGATAGTACGAAATATCTGAGTATGGTGGAAATGAAGATGACAATGACGCAAACAATGAAAATAATGTTTAAAATCAAGTACATTGAAATTTATGTTGATACAAATAATATCCATAAACAATATGATTGTTATTTCAATTAAATTGTATTTATATTTTGTCATGATTTTTTACAGTCCGTGATATATTTCAATAATAAAAAACCATATAAACACTCATATAGTTGTTGCTAAGAGTGTCAATAGATGTGAAAACCAGATTGATGATGATAATTTTAATTTAAACAACATAAAATTTCGAATTTTAAAACTAAAAGTTTTACTTATAAGTTAAGTTAAAATTACTTCTAAGTTTTCACTTCTCTCATCCTTAAAACTACTCAATTTTAATCTGTTTTTGGTTTTTCAATTATGCCAAGCAAACTGAAAAAAGTATCGGACAATTTGTTAATTTCTAATGAAATATTTATATAATCGAAACTTGGATATACATATGGAGGTCGATGCTTGGTGAAAATTATCATTACTAATAAAACACAAATAATAACGTTTTTACATTTCATCTAGTTTATTTTATTTTTATATATAATATCTTAATATAGTTTACATTATATGCTTTACGTTTTTACTAATATTATGGACTAGTTCATTCACCATCTTTCACCACAATTTATTAAAATAGAAGTAATTGATGAAATCAAATCACACTTAATTTCATTTGGCATCTCCTTTTTAATTATCAAAATATTTCCGATATTCAAAGGAAAATTATTCCCATTATTTACATGTTATATTTGCCTTTAAAATCGGAACTGTGTAATTAGTGCCGTACAAATTACTGATAATTAATGTGGTAAAGATAGTTAGAATGAAAGAATTTTCAGCATTTCTTCGAAAAATTGAAAGTAGTTTATCAGGTTATAATATTCATTGAAATTATAGATCGAACGAGTTTACGAATTACAAACCGTTGGTGCCAGTTAACGCTTTAAATACTATTAGACTTGGATATTATAGTTTTTTAATTGTAATTGTCAAAGCAATAAATAATTTTCATTACTCAGTCATCCGATAAAAGGTGTAAAAATATGTTGGAGTAATGAAACACTATGTTTGACATATTATAGAGAAAAAATACAGTGTGCTTGAAAGTGTAGTGATACAACGAAACTGCAGTCGCAAAATAACAAATATAGTGACAAAAAACAAAGAGTATTTTTTCCTCTATAATACCAATTCAATATTTCCTGTTTTCCGTTTATCACATATTCAAACATAGGAAGTTCGAAATTATTTAGTGAGAACACCGTATCATTTTTATGAGAATAACATGAAACAGAATATAAATGTAAGATGCGATTTTTTAACATTTGAGTTTATTGGCAAAATGGCAATGAATATGAATACAAACATGATGTATATAAGTAGATTAAATAAATGATTTCAACATATTTGTGGACAAGTTAGAATGCCTAGTGAGCCTTTTCGAAATTGATATTCTGTTGTTTTTTAAGTGATTACTTCTTTAGCTGCTTTGGGCACTTTTGGTAGGGGAAAATCTTATTGGTTCACGTCACCGACATGCTGCGCCTTGTGCTGTGCGAAAAAATGTTTGAAATCTCGTACATTCCCGTCACCGACATGCTTATAGTTATAGCAGTACATCTGTAGCTGTACAGCTGACGTTCATTTGTTACAAATTGCAATCAAACATTTTTATTTCTTACTTTAGTTACCGTAAGCCTATTGTATCCTCTTTAGAACACAATGAAATAATTGAAAGAACAAAAAGTCTAAGTTTTGTTGAAATTATTGATGCCAGAGACAAAAATAATGGTAAAAATTAAGTACATTGAAATTTATGTAAATACATATACAATGCATAAATAATATGATTATAACTGCGATTTAATTCTCGCTTACCTCTTGGTGAAACATGATTAAATACAAATTTAAATCAAACTCTTGGCTTAATGTTTCACAAATATAATGAATTAAATGATATTATTTTATTATTCGATGGAGACGTGTCGAGTGAACGTTTTAATATTATTTATTATATAAAATTAAGAGTCTTGAAGATGAGCTCACGCTCGAAACATGTTGACGAATTGATATTGTTGAATATAATCGTGAAACATTAAGCCTTGTGTTTAATTTTATATGATATTTAATTATGTTTCACCAAGAGTTAAGCGAGAATTCAATCTCACTAATTAATATTATTTTATCATTTAATATATTTGTGAAACATTAATTCAAGAGTTTGATTTAAATTTTTGATATTATTATGTATTAATTTTTATTTCAATTAAATTGTATTCATATTTTGTCACGATCTTGTACAGCTCGTAATATATTTGAATAATAAAGAACCATATAGGTAAATGTTAATATAATATTAATAATATATAATTTAAATAAAACTAAGTAGTTTTTCGATTTTCACTATAATTAAATCAAAACATGACAATATCGTTTCGCCAACACAGAGGCTTCATCAGATGTTGATGATACAACAGTTTATCATCAACATCTGATCAAGCCACAGTGTTGGCGAAACGATATTGTCATGTTTTGATTTAATTATAGTGAAAATCGAAAAACTACTTAGTTTTATTTAAATTATGTATTTAGATTTTCATCAAGTATCGGCCCAATCGATTAATGATTAATAATATATGCATATATACATGCCTATAATTGTTCCTAGGAGTGTCAATAATTATGAAAACCAGATTGATGTTGATAGGTAATTTAATTTAAACTTTATGAAAGCTCAAATTTCAATACTAAAAATTCTATGTTTTCACTTGTATAAATGATAGGTTGTCGGATATAAACCAATGACTTAAATAAAAGTGTTTTGATTAAAGTTAATCATTTTCATAATAGTAAATTGTAACTATATTACTTCCATTTATATATGAGTTGTTTCATTAATTATTTCTAACAAGCAGTAGGTATAACATGACTCGTAAAATACTTATTCAATATAAAACATTAGAGAATCTTTTAATTTTCTCAAGATTTCATCTTCAAAAGGAATTAAACACTAACGAACTTATTTTTTGAAGTAAAAGAATACTTACGGTTCAATACTTTTTAAATAGATACACATATTGAATCGGTTTAATTTTATTCTTCACAGAAGAGTAGGTATAAAGTTCGTTATTTATTAACAAATGCGGAACGTTTTGTTTGCTTATACTTGAAATTAAAATATAAGACATAATAAAATGCTTAGTATATCAAAGAAATATCATTGCATGTAATGATAATGTAAACGATAAGACTTGAAGTATATATATTTCTATTTTAATACTAATATTACACATATGTAATATATAGCCAATTTGGATATTTTCCCTACGTATTTTATTACTTTTACATGACATTTGAAAAATAGTTTATTTAGAGAACGATAATTATATAATTATCAGTTTATATATTTTCAAAATAAATTTGTTGCCTGTTTGAAGTAGTTATATTTTTAATATTTTCAGCAATAACAGGCTATTTTCAATTTTAAAAGCTTAATTTTTTTTGACGTTTCGTTGTATATCTCAACTTAACCAAAACTAATGAATAATTGAATTTTGAAAATATCAAATTGGTTTTTTGTTTTTTTAGTATTCAGAGGGATATTTCTGGCTTAGCATTCGCTTCGGAAGTTTTAGTCTTCTTCACCATGCGGAAACTTCAGAACAACTCATGGTAAGCCAGCTGATTCAAATGACTGATTTATATATAAATATATACATACATATAATTTCACATAGTTGAGTACCAAATATATGATGTTTGGTAATTGTTGTGTATTCATTTTATGAGTGTTATTCGTAAGGTTTATCGAATCAATGTAAATAAAATGAAGATTAAATGAAGATATTCTTTCATTTACTGTGTTTTCCAAATTTTGACGAAAGTGTAACATTTCTAAAATTTCTCTACATTTTTTTGTCATTCGCAGTTGCTAAAATCTATGTATTGTTGTAATCAAAATCGTGTTTCTCTGAATACTAAAAAAATTTCATTCGAAAAAATAAGCTATGAATTATGGTAATTCATAAAATTCAATTATTCATTAGTTTTGATAAGGTTGTGATATACAACAAAATGTAAACAAGAATAAAGCTTTTTACATTGAAAATAGCCTGTTATTATATGATATGATGTATTCCTTCAATATTTTTCAGTAGAAGTAAGCATTTTGTGATCAAATAATCTAAATAGTCAATGTATTGAAAACTTTCGTTTATAATTAACATTTGTAATATGTGCTCTTTTATTGGACAGTTTTCAACTGTCTGTTGAGTAAGCCTTGTATGCAAATAAAAAAAATGAAAATTGACATTATTCAAACATTATACTTTCTTGCAGATTGAATGCCTTTTTTTATTATTTTACACACAAGGGCTCACTAAACAGATAGTTTAGAACTGTCCTATAATAGAGGAGCATATATTACAAATGTTAATTACCTATAAACTAAAGAGTTTCAAATATGTATAGGTATCTATAGAAATTTTTTTATAAATCTCATCGACATAAAGTTTTCTATGCAATGACTTAAATCTTTTCATCTACAAACAAAATACCTAATTCTACTAAAAAAAATTGGATAAATACATCAGGAAAGGATAACTCTATATAAACTGATAATTATTCTATTATCGACCTTTAAATAATCTCTTTTTCAAATGTCCCTTAAAAGTTATGAAATACGAAGAGAAAATATTCAAGTTGGTCTCTAAACCTATCAGGTTTAGCCTATTAAAAGATCTATGGATGGGTGAATTCAACATATAATTTGTTTTGCTCTGCCCAACAATTGCCTTTGAAAATATTATACGAAAAATGCGTGAAATGAATAGCGAAAACATAGGTATCATCAATTTAAGTTCACAGGTCCTCGAAACCTCGATTTCTTCACATATTCAAATATTTACTTCGTGTTAAATGTAATAAACCCTTAAAGGTAGATAATATATCTGTCACCATCCACTTGATAACAATTGCACACAATTTCATTGAATAGGTTAGCAAACATTCACCTTACAACTTATAAACAAACAACATAAAGGATGCGTAGGTATACAAAGGTATCCGTTTGGATTTCCGCTTTTCGTAACGTCTATTGTGGTAATTAGCGTCGTCTTCGTGTATCAATTTAATCGCTCCATTGACGTAGAGTCGAGGTAAAAATTTACATAAAAATCAACTCACCTGAATCACAATTTTCTATGATAAATCTCGAAATTCGTCACAGAGAACTAAATCCACATCGCATCCACAGAGGTTCACGAACCCCCGACACACACACAATATAAACAAAGCACCGAGCACACTGCACACACTCACAATGTTTAAGAACGACAGGTGGAAGATTTTAACTTTGAACGGTTCAAAAACCAAACGTTCTTGAGAATAACGAATACTGCTTTACATTAGCATTACAAACGCGGGTTTCAAGGTAACCGTGTCAACCGTGGACGAAAGACCAAAGAGGTGAAATGGAAAATGCACGCGAGAATAGAAGCACGTTGATTCGCCGTGATACTCCGCAACGCTCGTGTTGTGGCGACGGTTCTGTGTGTCTTTGACGACCGACTACTATTTCGTTGGTACCTTGTCTAGAACTTGCTCAGGTGGTGGTGGATGTGGTACCTGCGTTCACATGTGACTTCCTGACACTTCGGTTTCGGTTGCAAGATTTCCAATGACTTGTTCTCTACAATGATACAATGCAAATGAGGATGGTACCACTTAAATATTTTGCAAGATTGATTTATGGATATACGGTACGACTATTGATCTTTTGATTTGTGATTGGTGTAAAATTGACACAAACAATGACGAATTACTCAATTGTATTGTTCATGTGAAGAGTTGAGAATTGGTTTATTTTCGTTATGTAATAATAGGTTATAAAATTTCGATAGACCTTTTGAATTATTGTATTTATAAATAGAGTTCTCAAGATACTTAGATGTGTCCTCATTTATATTACTTATAAATAATTATAATAATTATTATTAATTGTATCTGCTCGTATGTTCAACTATCGATCTTTTCATTTCGGATTGGTTTAAAATTGACGTAAATAATGACGAATTACTCAATTTTATTGTTGATGTAAAGAGTTGAAAATGTGTTTGTATTCTGTTATGTAATAAAGGATTATCCATTAAAATAAATTAAACTCTTGGCTTAATGTTTCACGATTTATTTAACAATATGTATAGTCAACATGTTTCGAGCGTTAGCTCATTTTCAAGACTGAAAGTCTTAGTCAAGACTTAGTCTTGAAAATGAGCTAACGCTCGAAACATGTTGGCTATACATATTGTTAAATAAATCGTGAAACATTAAGCCAAGAGTTTAATTTATTTTAATATTCAATTATGTTTCACCAAGAGTTAAGCGAGAATTCAATCTCATTCAAAGGATTATCCAATTTCGACAGATCTTTTGAATTATCCTATTTATAAACATAGGTCTCAAAAATCTGTTGATCTGTTCTCATTTAGATTACTTATAATTAACAATAATATTTATTATTAATTGTATCTTTAATTTCTGATTGGTGTAAAATTGACGCAAATAATGACGCAAATTGTAATGAAATACAAAATTTCGATAGATCTTTTGAATTATTCTATTCATAAATATAGTTCTCAAGTATTTATTTATCTGCTCTCAATTATATTACTCATAAATAATTGTAATAATTATTATTACTTGTATCTGTTCGTATGCTTAACTATTGATCTTTTGATTTCTGATTGGTGTAAAATTGACGCAAACAATGACGTATTTCTCATGTAAATAGTTAAAAATTGGTTTATTTTCTTTTTTTTAATAATGGATTATAAAATTTCAATAGATCTTTTGAATTATTCTATTTATAAATATAGTTCTCAAGAATCTATTGATCTGTTCTCACTTATAAATAATAATAATTATTATTATTGACTGAAATTGAATTCTCGCTTAACTCTTGATGAAACATAATTAAATATTAAATTGAATTAAACTCTTGGCTTAATGTTTCACGATAATCGTGAAACATTAAGCCAAGAGTTTAATTTAATTTAATATAATAATTATTATTATTAATTGTATCTGATCGTATGTTTAATTATTCATCTTTTGATTTCTGATTAGTGTAAAAGTGAATTACCCAATTATATTATTCATGTTCGATAGATCTTTTGAATTATTCTAGTTATAAATATAGTTCTCAAAAAACTGTTGATCTGTTCTCACTTTTGTTATTATTATTAATTGTATATGTTGTTCGTATGTTTATGGGAAGTGTTGGAAATAATTTATTTATTATTGTTTATGGGGCAGTGGTTCAATCGATTTATTTTGTGTTCCTTGTTTCGTTATTGTAAGTTTATGTGCTGGATATAAAATTTGATAAGTTCTTGTATAGTATTGTTTTCTGTATAGTATTGTTTGTTTTTAAGAATGGACTCCATGCTCCATTGACATGCTAAGAATGATGCGTAGTGATGTTTTTTGTATTTTAAAAATATGATTCATATTTAAACCTGATTCATTAAATTGAATTCCATATCTTAATTTTGATTCAAATCAGGGTCGGTAGATTATTTTTAAGAATTTTGTGTCCAGATATTTTCGTATTACTTTTAGGAGATGACACGTTATTGAGAGTTTGACAGAGTTTTAGACAATTCTTTCATGTGTTCTACCCAACTTAACATTTAATCAGTAGGTAAACCTAGGAATTAATAATATTATCTATGAATTATGCATTTATGTAACCTATTCCAATTTTACATATTAATCACATGTTCCAATTTTTGCAGAAGTCGATTGATATTTGGTAATAAATTTGAACAATAAAAATATTCCAGAAGGTAACGATAAATAATGCACTTATATAAATATGCATTATTTATACATTAAGGTGAAGGTAAAAATTCCGAGTTGTTTGGATTAACTGGTTAACAATCTACTAAAAAATTGGACTACATTCATCAAAGCATGTATATTTTAAGTAACTAATTATTCAGACAAATTGATTTTTGATGATATATATCAGAAATATTTCAATATGAATTGTAAAAAAGAATTATAGAATTTTTATTTGTATCTTTTTTAGGTAAGGCAGTAATAGTTTAAGTGTTACAGTTCATTTAATTCATTAATATAGCATCTATGTATATATATATATATATATATATATATATATATATATATATATATATATATATATATATATATATATATAATACTAGCTGACCTGGCGAACTTTGTACGCTCATTTATTTTTATCTGAATATTTTTCAAAAAGCCGGAAAGACATGTTCTACTATTTGTGCTACGCTATCTTGTTTTTATGTTTATACCGTGTGGAGCAAGGGCCTTACTCACTTACGAATGCACTGCAATACTTCCTGTTATTTCAAATCAGTCGAATTATCAAAAAATTCCTATATTAACACGTTTTATGTATTGAAAGTTATTAACCTGTCCGTTCTATAGTTGAACAGCATAATCCTAATTTCGTATCAAGTACTTGTCCCATATATCTCATCAATAATTATATGAGATATTTGCTGGATATAAGTCAAAAAAATGTTCAGAATTTAGTCCATTTTCGAAAACCAATGAATATAGTGTCTCTGGTGGCTGTACCAATAGCGTCTATTTGAATTGACTCTTCGCACGATATTTTGTCGCATCATTGGTAGTATTTTTTATCAATAACAATTGAACTTTGCCTTGCAATATTGACACACAACGTTCATTGGTCCAATATCAACGATTTGCTGTGAACTGTAATCTATTTCAACGTTATAATTGAATGCAGGTCGATAGGAGTTGAACGCAAACTTTTCATATTGTTAATTTCGATTCCATTCGTTCCGTTCAACTTCATTCCGAGCTTCACGTTGCTCGTCAGTTTGACTTGCTCTTTATATCTTCAACTTGCTGCATTGCGAGTTCTGCGACTTAAGTTCGTACATCTAATAGCTATCATTTTTAAAAACGAAATTTCAACTGTAAATTGAAGAAAACTATGTATTTTTCTTTCTAAGCAAATATACCAGGTGCTATGTTAGTAACGTGTATGTAAGTCTATTCAAACTTACCAAAATTTTATATTAAATTGAAGTTTTAATGTTAGTCGTGATAGCTCTGAACTAAATGTGATGTGTGATAAGATATCCAGTTTTTTAACATCCCCTTTTTGAGAATTAATAATTATTTCTTACTTATATTATTAAATAAATATTCTTAAATTTTCTAATTTTATACGCTTTTCTTAAATTGTTTTCCTGGCAATAATAAACACAACATTTTAGATAGAAAACGTTTTAATGAGAAAAAGAAATGGGCTGTTTTTAGGGGTTTTTTGTCAATCATTCGAATTTTTCTCGCCGTTAAAACCATCCTTGTACTTCAAGGATCATTTTAAAAAATTAATTGGCAAAATTTATCCAGGCGTTGTTGAGTTATGCGCTTACCAACACATTTTGCTATTCATTATATATTATAGATAATATTTTCTACTAAGATGTTCTCTCAAATAATTTGTCAAAAAATTATCGAAAGAAAGTTGTAGTATACTTTTAATATCGAATATTCACAACTGCCCATTACTTCATCAAATTAGAGAAATTGTTTCAAAAAAACGAGACTTGTAAAATGTAGTATCTTAATTAATAAGACCGTGTGAAACTTTCAATGTTAAATGTATTCATGTGCTTTTCATTATTCTAAGAATTGAGATGTACATTAATCTATGCAATTATATATGCATACGACTTACTGGATATTTCTCTCTTATAATCGATAGAGGGTATGTGAGGATTGAAGTCGTTGCCTTTAATTTGTTGGACGTGGCGTAACTTATGAGTACCTTGTAGTACGAAACAGTAACTGTCTTACGCTTTCAATAAATGTAGACATCGATTTCAATATTCTCTAACATTTTATCCCTAGAAGAATAATGGACACATCGGATTGTTCATGTTTCACATAGCCAGCTCTGCTATGATGTTCTTTTGAATAATTTGTCAAAAATTATCAAAAGAAAGTTATAGTAATACTTTGATAGCGAATATCTACAACTGCGATAATATAGCACGAGAACTACAGTTCTTCTTGTAGTAAATTTTGTGTATATATATATATATATATATATATATATATATATATATATATATATATATATATATATATTATTAATCTATTAATCTCGTTTGTGGTACGTAAATAATGAGTACAACTTTAAATTCGCAATATTTCGCTGTATTTTCATCCTCTTCTTGAGGAGAATAACTGCGGAGTTTTTAGAGACGACAAAGACAATTAACTCGATAAATATTTTTGCCATATCGTAAAAATTTGTGTTGAAGGGTAAGAGCACTATTGGTTTTTATTCTTTTGTCTTATTGATATTTTTTCAACTTATTACAGATCAATTATAACTTATTGTCCTGAAGAAGCTGATAAAAATGCAACGAAACGTTGATAATTTGAAATTGTATATATACTTCATAATAATGACCATCTAAAGTACAACCAATGAGGTGATATTGAGCAACAAATTGGGCTATTATTCAAGGCAAGAATAACCTTCTAATACATAAACGTAACTATGCTTCTCTACAGACAATTAAACTATAAAACAACTTTGTTATGACGAATCTTGTAACGATAGAATGTCCATTTCGCCTTCTAATAATAATTTCAATTTAACTTTTTAAAATTACTTCAAATTACTTCTTTGGCTGTTGCATTCCTACAAAGTACCTACTGCTCGTACTTCAATACCCACCTCATGTTATAATTCCTCATTATTAATTATTAAACATAATCATGTTATTTGGTGATTCAATGAACTTTTCATATTTATATGCCGAGCCATTCAGTTATACAAAAAGTTTTACATAAAACGAAAAAGACCTGTTAAAAAAATGGTAGTAAATGTAAGATGAATATTATAACTAATAAAATTACCATAATAAAAAACATAAATTTCAGAACCAACTTTCTCAATTCGAAGATTCCATTCCAATTAATCTTTTGTATATTACATATAAATTATTTTCATGAAATTTTTATCAAAGAAAAACTAAATTGCGATCAATTTTGAATGTTTCAATATTTCAAACTTTTCTTAACATTTCATTTCAGTATATCTTTTGTAAAATTCTTCATTGTTCGTTTACAGATCGATTTTGTAAAGATGTTTAAAGTTTCCAAATCAAGAAAGAATATGGAGGAAACAAGATTCGCAATACTCTAGAAACTTGAACATAAAGAGAGTAGCAAAAACAGTATCTCTCCTAGAAACAAAGATTTCCAATAGCTCATTCACCCAACTATCAAAACTAAAAAAAATTAAATTATATCAAGAATTATATCTTGTTTTCAACGCTGACATCATTACAAATTCCAATTTTAGATTCACATGATCGGCCTTTAATTTTGATTAACTCCAATACATAAGTTCACCATTTTCTCTTGTTGTAAAGCATGAAATTGTAAAATAATCAACTGATATTCTACTGTTCTTTATTTTTCGTTTCCAGATCGACTTTTCCATGATTGTGTTTCGGTGAAGAAGTCACGTTTGAAGCTCGATTTGGTAGGATCCGTGAGTTTAGCGACATTAAATTGACACCAAATGCTTTATTCCGACAAATACCTGCGAAATACTTGTTTTCTTTCAATAATACTCATTGCTATAACAAACCAAGCGAGACGTCATTTTATACTTTTTCCAATTAGAACGATACATTCCAAAGATAAATTCCATTGTTCACGAATCCGTCAACATTCTATTTTGAAATTGGAAAAGTAACTTTTGGCTGTTTGGAAATTCGACGGTTTGTATTGATCAGTACATGTTTTATGATAGTTATTACTATTTATTAATTTCTTCATTAACTTATTAAGTTCTCAAATCTACGCAGATTAAAGATTCTGTTTCTTTCGCTGTTTCAGGCGTATTTAATTTTATGGGGAGCAGCGATGGAGCATCATATGAAAAATCTACAGATTCTGCAGAAATGGGCATTGAAACTTATTCTGAGAAAGGACAAAACATATGCCACGGAGCAAGAATTACCGCACTTGTAGATATTCGATATCAAAGTATATTGAATATATAGTTCAGAGAACTACAGAATTCTTTTTCTTGTAGTATATTTCTTTCATGTTTCTTTACATGACATCGAGCGTTTCTACAACCGCATCTAGATGGCATTACTTCATCAAATTAGATGAAATTGTTCGAAAACTAGAATTGTAAAATGTAGTATCTTAATTGATAAGGACGTGTGAAACTTTCAATGTTAGATGTATTCATGTGCTTTTCATTGATTCCTAAGATTTGAGATGTGCATTAATCTATGCAACTATATATGCATACGACTCACTGTATATTTCTGTTTTATAATAGATGTAAGTGAGGATTGAAGTCGTTATCCTTTCAAATATAACTTCAAAATTCTTAAAAAATAGAACCTTCCAAGTGAAAGTAAAATCCTCATACTCTAATACAAAAATAATAACAGCAGGAGTACCACAAGGAGCAATATTGTCACCATTTCTATTCAATTATTATATTAATGACATTCCGAAATTCGAAAAAACAAATTTAGCACTTTTCGCAGATGATACAGCAGTTTTATCAGAGAGCTGGAAAGTAGATCAAAATATCAAAAATATACAAAAACATATATATATATATATTCTAGAAAAATTCTTCGATAAATGGAAAATCAAAATTAATGCAGAAAAAACTAACATAACACATTTCACCACAAAAATCAAAGAAAAACCTAGCTTGATATTGAAACTATTTATTGAAAATATAAGTAACACTAATGAAACCAAATATCTAGGAGTCCTCTTAGACAAAAAGCTCACATTCACATCACATATAAATAATCAGCTAAATAAAGCCTTCATAGCAGTAAAATCACTATATCCACTAATAAAAAGAACATCAGCACTTTCAACGAAATCAAAAATTCTAATATACAAATCAGCAATCAGACCAATTATATAGAACATTTAAATATAATTACGAAAAAATTCAAAAATTTCAAAATAGAATACTAAGAATGATACTAGGAGCTCCTAGAAACACATCAATAATATCACTATACAAATCATTAAATATAACAACAATCAAAACTGAAATTAGAAAACAAACGCTAAACTTTTTCAAAAACCAAGCTCCAAATTCAAAATACACAAAACATATAATAAAACAAAACAAAACTTCAATTCCATTTAGAATCAAACACAAATTAATACACAATATAATCATTGACGAATATTAGAATGACAATATTCCATATGAACTAGATTCAAGCGTATACATAGGCACCGGTGCTTAATCGTGCACAATATTACACGAAAGTGTAAACTAGTGCTCGATATGTGTTGGTGACTATCTATACTATAGAAGAAATCAACAAACAAATACTGATTAACTGTTGAGTTTCACTGTGTGTTTTATTCACTAATCCTTTCAAGGTCCCTCAACAATAAAATAAAATAAATATATATATATATATATATATATATATATATATATATATATATATATATATATGTTAAAAAAAAAAACTGTGTGTTTTATTCACTAATCCTTATCCTTTCATTTGATGGACGTGGCGTAACTGATGAGTACCTTGTAGTACGAAACAGTAACTGTCTTACGCTTTCAATAAATGTAGGTATCGATTTCAATATTCTCTAACATTTATCCCTAGAAGAATAATGGAGACACCGCATTGTTGATGTTTAATATATCCAGCTCTGCTATAATGTTCTTTTGAATAATTTGTCAAAAAATTTTCGAAAGAAAGTTATTGTATACCTACTTTTGATATCGTATATATATATATATATATATATATATATATATATATATATATATATATATATATATATATATATATATATATATATATATATATATATATATATATATTTCAAATTGAATTTTTGTCTGTTAAGATAGCTTATTTTCCATGTTTTTAGCAATAACAAGCTTATTTTAATGTTAAAAACTTTATTTTCGTTGACGTTTCGTTGTATTTCACAACTTTGTCAAAAGTTTTGACATACAACGTAAAATCAACTAAAATAAAGTTTTTAACATTAAAATAAGCTTGTTATTGGTAAAAACATTGAAAATATTTGAAAATATAATATATATATATATATATATATATATATATATATATATATATATATATATATATATTATACGATAAAACACCTGACTTTGTAAAGAATAAAAGACCTACAAAAGATTCGAAAAAACAGTGTTTAGATGGTTAGACTCATAACCAATAGAAGTTGTGAGGGATATAATGGAGATAAGCACATACTTTATCCACTACCTTTTACCCACTAAAATTAAGGAAAGATCATAACAGACAGCAAGAAGAAAGTATTGAAAAGACTGCCACAAAAAATTGTTAGTAACGTTCACCACTAGAATGAATGAATAGCCTATGTATGGATTATTTTCTACTTTGATTAAACTCCGTTCGCCAAGTGATACTATTTTATATTTTTTAAGGCTGAGGAAGAAAGATTTACTTCCGAATCGTCTCAAGTTGAGTTATTTTTATGATGAACAATGAATCTGTCACTACTAAACTCTAAGGATTGGATTAATGTTAAAGAAATAATAAAATCGATGGACGTGGTACAACAATAGTAAACATTTATCCCTTGAAGGATAATGGAGGCATCACATCGTACACGTTCACAAAGCTAACTCTACTAAAACATTCTTTCGATTAATTTGAATTTTTCATATTTATTGAATTTTGAATATATTAATTAGAAATTAATTAATACATTCAGATTAATTGTAACATTGTCAGTGATGTGCATGGATATATTAATAGAAATACTGATAGTAATTATATCCAAAATTGTAGACTTTCTTAATCTAAAATTATTATATACTATGAAAATTTTAATTTTCTTAGTGTATAATTTCACTAATTTACCAAGTACTAGTGTCAAGAAATTTAAGCGTAATTTAAAGAAGTATATTTTAGATAATGAAATAGGTATATATTCCATAATTTTTCACTTCAAAATATATTTCATTCCAACTGAAACCTAATTCACACGTTCAGTAGATTTTTCTAATTGAATTTACGTACCTTTCCAACCTCTTTCTATTTATTATTTCGCACTTGATTACACTCAACTTCGATTCAAAATCCAACAAAGAAGCTGTAAATAAACTGCAAGTCAAAATTCAGTCCAAATAATCACTAACACAGATAACAGTCATCTGAATACTGACAATAACGAAATGTCAAACGATGTTTCATAGGTATAGATAAAGTCTTATTATCTGAGCTGTATTAGGCGAGATAAGTGCAAATTTCTGTTGAAGTTTTGATTTGGTATCGGAAGTTTTGTTTATCGACATTTTGGTTTACCTAATTCCCCAAAAGAGAGTGTATAGTTATTTGGAATAAAAATTTTAAAAATGCAGTTGTAGGAATAGAAGTGAAAAACTAGAGCTTTTGGTATTCATTTTTTTAATGAAGGGTGTTTTTTTTAAGGTATAGAACTTTAAATTGCAGTAAAATAACGATCGATCATTCGATTGACAAGAATTTTTTTTCATTCGAAAGATAATCTTGTGGCATTACATTTTAAATATGATTTCTGGCATATGACCACCACGGCTGGCTCGGATGTAGTCCAATTGGTCTTCCAAATGGTCAAGCATTTGTGGCTTATCCGCATAGACCAATGACTTTACATAGCCCCACAGAAAGTAGTCTAGCGGTGTTAAACCACAAGATGTTGGAGACCAATTCACAGGTCCTAAACGTGAAATTAGGCGGTCACCAAACCGCCTTGTCTTTCAATAAATCGATTGTGGCACGAACTTTGTGACATGTTGCGCCGTCTTGTTGAAACCACAGCTCCTGGACATCATGGTTGTTCAATTCAGGAATGAAAAAGTTAGTAATCTTGGCTTTATACCGATCACCATTGACTGTAACGTTCTGGTCATCACCGTTTTTGTAGAAGTACGGACCAATGATTCCACCAGCCCATAAAGCACACCAAACAGTAAATTTTTCTGGATGTAACGGTGTTTTGATATACACTTGAGGATTATCTTCACTCCAAATGCGGCAGTTTTGTTCGTTGACGTAGCCATTCAACCAGAAGTGCGCTTCATCGCTAAACAAAATTCGCTTATGAAAATCGGAAACAACGGCAATCTCGTTTTGGGCCCATCCGATGAATCTACGCCTTGCTTGATGATCGTTTGGCTTCAATTCTTGCACGAGTTGGATTTTGTAAGCACGCAAGCTTACAAAAATCTTCCATAAGTGGATGGACACAGATCCAATTTCTGTGCTCGATGGCGGATGGACTCATTCGGGCCTTCCTTAATGATACGCTCTACAGTAGCAATAGCTTCTTCTGTACGGCGTCTCTGGGGATGCGAGTTATCAATAAGAGTAAACGTGGTGCGAAAACGTTCCATGGTTAATCAAATTAACTGCTCTGATGGACGATTTTGTCGACGATAAAATGGACGTAGTGGGCGATACGTATTCCGCACAGAACCATTATTTTCGAAATAAAATTGCATACAATTGAGTGTATTCATGATGAATTAATTGCCAAACCAAACTGACTGAGAATAAATCACTTCTCAGCTGTTAAATCCGTCGCCATCTTCAACAGTAGTGCCAATTTAAAGTTCTATACCTCTAAAAAAACACCCATTATTATAATGTTCGAATTGAAATTATTGACATCAATCTGGTTTTCACATATATTGAACTCCGAGCAACAATTATATGCATGTTTTTTTTCTGATTCAAATATATTACGTGCTGTACAAGATCATGACAAAATATAGGTACATAAACTTCAATTCGAATAACAATTAATAAACACTCATATTATTGATGGAAAGTATTCACAAAAATTTTATTGTGAAATGAGTTTTAGCATCATTTATCGTTTTCATTACTAATTCCAACAAAACTTAGACTTTTGTACTCTCAATTATTTCATTGTGTTCTAAATGGATAGACTAGGCATATGGTAACTTAAGTAGGGAATGAAAATGTTTGATTGAAATTAATCTAAGATCAATACATCAGCTGACAATACGTAACCGACTGCTATAAGAATGTCGGTGACGAGAACGCACAAGATTTCAGCCAACCAAAAAGCGTCAAACGCGCAACAGCACACAACACATCATGACATTGACTCGAACCATGAGATCATGAGATCTTCCCATAAGGAACAAGTTTTCACTTCAAAAAAGCTTTACGCTCTTGTTCTCGGTGAAATTTGCTAGGAAGCATGAAGAAAATCATAAATGATAATATAGAGGTTTTTGATATACAAATTCTGATAAATTTCAAACTTAAAAATTGAATGAATTATGGGCGAGTTTTTACCACAGGACGACCATTAGTTATAAGTAATTTGTCTCCACAATTCGATCGTCTCGCCTTGTTCTCAGCAAAATAAATATTAGCGTACCAAGACTTGCTCTGAGGCGGAATAATACATTTTATGTCAATTACAGCAGATTAGTTGTTATGTCACGTTCTCCTATCAACATTATATGTAATCTTTATGATGTTTGTTGCGGTCGATGTGATATATATTTGATCGGCTATCTGTGATTTTGACATGCCACTCAGAACAGCGCAATGGGATGTCGTGATATTTTCATGAACTTCTCTTGTCTACATATGACTTTGTAATATATAATATTTTAGTTTTAGTTTGTTCCATTTGGTTACTTTATATTACTATTGCAATTGATTTTAATTTTATTTTCTTTGAATTCATCAACAACATTTCATTAACTTCTGTTAACTAAGTGTGAATTTGTGATAGATAATATTTCATATTTATAGTATTCTATTAAGTTATTGTAATGGGTGATTTTTTAAGCGTAGTTTTTTTTTTAATAGAATGAAATCTGCATCATATATTAAAAATTTTTATTGAAATTGATAACTTGACCTTTGCTATTTACATTTTAACGATCACTTCATATAAATGTTGTCTTTTTTTCGAGGTTTTCGGCCTGTATTCCAGGAATTACGCGTGTTGTGTTATCCTGTAAGGCTTCAATCGTGTTCGACTTGTCCACATACACTAACGACTTTACATAACCCCACAAGAAATAATCCAGAGGCGTCATTCACAAGGCAATTTCAAGAGATAAGCTGCTCACCAAATTCATCCTTCAACATGACCATTGTTTCACGAGCTGTGTGGCATGTGGCACTGTCTTGATGAAACCACATGTCAACCCAGTTCAACTCGGCCAACTGGGGCAAAACAAGTTGCGTATCATGGTTCGATATCGTTTGCCGTTGAGGGTAAAGTTTCTTCCACGGTTATCTTTGAAGAAAAATGAACCGATGATGCCACCAGCCCATAAACCACACCAAACTGTCGTTTTTTCGGGATTCATTGGCAATTCTTGTATGGCATCTGACTGTTCATCACTCCAGATGCGACAGTTTTGTTTATTTACATATCCGTTTAGCCAGAAATGAGCCTCATCGCTGAACACAATTTTTCTATAGAACAGCGGATTTTCATTAAGCTGTTCTAAGTCCCATTCACCAAAAATTAGACGTTGTGGTAGGTCATTCGGCTTCAATTCTTGCAGAAGTTGAATTTTATAGGCTTTCAAATCCAAATCAACACATAAAATTTTCCATGTGGTTGAGTAACACATGCCCAATTGCTGAGAACGGCGACGAATTGAAATTTCACGATCCTCATTAACACTGTACGCTACGGCTGCAATATTTTCTTCACTACGCACTGTAAGCATGCGACACAAGGTTTAATACCCAACAAAGTAAACTTGGTGTGAAATTTGGTGATAACAGCACGAATTGTTGATTTAGCAGGTCGATTATGACGACCATAATATGGTCGTAACAAACGATACACATTTTTCACAGAGCACGAATTTTGATAAAAAATTTCAACAATTTGCAATCGTTGCTCGTTGGTATGTCTTTCCATGATGAAATGGCAGAGTATACTGAAAACTTTTCACTTTGACCATGACGTTTGGTTGCCATTACCAACCAGTGCCGCCAACTGAAACTTAACTCTTGAAAAATCACCCGTTATATTACTTTTTCAATTAATTTCATTTTCGTTGTATATATTCGCTTATACTCTCTTTTTTGGTTTTTTTATTCAATTTTTTTTATTTGTAAACAAAGTTTTTGTGTATAAATTTTGTCAAAGCAATATGACAACTTTCTTCACAACTTATAAGAGTACCTAAAGAAATTTTTACCTCAAAAAGTCAATCATTGCAAATTTGACAGATCCAATTATATGTGTTAAATATGATTTTTGAACAACTATAGGTTGAAACAACTGAATTTTAATATTTTTAGTAATTACAGTAACCCACAAAGAAGTCAAGTTCATATAAAACGTGTAAACACATTTATTCTTCAACAAAATGCGCATACATTTCCAAATTAATAGATCCGGAACTAATTACTTGTTTTAACAAATATGGGATAAATTATTTTCTGTGTGAACTACTATTGAAAGTAATTATTGTTATGAATAATTGAATTTAATTAAAAGTAGATCGCGATTGAGTCAGAAAATAATGAATATGTATAGTACAATTTATTCACAATAAGTTTTTTTGTATCGTGTTTGTATGGAAATGTACGCCAATTGATATTTTTCCTCAAAGGAACTAATTTTTTCAATGTTCTTAAAAGCTTATTGATGCAAATAAATTACATTAAAATTTTCATTGCTATTCGATGAGCTATGGCTCTTTGTTGAATTCGGGACTTCTTCAAAAAAAAATTCAAACATACCGACAATAAAAATTGAAGTGTTTAATGAATCGATGTGATACGAATAGTATCACATCTATAATATTCAATAGATGATACCATGTAATAGTATCACATAGTATTTTTTCTTACTTTTTCACGAAAGTATTAATAATAAAAAAATAAGTATTCCTAAATTTTAAAATTCAAGAAACAAATATACATTCGGACTAACTTCACAGTAACTGTCAAGAAAAATTTTTAATAGTACCTTGCTATATAAACTGTTAATATTGTCCAATTTTAACCCTGAAGAAAAAATTATCATTTTCGAAAGTTTGGAAATTACTAAAGAGGTAACTTATTTTCCTGTCCTGGACGCAATCCCAATCAATTAAACACTGAAAATACATATCTACAATCGTGAAACATCCATAGATAATTTCTCGACCTTGCTAAATAGTTTAACAATTATGTAAGGTACATAAGATACGAAATAAGAGAGGTTTGTGGAATAATGTTAGTTCTGCTTTTATCACTGCATAAACTCTAATTGATGATTGATGAGGCCGATACTTGGAGAAAATTAATATCCATAATGAAAACAATATTTAGAATTTTCTCATAATTTTAATATAAATATGCATGACGACGTTTCGAAGTACTACTTCTTTATCAAATGCTGGATTGAGACTAGATACAATTTTACAAAATTCACTACTTTTTTCACAGAACATTCCAGGTATGTATTATGACCAACTTGGAATGAGGACAATAGAACAACTGATACATAACAAAAGGGTCTTATACCTGGAAATGAACAACGAAAATCACTTTCTTAATTACGGTATGCCTACTAAAGATATAAATAATATCCGGTAAAGATTTCTAAGAAACCAATAAAGGAAAGTTGAAAATTTTTTGAACATGAAACCGAAAATTTTTTTTTTTTTTTTTTTAGAATTAAGAAAGTGATTTTCGTTGTTCATTTCCAGGTATAAGACCTTTTGTTATGTATCAGTTGTTCTATTGTCCTCATTCCAAGTAGGTCATAATACATACCTGGAATGTTCTGTGAAAATAGCTATAAGTAGTGAATTTTGTAAAATTGTATCTAGTCTCAATCCAGCATTTGATAAAGAAGTAGTACTTCGAAACGTCGTCATGCATATTTATATTAAAATTATGAGAAAATTCTAAATATTGTTTTCATTATAAACTCTAATTCTTGTTTTTTCTCCTGAAGAAGGCACAAATATATATATATATATATATATATATATATATATATATATATATATATATATATATATATATATATATATATCAAGATTCACGAATCATACTAGTATACTGAGACTCTTAATCAAAATATTTCAAATAAAACTCTCAGGGAGCTATCTACACAAATGTTGTCAACGAGAACGAACGTATCACTTTCGAAAGTGAATATTAGTGCACTTCGAAAAAATCATCGATCTTATTGAATGATAAAAGGATATAATTGTTTCATCATTATTATGAATCATCAGTCTGTATGTAATCAATCAATAAAGAATCGATGACTTTCAAAACGCCCACAGGTCCTATATCCGAATGAGGGGAACAACACTTCGTGAAAATTCACGTGAACTCCCTTTATCGAAGAAAAGACGTATAAACTCTTCCTGGCTTTCTAGATTCATACTCATGACATTAGTGCGAGTACGTGAGGCTTCGTGGATATTTTATTCGAAGACCACAGAAATCTGTATGCAATGTGTAAGAATGATCCCATGCCTAATCGCACCAGATCCCCCCGGCGGGCAAAAGGATAGCTAGTTTCAAGATTCACCAATCAATCATACTAGTAAATACTGAGGCTCTTAGAAATATCGAAATATTCCAAATGAAACTCTCAGGGAGCTGTCGAAGCGCACTTAATATTCACTCTCGAAAGACAACATTTCGTTCTCGTTGACAACATTTGTGTAGACAGAAAATTACAAACTATGTAGTTAGTTTTATTCAAATTATGTTGTTAAATTTTCATCAAGTATCGACCCAATCGATTAGTGAGTTATACAAATGTAATTGTAATGAACTTAACAACAAACGTTGCTGTTTTCTTCTATTTGTTGCAATATCGTGAAAAATATAAGTAGTCGATTTATTGTAATAAAAACGAACTCCAGTAGGAATTGAAAAAATATATTTATTGCTGTACTTTTTTTTAATATATTTATATGAAAAAAACATTCTATTCACTTTTTAAATGTTTTATAGGTTTACTTGATGTAAATCCATTATAATTGAATATAAACTTAAATTCAAACACTTGAACTTATGATTGTTGTGACGAAACGCGTCATGCTGTGTAGTCAATGAAGTGTAAATCATAAGCTCAAGTGTTTGAATTTAAGTTTATATTCAATAAAAATAAGTATATTGAATAAAAAACACTTGGCTTCTATTCACAAATATTTAATAAAATTTTTGTTGCACAATTTTCTAAAGCTATCTCTTCCGAAACAATAGTAAAGCAATAATTTGATTGAATTTATTCAAAAGTGTTATTCACGCAATATATTTAACAATGTTTCACCAAGAAATCATCGAACAGTTAATCAACTTTATAAAAATGAGTACCAAAAATGAAAGCCTAGAATGGAAAATATAAGTATTCTCTAGCTACTTAATCATCAATAATTGATCTGAGTAGACATAAAAAAATGCAGATGAAACAATGATAAATAACGAATTTTTATGAAACATGCAATTTATGAAATATTTCAACTATTTATACGAATACGCAGAAAATTACCACGTTTCATGTTATATTTGTATCAATCAGGAAAAAGACAGCTGACCAAGGCCCCTTAATGATGTCCTTATCGTCCACCCTTCCTATAACCGAAACTATCAAATTGTTTCGACCATGCCATACATTCCACCCTAATTCAAATTCGACACGAGTTTCATTAGATAAGGGCTGAAAAAATACCCTAAACATCTGTTGATCAATAACGTTAGGGGTTACACACCACATCATTTCATAGTTTTTTCTCAACGTCCAAAATCCAACTTATCAGAAGTTAAGCTAAATAAACAATGAACCATATTCCGAAATTAAGAAAAATCAAGACACTTTCAAGGGAAGTGATAGATGCCTATTGCATTTCAAGAAATTCAAACAGGAGTATCTATCTTATCACAGCCTTGGAAGCTCACTTTTAAGTAAATCGTCCATCACATTATCGTACATAATGTATACATGGCGTGACCTTAATTTGTTTTTTCCAAAGCGGGACATCTGCGAAATTATATCAAAAAATATAAGGGTTCAACAAGTTTTTCATTATAGAAGATATATAACACGAAATAAGCATTAACAGAAACACAAACAGAAAATAGTTGAGTAGGCACGACTAAGCCCCAGTAGTGGTATGTCCTATTTTTGTATTTTTCTCTGAACAAATTTGCTTCAATATATCGGGTCTTGTTTTTAGATAACAAGGAACTGTGGAACTGAGTTGGCCAAAGGCACCACTTATGGCCACTTTAAGGTTTTTCCAATATTTCTTCTGATATAAAAAATGCAGAATTTGAAGAAAATATTTGTGCTGAATCTCATTTATGCTTCAAGATCTGCCCTTTCAGAAAAACTAGTGTTAACACAGATTTCATGTCGAATGAAATTATTACAGCACTTCTTTGTCAAGAACTTCAAAATTTCCCACTTTTGGCCATTTCATTCCACTTTTAGCCATGCATTTTCCTTAGGTCTGGTCATTCCAGTAATGTTTGCGTAATGAAATGTTCGAAACAAAGAACTGATTTTCAATATTTCATCAATTAGAGTGAGGGAGTCACAGGTGGTGTAATGGCTATAGGTGATGTCACTGCCCTACATGATTTATTTATATTTATATTCGTGATTAAAATCTTTCATCAACTAAGTTTTATCTCTTGTCCATATTTTGTATATTTGTGAAGAGAAATTTTGATTCTCGGGACATGCGCATAATATCAAATCTCTATTACAGGGAAGCATACTGTCACCACCTTTATTTAACATGTACTTGGAAGAGGTATTCAAAAGATCGCTGGAAAATTAAACAGCTGGTATCAAAATCAATGAAGCAGTGGCGGATTTACCAATAGGCCAAGTAGGCCGGTGCCTACGCCGGCAGATTTAGAGGGGCGGCAAACTTAGCAAATTTTTTTTTTATAATTATACGTGTACACAATCTATACTATAATAAAATCGTAAACCTAAAATAGTCTGTACATTAAAGATATTCAAAAAAAATTAGCTAGGATGGCTTAAGATGAGTAACTGAGTAGAATTAGATTTTTTTAAATTTCTTGTTTGTCTGTCTGTCTGTGGCATCATAGCACCCGAACGAATGAACCGATTTCAATTTAGTTTTTTTTGTATTACAGGTGTTTTACGGGCGAGTGTTCTTAGGCATGTTTGATGTTACAGAAAAGTTACAGAGGTTTTACGCTTTAAAGTCGGGGGTTTTTTGTTTTGCCTGTCAAATAAACTTGTTAGGTCAACATTAAACTCTTCAGTACATAGCGGGTTGCAAAAATAATCTAGTAACTGACAGAAATATCATTAAGTTCACAATCATACTAATAACGGGATTAAACAAACGTATTAAATTTAAAAATTCAGTAGGGGCGGCAAAAATTGAATGGCCTACTAGCGGCAAATTTGTAAATCGCCACTGCAATGAAGTGCCCATACGCCGTCCGATACGCCGACGATGCCGTACTAATTGCAGAAAACAACCAAGACTTACAGAGATTACTAGATAAAGTAGTACAAATAAGTAGAGAATTTGGCTTAACACTGAACATAAAGACTAAATTTATGGTTATAACGAAGGAGAACATTGGCAACATTAGCATCTTCATTAACAACGAAAGGATAGAGAGAGTACAACACTACAATTATTTAGGGGCGAACATTAACGATACACCCGACTAAAGTCTAAAAAAACTGAGAAAATAAGAGTAAGAATAGTGAAAGCTGGAAGTGTATTCATTAGAATGAAAAAACTTTTCTGTAGTCGAAGTCCTAGTCTGAATCTTAAGATCGGGATGATTAAATGCTATGTTTTATGGGTATTGCGGAACGGTATGGAAGCATTTAAGATGAAAAAACAAAAGAATTGAATATAAACTTAAATTCAAACACTTGAACTTATGATTTACACTTTATTGACTACATAGCATGACGCGTTTCGTCGTTACAAACGACTTCTTCAGATGCTTACAGAATAATCATCAATAAGAATTGAATATAAACTTAAATTCAAACACTTGAATTTATGATTTACACTTTATTGACTACATAGCATGACGCGTGTCGCCGTTACAAACGACTTCTTCAGATGCTTACAGTAATCAATAAAGAAGTCGTTTGTAACGAAATCATGCTAACATAAGTTCAAGTGTTTGAATTTAAGTTTATATTCAATTATAATGGATTTACATCAAGTAAACGCCAAGACTATTAAATAGAAAAAACAATATATGAAAAAATAATTGGAAGTATTTGAAGTGTGCATGTATCGGAAAATATTAAGAACACCCTGGTAGATAGAGTTAATGAAGAAGTACTTCGCAGAATGGGGACCACAAACCAATTAATACTAACAATTAAGACCGGAAAATTGCAATACTTGGGACATCAGCTATTGCAGCTCATAATGCAAGGAAATATCTAAGGAAAACGAAGTGTTAGAAGAAGAAGAATGTCGTGGCTAAGAAATCTTAGAGAATGGTTTGGCTGCACATCAAACCAAATCTTTCGAGCAGAGGCTTCAAAAATTAGAATTGCAATGAAGATAGCCAACCTTCGTAGCGGAGATGGCACGTGAAGAAAAAGAAGAGAAACTCTTTTTCGACAGGTGCGTTACTGCTAAACAGACATAAAACGTTATTAATAATTCTGGACAATTTTGTAAAATGATTCTTAGTACGAAACGGCTGAAAAATAATTCCACCCAATGCTTTTTGGTAAAAATTCTCGGCATTCTAACCAAAGATTTTTTTCATCTGTCGCAAAATTTAAAATATATGAAAACTTGTCTTCCGTATCTTGCAGGCTATTGGCGGCGGATTATGTTAAATTACTTGCGCAGTCAGTGAATCCAGCACTTTCTGCACTTCTTCCCACAGGTTAGAGGCACATAAATGGCACATAGGGATCAGGTTAGAGGAAGAGGTTCATTGAATTTACACTCAAAAAGTCTTCTAGTTCTGGGTTCAATTGACACCGCTACTCCAAGTATTTTTCATTGTTTCAGAAAACTCAGCTCCTTCTGGTTTTCATTCTGCTGGTCAACATGAGCTTGTCTTTCTTGTCATTTCACAAATCGATAATGGACGATGTGAGAAAGAAAGTCGCATTATCTTTTAGTGTCAAATTATCTCGGAGACGATGAATTCCCTTGGCTCACTTTATGGCAGACACATTATGCCCTTCAATTTTCAATATAGTTTCATGAAAGGTGTGTAAAGAAAATGTAACCACAATCTTGAGTTGGGATTTTCGTAAAACTTAAAATATTTGTCTTGATATTCAAAAAATAGTTTTTCAAGGGTTGAAACATCCTTATAAATCACTCTATAAGCCATTTTGTTTATTGTCGCCCAGCAGTTTGAGATACTCTACCTCCGAAGAATAACAGAATTCTTCAAAACTTTCTATTCGACGCTGTAGATGTCGAAAATGGATATATTTTCACGATGTTGTATTCGATGTCAACAGGAAAACTATCAGCGGCAGTTTTGATGGCGTTATGGACAGTGTGGGCTTCACCTCCAATTCCAATAAGCAATCTGCCGAATAATTCGTTCAATTTTGAATATAATTGAATTCGGAACAAATATATTATAAATCGTAGGCAATGTTTGTGAAAGCGAGACTATATCGGGTTCATTGTGATACATGGTGATATAATCTTCCGGGCTGATTTGTTGTGGTCAACTGGAACTCCTCCTCTTCCAGACGTTGCGTCTCTAACTTCGAGAGACATCTTCAGTGGCGGCGAGTGCTTCAACGTAGTTGTGTACTGGGAGATGTCTTTGGAGCAACTGATGAGATCAGTTGCTCCAGAAGATATCTCTCGCAATTAGGGACGAAACGTCTGGAAGAGAAGGAGTTCCAGTTGACCGCTGCCAATCATCCCGGAAGATTATATATCACCATGTTCCAAAATGGACACCAGCCGTGAAAGCCTACACGATTTCATTATATCGGGTTCGTTGGGGACTGAGGGACAGACAGATTGAAATCGGGACTGTCCCGTCCCGTTATGTACACTACAAAAAAATTGTAAATTGTCCCCAAGCAAATTGGATTACTAACAATCGATTTTTATGGATGGAGGTAGGTATTTGTACCCAGTATTTGTAAACCCTTGAAAGGTATACAATTTTCACAAAATATTAGAAAAGACTTGATGAAATTAATTATTGTGTTGAATAATTCTTTAATTCCAGTGAAAAGTTTAAGCTAAGTGACAAATTGTAAAATAGAAAATGAGTTTCAAATAAAATATAAAATCAAAATTGTGAATAACAAGTGATAGAATACAAAACCTTGAATTACAAATTGTTATTTAAAAAACATTCGAATATTCATCAATATAAATCATATTTCACAAAATAGATTTTATGTATCTAAGAACAGGCATCTAGAAAAGATACTATAGGTATTGTTATTAACTATTGATGTTATAACTTGAAACAATTAACATCCAACTCCTTCTGGCCAAACTGGAATGAATGGGTTTCCGAAGTGTGTCCCACCAAATTTTAGAATCTTATTCAATGGATAGGAAACACTACACATCAGTGAATGGACGTGATAGTGAAAAAGAACTTCTACATGTGGGTGTGGCACAGGGGTCGGTATGGGACTACTACAATATTTAATAAATTCTCATAACTTAAAATACGTGAATCTAAAATCCAAATACTTCATGTCTGTGGATGATACTATGCTGGTGCTATCCTCACATTATTGAAAACAAATTGAAAGTGATATTAATAGTGATCTCGAACTTTACCAAGAATGGTTGTATAACTATAGATAATAAGTTGAGTTGGAGACCTCATATAGAAAATTTGACGAAGAAAATATCTCCAACGGTAGGACCCATGAAAAGATGTTCTTATTCACTAGATTATTAATCAAAAGCATTACTATATAATAAATTCATAGAATCTCCGCTGAGATATTTAATTTCCTGCTGGGGAAATGCTCCCAAATATTTGATAGAAGAAATTCCAAGAGCACAAAACAAACCTGTTGAATTTACTTACAACTAAGACTTCTTTGTACCATCAATTCAGCTATACTAATGTTACTTCAAAATTGGATATAAATGAATTAAATAAACTAGAGCAAACAAAATTAGTCTACAAAATCAAAAATAATTTATTGAGGGCATAGTCACTTTGTCTTTAGTTATAGAAAACATAACTATAATGTCAGCAATAAAAATGATTTTTAAGAATTTGCTTTAACATGTGTATGAAAAAATTCTCCACTTTATAAAAATGTTGATGTCTATAATTATTTACCAGTCGAATTAGTCTATAACAATAATATCAAAAAATGTGCCATGACCTTAGGACGGCTCTCAAACTACAATAATTTTTTAAACGTGTATCGAAAATTAATGTGCTCTACTCTCTATCTTACTGTTAGGTGAGGTTTTAAGTTAAGTTTATCTAACAATAATTGTTCGTTTGAAAATCTATTATGTATATTTAGACTTTGACATCAGCAAATGTTGGGTCAGGAATAAATAAATAAATAAAAATTTAACCTAAAAATTAACTAAATACAATTTATTTGATTTTAGTTTTAATTTTTAATTAAAAATTAAAACTAAAATTTAGTTTTAATTTTTAATTTAAACTAAATTTTCAGGTTTTATTTTCAATTTTGGCTTTTTACTTTTTCGTCCACTAATTTGAATTTTATATCTCGACGTGTTATTCAATCAAATATCAAGTTGAACGTACTGAATTATTCAATTATAAAATCTGATTTGCGAGTGATAGTGAATCCGAAATTCAATTAATTTCTCATTATGTTCTCGAATTATTTAATTCACTATGTTGTGAGATTCAATATAGAAATAAATCCGTGTTCAACATATCCGTTTCTGAAAGAATCAGGGGAGCATGAAAAAATGTCGTAGTGGAACAAGAAACGGGAAGTACTCGTTACCCTCTAGAAGAGGATGTCCTGTTTCAATGTTTCACACTTAGACCTAATTTCGACATAGAATTTGAAGTATCTAATCGTCAAGTGAATCGTGTGTATTTGACTATATTGAATATATCCATGAAACTGGAAAAAATATTTCCTCATAGTTTATAACATTTGGAGGATAATAGAGCATTTTAAAAATAAATCCAATGTACCTAATCCGAGGAAAGTAATATGAACTTTTTGGCTACATTTGATGAAGTTTCTACTTCTACAGTAAACTTCTAACCATGGAGTAAAATTTTCAATTGCGACGCAATCTATTAATATTATAATGATGTACATATTATATTATATATATATATATATATATATATATATATATATATATATATATATATATATATATATATATATATATATATATATATATATATATATATATATATATATATATACGGGTGATTTTTTAAGGGTAAAGTTTTTCAGGCTGGCGGCTCTGGTGGTTGGTAATGGCATTAAAACGTCATCTGTCAAAGTGAAAATTTTTCAGTATACTCTGCCATTTCATCATGGAAAGACTTACAAAGGAGCAACGATTACAAATTGTTGAAATTTACTATCAAAATTCGTGCTCTGTAAAAAATGTGTATCGTTTGTTACCACCATATTATGGTCGTCATAATCGACAGCTCGTGAAACAATGGACATATGGAAGAATGAATTTGGTGAGCAGCTTATCTCTCGAAATGGCCCTGTGAATTGACCGCCAAGATCATGCGATTTCACTCCTCTGGATTATTTCTTGTTGGTTTCTATAAAGTCATTAGTGTATGTGAACAAGCCGAACACGATTGAAGCCTTACAGGATAACACAACACGCGTAATTCGTGGGATACAGGGAACGTGGGATACAATTAGGGAGCGTTCAAGTATTACATAACGCAATTTGGGGGGAGGGGGCTCTCGTAAAACGTTACGATGCGTTACAGGGGCGGGAGGGGGTCCTTCTTACAACACGTTACGTAACATTGTTTCTTTTTTTATATAAAAAATTAGGGAATTAGAACTCCCAAATTGACAATCCTTTTTTTCGTTTACGTTTTAGGGGGAATCCCCCGATAGTCTGGTCGTAATTTTTGTTGTTCTCGAAAGTTGGCAAACATTTCAGCTTATATTTCACGGGGAATCCCCTGATTGTATTGTACGTCATTTAATGTTGTTTTTTTGGTCAGTATTCGTTAGTGTTTATGCAGAAGCACATTGCTGTAGTCTGTGGTATTAAAGTAAGTTCATAGTGTTCATACTGTAATGTCCTCGAAAGAGGGAGATTTGTATCATCATCTGTTCTTGGCCTATAAAGGCTCTCATGCTCACTTGCCAGCGCAACTATGTCAAAAAAATGCCAACGAAATTTGGAAATCGGCTAAAGAAAAACTGAAAAATAAAGAAAAGTTTATAGAACATATAAATGATGTTATACGAAAGTTCAAGGTGAAGGCCACGAAGAAGAAAGCAACAATGCTCAGTTATTTCACACAAGTAAGTTTACCACTAAAATGTAATAATGACATAAGTATTTGCAAACCTTGATTTTTCATAAGAGAACTGGTCATAAGTATTATATATTTGTAGCTACCTATGCAAACATCAAGCACGCCAGCAACACTAAGTCCCAATGTTTCCTCGACTTCGCGTGCTCCTCAACAAAAACAGGTGCATCTATTTGTATATGTTGTCTATTATGATCTTTTTTATCGCATGTGTCAATAATACCTATTCTTAATTTATTTTCTCAGTTAGGTTTCTGTTTATAATTGCATTGCCAAAGGTTAAAATAAATATGTTATTTTATTTTATGACTTTATTAGTAAAAAAATAAAATACTTAGGAGAACGAAGGAGAAAAACAACTGTGTGTAAAGCAAAAATTTTAAAAAATAAAATAAAATACGCAGCTTACACTGCAGTAAACTAACTAACTGCAGGTAAATACTAAATAAAACAAGAGATTTTTAATTCTCAACTAATCAAAAATATTTTGTTTAATTCAGTATTACTACTGCAAAGGCAATTAAAACTATACCAAGGATAAAAACTGTATCAACTTTTTGCGACTTCACGGTAAAAATGATCACTTGAGTGTTACGTAACGTTTCGAGAGGAGGGGGTGTACAGAAAAACGTTACGGAGCGTTACAGTGGGGGAGGGGGTATCAAAAATATTCAAAAACTGCGTTACGTAATACTTGAACGCTCCCTTATCGATATGTGAGTTAATTGTACTTTTATAGTAAAAGAGGAGCACACATTCGAAGCAATTCCAAACTAAATAGCCATAATAATATTGACAGGTTCAGTCCTGGACCTCAGGCGCTAGTGGCTACAACTGGTGGTTCAAAATGCGGTAGTCCCCATTATCTCTCGAAGGATAATTAGAGGCATGAGAATATCTGCAGAAAAAAGTGGTAAACTGGAAGATGAAAAGACATAGGGCAGTAAATTCCGGACCTTGTCAAAATTAAGATGTTCAATGAATGAAGTCGTTACTGACCATCCGAGAGACTGCTTCTAAAACATTCACAGCACTTTCTGACGATTGTTTCGTTGTGCCCTAAAAAGGGTACATTAGGCTTAGTATTAAAGTTGAATATAAGAATTGGGCGTGAAATTAATGATTTATTTGAGCTTCAGAAATTCTGAACTAAATTTATTGCAGTCTTCCTTAAGATTATGGCAGTGCTACATACTGTAAGTTATCAAATTACATTGGCTTCAGTAAGAGAATCAGCCGAGTACCTGTATAATATGAGTTATAACTATAACGCACATAATAGAAAAACTAAAAGTTGATAATAATTTATGGTCACATATGGAACATATCATAAGGTATTTAAAGTATTATCACAGAACGTACCAACTTTAAGGTATATTCAGTGGGTATAATTAATATTCTGTGATGAACATATCTATATGTCAAGTTCAAAATATACAATTAGGATGATTTTAATAATTTGTTAATTTAATTTTCATATTATAAGATAAACGTATCGATATCCTTTTGAAGATAATCTTCAAAAAATGTTCAAACTCTGCAGATTATTCAAACTTAAAAAAAAATCCATACGCTCAAATATTGGAATTCGTTCATCATATTCAACTGCAACAGAGAAAGATGAGACATTTGAAGAATATTTCGAAAAACATCATATACCAATATCCAATTTTCAAAGGCTACTACTTTCTGTTGGTTCAGCAGCAACTGCGATAATAGACCCCTATCGAGCTGACATGGTAGCTTGTTTGGGGGAGACCACAGGTAGATAAATTTAATTGCTTTAACTTGAGGTTGTTATGAGAGTAAATTAATAGTTATTGTACTTACAAACTAATAAATACAGTTTTTCAGGGTTTTTAGCTTTGGAGTATATGTGTTCACAAATGGAAAAATCAGAGGAAGGTTCTCAAATTCTTAAAGAAAAACCGAGAATTAATACAAATACCATCAATCTTGAAATTTTGAGAAGTATGCCACATAATACTTTAGCTAAATGTTATCTCAATTTTCTGGAAGAAAATAAAGTCACTCCAGATTCAAGAGATCCTGTAAGATTTGTGGATGATGTAAAGCTTGCCTATGTCCTACAGAGGTATCGGGAGATCCACGATTTTGCTCATGCTCTTTTAGGAATGAATATCAGTATACTAGGCGAAATTACAATAAAATGGTTTGAGGCTGTTCAGAACAGACTACCAATGTGTTATCTTGGAGCTCTGATGGGACCTTTTTTGTTAAATTCTAAGGAAAGAAATGATTTATCAAAGTATTACTTACCGTGGGCTATAGAAACTGGAATGAATAGTGCTTTTTTGATGAATATTTATTTTGAAAACAGGTGGGATCAACCCATTGATGAGTTAAGGAAAGAATTGAATATAAATCCATTAATTCTACCAAAAAGTAGCTGAGGCATCTGAATTTTCAGATCTTATAAAGGCTTATTGATTTAAATCAGGAAAAACATATATGAAGTATTATTATATTAGAGTGTAAGAGTTATAAGAGCATAATATCAAAAATTTGGGAATTTTATCATTTGTACAACTGATTTCAGTAGCATTTGTCGTTAATTGTTTAGTTATGTTTATCAAATATATTATATGTATGTTTTGAATTAATTGTTTAGAAGATTCAATACATGAGATATCTGGCAGTATAGCAATATCTCCAAACAGTTTGATTGAGGGTAAGATATAATCAAGACTTTCTCAAATATTTATCAACAATTTTTCGATTTATATTATCTTTCACATTTCATGAAGTGTTCTACAAAATCTACTATTTGTTAATTATTTGTATGGTTTATACCATTTTATGGATAAAAAAAGTTCAATATATTTTGTTTCTTATATCTCAATTTTGGAGACATATTAGACAATTTTTAAATTGATGTTCTTTACTTTGAATTGGATCCTTTGTTGTTTTTCAAGTATCATGAAATATTGCCAACAAAGTTTATACTTTCCATCAATATTAGACACCATTTCTACGATGGAAAGAACTTTTAGAATTTTAACAGCCATATATTCAGAAATTAATTGATGGCACCAGATATATACGCATTTATTGATTAGGAATACTTATATATTTGTAAGATATTCGTTATAGAAGTGGCTGATCAGTACCGAGTTATTCTGAGAAATATACTCGTACCAGAAGCAAGCCTCAGCGCCATAAAGAATGAAGACTCGCGCGAAACGACGGATTAACACAACGGTGAAGAACATGGAAGACCAATAAAAACGATGTCAAAGAACCTCCCAAATTGAGACAACCTGCAACATTAGCAAGACAGGAATTGTCTGCAGAAAACCAACAGAAAATGATGTTTCATGATTAAATGAGAAAATTGATGTTGGAGTTCAATAATACAGATTATTAAACTTTTTATTTCAGGTTTTACCTAAGATTAGTTCTTCAAAAAAAAAACTAGGTCAAATTGCTAACGCACTTAATACAAGCGTTGTCTGTATGTGCTCCTTATATTCAACTATCTATTGTGCAGCTGTCTCAGCAACAAAGTGTATAGAAGCCAAAATACGAACGAGGGAAGAAGATACGCATTCAAGAGTGAAAACAGCGTAATCTTCTGGCAGAGGAGATTATATTGACGAACTGAACACGAAACTACAAAAACTTTGCATCCATAATAGCGACAAATCCAATTCATGCACGTCGTGACAACGAAAACACCTTCGCCCATCAATGCCTTGATACCCTTCGTCAAAAGCTATCTGTTCAAGCGGGTCGTATGAACAGGAAAGTGAACAATGCGTTGTTTGTGAGATCTGAGACATTCTTTCATAGGTCTGTCAATACCAATAGTCATTAAGAATTTTTGTAATTAACAGTTGACTTCACCTGCTTGTTCCAATCGTAATGCAGGATGGGTAGAAGATCAGAACATGGCCTGAGATGAGACAACATACATTCACTTTAGAGGAACTTAAAGTTTGTTATTTGAAATAGCTAAAACAGAACAGACAGCCTACATAACCAATGACTCGAAAATTTTGGTGAACTCGTGCTAAATTGGCAGTGTTTCCCTCAAATGTTTTATGCGATCCTCAAACTATTCCAATTTTCTTTACACAGATGTAAGAGTACAAAGTTATTAAGTCTTGTATTGCTAAAAAATATATGAATACTGCAAGTAGAATAATATCATTAGGCATGAACAAAAAACGCTATTGGTTGTAAGAAACAACTCATTATAAAAGGAACCTGTTTATATCATACATTGATGACAGAAAAGCATTGAATTCCACGCCTCATGCTTGGTTTATTTTATAGAAATCTTCAAAATTAATCCTTCTGTAATTAACTTCATAGAGCAATCTATGTCTACGAGGAAGACTACAATACACCTAAATGTAGTCAACTCTAGTAAATTGATACAGGCCCTACCCATAAAGAGGGTGATATTTCAGGGAGTATCGTTGAGTTCCCTTTGGTTCTGCTTGTTTGTATTGAATTCCTATTCACGTATTATATATCAATCAAATATAAGAACACAAAGTCATCAAAGTGAATCATCTACTATATATGGAAAACCTGAAGCTAATAACAAGAACCAAGCAAGAATTGGTTCAAATGCTTGATATTGTAGATGAATTCTCCACCGATATGAAAATGCAATTTGGCATGGATAAATGTCGCACCTTCAGTGTCAAAATACAGCAGGATTAATTTCAAATGCGAAATGGAGATCACATAGAGTCAATGCAAGAGAAAAACACCTATAAATACTTGGGAATTAAACAATCCCAAAGAATCGTTCATCTTTTAGTGAAATAAGAAATTTCCACGAAGCGAGTGAAAGACGCACTGAAAACTAAACTTGACAGTAAACATCTATGCAAGGCTGTCAATCCATAGCGTCTGTTCAGTTCTTGTTCAATCATTCGGAATATAAAAGGGAGCAGAACTGAAGTTGTCAATCAGCAGCGAAAGACCAGAACACTTCCCATAAAGTTTAATAACCATCACCTAAAAAGTGCAGTTAAAAGAATAACTCTACTAAGACATAAGGGTCGGCAAATAGTGAATATCCCTATATTTCTACAGAAAGTCTGCTGACTCATAGCTGCACAGAGTGGTCTGCCAAATTGATGACTCCACTCCTCTGAAACTGAGGAAAGGTCAGGTTACAAGGTATCATCAATCCAACAACGAAAAGCTATAGAGTTGTAGAGAAAAACTCTTGCATTGGACATACATTGATGGGACCACGAAGGAAAATGTTTATAAAAGAAGCGTCGAGACAGAATAAGGTTTCCCGACACGGAAGTCACACTACTAGCTATCCAAGATCAGGTTATTCCAAACTGTAATTACTTGAAATACATAGTCAAAGACTCAATAGTGAAGGACAACAGCACTTAACAGGGAGATGTCAAAAGGAGCACCTACGGAATATAAAGAGAATTTTGACTCCGTAGCAAAGATTATAAATCAAGAAGTACTATTCAAATTATACTTTCTACAAAAGGAAAAGGTGCCTTACTACACTTACATTCTGAAGTCAATTTTGGAGAATAACCTTTTCAGACTCTACTGGGACCGCATTATCTTCACTGATGGAACATTTCCCCATAATAGGTCTGACCTTGTTCTGATTGACTAAAGAGCCACTTTATCAAGGTAGCGTTTCCAAATGCAAACAACCTAGTTGAGAGAAACGCCGATAAAATCTCTAACTATCGAGAACTTTAAGTGCGAGTGCATAACCAAGACAGTGGCACATGAACGTCGTTAAGACTGTTCCAATCTTCTTGTCACTGGACATTGGTCCAATGCCATCATCCCAAAAAACCTCCTGCCAAATATAAGAGAACTACGACTTGGCGAACATTTCTGAAAGGAATTACATAAATTGGTGTTACTTGCCTCAGCAAAGGCTGTCACGAAGTTTCTGGGAATAATGGAAATCAACGCAACGAAGGCTGTGGCCGTGAAGATCGCCCTTACGGCTCACCCTTAGATCCATACAGAGCTTAATCCGATATATTATATCTTAACATAATTAACCCGAAATCTAATCGGATATATATCAGGAATGAGTAAAAGTTCCTTCTTACATAAAGATTACACAATTCCCATTCTCAGATTTTTCCTGATTATTTGTCAGTAGGAGTTTTCATCCTTCATAAGCATCTATTTAATACTTTTTTGAATGTGAATGCCGAAGTGATCAACAAGTCTAGTATACTGTTCGAAATGTGAGGTACAGTTCATAAAAGGGGACCTTTACATTTTGAGGTTTGGTTCAAAACGACTGCAGTGAGAATGTTCGCAGACTTCCAGCCAAAGCGAACCCCTTGGTAGCCATAGCCACCGTAGTAGACTACGATACTACGAAAAAGATGTCAGGTGGAAACACAAGAGACAGATTGGTGTTTCGAGAACGCAGGGACTAATTTTATGCCAATGAATAGGAAGTCGAATTGGATTCATATTTTTTCATTAAAGTAAAACCCTGACTATAAAGTCTAACCATGACTTGGTGCACATTCAGTGTCAAAATTATCATTCAGTATTATTTAAGATCATTGAGACTATGAGGTAATATGTATTATTGGCACTCAATAAAGATTATTTCAAAGTAATTTTTGTTGTTTGGTGTGGAGGGATTGAGAAGTTAGTGGTTCTCAATTAAGCACCTAATTCTACAGATTTCAATAAACATCATATTTTCAAGACTTGAAGTCTTGAAAATGAGCTAACGCTCGAAACATGTTGACTATACATATCGTTAAATAAATCGTGAAACATTAAGCCAAGAGTTTAATTTATTTTAATATTCAATTATGTTTCACCAAGAGTTAAGCGAGAATTAGAATATAGTAGTAAATAACTAAATACTGAGACTCTTAATCGAAATATTTCAAATAAAACTCTCAGGGTGCTGTCTACACAAATGTTGTCAACGAGAACGAACCCATCACTTTCGAGAGTGAATATTAAGAGCGTTTCGAAAAATTCATCGAACTTGTTCAATGATAATAGGATACAATTGTTTCATCATTATTATGAATCATCAGTCCATATTTAATCTATCAATCAAGAACCGATGACTTTCAAAACGAACATAGGTCCTATATCAAATTAAGAGAAGTTCTAGAAAGTGAAATACTCACGTATGCTCCCTCTATCGGCGAAAGGACGTATAAACACTCCCTAGCGTTCAAGATTCCTACTCATGATAACAAGAGTGCGAGTGGAAGGCTTTGTAGATATTTCATTCGAACACAACAAAAAATTGTCTGAAATGTGTACGAATGATCCCATGCCTAATCGCTCCAGATCACGTCCAGGCGGGCAAATATATATATATATATATATATATATATATATATATATATATATATATATATATATATATATATATATATATATATATATATATATATATATATATATATATATATCTTAAAATTGATTTATTGCCTGTTTAAGATATTTTAATTCGAATGTTTTTAGCAATAACAGGCTTCTTTTGATATGAAAAACTTTATTTTTGTTAACTTTTTGTTGTATATCACAACTTTGTCAAAACTAATGAATTAATTTTAAAAATAATTTATTAGTTTTGACAAAGTTGTGATATACAACAAAACGTTAACAAAAATATTCATTCAAAAGTTTTTCATATCAAAAGAAGCCTGTTATTGCTAAAAACGTTCAATAGAATATATATATATATATATATATATATATATATATATATATATATATATATATATATATATATATATATTAAGCATTTATATTTATAAACAAGAATGCTAAAACAATCAAAATAAAATAAAGGATGTTGTATAACTTTGTAGACAAGAAGAATGATGCATATGAGGCTATATATTATATATAATTTTGAATTAAAAATAATATGTTGCTTATTTGCATAATAGACACTTTTAACTAATATAAGAAGAAAGTTGCTTATCTTAATCAAGGTTGGTTAGAGTTATAATTTCATGTTTTTACAAAATTTTCATAATAAACTAGGTAGGAGTGTTGATTTGAAGAAACAAGATATATTGAAATATTCATAAATTGTTTTCATTTTCAACATTGTGTTGCATTGTCATGATTAAAATTGTGGATATTTCAGGTTAACCAGAACTACATTATTAATAACACATAGGTTATAGTGGTAATTGCCTGTAAAATATTGTAAACTTTTTTTTCAATTTAAAACATTTATTTGGTTTCATATATTTGTATATCATTTCACATCAAAAATTGGGTATCAACTGATGTCAAAAATTGAAACCTATATTGAAATATGGAATACAGAATATTTCTTCAATTTCATTCAGTTAGGTTAGGTTAGGTATCACATCAAAAATTGGGTATCAACTGATGTCAAAAATTAAAACCTATATTGAAATATGGAATACAGAAAATTTCTTCAATTTCATTCAGTTAGGTATATTATATTTACAGCTTATCTATAAATTGAACTTCCTAAACAGTACATGGTTGAAGAGTATCTGAGAAATTTTTGAAATTAAACTAAAATCCAGCAATGATCTTTTAATAAATAACTGTAAATCTTATATTATAATTGATCCTAACCAACAACTAGAATTCCTCCTTCTTGGAACTCATGAGTTGGAATTTCTAAATTCAAGGGAGCTGGACCTTTCCTAATACGTCCGGATGCATCATAATGGGAACCGTGACAAGGGCAATAATAGCCTCCAAAATCACCAGCGTTAGCAATTGGTACGCAACCAAGGTGAGTGCATACACCTAAAACAACCAACCACTCAGGTTTCTGTGCTCTTTCATTGTCATGTTGTGGATCTCTAAGTGTATTAACTGCAACACCTTGTTCTGTAGAGATTTCTTCTGGAGTTCGATGTCTGATAAAGAGTGGTTTACCTAGAAGAAAAAAAATTATTAAATATAAAAATAACGTAAATTAAGATTTTTCGAATTTTGAATATTCTAAATTTTATAATAACAAAACAGGTATATTGAGTATGTTTATAACGATGTTTTGGTAATTATCTAGAATTAGATAGACCCACTGCTTTGAATTTCCATGAAATTTATGTTGAACGTATTCCCAACTGAAAAAGACAGTGTAATTATCGACCAAGCATTGTAATATAGTTTGTTCTTCATTTTAAGTAATTTCTAAGAAATCAATCGTATTAGCAATTAAAATTCTGAGTTTATATTTGTTTTTTCAGCACAAAATGAGCAATAACATGAATTATCTATATAAAAAAAACCTTTTACAAGGCTGGCCTGAATAACGAATTTTCATACAAGATATGAAAATACTTCTATTCTAGAAAGTAATTCTACTAGCTTATTTTGAGTCATTGAAAATTTCAGTTCATATTAGTTTTTTTTTTAGAACAAGATAAGCAAGTAAAGAAATTTCATGAAAATTGAAGGTGAATGGTCTATCTAGATAATCACCAATGTTTTAAACAATAACAATATCGGTAAATTTGTATCGAAAATAATTAGTTCTTGTAGAGGTAATCAATGATTTGTTTCAGTAACTCAGATTGAAGATTTATAAATTTAAAGACATGTAATAAGTTAATATATATAATAAATCTAAAATATATTATCATGTATACCTTCATTTAAGTTTCTTATAGATTAATATGGAAAAATTAATTTTTTAAGACTAAAACTGCTAGCTTCATTTTGTTTACTCTTTAGAAATTGTGATTGATGTAATTCATTTTATTTTAGTGTACTCCTGAAGAAGTCACAAATTACCATTAATAATTATTGACCAAATATTGAGTTTCAAGAAAATTAGAGTTTTTGATTTACCAACAGACCATTATATTGAAATATATTTCAATAACATAGAAATTTAAATACTAATAATATTAATAATAAGTCTTTATTTTCCTACAGGTAAAAACACCCAGTTACAAAAAATATTCAAAAAAATATATGAAAAGATTCTAAGTAAACTCGACTTATGAAAGTAAATTAGTCACTGTTGATACTGCATTTGTCTGACACATTCTTGAATAGCGAACATATATTTCTAATGGGCGATTGTACTAGGGAATTAGGTTTCAGAGTACCTAAAGAAAAAAATTTACTTGGTAAATTGAGCCAATAGGGGTAGTATTCTATATAACCATGTAAGATGTTATACAGAAACTTCAGAGACAACAAGTCCCTGGCAACTTCTAGTGATTTAGCTCCAAACCTGTTTAACAGATTACTTTGACTATATTCTCTGGCGGATTAAACGTGATCTTCCCTCAAAGTAAGATATTTGAGAAATATTCGGTGTATCGACTCTAAATGGTTTTAATGAAAATTGTAAGTGGGATTCCAAATCATACTAATCTAATTTGCTCTTTACAAGCGCATTAAATAATAGTATTAGTGTTTTTGTATTCGAAAAGTGTCCAGCATTACGCACAATAAATCCACAAGATTTGAATTCTGTTGAAATGGTTTTATTTATATGAGGTACAAAAGTGAATATCTGATCAAATATTATACCGAGGTCTCGAATTTTGGAGACCCAAGTAAAAATGGTTTTGTTAATTGTGTAGTCAAATTGTATACGCCTTTCTTTGTAGTGAATGTGACGTTACATTTAGTTACATTAATATTGAGTTTATTGCTGTAACATCAATCAGAAACAGCGGTCCTGTAAGTTTATGCAGTCTTCATATGTTTCAATTTTGCAATATATTTTTAAATCATCAGCATACATGAAACATGAACTACTAGACAGTATTAAATCATTTACAAAAAGAAGAAACAACAGTGGGCCTAAATTGAGGTACACACGAAATGGTTGTATATACATACATATGACTTTTGATGGCTGTATATACATAGTTACGATACTCAATTGCACAAACTGTGTTTGATTATTTAAATAACACTGAATTAGGGAAAATGGATCTTTGACACTAATGAAAACAACTGATAAAGAGTCATATTTAATATTTTGGATTTTATCTTTTAAAATGGTGGTAAGATATGGATATGGTGTGTTGAATCATTAAAATGTTTAAAAAAGGTTTACATTTCCCGTCATTTACACCTCATCGACAGATAAGTATATACAAGTTTGAGGTTACTGATCATGGCAAACTATGTTTTATCTCAAACAGAAAATTGTGAAATACATACCTCGCCACTTGAAAGTAACAGATTTGCCTTCCGGAATATCAGCCAATTTAATTTCAATTTTAGCTAACGCCAATACATCAGCACTAGCACTCATTGAATAAACAAATTGACTGACAACCGCCTTAGCGGAATAAGCTGCTGTAACTGCCGCAGTTCCTGCAAGTAAATAGGTGAAATTTTTTCTTGAATCTTCATTTTTCAACGACTTGACATTTGGGTTCTTTGTGGCATCTCTTCTGTAGGATGTCCAGTCTGGTACATGAATGTCAGTGTGTGCCCATCTTATTTGGCTGGAGACTGCAGGTCCACTGATAATACTTACATCACCACTTATAAGAGCATTTCCCAGAAGGAAACCTTTTGATGGTGTAGTGTTAGCTTTCTTGGGTACAATAGCATTAGGTCCCCCTTTTTTTAAATTGTTGGAAACAACTTGGCTTGCACTTTTCAAATAAGATGACAGGTTTGGTTTCAACATTTTGAATATTAACAAAATTTTGTAATTATGTAACCAATTTATGTACAGGTTCAAATACCACAACACCACATATAGATTGGATGTTAGTGACAACTGACAGTACGAGGTTGGACTTACGAGGTACGAAAAAGACTTGACTTTTGCTTATTGACATTTTGCCGTTGATCACGAAAAATTAAAATTAATTCTGTGATCACGATACACATTACGCACATAAAAGTGCATCTTTCATATTATATATTGTTATGATTAAGGTCATTTGTGTTCCACCAAAATATTCTAGTAAACGGTGATATAACGGCCTCTACATTCTAAAGATGGAAACTTTTAGAATAGAACATTAGAACGTAGAACGAAGTATAAAAGAGGCCAGATACTGACCACGGGGAGTAATTTTTCAAGGGTCGAAGAAGGTTGAATAACCTTATAAGCTCCCTCCTTTCTTTTGTATTTCATAATAATGTAACTGCCAAAATTTTAATAATACATCTAAACAACAACCACGAGGAGGTCAGTGATTTAAGGTGTGATACAAAAGGGTTACAACAAGAGCTCTGACCGTTATCTAGAGTGTATCTACTCTATCTGTTATATAAAGTGCAGTGAATTAGAGAGAAAAGTAAAGTTTGTGACATTGCCATTACCAGCATTGTTTTATTTTCAGTTTGTAAATAAAGGATTATTTGTTGAGTTTTGAACAGATTATTGGAATTCATGGTCGAACCCCATAATCGTAACAATATCATAGTTCCGGATAGCATAACGTTTTTTAATATGTATAATAAATAACATGATAAAGTATATGATGGAAAATAATTGAACTTAAATTCGGAATTTTTTGGGTTTTGCTTCAGCATTTTTTCCTCCCGAAAACGCTTCATCCTATCAGAATACGCTTTCTTCCGTTCATCTGTCCATTTTATTCCAGTTTGGTGCGTTGATTTTTGCTCAAACTTCAGATGTGCGATCTTATTGTGCAACTCCGTGCGATCTTCGATGTTTTTTATACCGATCTCAATCTTTTATATTTTATCGAGTAATTTCTTCGGTGTAGACTCTTTCATCATGTAGACCACAACGTAACTCTACTTACGTAAGTAAAGTTAGGATGTGTGTAACCACAGCCTAACTCTACTTACAAGCCATGAACATAAACTTGGCAACACCGCATCTGCTCAATCCGGTAGACCGATCGATCTTCGAACATCGGTCTACTACATGTTAATAATTGCCTTTTCAGAGAAATTTTCAGCTAAACGGTACTTTGTATAAAAAAATAGTTTTAACAAAAATTGTAGATCATACAATTATCTATAGAAATCAATAATACACTTTTTTTCTAAGAAGAACTATGTCTGAGTTATAGCGATTCAAATGTTGTTTTTTTAGTATGTACACTAACAAGTTCACTTTATCAATTAAAATTGACAATATGCTATAAATTTCATTATTTTTCATTCTCAGGTGAGAGTAAGTTTAATGCGTCAATTCCTTTAAACCTTTATTGAGATGTGTACAATAATTTGGACAATAGAATGGTTCAGATATCATATTTGTAACGAGCAAGCAAATTTTCCAGTTGAGACTATCTAGTTAATTTCAGTTGAAAAATCCATTTTAAATCATTAAGAGACAGTTTATTTTCATTGATAAAAACATTTACATGCATATATGAATATACTAAAATCTGATTAATAATTTATATACTGTTTATTTGTGAACATTGAGTTACGTTGGATGGAAAAACTAGAGTGTAAAAAAATGCTGTTAGTTTCAAAAGTTTTTATATTCCACGATTTACACATTAAAATCTTTATTTAGAATTGTATGTTAAATCAAGAAAATTACAAATTGAATCTGAGTTTTCAAAGGCTTCATTCAATTTTTCACAACGTTCCTTCAATGCTTGTTCTTTCAGCTGGATATTCTCTTTGAGAGTGTACTATTTTGATAAGTAGGGGTAAATAAAGAAAAATACTTGGCACTGCATTTAAATTGAGTTTAACTTTATCCATCTAGCCTTCTTGCCTTCTGTTGATCAATCTAGCAAACGATGAATACCTTCTCTAGTAAGTGCTCCCTCTGGAAAATGTTTGGCACAAACTACAGAATATTTTGTGGGGGTCCATGATGCCCTAGGAATATTTTTTAGCCATTGATTCGTTAAGATTACCATCCTATGGAAAACAAAATACAGAAACTGGTGGTTCGCCGGCCTCGAGGTAAGTTTTGTAGTTCGACTTGCATCCAGGCACACAGCAATGGCTTGGCATGTTAATTGTTGTGCTAATATCAAGAACAAAACCTATAAGAGATTAGTTCTAAATAACTACTAAATCTAACAAAGGGTAAGTAACTCTACTAATCATAAAAAAGGAACAATTCTAGCAAATAATGCTTTTGTTAATGTCTGAACTACTCAGTCAAAACATCAGTAATCGGTAGTTATTTACATACAAATTTAAAAGGTATTCCTTAGTCTGTTGCTGAAAAAAACACAGAAGCACTTTCTATACACTACACATCACATAATAGCACAACAACTAAAACGCGGATTTTTGTTTTTACACAATTATGAGATGGTAAAAGTTAGGTATTCCTACCTCTCCAGGTATAACCAAAAAAAAGCACAACTTAAAACACAACAGATATTCCGGTTTATATAAGACATTTGCGGGAAATTTCTGTTGCTTGTTCTTTACAACTTCAAACAATAGCACTTTTCACAACTTGTTTTTGGATTTGAATGTTATTTCTGTCGTTAAATAGCGATTCATTCAGAAGCAATGACCAGAAACCATTACAACGCCATTACAGCATCATTATTTGTGGGTCTTGCTTGGATGTTGCCAGATTTCCTAGTTCATGGCTTGTAAGTAGAGTTAGGCTGTGGTGTAACACGCGCATAGAACTTCGCTTGCCGTTTCTGATTTTTCCGTTATTGTATTCCTCTTTTGATAAAGTTTCTTTTGAGTTCTTTTCATCCAACTGCGTTTTTATTGATTGGCCCGTAAATCTTTCTTATAATTTTTTGGAATTAGATAAATAATTTTCAATTGTTATAATTTTTTCTTGATACTTGAGGCATAACATTTTCGTATTTTCGTTGCTAATTTATACCCATTTCATCCATGTAACTTCAAGTTTTCTCCTGAACAGATTAATTTCATTTCACATAAAAAAATGTGATACTTTGCGGCAGTTGTAAATCAATATTATACTTAATACACAGCCTATACTATAGCACTGTTTACTGAAAATAGAAGAGAATCGTTGATTCTTCTCTACATCCAGTATATGTCAATCACACTTCCAACTTTACTACTTTAGGCTTTGTGTCAATTCTCTAAATATAGAGAGATGATACAGTAATACTGTTACAACCTAGTGATTCAATACTTTGTATCAGAACAATTGTATCATGCGTAAGCTATGAGACATAAAGCAATGTTCTGCAACACACATGACACTTAGAAACAGATATCATTTTAATTGTCTATTCCAATTTTTGTCCATGTCTAAAATATTTTTTTGAGCCCGTTCTGCGTTTTCAATTCCAGCAGTCAGTGATAAAAAAATGCATAACACCCATATACTATACAGTATGCTGTAAATAAAATTGCACAAGATAAAAAGCACTGAAGTGAATATAAAGTAGTATTTCTGAAACTGATCACAGTATCTTTCACCTACCATGTTTCGTGGTAGTTTCAGTGCCTCTACTATGAGTTATTGAATAACTGAAAACGTCAAAATTTGTAAACACAGTATTACAATACAAAGTGCAAAAAAATGATAAGTAATAAAGTAATATTTATCATTTCATAACACATATTTTTGGTCTTTGTATTTAGAATAGTTTAAATGTTTACCAGTTTCATCATTCCATTATTATTTCTATTATTCTGAATAAAATGAACAACATGAAAGTGGCAAATGTAGGATGCTCGATGATGAAAGAAGTAGGTTAACCTAACCATTCTGACAATTTTCATTAAATTGAAATATTTTAGATTTCTAAGACAGAGGCTGCTATTAAAGAGACTTTAGAGAGGGCTTGTAAGATTGAAGAACAATTAAAACAGAAAAAAATTCCGCCAGAGCAGCAAAAGTTAATGGAATTAGAATTACAGGAAGTTAAAAAATTGTTATTGACTAATAAAGAAATTCTCAAAAATTTACATAAACACAATATAGGAAATTTTTTCATAGCAGGTGCCTTGTTGTTATTAGGTTTGGCGTTTTTCATATTATTTCAATGCATGAGAGATAATTTCTAGTCTTATGGAATATGTACATTATGGAAATTTAATATATTTAAAAAAACATTCAATTCGAAATCATTAACATACAAAACAGAACTAACTGATTGAAAATGCAGCTGGGCAGTCAATATTGAAAATTCTTTAAATTATTTTGAGATAGGTATTCTTATAGTGCAGAAATAGAACTTGTAAAATTCAGTAACTTGGCCTGAATTAGTTCTTAACTGTAACAAAAATGTTTGTCACGATTATATTCCAATTTAGAGTTAGCTAAGCTATGAGTGAGTAGTATCAAAAAATTTGATATTCAATATACCTATAATTAAGATAGAACCTTATACTGTGAATGAATTCCTCTTAGCTGGTGATGTAATTTATCATTAGGTAATGACTTGTTTTATTTTGTTGTAACTTTTTCTTTGTATGACAATTATGGAAATAAATATTATAATTTTTCAGAAATAGTCCTTAGATATTTCTGAAAAAATAATAGTACTTTTACTAATACTTTTACATATTGGTTGCTCAGATAAACATCATTTGAATAACTTATTTAATACATTTCACTGCCATTTTTTAATAAATTCAAGAATTTTTGCTATGAACTACTTAGTCATTGTACTATTATTTGGATGAATTTCCATATAAGAGAACCAATATTATATATAATGCATATTATTTATAGTGTAATATTTTGTGATATATCTATATTTGTAGAAAAGTATTTTTAAACATTCCTATCTTCAAAATAAATGGTTCACCTTATGTTAAAATAGTTTCAGTTCTATATCAAATTTTATAATAGGTAAGAATGCATTTCAAACTACAATGCATCATCAACTTGTTTAATATCATCAATATACACACCAAATAAAATAAATGTAAAATGTATATAAAAATTAAAAATAAATAGTTTTATAGGCACTACAAAAATATAAAATTTCCTACGTAAAATTACAAGAGAAATAAATTCAATTTTGTTTATTGAGTAATGTTGGCATCCCACTGAATTTATTTAATACTTTTTTCTGTAACTTTTGCTCAATTGATGTATTTATTTTTACCACCAGAGCATCCAGATCGTCCTCAGTATACGTATAAAGAAGTTTACAGTTTTCAGGTAAAATAACTTTTTTCTCAATTTGTACAATTGCATGATCTAAACAATATGTTGCATCTTCCTGTTGCTCAATAACCATTGATACAAACAGATTCATCCTACATACTTCACACTCGTAATCGCCGTTATCTTGAGATTTTTTTTTCTTCCTTGCATTAGGAATTTCTGGAGGAGGCAAGATTTCAAATTTTGTTATTCCAAGTGATCGTATAATATCCTCTTTGGCTTTTCTTTAGAGCAAATTGCTGTAACAATTGGTATCATCTGTTTTAGAACTTCAACACTAGTCCTTTGATCGTTCATAATACTAATAAATAATCTATCTAATGAAAACATCGACGGTTCGCAACTGTCCCTCAGTAAATCAAAACTGACCTGCGCAGTCTTCAACCAGGCAGGCGGTGCAAAGAATACACTCTCTGATACCACGTAACCGGTACTTAAGCTCGACGTGAACGCTTTCGGAAAAACCACTATAAACTGACCAGGTTCTTGGACTGTTCGACTTAGGGACACCCCGGATTCTATTAGAACACTGGGCGGCAACATAACGGTGTCGGATGGTAACCAAACTCCTCGATTGCGGCAATAATTCGGCACGAATTTCATCAGCGCTTTTTTAAACAGATCACCCACGGAGTTTGGTATACCGTACCAAATTTTATTACCACCAGTATGGAGATATTCGATCCATGGTAGGCTGTGAGGGTCGCGGTACCAACAACACGCGCTGAAGACCATGCCCACATGCAGAGTGGGCACAGTTACACCCATCAGAGGCCCAAGGGATCTCAGCACGGATCCGCTATTGTTCGTCAAAACTTTTAAGTTCCACGCATGTCTAGCGAAAGGACTGTTTTTCGAAACGGCAAACCCATACCCCCAACTGCCTGAGTCTATAGAACCGGAATGCACGCATATGTGGTTCTGTCGCTGTACCACGTGTTTCCAAAACTCTTGTTCGATTTCTTGTGCTGTGGGTCCAGAGTTCTTGAACCACATACTCATTGTGTTGCGTGCTATCCTGTAAAAAGCATTCAACGCCATGTTACGTCCTTTGGTAATGCATTCTTCCGCTTCATTGTCATACTCCGAGTCTGAATCGTTGTCCAGTTCGGCGGTCTCCGATTTCTGCATCGTTAACAAAGTCTTGGACTCTCTTTTCGCCCACTCTGTTTCAACTTCGTCAAGTAACTTCTCTCTCTCATCTGGTGACAATGTATCATAGGGGAGTAAATACTTACAATATATATCGTCCAATTTTGTGACTCTATCTTGTGCTGATTTTGGTATCCTCATGATGTCTGATACTTTAGACCATTTTTCTTTTTCAATAACCTCCTTTAACCCTCCAAGACTCTGAACAGTTTGGTACAACCTGGGAAGATCCACTTCCATTCCCCCAATCCACGGTGGTTGTGTCAAGTTAATATTCTGAGTTTGCAAATACTTCTTGATCGCCATTAATTCCTTGAAATTTGGTCCCCACCGATGTAACATTTTGTGAACGTATTGGTTATATGCAGTGAATCTCATATCGTCACTTACTTTACACTCTGGTTTAAATGTAGATGGTGGGACTATCTTACAAATTCCAAATTGCTCAGCTTTAGCACCAATCTTTTCTATGTATTCCAGCGGATCCTGAAATTCTTTCTCCGTTGGGTAGAATGTGGGCGCCTCGACTAATTCACCTGGGCCATTACATGGAAACTCAGCCATTTTTATTGGGTTACAACCTTCTATAATCTTAGCTTTTTGTTTGTTTTGTTTTTTATATAATTTAGCACTGGATGAAGAACTTGCACTGGGAGAACTTGGTACCTTATATTTAATATCTTCTAAATGATCAGAGTTAGATCGTTTTAGTGTTTTAACAACGGCACTCCTAGATGCCTTTAACACTGGTTTTTGACTAGTTAGTGTTTGTTTTATCATAATTGCTTCTGTTTCTTTAGTTTTCGGTTTTAGTTCTTCTTTAACACTATCGTTTTTAACAATAGGCTTTCTGAATTGACCCAACTTCATCTGTTCTTCAGATTTTGAGAACTCATCTTCCGACTTTGAAGTAGCAGTTGAAGAAGGACGTCTGGTAGGTCTACGGAAAGGTGTACTAACTACATCATCTATTTCTTCCTCAAACGCATATATACTACTTTCGTTATTAGCAGAAAACGCACCAACTGTTGGAGCTGCTTTAGCTTTTTCTTTTTTGAAAATCGGTTTTCTATCCCCCGGTGATTTATAAACCGGAGACTTTGGAGCATTTTCATGATCAGGAGACTTTTTTTCTTCTGAAATTGATTCTTTTGTGTTTGAAACCTTTTGAATGTTCAACAAAGAAGTCTTTAGTTTTTCTGTGTCTATGGTAGTAGTTGTATTGAGGGACGTTTCAGTTGGAATTTCTTCACAAAATTTCAATTCCTCATCCTTTTTGCCATCATCTCCAGCCATTGCAGAATCTTTAAGCCATCTCTCAATCTGCTCCTTGGACATGTTAACTTTTTCTTTGCCAAAACGTCTCCCCAAACCTTTGGATAAAAAATCCAATGACGAATGAGAATATATACTACCAATTTTTGTATTGTCTTTTGTTGAAAATCCATGAAAAAATTTTTCCTCATCATCTGAAGAGGAAAACATTGGAAGATAATTTGAAGGTAGTTTAGCACATTCTCTCTTTGGCTTCCCGGTCGATGTTGACGTTTCCTTATCTGAACAATTTTTTATATTCTCTCCAGTGATCTTGTCCTTATTTTTGGAAATTTTCTTGAATTTAGTTTTATGGGGAGGCGACTCAATTAATGCTTTTTGTTTTCTCAAAATATCTTCTTTCAATTCTTTTGTGGACTTCAGTGCATCCCTTTTAATTGAAGTAAATTTTGATAGTGGCTCTTCATCAGAATCACTGAAGTTATTATCCTTCATAACATTGGTAGTCTTTTTTATAAATGACTTGGGTGAGTTACTTTTATATTTTGATGATGTAAATTCATTACTTTTCGAAGATCTACTTCTAGTTGCCAGTTTCTTTTTGGGAACTTTGATATCCAAATTGATGGAATCTTCAGTACCATCAGATTCAGCTTGTGTATTCTTGTGAATATTTCTTTTTGTTTGTATGTTACAAGGTAAAGTTGTTTTTGATTTGAAATGTTTGTTTTTGCTGATATTGGCTAAACACTCATCATCAGAATCTGGGATAATGTCAAATTTATGTTTTTCCTTTATGTTAGTTTTACTATCGATGATTTTTTCAGAAATATTTTTTTTCTTTTCATCAGTTGCCTTTGATCTGAAATCTTTGTTGAGTTTTGGTATATTTGCTAAAACTTCATCAGAATCTGTTGAATTATCTGAATATGTATCTTTTGAAATTGAATTTTGTTTAATTTGATTTCCAACTTGTAGAATACATTTATCAGTATTAATTGTACCTTTTTTTCTATGGGTGAGATTATCATCAGTTGCAGCAATTTTCTTTTCAGTTGATCGACTGTTTAGCTCCATTTCATTTGTCATTTCTTTTTTATGATCTTTTACAGAACTTTTCTTAGCATTTTGCATGAAAATGTGTACATCTGACGATGATTCTTCGCCAAGTTTCTCTTTATCATCGCAATCATTTAATTTATTTTCCAACAATTCTTTTTCCACTTTATTATTAACAGTTTTTTCCAATTGTTCACGGAAAGCTTTTTCAATAATGACTTCATCTTTGATATCTTTTTGAATATTAGCATTCTCCAATTCTAATTTCAAATTTTCACTATTCAACTCAGCATTAATTATTGTATTTGTAAAATTTGATTCTTTCAAATCAGGTCTGTTTTCAACATTTCCTGTAATTATTTTATCATTCAACAATGGTCTTTCAGGAATGACCAATTCAGGATTTTTATTACTATCTTTAATTTTACCTCTTCGAATTGGTTGCATTTTGACTAGCTTTTTTTTACATTCAGAATCAGATTGTGAATCAGCATCGTTCCTAGAAATTTTATTTTTCTCTATATATTTTTCAAAAGAACAATACATTATAGTTTCAACCTTTTCTAAGTTTTCTTGTTTATTGATTTTACCTACTTTTGATATGTTGGCTTTAGCCTTGAGTTCATTTTCTCTTTGTTCAGTTCTTTTAACATTTGGTAACTCTGGAAAACTATCAATAGAAACGTTGTCATCATCCGTTTTCTTTTCATTCACAAGTTTATGACTTAAAATTTCCATATAAATAGCTGCAGCTTCCTTAGTTTTCCGAGATGGCCTTTGGGAACATCTTTGTTCTTTAATATCCTCTTGTTCTTGAATTCCTTCTTGTGTGGTTGTAATATCTTTATTTTCTTTAACTTTAGGAATGTCATTTGGTTTACTTTCAATTACTTTGCTTTTTTTAGTTGACAGCACTTTGTTTAATTCCTTTTTATTCAAATCTTCAGATGATATCTTTGATTTATCTGTAGATTTTTGTTCTTCAACCTTAGATTTTCCTGCAGTTTTCTTATTATCAAATTTCTGTTCAATGTTTTGTGCTAATTTAACAATTTCCTTTTTGATACTATCAACATTTGTTTGTTTAACTTGTTTGGACTTTTTGTCCTTCACATTTTTTGAATTTGTTATATTTTCATTTCTCAAGACCCTATCTGAAGTATTGTACAGCTTATTAGTTTTGACAACTTCTGGTTCTATTTTGGACACATCAGAATTCAAAGCTTCAACATTTTGAAGAACACTTGCAACCTTCTTTTTTTCTTTAATTGATTCTTCAGTTTTTTTCTCTACAGATTTAAGTTTTTGTTCCAGCTTTGATCCTTTTTGCACTGTATTATTTATTTTTTTATGAAATCTTTTTGGCAATTTTTCACGAAGTACACTAGGATCACTATTACTGTTCAGGCGTCTTCTACTTCTTCTTGATTGACTACAGTTATTTTTTGAAGTTTCTGATCTTAAAACTCGTGATTTAACTAAAGTAGAAGAATGAGGAATTAAAATTCTTCGTTTGACAATTTTTTTAACTTTCAATTGAGATTTTACTGGAATATTATTTGACCTTAATACCCTTACATCATGATTTTTTACCTTGACTTCTTTCTGTTTCAACATTCTCACTAGTTTCTTCTCAGTGGAAGCTATAGCATTTTTAGTTAACGGTATAGTTTCAACAGGTTTCCTAACATCTTCCTTCTTCTTTATATTTTTTTTGAGAATCATTTTGTTATCAGGTATTTTAAGCTTTTTCACAGCTCTAAATGGCAGTTCTTGTTGTACAAATCTACCTCTAAAACTTCTCAAACACATCCTTGGCTTAATCTTTGAACTTACAGTTCTCATAGATTGTGTAGTTACTTGTATATTTTTGGAGGATATGAATTTGTTTTTCTGAACATCAGGTTTTTCTGTTACAGTTGGCTGTACCTTAACTACCTTTGATATGGAATTTGATCTTACTGAGGCTCTATTGGAGGGCTTCTCGGATAATTTACTAATGGTAACAGCCCTAATTTTAGCCATTTTTTGTTCCTGATACTTACGGCGAAGAGCTTGTAATGCCAATGCATGTCTTCTTTTTTTCTCCATTTGTCTGCTTATAACAATGGGATCTGCTCTTTTTCTCACACCAAAAGCTATAAAAGGTCTATCTGATGGGCCACTGCCACCTTTTGTGATCACTGAAGTATCTATGGGTCCATTTTTAGGAGACTCACTCTTGATTTCATGAACTTGTCCATTTGTATCTACAATTGAAGCTGTATTGAAAAAATTCAAATTAGGTGGTAACAGTGGTGTTCCTCGGAAACATAAAAATGTTAGAAAATCTTCTGTGTTTGGTCTACGAATTGGGAGTAGCTCTACAGGTTCTGGTACAAGGTCAAGGGAGGATCTATCAATCCGTTCAAATTCTTTCACTGGCGTTATAACAGGACTATTCACATTTGAGCCCTGAGCAAATTTGCGTTGAGCATGGACTTTAGTTCTCTTTGGAGGTTCATCTAATAAAGGTGATGGACACTGTTCTCGACGTTTTCGTTTCATTTTGTTACATTTCACTGATATAAAAGCTGAAAATACAATTTAAATAAATATATGAAAATTTCGTACAAAATTTCTAATATAAGAATAATAAGAGGTCTTATTTTAAAAATCCTCGGCGAACTCCACCATTGCTGATCTACTTAACCGATTATAGATAATAATAATAAAATAATTCTTCTATTCTTAGTACAGTATAAGTTAACTGCCTTCTAGGCAGTTAACTTTTAATTCTAGTCAGTATTAGTTACAAAAAAAATTATTGTTGAACATTGTTCAAACTAATTTCTGCACAAAAATATTTTATTCAGATGCACAAATTTATTAAATGAATTTCATTAAATACTTACCAATAATATTTTTTTCACCATATTCGAAATAATATAGTATATATTTTCATTTCTTTGATATAATTTTTTGGGATAGCTTATTTATTTTTAAAACAATTTTAACCTCAATACATATAGTTTGTCCCAGCGTTGTTCTTTATGTCTTTCAAAACTAATGTCAAACTATAAACCTCTACTATATCAACGCTTTACCCAGCAGAAGTGTCTACTACATCAATACTATTGTTACGAACACAGCCTAACTCTACTTACTTAAGTAGAGTTAGGCTGTGGTTACGAATTATGGGTTCGACGGATAAATTCCAATAACTTATTTGCCAAGAACTCTACTATGCCGACACGTGGTTGCTACTCTTGTTCTTCTCTAACGATCTTAAACGGGAGTGACCGAGGCAGTTCGATGTCCTGAACATCGACAATGCAACTCTAGATGCACTCTGTGGTCGTGCCTACGACGGTTCTCAACAGTCTCATCATTTTTTCCAACATCTATAAACCAATGGGGGCAAATCTGTGACACTATTACAGATTTGCCCTCAAGCCGCCTCTATGGTTTATGGATGTTTGTGGAAATGATGAGACTGTTGAGACACAGCCTAACTCTACTTACTTAGAGTACTTACTTACTTAAGTAGAGTTAGGCTGTGGTTGAGAACCGTCGTAGGCACGACCAGAGAGGTCATCTAGTAGTTTCATTGTCGATGTTCAGGAGATCGAACTGCCTCTGTGACTCCCGTTTCAGATTGGCTCGAGAACAACAAGTAACAACCACGTGTGGGATAGTTGGTTCTTTGCAAATAAGGATGAATATAAGTCAAAAATACTAGTGTCGTTGAATATTTCCACTCATAGAATAATATATCACAACAGTCCTCTACAGTACAGTGAAATAGACAGAAGTGTGACATAAGCGATATTGACATTTGTTGTATTTATTTTCAGTTTGCAAATAAAGGATATTTATTGATTGTTAAAAGTTAGTTACTGGAATTTATCCGTCGAAACCTATAATTCGTAACAATACTTTAGTACAATCCATTAGTTTCTCTTCCTTTTTGAATTATCATATCTGTTTGAGGAATGTTATAGATAATACTATTAAATTCATCTCAATCTTGTATTGTTGTGAAGAGTATGCGCGCATTGAAATTCTTCAATATTTTTCAAGAGACTATTCATCAAAAGTATTTGGCATTATTAAGCCCTGAATATTATATCTGCTCATGTCTGTTTTCTCAAGATGTATATTCCAATGATAACTTTGAAGAATTGTTAGTAGTTGTATTCTTCAATATGTGGCTTAAATAGTTGTATTTTATTCAGTTAACCACGTTGTACCCAATAACTCTTTCCAATAACATAAATGACACAATTTCAGAAGTCGTGGCATCGTGGAAGTTTATGTTCATGGGAATTTAAATAGTTTTTCGAACACTCCTAAATCAAAAACTTTCAGTCGCTTCAGAATATTGACTTGACGTTAATATTCTCCTATAGAGAACTTTCTGGTACACCCTAGAGCAGGGTAGGTGAATCTTTATGCATCAATGTGCCATTTTCTCTGAAAATGTTTAATGGGGTCATTGCCGTGCCATTAAATAATTTTGACTTTCAGATTATTTGGAAAATTATAATAATAAATACTATCTTAACTCTTTATGCAATAAAGTAAACAAAAGAGTTGCATTTTGGAATGTTTAATACCTACTTAACACATTTTTACACATGTTTTATGATCGGTGACGTGCCTAAAATATTGTGTCGCGTGCCATCATTGGCATGATCTGTGTATGAAGCATTTAGCAAGGACAATGAAAAAAATCAATTAAAATAAAAATAAATTTAGGAATAAAAAATTTCTTAATGAATAAATTATTTTAATAAAGAGATTATGTCAATCAAAAAGTACTCGTAGTAAATACAAATCATATAAAATTCCATGTACTTAATAGATAATTTGAATGAAATATTAATAATTAAATAAATATGTTTTTTATGACAATTTTGACATAGTATTTTTATGATTTGATTATTATTTATGACAATAGTTGATTACTAATGGCTGTTCAATTCCATATTCGAGGCATTCTTAAGAGATGCTTATTGAATCAATTCAATTTTCAGTTTCCGCTAATCTGATAATAATAAATATTTTCAAAATAATAGTTTTAGATCTTATTAAAAAGATAATATTTGATTAAAATCGATACACCTTAGTGTATGGAGATACACTTAAAACAAGTACATTGAAATGTGCACCTGATTTTATAATTCGAATATATGAATTTTGAATTGCAAGCAAATAGAACCTCTATAAATTTTTGTCTATAACCTCGCTGGTGTAAAAAGTCGGAAATTTCAAAGAAAAAATTTAGTACTGTGGAAATAGAGTAACAGTTAAGTCAACACGCGTCAACTGTCAAACTAAAAATCCGATTCTCTGTCGACACTCGACTGTGCGTACTTTACCGAACAAAATGTGAATCACTCCAGCAGAAAAGAAGTGCCTAGGTATGAGGATGAGATAATTCTGACAAATGTGATGTTTTGAATGCTCTCAGGAACTTCCGTCACAATTTATGCAGTAGAAGGATTACGCTATCTGTGATACATGTTATGTTTGTTGGTCGTCGATAATCGACATTGTTCCAACAAAAGGTGAGTTCCGACAATGTCAACATCTCTAGATAGTGGATAGAAATGACGAGAGAAGTGTTTGAATTCATTCAAATTACAGATTTATCATTATGTCCAGACGTATAATTGTTAGGCCCTAATTAAGGAGTGTCTAATTCATATTGAAGACGTTTGATTAATGAAGCCCTTGAAATTTTCTGGAATTGAATTAGTGTGTTGGAAAGGAGTTATATTTCAGGAGGTTGGTGAAATAATTTATGTTTATTTTCGATCGGTTATATATGGTTATTGAAAGTATTTGATTATCAACATATATAAACAGAAATAAATTAGTATAAATAAGAAAAAAAATTAATGCTCTACTTCTATAAAGCAGGAAAAAATAATAGTAATAAATTATTAGTTATAAGAATTGATGATATGAAAAATTGGTATTTACCAAACTAGAATTTATTTCTTCTCGATTTGAAATTTTGTTATTTCATAGTTCTATTTCAAAAAGGCAGTATTATTTTATTAATTTTCGATAACTTCCTCTTCAATAGTTTTCAATGAGCAATTGAAATGAAGGTTTCTTTAATTTTGGTAACAATTTATCCTTTTAAATATCATTTGTGAAATGGCAAGTTTAATTTGTTGATATCTAATGTAATATTTGACCTATTAAATTGATATATTTTTTGTGTAATCTTAATATCACCATATGTATTATTATATTTCCAACTTAATTAAAGAGTTTTCCTGCCAACAAAATTTAAAATAAATAATTTCCACAAATGAAAGAGATATAAAGTTGATTGAATGTTTGCTGATCTCATGGTGAAACCTTGTTTAATTAATTGAATGAAAAAATACTTCGTTATTTTCACAAAATTGTCTAAATTACTTACTTGACAATTATTTCGGGTTGTCACCATGTTTTCAAAATCTTAACTGAAACTCAGTTTAGCTAAACTGGGTTTAGTTTTTGAAAATGGGGTAACACTCCAATTCAACTGCCCAACAATTAATATAAATTTGTGAATCTAATCCAAGTGTTTTTTCATTCAATATATGAATGAATAATAGAAATGAGCGAAATAAATTATTCTTGTTCTTAATATACTTTTTAATCTGAATGAATTGATTCTGAAGGAAATAATGTTAGTTATAATGTGAAATTAAGTCTTGTGGAGATTTTTTAGAATTTCTGCTTGAGTTTCTTGAGCTTCTAATTTTAGAATTTTTGCTTGAGCAAATAAAATAGTTGAGAAAAATACTGATCAATATGGACATAAATGTACCAAATAATGTAATAATAAAGCATAATATTGCTTTTTTCAAAGATAATTTTTTATTATAGGATCATAATATCTCAATTTCAAATGGAATTTGCTTTAATGGTTTACAGGTCGGCAAATTTAATGATCATAATAAAATGGTAATTGGGTGTAAAAAAATTTATACTATACTTATTCACATTTTCTTGAAACATATTGATTCAGAGAGTTTCAATAAATCTGCAGAAATTAGCTTTTTGCAACGACAGTATTTAGTATTCAAAAATTGACATGATTGAAGAATTTGCTTGGATAATACTGGTTAATCAGATTGTTTGATCTGTTAAGCCCACATGTCAAAGAAAAATCAAATCAGTGCCAATCAGAGAAATTTCTAATAAGAGGCGAATAAAGCAAAAAAATTACAAAATTGGTTGCCTTCACTTTAACAAGTACTAAATTGATTGAGTATATAGCTTTGATTGGAATTCCTTTCAGTTAAACATCATTTTTAGATACTAAAACAATTGCTGAAATTTCTATACAATCTGAAATGTGAACTTGTTGATTTGTTTATGACCTAGTTGTACATAAGAAATACTATAGTCCCAAGTTTGTTTCTAGAACTCCGCAAATGAACTAAATGAAATCCTACCAGACCATGTGAGGCACTATACTGAGTAGTATATATTGTATATAGTGTACCGCACTATACTGAGCCTCACATGGTCTGGTAGGAATTCATTTAGTTCATTTGCGGCCCTATAACGCTTCCGACTTAGCGGTGCTGTTAGGTTCGAATCCTAGTGTAATATTAAAGAGGGTTTTACGTCGTCAACAAACAGTTGTACAAATGTTATACACTCTTGTTCGAATTAAATAAGTATTGGGCCGTTCGGAATCGACCTTAAACTGTAAGTCCAATAAGCTGTATAATGATAATAATAAGTTTATTGTATTTGCCTTACGTACACTATTACAAATGGCAGGAGTTTAGCCAGGGTAATCTTCCTCTCGTCCAGTATAAACAAAAAAAAACACAAAACTCAACACTATAATTAATCCAAAAATGAACTTAAGAGACCTAAGACCTTAAAGAGACCTGAATAATAAACCCGAAACTAAAATAAAATAAATAGATAGAATTTAAATAATATTAACATAAGATTCAAAGAAACAAAATAAAATACCCAACTTAACCTATCTGAAACTTAACTAAAACTCTCCTCTCTTAACCGATTGTACAGTTTCTTCTTAAATAAATTATTGAGGTATCAGCCCTAAACTTATTTAATGTTTGAGGGGTTATAGAACAATGATAATAATAATAATATAATATAATATTAATTATTTTATATAATATAATATTAATTGAATCGATTATTTCACAAACCACCTATGTGACAAAAATATATTAATGAGTTGTCAAATTTAAAAAAATTTTTCTCAAAAAGTCAAAAAACTAGCATGTTCTTAATTTGGTAAAAAAATATTTGAAGGAGACTAGACCTATACTCAAGCTGCAAAACAGTTTTTTTTTAGTTTTCCAAAAGTTGAAAAAAAGCGCCCTTAGGTGGTTTCTGAAATAAACGATTCAATTATAATAAATATTAAAATATAATAATTTTGCACTAGGGATAATTATCCTTAGAAGAATAATGGAGACATCGCATTGTTCATGTTTCACATAGCTAGGCTCTGCTATAATGTTCTTTGGAATAATTTGTGAAAAAATTATCGAAATAAAGTAATACTATGATAGTGAATATCTACAAATGTGATAATATAGCAGGAGACCTACAGAATTATTTTTCTTTTAGTAAATTTCTTTCATGTTCTGAATAATATTGTAGTAGTTTCATAGCAAATATGATATGAAATGTGTTGAAGCTTTAATGAATTTGCTGACAGGGTGTTTTAGATAGATAGATAGATCTTTATTAAAAATGTACATCAACACAAAATTGTTATCACAGAGTATCTCTAACATTTTTTAAATTAAATAGTTAACAACAAAATTTTAACATTTGGAAATATATGATTTAAAGCTCTTTCTGAATATAGGAAAAGTCTGAGATGAACGAATTTTTTTTGGTAATTTGTTGTACATGAAGGCTCCATTATAACTGGGACGTTTTCTTCCAAAAGCTGATTTTATGCTGTTATTCAGACTGTATCGGTCTTTGTTTCTTGTATTGTATCTGTGAAGAATTTTTCTGTATACAATGTTACTTTTTAATATGTTATGATCTATTTTGTATACCAATGCACATAGTTCAAGACAGATAAGTTTCTCAACTGGAAGAATTGGGTATTTTTCGTACAATTGAGATGATCTAGTTTCATATTTTAAATTGAATATATTTTTTATTGCTCTATTTTGAAGTATTTGTAGGCGATTGATATTGTACTGAGTTGTTTCCCCATAGTGCAATTAGATAGCTGAAAACACTGTTTACATGTGCGTTATAGAACAAAGTTTAGTTTTATCATCGAAAAATACATTTATCTGTTTCACACAGTTAATAAGACCACACACTCTGTTGAATATTCTGTCTATGTGTTTTCCCCAGTTCAATCTCTCATCTATCGTAAGACCAAGGTATGTGTGATACGGGACTTTTTTGATGATTTTGTTGTTAATTTTTATATTAAGGTTTATATTGATATTATCACGACACTTAGGGGAAAACAACATGAACACTGTTTTATCCTCATTTAAAACTAATTTATTTTGATTAAGCCATATTGAAAGTATCTTCAAAACTTCATTTACTTTTTTTTGGAGCTGTTCTAGATTTTTGTCTTTTAACATGATAACCGTGTCATCAGCAAACATATAATATTTGGCTGGAAGATCAGCTTGATGAAGAAGTCTGCCAATCTTGCTTTTATGACCTTTTCCAGAATTTTTGACATAGTTGATGTAATGGATATGGGACGGTAGTTGCTGGTGTCCTCCGTATTTCCCTTTTTGAAGATTGGAATTATCTTAGAAATTTTCAGGGATGATGGAAATTTTCCCTCCGTAAGACATTCGTTAATCAGTTCTAGTAATTTTTCCTTTATAATGTAGAAGATTGTTTTAATATCCTTTATTGTTATGTGATCTCTGGCACCTGTATTTTTTATTGAATATACAATACTTCCTTAGATATATCCATCTGTCATTATAGCACTCTGGAAATGTATTAACATTTTGGGAAATTATATTTTTTTGAAGATTTAAACCTACTTCTGAAAAAAAAAGTGTTAAAACTGTCTGCAATCTCTAGTGGAGATGTTATTATCCTGTCTCTTATTTTCAGCTTGTTGATAATATTTGTTTCCTTTTTTCTTGTATTTAAATTATCGTTTATTAGTTCCCATATTTTTCTAGTATTTGTTTCTGCCTTAGTCAGTTGATTGTTAACATATTCTTGTTTTGACTTTCTTATGATATAGTTAGTTTCTTTTTTAGTAGTTTAAACTGGTTTTTGTATACATCATTATTTGGATATATTTTAATTTTTCGATAGACTGTCACGTATTTTTATTTAAGCTCAATTGATGCGATCGATCAATTGGATATGTGGTAGAAGTTCTCAGGGTTGATGTGAATCTCATTTTATTTATTGTTTTTTGATTGACATAGGTTGAGGTTTTTTAGGTTCATCTAAAACAAGGTTTCAGATATATTCTGTTAATGAATTATGTTTTCATGACAACTTTTATTTCATTATCAAATAATATATTGATATTGTTTTAAATACCGTCAATTATTTTAATTGATTTATTCAAAATAAACTTGAGGTAATATTCGGCAGCATGATTATATTAACCAGAATAATAATGAGATAGCTGCATTTGCATGATCTGAATCAGTCCCATATAAGTCAGTTGGGGGCAGTACCTCACAAAACAAGACATTTATTGTGAATTATAAGAACTCTTATGAAAATATGCGGAATATTTATATGTACATAATATGTAAGCAAAAATAAAGATCTATTTAAAAATTTTAAATACATATTTTGAGAAAATACAGACAACATTAAACTGTTTTCTTTTAAAAAGATGTATAGTGCTCAATAACACCAAAATTTTCACAAAAGAATTCCTTTTAAATCACATGAAAAATTTTGTGGAAATAACAAATTTCGAATAAACTAAATTTGAGAAATAAACTCCCCCGCTAAAATTACTTAGCAAAATGCTTTGTCGCAAATTATTTGTCATTATCTTTGTGCCTAATTGAATTGCAAATTGAAACCAACAATCATGTTGCCATGCAAATTTATAACGCTTTATCGACAAATAAGCGATTATGTTACAATGAAAAACTATTCTTAATTTACTTGTTTTTCTGTTGCACTAATATTGAGCTACAGAATAATATTATCAATATCTACATTGCTTCAAATTAAATATATTGACGTATTAAACTTGTAGTAGTTTAAACATCGATCAAGAAAAATTCACGGCGCTGTCAAGAATTTGTGGGAATTGCGACGATTTCGAATCAGTAGTTCGATTTTTAAGATGTTATAAAACTTTGAATAAGCGTAATTGAAAACCTCAAATAATCTTTCCAAATTTATATTGTTATTATATCTATCATCTTACGAGATAGAGACAACTTTTGAATTTTGTATCTTAAGACACTTGCGATTAACTGTACAACTTAATCCAAAGTTTTCTTTCTTTTAATCCAAATGGTCGATCTCGGCTTCAACGCACTCAAGAAGTTGTTTTTCTTTTATATTACAGATAACTCACTTTCAATCAGTAATTGGAAACTCGCTAATATTAATTAGTGTAAGGTGATATTATTGACTCATTTTCCTGAGATATTGATTATCTGTCACCCTATCTTTTTGCGCTCCAAAATAAGAAAAATGATTGAAGATACACTTAATGCAGATAGTGCTCATTGAATATTGAATGTTTTCCGTGTTTTCGATTCATTTCCTCATCATCATACGGGTTTGGGCTTCATTCATTTATTTCCTCATTACATTTGCTCGTATTTAGCTAACGTTATTACGTACCTCGAGAATCAGACATACGTACTACGTATGTGATAATTTAGGAGGAGTAAGTTGGACAGTGCAGAGTTAAAATTTAAAGAATAATTCCCCTATTCCCCTCATCTGGGATCATATGAAGCATCTCATAAGTGAGGGGCAAACCACCAGCTTCTACTAAAAATAACATGCTAAACCCTTTAGCTTATATCTTAATTTTTCATAGTTATATCATCTAATTGAATACCAGTTGTGAACGCTTCACATAAATACGTCTGGGTACACTACAAGTGAGCGAGAACTAAATATTGCCACATGTACAACTAGTAAAACAAGCAAAACTAGTTGTGGCTACATGTAACCAGGCTGCTACCAGGATATTTCTCTCGTTTGAACATTCGTGGCTCCATAGAGATAATTGGCTGCATTGCATCAAGTCGTATTCTGTTGAAGATTTCTTGGCTGCATAGTGTGTGGTCTTACATTTGTCTGCTTGTGTTTGACTGCTGTCGCAACCTAGCTTCGAAGTGCACAGTGGGTTTAAGCGTTCATATTTCTTCCTTTGTCATCCTTTTTCGGTTCGCAACTGAAAAATATTTCAGTTCATCCTTGAACTCTACGTTATCGCTGATTATATTGTTTTATTTACGTGTTGAAAATTAAGTTCAAGATCATATTTGTTCAGGAGTTTGAGAAAATCTTCTGGAATCATTTTACAAAATGTTTGCTAAATTTCAGAAGAGCGCCATTAGGGGACTGTTAAAGTTTGATGACTGAGATTAAATTCCCGCTTAACTCTTGGTGAAACATAGTTAAATATTAAATTAAATAAAACACTTGGCTTAATAGATAGATAGATAGATATTTATTTCCCAAATTTATAAACATTACATTAAACGTTATATTTATCAGCTATTACAGTAAAAAAGAAAGAGATTCATAAATTAAAATTAATAATATTTGTACACCTAGCTAACTCAATAGTTAATTACCTTCTAAAAGCTTATTTAATTATTTCTACATATTAGTATTATTACATATAAAAAAATGTTTCAAAAATATATTTAACAATATCAAATAGTCTGTTTCGAGCGTGAGTTCATTTTAAAGGTGAACTCACGCTCAAGATGAAATATAATCGTGAAACATAAAGTGTTTAATTTAATTTAATACTGTTTTTGACTTAAATCAAACTATAGCGTAGAGGGGATGTCGTTTCTTTGATTATTTTGACATATTGCCATTATTTCTAAGCCTATTTTTTATTTCTAGAATTATAACGGTTGCTCATGAATCAATAAAAGAAATAGAAACATTAAATGAAAAATACCTATATCAATGTTTACGTGAGCAAGAGGAGAAGGGTAAGAGTTTTCACTAGTTTTGCTGACAAGGGAGGTGTTAAATAGTCGTACGTTCAAATATTCACTTAATTGCGAATTGAACTATAATCAACAAGTGAATCTGTAATTGTTTCGTAGGTATCATAGTTATACTTCAAACGAATTGACTTTGGGTCAAATATAATCGTTGAATCATGAATGTGAAGTAGAAGTAAGTGTTCTACTGAATCATCCGAAAATTACTGAATTTGAAAAATTAAAAAATATTCAGTTCTAAATAAGTTCGATAAACCCGGAATTTGGATATTCATCTGTTTAAAAATCAATAAGAAACAAGCTGCTTTCTATCAGACGACCTACGGAGCATTTGAAATTCTATTTGAATAACAAAAAACTTAAAACACACTACACTTTGTATAATAATGGCTGATTTTGCATTGCATTTCGCTTATCTCAAAATTTTTTTGCATTCCTAATGATCCTTTGCGCAGTGAGAATTGCCAAAGATAATTTTTTTCCTTGAAACATACTCTGTCTAATGCAATTTTCACGTTTTGAACTGAATTATAATTCTCTCCTAATACTACCCATTTATTTTTGAATTATCCGACGGTCATAAGTGTTATAATTTATTATTTTATTCCCTATTGGCTGAATATGAATGGCGAGAGTTTTATCGTATTCTTATCAGTGTTCTGGCTGTGGTTGCGAATTAACTCTAATTTATTTGCTTCCGATACCGTAAGGTTTTTAACCTCATGCCACTATAAATTTTTATAAATAAATCATGATTGTTTTGAATTCTTATCTTAAATGTGTTTGTTATTATATTTTGAATGTAAATCAGCTTCACGTCTGATTTGTTAACAGGAGTCAGTGGTTAATGTACATAATATTTTTGGGGGATGGAAGACCAAGGTTATATTATATAATTTCGATAATAAAGTAGTGATGTTCCTCTTCTTCTTTCCTTGCCTTAATCTGAAGTATTTGATTTTTTATTCAATATTTCGTACTTTTCCTGTTCTTCATCTCTTCTTTTTGTCTCTCAAATTGTTTCCACTCTTTCGAAGAAATAGCTCCTGTTTCATTGATCGATTTATCTTCTTTTTTGATGTACTTAGCTAGACCAGGCAATATCCATTTAAAATGACTGACATGTCTCCTGATTTTACATTAACAGTGGACATTATGTTTATATTGCTTTTAATATTTTTGGTACTGTCGTGTAGTACAGATTGTATATTTGTTGTCTCGTCTTGTTCAATATTATTTTTAATTGGATCAAGTTAACAATCTGTCTTTATCCCTTTCACATTATCCATAATTATTATTTTCTGGGAGCGCATAGTAAGTATGCATTTCTTGTCCAACATCTTCATTTTCTTTATCAATTCTTGGTTAGTATTTATTTCTAGATCAATATCTTCATTTCTTCTTCAAAAATTGATTTTGGTGTATGATAAGTGTTTCTTGAATTTTAACATTTTTGTGAATCACTTCAAAGTCGGTTATGATTTCGAATTCCTTCAACAATATCTCTTCTTCTGTAATGGTACTTAAATTATTTTTCAATGTGTGATCACCTATTATCAGCAAGCTTATCACAAAAATTTCATTCGATTCTGATACCTATTTTGGTTGGTTTGCATCAGTATCACAAGCAGAACTACAATCTGCACTCAAAACATTAACTTAACGTTGTGAAATTTCTCAAGATTATTCTAAATACATTTTGAGTAGCCAAAGCGGTCGTAATGCATGGGTTCAATTCACATTTGCTAAAACTGTTGCTGATTGTTATAGACAAATTTTCTCTCGCAACCTTGAAAACTCGACTAGCTTCTCTAATTATCCTAATCGCCACAATAGCTTCTGTCAATTGTTCTTTTTTTTATTGGTAAATAGGTCTCTTTGACTTGATGAAAGTTTAAAAAAAGTGATTTTCAGTCTGTATACTCAATGTTTCACGTTAGTTTTTAAAGCCGATTTTAGTGGGTAAATTACAACTAGATTAATTTAATATTGTTTTAAAACGGTGAAACAAAGTGAATACAAATAACGAAAAAAAAAACAGATAAAAAATATTGTATATTACAAAGACTTATTGAGGTTAACAACTAGAACTGCTAGGAATTCAAGAGGAAATAAATGTTAGAGAAGAAAGTCCTATTGCAGTTTGCGAGGGACCCAGTAGCAGTTTTTGGGAGATTTTCGGGATTCCTGGCTCCACTTTTCTTTCCACACCATGAACTCACCATGCAAAATCTCTTTATATGACAAGTCTTCGTAAAAGTTTATAGCAGCTTCCATGGAACGAAAATCAGTCTTCGTACAAAACTGTGGAAGTATATTTTATAAGGATTGAAAATGTTTATGTCTGGGATTCAGTGCGCTTCCTAGGTGAGTTACAAAAATCATCCAGGTGTGGAATATGAACATCAACGATAATATTCTTCTTCAGTTGTATCCGGGACATTAGTGCACACAACTTGAAGGCGGCAAACTCGTGGAATTGCTTCTTTAATCTCGAGTTTTTACTTCACCTGATCATACTATGCTGTTCGAATTAATTGGGACAAAGGATAAAAAACAATGTTTTCGTAAAATCTTACCTTTTAATGAAGTAAATACATACAAAATAGCGTAAATTCTTCATATTAATATGAAGTATGTCCTCCTTTCGCAGAAATAACTTCTTGAACTCGTCTAAGCATCGATTCAACTAGCGTATCGCAGATTTTCTTCAATTCGTCATCATGAAACCACACCTGAATTGCACTTATAATCATTTTTTCTTTTGTAGTGCAATCCATTTTTGCCTGTCGTTTCTTTAAATATTCCATAAATTCTCAATGGGATTGAGATCAGGTGAATTCTCTGGCCAATCGATACTTTTGTTTCATTCCCAGGCATAAAGGCCTGCACTTGTTTGGAATTGTGGCAGGGAGCCAGGTCGTGCTGAAATGTTCCATCAAACGTTTCCATGAATGGGACAATCTTGGTGCGCAATATTTCCATATATTTCACTGAATTCATCATCCCTGTTATAGGAGCTAATCGTCCAGTGCCAGTGGTTGTGAAAAAACCCCAAAACATTTGTTTCGAAGCATGTTTCACCTTTTGCTGGTTGTGATCAGACCGCAAAGTTTCCCCATCACTTCGTCTAACAACACTTGATTTGTACCCTTGAACAAGCAAATGTGTCTCATCACTAAAAACCACCTTCTTCCAGACGTCCACAGTCCATTCAAGGTACTTTTTGGCCCATGCCAAACGCTTCTTCATCATTTTCTGAGTAAGCAGTTGCTTTCTTCTTGGTCTTCTTGCCTTACGGCCAACCTCCAGCAGTCGTTTTCGCTCAGTTGAGGTGCTCACCTCTACACCAGAAACTATTAAATCCGTTCGAAGATCACTGCTTGTCTTTCTTGGATTAATTTTGCTATTTCTTATCAACAATTTGTCTGTTCTTGGAGTAGTTTTGCGTTTGCGGCTACAGTTTCCTTTCTTTTTGGAGACGATGAGCGACTTTCTTCAAATGTTATTAAAATTTTCGAAACGCTGGACTTTCCTACACCAACAGCTTCAGCTATATCTCCTACAGTCATTGATGTGTGTAAATTAAGCGCGATAATTTTGGAACGCTTCCTCGGAGTGATATCCATCTTTGGACAAGACAATACAGCACGTATCAAAATTGAAACCACCAAGTGTCTCACCGGTAGGCTCACAACTGAATTGCTGGCGAGATAAAACCGGTCAGAATGTAAATGATGGTCAAGGTCGAACACTCACGTCACCTCTTGTAGTAAACAAGCAGGGTGTTTGGGCCACCCTGGTACTCACATACTTACTAACAGTAACTCAAACGAAAAAAAAAATTGGTTTGTCCCAATTAATTCGAACAGCATAGTACATAGTAAATGATTCATCGACCTTCACTCTCCTCTTTGACAGCACATCTAGGACACTCGTGACTTTTCTCAAAGCCTGAGGAAGATCTATATCTTGTGCTGAAGCTTTTCAGATAGGCTATGTGTTGTAGACAGCATTTGGCACAAAACAAAAAGATTGATAAGAAATGGGAATAGATTGATAGCACTAAAAAGAGCATATGCCTTGGAATAAAATAACCGAATCAGGCCTTTTATTTTTGATGTTCATTCATCAAAATCCCACATTATTCTGAAATCGTTTTCACATTAGTAATTTTAGTCACATAATAATTTTGTATTACACTAACTAATTTCGAGATGGGCCTGCCACCCCCCAACTTTTGAATGCTTTCAAATCATAGAATAAAAAGCATGAGGACAATTTTTGTGGATAATCACCTGATACGATTTTTGTCTGAACTATTTTTGTTGTAAAACATAGCGTTAGGTCAAAAAATTCATAGAATTCTTTTTGCGACCTTTTACCTTGAATAAAATTTTTTGCACACACGGAATTCATGGGGACTTTTGACGGTTTCATTAAAGTGGTATCCTCAATGTCTGTAAATTTTCAGATTGTTGGGAATTTATGTAAAGGTATCCTTATTCGTTAGTCTAATTTGACCAGGCTAAAATGCAACTTTGAAAAATGTTCAAAAGCGTCTTTACTAGAAATATTGATCTATTTGAATACGGATACTTGTCAGAAGGCAAACAAAAAGTAGTTTCTTGAATTTGGGAGTTAATTATAAATGAATGAGTTAAATTAGAAAAATGCTTCCTTTGATAGGCCATTTTAAAAGGGGGACTACACTGTGGGGTGTCTTACTGTTTTAATTTGTCAATTCTGTCACTTAGCGGACCTTTTCAAACGGATAATAAATTTTCTATATTCATATCCGAGAAATAAACTAAATATTTACATCGTTAGACTTATGACGCAAATTTTATTCAAATACTTTGGTATTTTCCAGATTGAAATTATTGATAAGATATCGAGTGGACTAATGTTGATGAAATCATCATCAGCATAGTATTGTACTCGTAATTGTTTAAATGCGTAGATATAGCCACGAAAAATTAAGTACGTATCCAGTTTTGAAAATTTTTTAAGGTTCTTTTACAGATGGTGAATAATTCATTTTTATCGATACAAAAATATGTTGAATAATGGGGTATTCTTAATGTGACTATACGTCACGCTTAGGGCGTGACAGTCCCGCATTCAGTCAGTCTGTCCTCGTGTCCCCAGAGAGGTCGATTTAGACCCGCTTTGCAAATAGATCAACCAATAATTTGAAATGTATTTTTCCGAATTCAATTTTGAATATAAACTGACATTCACTTGAACTTTTGATTTACACTTTATTGACAACATAACATCACGCTTTTCGTCGTTATAAACGACTTAAAGTCGTTTGTAAAGACGTTTGTCAATAAAGTGTAAATCAAAAGTTCAAGTGTTTGAATTTTAGTTTATATTCAATTGTAATGGATTTACATCAAGTAAACGCCAACACTATTGAATAAATAAAAAAAAAGAATTCAATGTTATTCAAAATTTAACAAATTACTACGAATGAATCATAGTGAAAATTTATTAACTTTTCTGCATCTACACTGTTTAAGTCGAAGCTTCGAAAGAATTTCGTCATTCTACCGACACAGAGTTTCTCAAACTACTAGGCTTCAGTAAATGTTAATGCGTTAATGCCCACGTTTGAGAGAGTTATAAAAATGTTTCAGCCTTTGAAAATCTATATTCTGAGTATCAAGAAATGCCCAAATATTTTAAAAACGTTTTTTGAAAATCTCAGCTCAAAATTATACTTACATTTTCTTTACACACAAGCAGCGTTTTTTCATGAAGCTGTATAGAAAATCGAAGGGCAAAATATGTCGTCCATAGAGTCAGCGAAGAAAATTAATTGTCTACGAGATAACCTGCCAGTAAAAGAGAGTACTATTTTCCTTCTTCATATCATCCGTACTCTGTTAGCAAAATGACCAGAAAGAGAAGCTTCTGTTTAAAACAAGCAAAGAATACTTGAAGCAATAGTGTCAATTCAATGCAATACATAAGCAAATAGTGTTTGAATGGGAAAATTTAATCTTCTTTAATGAAAAACTTTTGATAAAATGAATTTTCTTTATATAATTCCGCAGATATTTCGTTTGGTAAAAAAGATTAAATAGCCACAATTAATGCTTATTCTTTAAAATTTCAACGTAAAAAAAATAACGATGAATATAACAAAAACTACTATGAAAATTTTATGTTTGTTATATATACTCGTATGTTTCAGGCTATTACGTATAACCACAATCTAACGCAATTATTTTTAAAATTCGCCAAACGTAAATAATATGTTCAACAAACCAGTTTCTCAAGAGCATTCTCATTAATAAGAAATAGCTAAATAACACACTACCGAAGTATAACCTATTAGGAAATAACCTATTATTTATTTAATTATCCCTTGATTATTGGAAGGTTGTTTATTTTTAAGTGCGTTGTTTACGGTTCAAATTTATTGTAATGAACGATCTACAGACAATTAATGTTATTGCTTTTTTAGTTCTTGAAAGTCGAAAATTTTTTTCTATTGTATATTATGAAATTTTACTAATAACTGTACGTGAAAATTTTGTCGTGATTGCTTGAGTAAAAAGCCAGTTTTACTCATACTTTTATTGACAGCATCACACCTCTTTATTGTGCCTCTAGACCAGCGTTTTCCAACCTTTTTTGTGCTATGCACCACATTCTCATTCCTAAAATTCCTATGGCCCCGAATAGGGTGAAAAAGTTGAAATTAAGAAGTAGGAAAGGGGTAATCCCGTATCTAGTCCATTTTCGAATTGCCCCCTTAACAATCAAATTGCCCTCTTGTGGGTTTTGGGCCCCACGTTGGGAGACACATCTGCTCTAGACCTTCTAGATCAGAGGTCGCTAACCTTTTTTGGCCATCGACCACTATTTATTTTTTCGAAATCTCCATCGGCCCCCATAAAATTAATTTTCTGTTTTTTAAAATAAAACTGCTGAAATCATATGCTGTGTTTGTACATTTATTTATGATTTTCAACATTTGTTAAGTTTATAATACGTTGTGTAACAATAGTTTTATGAAAAACTATATTAATGTTGATATTTGAATACTTTAATTTACTCTAATAGGTACTTATTTTAATATTCATTAAATAACTAGCTGACCCGGCGAACTTTGTACGCCCATTTATTTTTATCTGAATATTTTTCAAAAAGCCGGAAAGACATGTTCTACTATTTGTGCTACACTATTTGGTTTTAATATTTATCCCGTGTTGAATCAGGGACTCACTCACTTACGAAGGGACTGCAATAATTCCTGTTATTTCAAATCAGCCGAATTATCAAAAAATTCCTATATTAACACGTTGTATTGAAAGTTATTAACTTGTCTGTTCTATAGTTGAACGGCATGTTCCCAATTTCGTAGCAAGTACCTACTTGTCCCATATATCTCATCATTAATTATATGAGATATTTGCTGGACATAAGTCAAAATATTTTCAGAATTTAATCCATTCCCGGAAACCTATGAAAATATGCTGTGCCAATAGCGTCTATTTGAATTGACTCTTCGCGCAATATTTTGTGGCATCATTGGTAGTATTTTCTTATCAATAACAATTAAACTTTGACTTGCAATGTTGACACACAATGGTCATTGCTCCAATAGCAACGATTTGCTGTGAACTGTAAACTGTAATCTATTTCAACGTTATAATTGAATGGTCGATAGGAGTTAAACGCAACCTTTTCATATTATTAATTTCGATTCCATCGATTCCGTCCAACTTCATTCCGAGCTTCACGTTGCTTGTCAATTTGACTTGCTCTTTTATATCTTTGACTTGCTGCATTGCGAGTTCTACGACTAAGTTTGTACATTTAATAGCTATCATTTTAAAAACGAAATTTCAACTGTAAATTAAAGAAAACTATGTATTCTTCTTTATAATCAAATATACCACGTGCTTTGTAAGTAACGTGTATGTTAGTCTATTCAAACTCACCAAAATTTTATATTGAACTGAAGTTTTAATATTAGTCGTGATAGCTCTGAACTAACCGAAATGTGTGATAAGATATTCAGTTTTTTCACATAATCTTTTTGAGAATTAACAATTATTTCCTACTTATATTATGAATTACACGCAATTTTTTGCGTTTTCCCTGACAATAACAAACACAACAAAAAAATAGTGAAATCGGTCCAGCCGTTGACTTCAACCGTTGAGAAATGGGCTGTTTTTAGAATTTTCCCGGCAATTATTTGAATTTTTCTCGATGTAAAAACCATCCTTGGACGTCAACGAACATTTTAAAAAAATAATTGGCAAAATTGGTCAAGGCGTTGTTGAGTTAAGCGCTTACCAACACATTTTGCGATTCATTTTTATATTATAGATGGGTAATTATAAATACTTAGAAGTAATAAGTAAAGTAAATACAGATTCATTGCTTCTTAATCAATGAGATGCAAGGACAAATATGCAAAACTGAATATTAGTAAATGTGAAGTTTTATCATTTTCTCGAAAATTGTTTCCAATCCACGACAGCTATGCGTTGGAAGGTCAAATTCTAGATACATGTGTTGAGTTTAAAGATCTGGATGTTGTTTTCAACTATAATACTTTTTTTTCAGAACATTTAACTTGTATCACAGCTTCTGTCTCTAGAATGCTGGGTTATTTGGTCAGAAATTGGGGAGAAAGTGGGCAACTTTGTTAATCTTGGCACGATGAAAACGGTGTACTACTTTTTTATTCGTGGTAAATTGGAATATGCTACTATCATTTGGTCTCCTCTGTACAATAATTCTATTGTCGACTCTCGAGGCATTTCAGAGAAAGTGTTTGAAGTATATGTACTTCAGATGTTATTGGAAACATCCTTCGATAGGCTTCGACCACTTCAACCTATCGGTTGAAGTGGTTTCCAATTCGAATTGGCCTGGGAATTGCATTCTTGAAATTGAAGCGTAAACGGTTCGGTCTAATGTTCCTCAAAATATTCTACAATTGGATTGACGTGTCATTTCTTCTCAACAAAATAAATATTCGCGTATCAAGGCCTTGTTTGAAACGGAATAATAAAATTTATGTCGATTGTATCAGATCAAATGTTATGTCCCGTTGTCCTATCAATTTTATGTTTAATCTTTATGATGGGTGTCGCAGTCTATTTGATGTCTATTTTAATCAGCGGTTTTGACATGCCGAGCGTGTCAATGTTTCGACATTGAACAGCGCAATGGGGTGTCGTGATATTATCATCAACTTCTGTCGACTACAATCGACTGAGTAATAGACGATATTTTATTTTTAGTCTGTTGCATTTGGCTATTTTATATGTATTAGTGTTTTATTCAATTTTGATATTATTTTCATTGTATAACATATACACTTGTATATTTGTTTTTTTTAAATTTTTTCTTATCTACATGTTTTTATTCCATTTGATTAATGGATTCGATGATTTATTATTTTTTCCATGTATTTGGATCTATATGCGTGTTGGGAATAAATGTATTATTATTGATTCAGTTCAAAATTTGTCAATTTTAATCGTAATTTCCATGAAACTCCACATATAATTTATTTCTGTACTTACGTCGTTAAGATAGGATTTACCTGACTGAAACCGGTTTCGAGCATATAGGAAATTGGAAATGCTAGCATAAATGGCTGGGCTAGTTCGTAAAGTTTTCGATTTTCGTTTACAGTTTATATTCATATTTGCCCAATATTTGCTTATTGTTCCAAGATCCGATAAAAATTCAACAAGCTCATTTTTCAGGTTGATGTCCACGTTTTCAATTGGAGAAGAAAATTCATTTTTCGACCCCCAATCGATCCTACCGATTCGGATCGACCCCCGCTTTCGTTAAATAGGGGGTCGATCCCTAAAATTAAAAAGTTAAAATAAGTTAAAACTAAAGTTAAAATTTCGTCCTAGGGGACTGTATAGACCACTAGTTGGAACCATTGCTCTAGATCTCAGATGGAGAGCGCGTCACATCGTGATTGATCGATTCTTGATTCTTTGCTGTAAGTTATTTGAACTCCATGTTTGTTGGTTCTGGATTGTCCATATGCATTACATCATGTTGTTATCGAGGTAAATCGTTGGTAACACATTAACAAAAAAAGTGGCATTAGTCGTAGTGAAAAATCGGTAGCACACAATTTTTTTTTCAATTGAGGATTGAATTCTAATTGTTCATATCTTAGACTATTTTGTATAGTTTCATTAACAACGGAGATATAGTTGCCTTCCACTAGGAATGTCAAATATTGACGATTAACTATTGATATTTCGAAAAGTCATTGTCAATTGTTTATTCACCTCATAAAGTATCTGAATGATTTATGACAATGGCCATTTATATGTGGAGACTTTGGTCCGATTTTAGGGATACTACGATAGTGTTTTATCTCGATGACTGGTTCAATAAATATCGCTGTCTATACTGAAGTATTTTGCTCCAATTCTATTATATTTTCCGTACTATACGTATGGTTTTATCATACTTCAAACAAAATAATTCTATTGATGGCGTAATCGTTAATAATTGTGCGGGTCGTAAATATATTGAATTCTTTGGAAGCTTTGGATAGTGTTGTTGTTGCTAAGGAAAAACGTTGAAAGTTTTGGCAACGGTGTATCGCGGTAAGTGATTATTTATTGATCATTTGAAGAACTTTTTCATTCAGACAAATTCTGATGACTGTGCTATCAGAATTCACGAGTTAATATTGATAGTAATATATTGTTAGTTAATATATTACCATATATTTACTACCCTAGAGCTTTATCATCAATCCTAACCCAAATATCATCAACGTCCAGTTGATATAGTCGAAATTATTGAAGAGGAAAAATGTTCATACACATTGAAACGTAACGGATGAATGGCCACCAAACCATTTTATGTATATATAAATACATATACAGTATGTATATAAACACAATGGTATATTTGTTTGATTCTATTGAACAGTTCAATTTGAATTGTTGGTAGGTCTTTCGTTGCTGTTAGTTTGAAGCAATCTTTCTGACTTAGTATTCGCTTCGAAAGTTTTTTAGTTCAATTGATGAATTTTTTTACGTTTGATATCCATAATAATAAGTTTATTGAATATAACTTAAATTCAAACACTTGAACTTATTACAAACGACTTCTTCAGATGCTTACAGAATAATATTCTATAATAATATGCTATGTAGTCAATAAAGTGTAAATCATAAGTTTAAGTGTTTGAATTTAAGTTATATTCAATTATAATGGATATACATTTACATAAATAAAAAAAAAATAAATAAGTTTATTGTCATTAGAAAGAGTAGTTTACAAATTTTAACAAATTTCAATTATTCTATGACAAAAAAAACCATAAGATGCACCCAATATAAAAACAATAGTAATAGTATTTAACAAAAAGACAATACTTGGCTTAATGTTTCACGAATTAAATCGTGAAACATTAAGCCAAGAGTTTAATTTATTTTAATATTCAATTATGTTTCACCAAGAGTTAAGCGAGAATTCAATCTCATTCATCAAAAGACAATACGGTTATCAAACTAAACGTATCATAAATTTGACAGTTCCCAATATAAAAGCATCGAAACCACAAAGCCAGCGGCTGTCTGTGGTCTACTCGTCAATTCACATTTATCAAAAGTACAGGTTCAAATGATTTATAAAATTCAATTATTCAATAGTTTTGATAAATTTGAAAAGAATCAAGTGAATATCAAGAAAAATAACGATTTTAACATTACAAACAGCCTTTTCACCATATACGAGGGTAAGGTGAAAAGTGTTTCGGCCTGACCAAGAGAAACGATGTTTTAAAATTTTTGTTTGCTTTATTTTCAACATAATTTCCATCGACACTGATACATTTCTCATAACGGTATTCTATTTTAGTCATACCAGTTCCAAACATAGATTCGTCAAGCTCCTCAAAATACTAATTTATAGTTTCCATAAATTACCTTGTTCGCCAAGCCATTTTTTGAGGTTAGGAAACAGGTAATAGTCGCTAGGAACTAAGTCTGGAGAGTAGGGAGAATGCGGCATCAATTCAAATTTCAATTCGTGGATTTTGGACATGGCAACGTTATCGTGATGAAACTTTTTTCTTCGCCATATGAGGTAGTTTAATTTGCACCTCGTCCTTCAAACGTTGCAATACGTCTGCGTAGTATTGACCACTGATAGCCTTACCCTTTTCAAGATAATCAATGTATATAATTCCTCACGCATCCCAAAAAACAGTAGCCATAGACTTGTTTGCCGATAATATTGTTTTTGCCTTCTTTGGAATTAGTTCACTCTTTCCAACCCACTGTTCTTCATTTTCAGGATTGTAGTGGTGAACACAAGTCTCATAAACAGTTATGAATCGACGCAAAAATTCGTTTGGATTACGCTTATACAGCGCCAAATTTTCGGTAGAAATGTTTTTTCGAAACAGTTTTTGGTGGAGCGTTAGCAAACGCGGCATCCATCTTGCACACAGCTTTTCCATGCTCAACTGGTTGTGCAAAATATTTCGCACACGTTCAGCTGACATCCTACAGGTCTCAGTTATCTCATGCACTTTCAATCTGCGGTCTTCCAATACTATTTGAAGGATTTTCTCAATCATTTCTGAACTTGTGAACTCAACGGTCCGTCCTGTGTGAGGCTCGTCACGAGGTGCTCGCACGACCCATTTCGAATTCAGAAAACCACTGCTTAATAGTTGAATATGATTGGCAGGAGTCTCCTAGTGTTGAATCAATCTCTCCTTTTATTTCTTTTGGTATAGAGCCTTTCGAATAGAAGTATTTGATGACTTCACATTTTCCAATTTTTCCTTTTTCACGAAAACAACGGAAGCGTTTCGCACAATGTGCTCTCAAACGCAAACTAACTTAGCGATTGGGCTGAAACTTTACATACAAAGTCAGTAAGAATGGTACTGTAGGACGCCGCTCCAAAAGTAGACCTAGTGGTGTCTTCTCTTGGTCAGGCCGGAAACTTTTTACCCCACCCTCGTATATACAGTCAGTTCTCGTTAATTTGAAACTCAAGGACACTGAGAATGTTTCGCATAATCGAGAGTTTCAAGTATCAAATAAAACACGACGAATTCTTAGGTAATAATACATTATGTATTGTCTATTAATGGCTTTTTTCAAATATGAAATAAAAAGATTAGACACATATGTACAAGCAATACGTTTTTTATTATCAATTGTATCTTTCCGAAAAAGGGTGTTTTGTTATATTCTTCAAAACACAAGTGAATTGATCAATAACATTTTCTTTTAGTGCCTGAAATGCTGATTCATCAGTGTTGTTTTGTAGACAGAAGTCTTGTTATGTATCGAATGCGGCTGTATTTTCTTCTCTTTTCCTTACTCTAAACTGAGTAGCACAAATCTTCTTGTTTTTCATTACGTTTGAAATAGTAGGTACTCAGAATAATCTTTCGATTAACTGCATTTATACTTTTTAGGACTAATAATTAAGTAACACAAGCTTTCAAATTGTAAAGATCCAACAAAAGAGTACCTGAAACTATACTAACCAAACAAATGGAAGTGTGCGTCAAACTTTTCATAACTATAACAAATGCTCGTTTATGGATGATATGACTTTGAACTCTTTTATAAATGTACGTCTTGTATCTATGAAATCTGATTGCTTTGAGTTGTGAGTGTATGACGCTTATGAGCCGACTCTTGCTAATTCAAACTCCCGATAATTCGAACCTCTCTAAAATCCGAAGATATCATGATTTCTCTGAAACATCTCTTGATATTACGAAAAAAATTAATACATTTTTGTAGGCTTAGCAATTCGAGCATAACAATTATCGCAACGTAACAAAACCATTCGGTAATTTGAACTCATAATAATAATAATAATACTTTATTTGCTCATATATATTTGTAACAATGTTTAGCATCGTCCTTACAAAATAGACAATGTCAAAATAACAGTAATAATGATAAAATCGTAAGTTAAGTTCGGTTCCAATGTATGACTCATACATTGGAACCGAAACAATAAAAACGTCACATATGTTCTCTCATCTCAAGAATAAATTCCTCCATCCACTGTGTATGGAGAGATGCCCAGAACAATATCCCACACATGTTTCTTGAACTCCCTCAGTGGCAAATCTCTTATAATCGTAGTAATGGTAGTTCGTTATATAATTTAATAGCTATATAGGTGTAGCTCTTCTGTGTCAGCAATAAGTCTCCACCATGACGAGTGTAATGGCCATGACTACTGTGCACCAGTTTATAGTCAGATCTTCGAGACCCAACAAACATCAAACACCGATAGATGAACAGACTCGGCAAGGTCAAAACTTGCCTCATTGCCTAAATAAATCGCGACAACTATACCATATAATATGTTATTCTCTTTTGAAGCTAGGCTATAATATAAATGGCAGCTTTCATGTTATTCTGCGAAGAGTTCATTAAAGTCAGCTTGTTTGTAGTTCGACAATCTGTTATCCAAATATATTCCTACACATTTATTTTGTTCCCGTTCCTTCAATGAGAATGAACTATTTTTGTTTGATTTAGGTTAAGGCTTAGGTTATTGTCTGAAAACCATCCATGAAACCTCTGCAATGTTGCTTCTGTATTTTTTTGAAGCCTTCCAATATCAGAGTCCTGGCTGAGTAATGTTGTATCATCAGCGTACTGAATCGATTTCATACATAAAAACTGCTAGTTTATTCAGATATAGGATGAAAATAATGGCCCCAAAATTGATCCTTGTAGTATGCCCTCTTTGAATGGCAGAACTGATGACCAAGTTTTTCGTGGTCCACAATTTGTGTGCGGATAGTGAGATAGGACTGCAACAAGTATATTGAACTACCTCTCATGCCATAATAAAAATGAATTTTCAATTTCTTCGAAATAATTTATTCATCGATATCGATTTTATACCCTTCAAAGTAATCCCCGTCCGATATAATGCACTTATGCCAGCACTTCTTCCAATCCTCGAAGCACTTTTAAAATGCGCTTTTCGGTATGGCCATCAGCTCGTTCTTCGATTCCGACTTAATCTCGGCAATTGTAGCAAAATGCTTTCCTTTCATGGTCCTTTCAGTTTTGGAAGAAGAAAAAAGTAGCAGGGAGCCAAATCTGATGAATACGGTAGTTGAAGCATGATTGCGGTGTTGTTTTTGGCAAAAAATCGCGAACAAACATTGATATTAAAGGTGGTAGATTATCGAGATGCAGAATCCATGTTTTGTTTTTTCACTATTCCAATCGTTTGAGCCGTATTGCTTCACGAAAACGTTGCATAACTTCCTTGTAGTTTTCCTCGTGGTACATTTGCACACAAGATTCACATCGAACTTGAGGTGTCTTTTTCGGTCTTGGCTTTTCTGGCCCCTTCCATTGTGCCTTGGTTTGGACGTCATAACCACATACCTAGGTTTCATCACCTTTTTGACAAAATCTGATCATCATTGAGGTCATTCAACAACTATTCTGAATGATACTAATGCGACGTTGCATTGGCTCAAAATTTAGTAATTTCCACACAAACTTCTGCCACACGTTTCATGCCCAAAATAAACAAGAAAATTGAATGGAATGACATAATGATATGCGAACATCCTCTGCAACTTCCCTAATAGTGATTCGGCGAATCTTCTCGGTCTTCTGTAAAGCGCTTCTAACATTTATAAACACTTTTTTGAGAGAAAGTGAACTCGCCGAATGCCACAGTCAAAATTTTAAGTGCGTTGGGGCACTTTATTCCATTTTTGACGCAAAGTTTAATAGAGATTCTTCGATCTATTTTTTTCAAAAGTAAGGAATCAAAGCACAGACAAAACTAACCTTTTCATTTGTCAAAAACAAACTACTAATCCCAATTGGCAGATAATTTCAATATATCAAAAACTTATATGTACCAAAATAATGAAAAAATTTTTTCCATAGTCGACTGTGCACAGCCCGCGAAAATTCAAATTTCACCTTTTCTTTTGAACAAACCTCGTACAAGACGTACATTTTGAAACGAGTTAAAACTCGTATCATACATGAACGAGCATTTGTTATTGTCATGAACAGTTTGACGCACACTTCCATTTGTTTGGTTAGTATAGTTTCAGGTACTCTTTTGTTTTTTTCTTCTGGGATCTTTACAAATTAAACGTTTGTGTTACTTAATTTTTAGTTCTTAAAAGTATAAATGCTTGACGATTTCTAAAAATCTAAAAAGTTATTCGAAAAAGTGGACAGAGCTGATAATAAAAGTGATGTTGAAAAAGTACTATCGAAATAGTACCATTTCAATCATAATGAAGAACATTGTTGTAGTAAGGGTAACTAAAGGAGAACTTCCACATTTCGAAGAAAACCGGAATAAAGGAAATAGAGCCGCATTCGATACATTACAAGAAACACTGATGAAACAGCATTTCAGGTACTATTTCTGGAAGAAACGTTATTGAGCTATCTCAGTAATGTGCTTTGAAGCAAACTAATATTACAGACTTTGTACAAAAGACATAATATAATTAATTACCATTATGTATTATTTGTACATATAAACCTCTAAACTTCATATTTTATAATAAACACAGCCATCAATAAATAATACATGTAATACTCAATAATGAGTCGTTTCTCATGTTTCTCTCGAAAATATCGAACCATTTGATATTTCAAACTCTGGATAATTTGAAATATTTTCAAAGTCTCTTGAGTTTCGAATTAACGATAGCCGACCTATATCTATACGTTTCTAAAAGAATTAAGAAGTTCAATGCTTCAAAAGAGATTGAAAAGTTTGTTGAAAATGTTCCAAAACAAAAAAGATTTTGAAGAAGTGATTATTCTAGTTTGTCTAGAACAGTGTATCCCAAAGTGGAGCGCACGCCCCACAGGGTGGTAATTTGATTGTTAAGGGGGGCAATTTTAAAAAAAGTTTAACCTTTTCTTAATTTTATTTTTTTACCTTTTTGGAGGGCATAAGAGTTTTAGAAACGCTAAAGTGGGACATTTTACGAAAATAGGTTTGGAAACGTTGATCTAGAACCCGCTAATAAATTAAAGATGATGCTGTTTATAACGAGTTATTATTTCCATTTTATGTTGGTATTTTATTATACTATCATCTTACATTGCGGTTTTTACTTATGTCATGTATACTTGGAAAATTTCCTGTATTCTGTGATTCTGGTTTTATAATCGTATTTTATGAAACACACTGACGAAATCGTCTGGTTACTAATTCTGAGTTTTACCACATAATCTGTGTTTTGTAATTTCCAACACGTGGGCTTATCGAATGTTGTAGGTTGAACTACGCTTTGGTATAGGTACTCGTACTTTTGTATTATAATTTTACGTATATACTATACAGGATGTTACAACATAGAAGTAATGATCTATAATTCCAAAAGAAAATATGTGTAGTGTTCATGAGAGTACATTTAAATATCATTTTGAAATACACAGGTTGTCTCAGAAAAGTTCTATTCTTGTGAAACACCTGTTTCATCTCTTAATTGTACCTGACAAAATTAAATTTCTTTCAAATTCCCTATACCTAAAAACCATGCTTTTCAAAATATTTAATTTTTCGGAAATTGGGAGACCCACAAAGAAATAATTCAAAACAATTCTAAAACGAATGACTTTGACGAAATGAAATTTCTTGGGTGTAAAGGGTGTCTAAGAATGTTTTTCATTTTTAGATATATTGTCATGTTTTGATTTAATTGTAGCGAAAATCGAAAAACTACTTAGTTTTATTTAAATTATGTATTTAGATTTTTATCAAGTATCGGCCGAATCGATTAATAAATCTTTTCTTTTTATTAATAGATTTATAAATACCAATGCGCTGTTTACTATTGTACTGTAGATAAGTATTTTTGGGTGTTATACAATCAATAAAACCTAATAAATGATCTATTTGAAATTCATTGCTTGTAATTTTAACAAATTGCAGGTGGCCAAATACTTTTGGGGATACATATATATATATATTGAAGCTTTATCAGTAATTGTATTTGAAATGAATAATTTTCGCTAAATGACAGTTATTAATTTGGTACATATACCGTCGTAGTAGGTAGATGCATTTCCTAAAAGTACATAGTAAATGTATTTAGAATGTAATTAGACTTTGGTCTACAATCATTCTAATTAGTTCAAATCAAAATGCAAACAATAAAAATCTTTCTAGGCAAAATAGCGCAGAAATCCTTTTTCTGTCTGCTGTAGAATTTATATTTTGTACCATACGATGTTTTCATACTAAGCCATGGCTGTAAGAGAAATTCAGTTGAAAAAAAAAAATTCAATAAATGATTATTGATTCAATTAATAATATTCTATAGAATTTCTAGTAGCTAATTAAAGGAAGAAAAAGTAGGAAGACAGAAACCCTAGTAATTACTCTTCAAATTTGTTTTTTTCCTCTACCATTAAGTCAATCGTTTATTCTTATCGATTTACGAATCGTATTATGGTATCATAACCTTACTTTCAGATTTTCCACACTTCCGCATCAAAGATGATGTTCAAATAGTTCCTATAGAGAAGATAAGTCATTCTTCCAGTCGTCTTAGCCATCGTTCGCGTCGAACAATTTAGCGGCGATAGTCCCTGCAATTCCACGATGATGGGCCCTTCTGCTCAGATCAGCAAAATAATGCTGGGGCTGTCGGCTCTAGTGATAGTCTTCTTCATTTTTATGGATTTCAATCTCCATCTGAGAATGCACAACTACCCAATTGACAGAGGGACGGGCGACAACTTCAACTTCAGCTACAACGACGTCAGCTGGCTGGGTTACAACATATCGCCATTAGGAGACGTGACCGTCAAAGCGGTGCTGTTGGACCACACGAACTATTATTTGTTCGCACCTCTGGTGACCATCCTTGACAACCTGCTAAACATCTCCGAGTTCCCTTACATCACACCTAACGCCATTAGTTTCTTCCATGTCTTCGTCGCCATTGCTAGTGGTAAGTGTATTGCTAGCGACAGTCTTTCTTACAGGAGGATAGGCGTGGTTCTTTTTGAGGTTAGGACTTTCCTAGACGATCTGGACGGTCACGTAGCACGTGCCAGGAAGCACATTAAAGGAGAGCGATCCGAGGTCGGTACCAGCGGCTATTACATAGACGGCGTGTGTGATGGATTGGGCTGCGTCGCTTTGTTAATTGGTGCTTTCTTCTATTTGAAGAATAATCCACCCAGAGGAGGCTACGTGCAGTTGCCAACGGTAGTCGATAATAAAGATAGTAACGTTATAATGTACAAGGGAAAAATTACGTCTCAAAAGTCTGCGATTGTGATAGCGTGTTTCACTTTGCAGCTACTTTTAAGCTCTTTGTCTTGGAACCGTTACATAGCTCTCTACCAAGACATGCTTGAAAGTAACGACGTTTCGAAAGAGGAAATGGCCAGACAGTTGATCGTTTTCAAAAGTCCTATGTTTTTCATTGTCGCCTTCTTCTGGAGATTGGTGAACGTTCACAATATGATACATTTATTTTTAATAGCAATTTTTTGTGATAAAATGTGGGAATTCCTGAAATTCATCCAGTATATCGGATACGGCATCTTGTTCTCTGTTATATGTGTTACTGAAAAACATGCTATGGACTCTAGGAATTTCATTTTTAGTCAAAAGTACATTGATAGTACAGGAAATATAAATACTCAATGAAGAAATTTAATAAAAATGTTATTTTACAGTATGAGAAGATTTATGATGTATATGTTTTGTACTATATGTGAATGCCTGCCATGATGTGCAACATGAGAAGAATTTCTGATGAAATTGCGATATGAAAAACTTGTTACTATTATGCCTATAAAATGAAATATATTCCCAAAAAAATAAATATCACATGTACTATTATTATAATAGACAACTACTTAAAATTTGTAATGTTTGATAATGCATGTGTATTCAAATAATTGCATTTTCTTGCATTTTCTATTGAATTGTTTGATGGTAAAACGTTTATTGTTCTTCATTATACAAAGAATAATTATATTACACATCAGAAGAAATAACGGATGGTGTTCAAGAAGGATGTTGATGTTAAATATTGCGTATAAATACCGTGATGTATATATTGATTTGTGGACCATGTTATCCATTGTCCAGTTTGGGTTTGTGACGAATTTATTCTCTACTTAGTTCAGTACTTATTTATGTTCGAAGTTTTATTGGAAATAAGAAGAGTCAAATTCTTAATTAAAAAAAAATGATTCTTAATATTTATTCTAGATATTTGCCATGAAAATTGAGTAAGTTATTCCCTGAAATTTAAAATGTTGAAAAATGTCTGCAATTTACTACGAATATTCTGTATATAATACTATTGTCATTTTGGAATGGATTCTTGACGAATTTATCTTGTTTTGATACAATTAAATTCGGAAATAGTACTAGGAGATCAATAATTTTTCTATAATTAGATCATGCCTGAAATATATCATGTATTCTTAAAAATAAATATAGTTTACATGTTGCGCCTATATATTCTAAATATTCATTTATTTGAGTTATGCGAATGTTGAATAAATCTATTAATAAATAATAGATGTATTTCAGTGAAAAAACTCATGGTTTTTACTGGAGTTGTGAGTTGCAAAATTAAATTTGATGTATGGTTTATTTGTTAATCCAGTTAAAATAACAAGTTTTTGATTCAATTAATAGTTCTGTATTTGAAGGATTTAGATAGAGAATCACTACTTCTGTTGTAAGGACTCCAAAATCTGTAAACTGTATCTATAATATTTATTGTTCATCTTTACTTATATTCGACATTTTATATCCTGTCGAATACTGCTTCATAATATAATACGAGCATTATATTTTGAACCAGTGGAATGTTAAATAATCCGGTGATATTCAAAATAGCTAACTAATTAATGCACCAAGTTTCATTTATAAACCTGGCGATTTTTCATTAACTTGAGTAGTGCTTGATTAATATTGCTAGGTATACTCGAAAGGACTCTTATTTTTTCCTTCTCATTAAAAGTACGCATTATAGTTTACACATTAGATATTCTGCTCTTTTTCCAAATCAAATGAAAATATTTGATAAAAAATTGGATAACTAATACAAGGTACGATGTAATCAAGTGTAACATTGTTTGTGTAGTCACGAATAGTTTCATGTGCCTCAGAAATTCTTCTTTGGTTGCTTTTTCTCTCAGATTGTACAAAAATATGATGATTTATTGCCAATGAATGAAAAATGTTATTATCATTAATAACCTACCAGAAATGGAAACAAAAAGAAAATTTTTACAGCTATATTTTTAATAATTATTATTTATTGAATTTTTTGTCGTGATCAGGATTTTTGTAGTATAGATCATGAAATGTTCTCCTCAAGCAGATGTTATATATTTTTGAATAGGTAATAATTAATTGGAAACATGCCAAAATATGTGAGAAAATACCGCAATGGTACTCTGATAGGTTGCAAAGTGAACTGAAATAGTAAAGTATTTTTATAAAATTAATTCGAAAGTTGAATAATGATTAGCAGTGTAGAATAATTAAGCAGCCATTGATACTTTGATTCGAGCTTGTTGGATCATATGGGATGGTTTAGTGAACTGTCGGTTGTGTAAAAATTTTTGTTAAGAAAGATCAAGCAAATACTTGGACCTTTGCTGTTTCCAATCGAAATACTGATATGCATAATTCGATTGTTCTTTGCAAGAAAATATAGCGATTTATTGTTTAACCTACAAGTTTGATAAGGACATTAATCCCATAAATATATCTTGATATTTCTTCCACCAAAACTATAATAAAGGTTTATCTTACATAAATTTATTTCAATATTGTTGATGTTTCTTCAAGAACTTTATTCACATTCACAATTGAGTTTCGAGAGTATAAAATATTCAACTGAACTTTTGGAAAATAAAAAAGTTGAGAAATTTTGAAAACTTGATATAATAGTGATCGAAAGAAGCTTTTGAAATTATACACCTAATTTTTTAGTAAGTAGAGAATATGACTTTTATTATGTCATTTTATTTTGGTTAACCTCCTGCTAGTAATAAATACATGAGTTCAATTATCAGGTTTTTATCAATATGTGAATAATGTTAGATGTAAATGTCGACTATATTTGTTACTTTCAGTACATGTTATTTTGAAAAAAGCAAAATAACCCGCTCTATATAGAGAAGAGATATATTTTGTTGAATTTAATTTAAATTCCTTCTGAAATTGGAGAACAATTAAAAGGCAATAGTTTCAGTGAAAGCAGCAAAAAGTTTGTCTATTCAAATTTTACAATCCGAATTTTAGCATTTTATCATGTTTTACAACTTCTCATCAATCTATTTGTTGGATGTTCTATTTATTTTATTATATTTATTGAAGCTATTTTCTCTCATGGTACCACAGTTGCACTGTAAGTGTACAAGAATTCACAACTTTTCTGGTGTCAATACAATATTGACTGATTCAATACAATATTCTAATAACTTTTGAACCATTATAAAAAATACTATGAAAATTATTGATTCAATTTCTATGAATTATCTAGAATTCTAGAATTTATTATAGTTTGAAGGAAATATTGTGAGGAACTTACACAATCTTCGACTTATTCTTACCTGCATCTACGTGGAATTTAAAGAATTTTCAGTGAAAAAATATGAATTAAAAATACAGAGGTAGTATATGAAAACTTTGTATGAGAATGAACGTAGTTTATCATAATTTTGTATTTAATAACTCCACTTTCGATTCACTTTGTAACATATTAATTGCTTGATTTGATATATCTAAGGGTTTTGCCTTCAATAACTAAAATTTATTTTGGTATTCAATGTTCATACGCTTAATAAAAGAACACTACGCTTTTTAATTGCTTTATTTCGATAGATAGCTTGTTGAGTAATAAGTACAAACATAATGTCTATTATCAGAAATTTAAAAATGTTTTGCGCATCGTTCAATATTGTCGCATGTTTTCCCATCAATAAATGTTGGCCTTTTGTTTTTATATGATTATATCGTTTGTATGCCGATATATAATTCCCTATGTGTAAATATAGTAACAGCATTCCGCTTCGTTATAGTTTTTTTAAGAAGTGTATACCTAGATTGAACTTGTTTATCTTAAGCCGTTAAGTTGAACAGCGATAATTTTTTGACAATTGAGTGAAATTGAAGTCTACCGCTAAAATAGATTACATATTCTCCTTTTTTATGTACATTATAAGAGAAGATGTTTCATTGAATTAACTTTTATCAAATAAATTATTTTTTTTTCTGATAAAAGCTTTCAAAAATCTCTATAAATCTAATATATATAACGGGAAAACAAAATGTTGAGCATCCATATTTTGCATATGCAATTCTAAAGTGAACTGATGTTTCTATATTTTAAATTCGTATAAAGAAATGAAGTACGCGTGGTGTTCGATAACATTAAGTCGGCTCTCTTCAACTTTTTTTAACTTTCAATTGAAATGAGATGATTTCTCAGTATTCTTGAGAATATACAAATTTGTCACTTTCAAAAACGTTTACTGAACAAGAACTTATTGAGATTGTGGAAGTGATGACTATTGGTTGTTGAAGGTTCTCCTATTGTTAATAGTCAAATAAGTATAAAAATATCCCGACATCCTAAAATAATCTGATAATGTAAGTGCCCAAAACATTTTTAAATTTATTTCGAAAACACTATTAGGATTGTTTATCGAGGGAAGATAGATAAATATTTGTTTTTTACTACAACCTATTCAAATGTAGTTTTTTCAATAGTTATTTTTCTCTATTACATTTAATACTGGCAATTTTCGCTTTGTGAAGTAATCAAGTACAAAGCGTTACCTACAAATATATATTTATGTAATGTGAAAGTAAAATCTAAAAAGGGGATTTCAGAATTTTTTAGAATTGTTGAGACTGAAGGCTATCACTGTATTTTCGCAAATAGTTAAAGAGAAGCAAATTGTAATTTATATCTATATTGCTAGTCATTTGTCGTTTTTTGAACTAAAAAAACTCAAAATAAACTTATATTCTTCGAAATTTATTATTAAAAATTCCCCTTATTTGCGACTGTTACATACTTATAACAAAGATTTCCCTTCATAAAGATATTGTAAATGTTTTATTGTGCAACATGTTAGTTTGTAAGTCTTAATGACACTCATCTAATTCATCTTACATCTGGAAATATATTATTTTAACTGAGCATTTTTAGCTTATTGGAATCAATGGTTGTGGTACCTATAAAAATATTGTTTTATTTAAACATATTTTTTATACTTTGAGCTGGTAAAGTAGCATTAGATTTACAAAAATCATGGTTTTTTATCTCATATCTTGTTCTGAATTATTGTGACTTTACGAGTGGTTATATTTCGTGGTGTTTATGTTATTATATGTTTATGTTGTGTGCTATAGCATGAGAATACAAGTTTTATTTGTAGTGCTTCTGACTTGACATATTATCATAGATACTTTGTCTGTTACACATGTTTGAAGCATAAGATTGAAATGGTGCATTGTTTTCATCTTCAACATTCTTCCAAAAAAAATATACTCATCAAAATATAGAGTTATATAAGTTGTCAGTTGTTTGTTATAGACTTGTGTCTATGCATTGATACATGGAAGGTCTCTTTCATTAATGTTTTCAATTATTCCATGTAATAAAGAGTGACAATCAATTTACCTAGTCAGTACATGCAGTCCAAAGACAATAATTCTTGACCTGGAGCATACAAATGGGAATATTTAATAGTGTTGGCGTTTACTTGATATAAATCCATTATAATTGAATATAAACTTAAATTCAAACACTTGAACGTATGATTTATACTTTATTGACTACATAGCATGACGCTTTTCGTCGTTACAAACGACTTCTTCAGATTTTTCTGTTAGCATCTGAAGAAGTCGTTTGTAACGACGAAACACGTCATGCTATGTAGTCAATAAAGTGTAAATCATAAGTTCAAGTGTTTGAATTTAAGTTTATATTCAAATACAAATGGGATATGGTGAATCAGTAATTTGATTTACAAAAGAATTCACTTTGATGATCATGTAATTTTAAACGCTAATAATCCTGCAATTAAAATCATTAGGAACATCATATTCAATTAATGGAAATTCCGGCTTGTATGCTAATATTTTTCCAATATGTTACATCTTTTGAAGTTAAATATTTATTATCTGTATCCATATAGTACGTATAATTCAATTTATAATTGTTCACCTAATAACCGATTGGAAGTATATCACATACAACGATTTCCAATTACGCATATATTAATTACATGTTTCCTGATATCGCACAAATAAGAATAATCCAATATTTCATAGTTCAACATACGATTTACTTGTTTTGTACATTTGAGTTGCTTACTTACATCAATTGTCTTTAATTGTTTCATGTAATATGTTTGTAAATATGATGCCTGGAATAAAAGAGAACACAGAACCTCAAACTAAACATTTCAGATTTTTAACTTTTAATTTTAACACCAGACTATATACTATTTTGTCCAATTTGGACACATTGTCATAGAAGTATATATTTGTTTGGAAATCTAGACCTTACCACCTCGAAATGTTAGACGTTTGGAGCGGTTTATCTTATCCTTGAACATTCAAAAATAAAAACAGTATTATATATGCGGACTGTTCATTGTTAAATGAGTTTGATTGGAAATCTAAGTGTTAATTATTAATAAATAAAATTCAAAATCAGATTATTTCCAACAATATCGCGGTCTCTCAATTATAGAAATACATAGACTAAAATTGAAAAGTTTATTACGTGCTTAAATATAACCAGTAAGTAACCAAGAAATAAAAACAATTTACATATTTACAAGGAATGGCTCTGATTGTATATAAAATTGAAATTTTTAGTAGTTAAAAAATACACATTTTTTTAATTTATAATTTTTTTGTTGCATTTAACATAACCTCTTAAACATTTCTAGCATCATTCTACATATTTCTAGTTGGCTACAATTTCAAAGCGATTTTGTTTCCTAATATTTGTTAACAAAAATCGTAACATCGTCTTTGTTATATCTGAAATCACTCGAGACTATGTATGAATACAATTGATGCAAACTATTGTAGTGACTGTGGATTGAGCAAACAAACTTCATATATTTCTCTAGAGGTTAATAAAAACCTTACTGACCTCATTTTAAGTTGATTAAATGCATTCATTACAAGGGTTTCTTTTATTATTAAGCTGTAGAGTAAGAAATTTATCAATTCTGAATTAATTGTATTTTGATTGTTGAACTTTTCGCTGTACAAAATTCTTATAATAAGTTGCCCGTTTTGATAACGACGTATTTTGTCAAAATTTTTGGTGAGTATATTAACTCAACTAACGAGAGAATTAAATCTATGGCACCAATATATCACTAAACTGAAGGGGTGTAGTTGTTTAAATGATTCGATGCACTGCTCGCACAAATGAGTAGAAAAAATTATATTAAATTTGCGTCCACTTGATTGTATGATATAAAGGAATGGAATTGAAAATTTTTGATTTATGGTTGTTGTGTTGAGCAGTGCACCTCGAAAGAAATTCGCTGTTATGTAGCTGAATAAGTTATTGCAAGAATAGAATATTTTTACACATTTTATACTAATATATAATTGAGTTTTTTCTATGTAAATTCTAGCCTATCGATGTAAAATGTTTATTACTCACTGGGCATTCGAGAGAAACACGGATATGAACAAGTACAATTTGTTGTGAATATTGATTTTAATAAAATATTTTTGTTGGTAACTTTGTTTAATTTGTCCTTTAAGCCTTGTATATAAGTTTTTGTATTAACTTGTAAATACATATTTCGATTAAAAAGAGGGAAACTTTTGTGGTTTTGGTTGAAATGGCAACCTTCGTTTTCTGAGATAGGCGAAATAACAAGTCTCAGTTTCCTCCTGTCAGTTTGGAATATATATATATATATATATATATATATATATATATATATATATATATATATATATATATATATATATATATATATATGATATATGAGTCCACGATTTTATATGCAGTAACTAATACAGTAGTGTGTAGTAACCAGAAAAAACATTGCCAATTTTAAAAAGTATTTATTACAAATAATCGACATAAAATTCAGGAGAGTATATAATCCATAAATTGCTGCACTCATCGACATTATTTTAGACTTAACGTGCTTAGTGTAGGTACATAAATACAATTAAACCAACTTACTTGCGCACAAGAATTATTGGAAAATCAAAGAGTTATGAAATTAAGTATTTGAAGGGATAATAATTTAAAGCTAAATTCAACTCTTATAATGGACTTTATGACCTACGATTTCTGATTCAGAAGTTGAAGATTTTGTCTAGTTAATAATTGACTTATGTGCCACTAATTCAATATACCACATTACCTATTGCTGTACAAACCTTCCGAAAAGTTATGCCTATATGATAGTCAAAATCTAGAGCTAGAGGGTGTGCGACACAATGATAACAAAATAAGAGGGGCAGTAATATTGCAGATGATTCACCGCTACATTCTTCTCGGAAACCAAGACATGTAATTCACTGAAAGAGATTTATTACCAGGTATTCACGAAATGAGCCAGAAAATCAACTCCTTTATGATTCCACCACCATAAATTATGTTCTCTTGGCTTATATAATGTATATTTACGTCAATAAATCAGAAATAAATGAGTAGCTTCCAAATTTCCTCACTTTCAGATGCTGGTCTTAGGCCAGCGTGTAAATATAAAGTGTGATAGTGAAAAAAAAATTAATAATGTAAAAAGTTTATTCTAAATAAGGTTCAATTATGTGAAAACTTCTATTATATTAAGTTCTTATACCTTTCATTTATTACTAGAATTTATTTCAATATTCTAAATAAAAATGACGCTAAGCTTAGAATAAAATTTATTTTATAACCAATATCTTCTACATAAAATCATTCATAAAATACAACACATGACTAGGACAATACAAAATATTTATATTTATAATATACAAAATTACAGAAGTTCCCAATCACTTTCAGGGCTCGTGGATTCTCTATGCAATTTGATCGAAGACAAGTTCCATTCATTTGGAATGTTGACACATGCTGAAGAAAACGAATATAATGAATTGAGAAACAAAAAAAAAAAAAATTAAATCGGTCGTTTCAAAGGGACACAGCACTGATCCACAGTGACGCACCTAAAATTTGAGAAATTTTATGCACTTCAAAATTCGTAAACAAATTTTAGCGCAGCTAGATTTCAAAATTAACATAGAATAAGTTGGTATTCTTTGAAACATTCCAATCTTATTTTATGTCACTGCATACAAAAGTAGAAGAAATGTACAAAAGCCACATCCATTGTTTCTAAGGTGCTATCCTTTAGTTTTTCGAAATATGCTTTTAATATATTGATACTCTTTAAATTGTTTTTAGAAAATTATTAAGTTTTTCAATTTATGAACCGTTACTTGTAACAAAAACACTTTTCTGGATGTGCACTGCAATTTTCCGTTTTAATTTTTTAAAATTTCTGACTATGACGTAGTAACCGTGGATACGTTTTGGTACTATAAATAGACATATATATATATATATATATATATATATATATATATATATATATATATATATATATATATATATATATATATATATATATATATATATATATATATATATATATATATATATATATATATATAGAGAAATGTGTAATTTTTAAGCAAAAACTGAGAATTGAAGTCACCTCTAGAAGTTTTTGAACTCGACTGGGATTCGAACCCAAGATCAAAATCTTTTAGAGGTGACTTCAATTCTCAATTTTCATTAAAAAAGAATACATTTCTTCATATGCACACGTGGTAGGTTCACACGAAAAAATTTCTGTATTATATATATATATATATATATATATATATATATATATATATATATATATATAATTTTATATGTATTATTCAAAAGAATATTATAGCAGAGCTGGCTTGTTGGACGAGATGCAATCAAAGAGTGCCTGTCTTGTAGCACGAAAGACAGAGTGTCATCAATATATATATATATATATATATATATAATGCGTAGTGGTATAGACCAGAACGCGGAATTTATGTCCAGTGTGGTAAAATATTTACAATTTCTTGCTTTTATTATCAAGTCACTTATCAATGAAATGAAAAGAGAGATATGCCTGTCTTGTAGAAGTTTTTTGTTTATCTTCTCTTTTTAATAAAGTTACTGTTGACCAATCCTTTCGCAGAACTCGACTGGGATTCGAACCCAAGATCAAAATCTTTTAGAGGTGACTTCAATTCTCAATTTTCATTAAAAAAGAATACATTTCTTCATATGCGCACGTGGTAGGTTAACACGAAAAAATTTCTGTATTATATATATATATATATATATATATATATATATATATATATATATATATATATATATATATATATATTCGATAATTTTATATGTATTATTCAAAAGAATATTATAGCAGAGCTGGCTTGTTGGACGAGATGCAATCAAAGAGTGCCTGTCTTGTAGCACGAAAGACAGAGTGACTGCCTTGCATTTCCAATAAATGTAGGCACCGATTTCAATGCCCCTAATATTTATCCCTTGAATGATAATGGAGACATCACGTTGTTTACGTTTCACAGAGACAGCTCTGCTATAATATTCGTAAAAAACTATCCAAAGAAAGTTGTAGAGCAGGATAACTATATAATTCATTTTCTTATAGTAGATTTCTTCATATATTCATATCACACACACATATACATGATAGAGGTGTCAAAAATGCACATATCTAGCTCTGTTGTGGACATGCTGCAATTGGATAAGTTAGAAAGATTACAGAATGAGGCAATAAAACTGTTATTTCAAAGAAACAAACGTACACCCACCAAATCATCCTACAAAGTGTTAAAATTAATCAATATTAGGAAGTTGATATTTAGACAACATATACTTTTTTTACCGATAGCTACCAAAATTGAAAAGAAAAATGTTACTCATACGGCTGCAAACCTGTTTGATGAACTTCCAAATGACGTCAAAGAAAGGAGAAATATTACTTATTTTATAAGTAGAGTGAAACAATATTTGATCAATAAACACCTTGTGTAACTATCATAATTTTAAGGAAGTAAATATGGATTATTTGAAGAATATCACTAGAGGTTTGAAAATGACAGGTAGTTGTGAATATGAAAAATAACATTCTAAGAGTGCATATCTGGAAATAGATTTTCAAATTTAGTTGACAGTTGAAATATTTCCAAAAAATTAGAAATGTTCATTGACATTTGACACAGGTGTTCTGGTGCCAAAAATTTGTAATACTGCGAAAGTAGGACAATTTAGACCCATAAATTTATTGCCACTTTGAGAAAAAAATTCAGAATTAGTATTAGAAAACTATGTATTAAATTTATGTTAAAAATTTTCTGTCATTTCCCAGTTTCTACCAATTCTAAAAAAAAACTTACAAAATAAAATGGTTTTGAGGAAGTAGTAACTAATTATAGAAAATTTGTCAACATTATTATTATATGTGAAGTTATAAATGTTCATGTTATTAAAAACGCCACACTTTAAATATAGCTCTACTCATTTATTTGGTTTGTCCAAAGGAAAATTACAGATATGGCTGGATACACATGCGATCGATCTTTGCAAATGTAGAAGCATATATTTTTGCTATATATATATATATATATATATATATATATATATATATATATATATATATATATATATATTTTACAATTTAAAGATAAGTTGCTCTAGGTAATTTAATAAAAAATTTAACATAAGTCAGTGATGTGCACAGCTACATTACTAGAAATAGTGATATCTTTTACATCCAAGGTTTATATCCAAGTAAGCTTTTGAATCTAAGAGTGAAATTTATGAGCGATTTTTATGGACATTTTATGAAGGATTTAATGGGTTCAATAAATATTTAGTTTTTTAAAAACTAGTGCTACTGATATATTAAAGCTTATGTTGAAAAAATATATTTCAGATCATGAAATATGATAAACTATAATACACAAGTTTTTGTATAGCTTTTGCTAAATAAATATTATCTATATATAAATATATCCATCTATATTTCCTTTGGACATTTTTAATAACAAATCTCATTCTCAATTAATCTGAATTACTATTTTTGTTTATTCTTGTGGAACCTGAATAATACTTCCAAATATACTGGGCATAAACATATAGCTATGACGTTTTCAAATTACGTTTTTGGATCTACAAGGAAAATAGATGTTCATAGGTTGTTATTTAACAACACTATGAAAATATATAATTATCTGAGTAAATTAGTTAATTCTCATAAATATAATAAAATATTAACTTGATCTTTGTTATTTTTAATACTTCTATGTATAATAGTCTATGTGTTTTCATTTCCTATTGATGACCAAACATTTGGGTAATCTAAAAATTATATTTACTTTTTGGTATTGATGAAGTCAAAATAAATACATGAATACAGGGAGTAATCTTCACTATATGAACGTGCCAATTATTTCAGTTATTTGTGTGTACTTAAATAATAAAAATTTTTATAGCATTTTTGTAGTACAAAGAGAAAAAATTTTTTCATTGTTTTGATGGCATATAACCTATTATTCTCCAAAAACAATATCTTGAACTTATTTATTCTGATTTTCATCTCCATCATATGATGATAGAGTATTCTGTTTTTACTTCAGAGTAATGGGGAGTCGGAAAAAGTTGTACCACATTCAACATCAGAAAAGAGCACTATTCAACAAATCATATAAATACCTGGAGGATCTGAAGTGTTAGATGCTATTGGAATGGGTTTTGAGGAAACTTGATCATTAGTTTTTCTTCTGGTCATCCTTGAGCGATTACCACCTGATCCAGTTTTGGTACTGCTAGTACAAATTACTCCATCAATACTATCCTTTTTTGTACTACATACTCTACTATTTTCCTGATTTAATATATCATCATTTATATTATTAATATCCGAAGATTTATCACATACAACATTCAAACTTAGTTCCTTTGTTTCAATTCTGATTTCATCTTTTGTCAGCACATTTGATTTTGAAGAGTCACTTATACTATCACAATTGAAATTAAGTGTACGTTTGGTTTCACCTATATCTAAATTTTTTTTTTCATTTATCACAGACGATTGTTCTGATTGTACGTTGTTATCTATGCATAGTGTAGTATCGAAATTTAAAAAATCAGCTAATAACTTTTCTTTATATTCAATGTCATTCTGAATTGATTGGGGACTTCGGAGATCTGGTAAAACTCCCACAAGGCTCATGTCCATCACAGTAGGTCTAGTGATGTTAGCTATATCGTCACAGGAGCTATTGGAGCTTTGACTGCTATGGCTTAAGACATTACTTCTGTCGTGTTTTTTTTTGTACTTTTTGTGTTTGTATATAATTTCCTTCGATTCGTCTTCAGGTTCTATGTTTTCAAACCTACTTACTATTAGATCTTCAAGTTTTCTGTTTGGACATTCTACTGCTTCCTCTGCGTTTACTACTATTTCGCCGTCGGTATGTTCGTTAATGTTGTAAGAGAGTGCTTGTTCTATAACAGGTGGAATGACAGACAGAATATTAGTTGCTTGAAGTTTTGAAGTTATGTTCCTGATTGAGCTGTTGAAGTATGAATTCTCCATAGAAGATATATTGTTCAATTCTGGAACAAAGTTAGAAATAGCATACTATTAACCGATTGATATGGTTGCATTAACTGCAGTTTCAACTCTTAAGAAGTTGTTGTACAGACCTGTACAAAATTTTTGATTTAATTCTTACCGTAGTTTAATTCTGGTTTTGTTGATATTCGAATTAAGTTCCTATCCTCTTCTAGAATAAATATTTCATCTTTATGACAAACTACATCCAAAACACTGAAAATATTTTGAAAAATTAGAATGCACTTTTTTATATGTGACAGGTTACCTTCGCAGGTGGCTTATTTTTGATACAATAGTCATCGAGTTAGGGTCTAAAATATATACTACAGCATTGCTATGAGTCACAAGCAAGTTCTCACCAAAGGGCTTAAGTACACCAAAGTTTATTTCCTTGGTAGAAAACGTCTGAAGTTTTCTTGTGACTGGATTCAAAAGAGGAACTTCTGTACAATCTTTGTTCAACAGTTCCTGCAATTAAAGTCAATTATAGCTTTACAGAATTGATTGTTCAGAAAAAATTATTTTTGCAGCAATGTGCTCAAAATACATTTGATCCATTCGATTTGAATAAAGATTAGTAGAAATTTGACTTTGGCGTTCTGTTCAAAAGTCAGCTTTAGGAGATGAGAGGAAAATTGATTAATGCGAGTGGCCTCAATCTGCCTACTCTATGCACAAATCAACATGTCAATTTTGAGATCTCAGAAATGTGAACATATAAAAATTAAATATAAGAATCTTTTATTTTAATTTTATGACATTATACTGAAAAACTTTTATTATGAGTAACATATCGACACATTGAATTTACATAATCAAGAGTCGAGAATCTTCATCTCGGTGATAATTTATCTGAATTTACTGAATAAAATGTAAATTTATTAAGATTAAAGATAATTAGAATATGCCAATTGAAAAACACTTAAAAATTTTCTTCAATAATGTGTACCAACCTTAAATAAAAGCGTTTTCTGCACATTTCCTTGACAATCTGATACCCATATTCTAAGACCTGGTCGAGTGCAATATATCAATGCATTACCTATTTTCAATTTATCTGGCTGAATTATACCCCCGAATGTACCCAAACTGAAAAAAACAACCTCCTATAGAGATGCACAAGAGAAATAAAATTTTGAATGTTTTTATCATATTAATTTATAGTAGTGAAAAATGAGTTAAAAACAGTTTTTATACAATTGTCAAATTTAAAAATTGTCTTCTTTAAAGTAAAAATCTAAACAAAATGTAAGTTTAATTTTAACAAATTAAGTTCAAAGTGTTATTAAGAAGTAAGTGACAAGGATTTTACAATATATAATATTGTTGAGACTTGGTCCTTAAATCCTTTTTCAATAAAAGGTCTTTAATGTAAGAAGTATGAATTTAATATAATGAATTATTGTAATGGTAATCTTTGAAATAAAATATATGCGTACAAAGAAAACATTTGAGATCTATATACATATAAATATTATAAACATTTCATACATTAAATAAGTTATAACTCTTACATTTTTCTATCTTTCTGCCCCACCTGTACAACATTCCATTTATTAGTTTTCTCACAGATTATAGTTCTATAAGTTGTAGATATCACTAAGTATGGCTTAGAGTAACTGAGCTGAACAACCTCATAACTTTCATTCAATATTTCCAGAGATTTACAAATGTGCTAAAATATGATTATTTTTTAATAAGAATTTGGTTGCATCATCTGTAATTACCATGTTGAAAATGAATCTGATGAACATTTGATTTTAATATCTACACAAATATCAATCTAACTTACCATGAAGAAGTCCATTTCAGTCAATACTATAGTTCCATTTTTATCACCTGAAAATAATTTCATACCATTTTTTGACCACTCCAAAGCAGTGATTTGTGATTTATGCAAATCTGATACCATATATCTTTCAACAGTTTTATTTTTCGGCTTTAAATTTTCTGGTATCCATTCTGGGTGTGTTTTTGGTATTTGGAAGATGCTAATATTTCCATTTTTACCACCACAAGCCAACATATAATCGACCGTAGACAAAACTTTTATTGCAGTTATAGATACTTGAGAATTCTAAAATAAAATTGGTGAATTTATATGCTACGACTTAAAAAAAAAATACTGACGTCAACAAATATAAAAACAGTATGAAGATGATCTCTCTTGAAGATACACAAAGTACTTTTAACAAACCTATATATATATATATATATATATATATATATATATATATATATATATATATATATATATATATATATATATATATATATATATATATATATTATACAATATATACAAAGTCAGCTATTATGAATTTCAGAATACAATAAGGTAGGTATTTCACGTTGATATTTAAATCAATTGCTGACGAATTTTCTAATAAAATTACCTCACATCTGAGTCTTTGTAATTCTTTTTTTTTCCTGTCGTACCAATATGCTATGCCATAGTTCGTGCCTAGTGCTATGAATTCTGGTAAAATTTCCACACAAGTGATTTTTACTTCTTCAGAGAATATACTTAGATTCGGTTTTGACGGAATTTTATTTAAAAGATCTGTTAATGGGGCCCATTCTTTTAATATATAAGAAGTATTCGATATTGCCATACTTGCATCTACTCGACATTATTTTTTCATGGTAATAATAATCGCCGAATCGAAAGCGGAATGTTGATATAACTATATAGACCAAATTTTCTGTTGTTATGATTAATTAAAACTATTATATTAATCATTTTATCCATAGATTAATTTCTTCCATTCTTCTTAGTATCAAAATTAGTGTGTTCACGATGGTCTATGACATTAGGCACATCCTAACTTCTCTTACGTAAAGTAAGTAGAGTTAGGTTGAACATTGGGATTGTTATAGATATCGAACATAATGGATTAATCGTCCATTGAACTCATAATTCTATTTTTTGGTAACGAAAAATTCAACCAAAACTATTTTGGTTTTGAATTGACAATTGAGACAGATATGTTGTCTTCACTCGATTAATTAAGAGATTATACAATATGTCAATGAAAATTTGGAAAATATGCATATTATTTATTAAATGGATGATATACTGGACACATCAACACTTCTCAGAGTGGAGATATTGAAAATTTAAATTACAGAGTTATCAACAATGGAATGAATAGTGAAAAAGTTAAATGTCTGTAGTGACTGAGTTCTTATAAGAAAGAGGAAAAATGTATTATGTTTCTGTGGTATTATTATGTTATTGTTTATTAATCGAAGGGTATAATCTGTGGTGTTAGTAGCTGGTAGAGGAGAAAGATGAATAAATAACAAATATATTTAATCTTCATGATTACATTGAGGTGAAATTTTGAGTTACAAGGAAGTTGCTTTCACAGCATCCGACCTAGATTAAGTGAAAGTTTTATATTTTCTCGAATTGTTTATACAGACCAGTTGAAATGTCTTTTTCACAAGATATATTTAAAAAACAGAAAACGTCTTTTATCCAGGTAGCTACAAATGTAACTGAACAAAAACACCATGTTTCAAGAGCTAAGAGAGGCCAAATTCTTGGACATTTGCGAGGTTTTCGAGGGTGTACAGTATGGTTTACAGGATTGTCTGGTGCAGGTAAAACTTCTGTTGCATTTGAACTTGAGGCATATCTTGTAACTCATGGTATTCCTTCATATTGTTTGGATGGAGACAATATGAGGACTGGATTGAACAAAGATCTTGGATTTTCAAAGGAAGATAGAGAGGAGAACATTAGAAGAGTAGCTGAAGTTGCCAGGTTATTTGCAGATGCTGGACAAATTTGTTTATGTAGTTTTGTATCTCCTTTCACAGAGGACAGGGAATTAGCCAGAAGAATTCACAGAGATAATGATTTACCTTTCTTTGAGGTATTTGTAGATACACCACTAGAAGTTTGTGAGACACGTGATATAAAAGGGCTCTATAAGAAAGCAAGACTGGGCACTATTAAAGGATTTACAGGCATAGATCAACCATATGAGAAACCTGAACATCCAGAATTGGTATTGAAAACTATCAATGCATCAGTAGAACAATCTATGATGCAAGTAATTGAAATGTTGAGGGAAAATGGAATAATTCCTTAATGGAACAAGAATGTGATGATGTACCTGAATTATTTGTTCCTACAAATCATCTTCTAGCATTTGAGGAAGAAGCTGCATCTTTGCCTACCCTTCATATAACTTGTGTAGACTTACAGTGGCTTCAGGTGAGTGTTTCTTTATAAATATTATGATATTTTATATACTTGAACCTTATCTATCATATCTATTTCTGGTATCTTGAACCTGATACCAGAAATCTTAACTTTATATATATATATAAATTCAACTTAGAGAAGTGCCAAAATTTCAGCCTATGACAACCACATACAAACCATTGAACGAGTTCAAAGGAAATTTCTTAAGTGGGTTTCCTTCAAATTAGGTATACCGTCTTCTGTTATAAATTATAATGAAGTGCAGAGGCGAGTTAATTTGAGATCTTTAGAACTACGGAGAAATAACTTTGACATTATGTTAGTTTATAAATTGATTAACAACTTTTTAGATTGCAAATATCTATTGAGCAAATTAATTCTTAATTGTAAACCAGTTAATCTTAGGTCAAGAGAAATTTTTCATATCAGTTTTGCTCCTACTAATTACAGCTTCAATAATCCTTTGTTACGGGCACAGCGCCTAGCGAATGCCTGTCAAGTTGATCTTTTCTTAGTATCCATTTTCTATCTAAAGTCATATTTTGAATCTCAGGAGCTGAGTGAAAGATAAAGTAGAACAATTTATAATGTTTATTATGTGAGATGTAGTGCAACTGATGTTTTAGTAATAAATAAATAAATAAATAAATAAATAAATATATATATATATATATATATATATATATATATATATATATATATATATATATATATATATATATATATATATATATATATATATATATATATATATATATATATATATATATATATATATATATAGGGTGGTCCTTATTCTTAAGGAAAATATTTTTTTCTTTAATTTCGGGGGCACCACGTAATTTGGTTATATACCTTAAGAAAATATTACAGTAATTTTTTTGAATTTTTTTAATAACATTTAGAGGTCGCTACCAAGGTTTAAATTTTAAATAAAAAGCCAAAATTTGTTTTTCTCAGAATCCTTTATTTTTTTTAACCAGGTCTTAAAAATATTACACAATTTTTGTTGATGCTATGAAATAAAATAATCTGAATGATTTACTTTTAAGATGCAAGGGTTGACTTGTTAGTATTGGGATACTTTTTTCTATACTCTTTTACCAACAAAAGCAAATATTGCTTTTGTTCTTCATTTGTGGTAATTAATTTATTGTATTCTTCCATTAAAGCAACACCACGCTCAGCTATATCATTCACTACACGCAATGAATGAACAATATTTTTGGCAGCTATATAATCAGGGTCTTCGTTCCAGGTTTCAACGTCTTTATAAAAAAAATCTGATGAGATACCTAGGACCTGGAAGAATTTTAAAGAATTACTGCTCACAAAGTTTTCTATATTTTTTTCGTGGATGGTCGCCATGTCAAGGTTTATTCGTTTTAAGCAATCATGTGTGCCTTCAATTTTGAGTGCTTCTACCATTTTTTTCTTCTCTTGGACTGAAAGTTCGTCATCGAAAAATGCAAGCGAAACCAGCTCTTCCGACAAATACCACAAGTGATTTAAAATCTTTTTCAGCGCAATAGTAGCTAGATTTTTGTTAACACTTTCAAAAGCTTTAAGGTCTTTTAATAATTGTAAGTCGTTTCTTGGTGCTGACTGACTGGTAGAGGCTTGAAACCAATATTTGATATAAATCATCACCGTGAAAATACATATTTCTCTCACAGCCTTTTCGTCCTTTTTCGTTAGCTTTAACTGATGCTTAAATAAATAAATTTTTAAACAGTACAAGGCTCTTGCCATCCATCTAGCTCGATGTAGACCAGCAGGTCTCCGAAATGAAACGCCTTTTTCAGGAACACCTCCTAAGAATATGATTGTAAGATTTAACATTTCTTTGTAGTCATCTCGAGGTTGATGTACTTGAAGTTGCTTTTTGGCAAAAGAAATCCTGTCTGCGGCCACTTCTGCAAGAATATTTGCCTCAGCGTCATCTGTTATTGTTTTGAAGTCGCTTTGGTCAATAGAGTCCCAACTGTTCTTAAATCTTTTGAATAATTGTATATCAGGACCACTAGATGGGGCAAGCGATTGATCCACTACACCTGACAACATAATTTCCATTATGTGGTGACGACAAGCAAACCAAAGCATATTTTTATCCATTTTGCGCTCCAAGAGAACGCATACTCCACTTCTTAAGCCGGTATTTACAGCAGTAGTGTCAAAACACAAACATTTTACTTTATCGCTCAAATTCCATGAATTTATAGCGTCGTAGACAGCCGACGCACAAGCTTCGCTTGTTCCACGTTCTAATTTTGGGACGGCGAGTAATTGATCGACTCCATGTCCTGATACCAAAATTGGCAGCCGATCTACAGTTTTGTGTCCAGTAATATCTTCTATAAGTTTACCGTCCCAATGAATTGTTAAAGACGAACTAGGTTTAAACTCGCTTTTGAGCGACTCTGCAACAGCTTTGCGATTTTTGACACGCTGCCGACGAATAGAAGATCTATTGACATTAAATTCTGATGGATCACAGCCTGCGCTTTTCAAAGTAGATGTCACGACCATAGTTGCTTTTCTGTCACTCAATTTAGAAACATCAAGACTGGAAGCTAATTGACTGTTAATAATATCTTTTCGAGCTCGTTTTTGAGGTGGTTGCATCTTCGTCAATTTTGATATAAATTCGGAGTCAGATGGAGTTTCTTCCTCACTTATTGTGGCAGACGATGACGAAATAAATGATAATGAAGACAATGAGCATTTTTCTGTTATAGACGAGATATCTTTGTTTTCACGCTCGCGCAATTTATCAAGCCGTTCTTTTTTCTCTTTTATTTTCTTACATTTGTTTAAACTTTTTCTGTCGACTGAACCAATCAAAAATTGGCGTCGATTTTGCCGCACTGCTAACAAAAACTGTTTATCTTCTTCTAAAGTCATAATATTTAAAGCATCACGATGAGCGATGTCAAATAAATCTTCTAACTTTTGTTGCCAGTTTTGTTCTTTTGTTTTCAATGCTTCTGAACGTTTTTTCTTGTTTTCTTTATTTTTTTTAGATTCTGCCATTCTTTGAACAGCTTTTCAATTTTGCTGATGACATGTTTTTTAATTGAATAGGTATGCCAGCTTTTTCCCACAAATTAATAACCCCACAAGCCGTCAAAGTCGCAGATTCACGAATACTTTTCTTTTCTTCATTTTTGTAGTAGAAAAAATATCGCAACACTTCGCCAATGGATGGTAAGGTTGATTGGCTTAATTCAGATAATAATTGACCGATAAGCCAAATCTCACTTTGATTTCTAGTAGTTATACTGAATCCGCTACTAGTAGACGCCATTGCAAATTGAAACACTTCACTGTAACTTTTACAAAAACAACACGTGCGCTCTTGTTGCTTAACAGAACTGAAGTGCGGGGCGATCGTAGTACAAATGAGGGGTCGAGGAACGGAGAGGGGGGAGGGGGATTAGAAGGTATAGTCTATGCTAGTTTCACTCGCACGTAACATGTTATGTACCTAAATTTTAAATTAATGGAATCACCATTTAAGCTGTATTTGAACACTTTTTGTAAAAAATTGACAGCTGGTAGCGACCTCTAAATCTTAACAAAATCAAAAACAAAAAAACATTTATTTCGTATTTAGAGGTATATAATCAAATAAGAAAGTGCCCGGAGGATAATTCGAAAGTTGAAAAATAAGGACCACCCTAATATATATATATATATAAATATATATATATATGGCTAATTCTCAAAAAAAATTATAAAAAAGATATAGTTGATGTCGCGAAATATTTTTATTATTATAGAATTTCTTATGATATTATAAAAGAGTATAACGTAATTGTCTTAAGGATTATACTGGTCCCTAACATTTATGACTTTTGAAGGGGATAGGGGGGTTATTACTTAAATAGAAAAATGAGGGAATAATTTTTCTTAGAAATTAAATGAAAATAAAATATTCTTTAATATCTCAATCAATTTTTTTAATGCAAAACTTAATATTAGGAGAATTACAGACTTTATTATAACCAAGGTGAAAATGTTGACATTTTTTGAAGCAGTCAAAACACGATAGTGCTCTAAACTCGAGCATATTATTCGTGAAAATATAAAAAATATTTTTTTATGTCGTATTCCTTTTTCATTAATTTAGCTTCTGCTTCTGTGACTTTATTTTTTCGTGCCATCTCTATATTATATCGCTCTAAACAAACATACAACCGTTAATTTCCCGAATTCATTATGATTCCCTCACACAACCGTCATTCCCTCGCCAACAAATAGTATGAGGGAATGACGAAAAAAACGAAAAAGTACCAAAGCTGCGAACATAACCTTACTTTTCTATGGCAATGCATACAAATCAAATACGCTCAAAAACACATGCGATAAGTAGTTAATAAGCAAAGTAGCGATAATAAGCAAACTCTTACCTTTTAACACAGTTAAAAGTTTACAGTTTAACACAGTCTTAACACAGTATGAGGGAATGATACCAGAAAATGTAAATTAAATGCAATTTAAAGTTATACCTCTAAAAAAAACACCCTTTATAACTATGAATCCAGTGGCGGATTTACAAATCTGCCGCTAGTAGGCCATTCAATTTTTGCCGCCCCTACTGACTTGAAATTCAATACGTTAGTTTAATCCCGTTATTAGTATGATTGTGAACTTAATGATATTTCTGTCAGTTACTAGATTATTTTTGCAACCCGCTATGTACTGAAGAGTTTAATGTTGAACCAACAAGTTTATTTGACAGGCAAAACAAAAAACCCCCGACTTTAAAGCGTAAAACCTCTGTAACTTTTAAACGGCTCAATCGATTTTCATCAAACATGTCTAAGAACACTCGCCCGTAAAACACCTGTAATACAAAAAAAAACTAAATTGAAATCGGTTCATTCGTTCGGGTGCTATGATGCCACAGACAGACAGACAAACAAGAAATTAAAAAAAAATCTAATTCTACTCAGTTACTCATCTTAAGCCATCCTAGCTAATTTTTTTCGAATATCTTTAATGTACAGACTATTTTAGGTTTACGATTTTATTATAGTATATATTGTGTACACGTATAATTATAAAAAAAAAATCTGTAAAAAAAAGAATTTGCTAAATTTGCCGCCCCTCTAAATCTGCCGCCGTAGTCACCGGCCTACTTGGCCTATTGGTAAATCCGACACTGTATGAATCGTATACGTGGAGCTAAAAATTAAAATCATACCTTGCTTTATTTGTATGCTTTGCTACAAAAGCCATTCATTTGGAACTTAGGTGTCCGCTTCCTGAAAACATTTTATATTTTCAGCGGGGTGGAAATGTTTCGTCGTCATATTGTATATAATTTTCTACTATTCATATATTTACTATTTGAGAATTATTATTTATTTACTTAAAAGAAAATAGATATAAAATTTGTCGGTTTTCGGTTTTGGTTCTTGCCAATCATTTATTTATTATCTAGTATTTTTTCCCATCCGTTTTCAATCCGTCCTAGCCTCCTCACTTTTTTGCTTTCCTTGGACCTTCCGAAGAGAGAGAGAGATGGATGGAATTCGCATACTGAACTCGTGCGAGTGTGGACGCATTTTTTCGCTGCCGACAATTCGTTTTTCGCTGGATATATTGATGTACTTATTGTATTTACCTTCATCGTTTTCCTTGTTGACGATCCTCTTTCGTGGTAAGTAAATAGGTGATTCATTTTATTGATTTTTTCGTATATTCATTCTTTTATTTTCGTTCTCGTCGATATTACATATTCATACTTTCAGTTTCTCAATTCAGAATTAAGAGCGCTCCCTATAATTCAAATACAGTCCGCAACACAACATTCCCATTTTCAGTTTTCTTTTATCATAAAGTAAGTTTCAGAATGTATCTAATGATAATAATAATAATAAGACATTTATTCCCAACAGATATACATCCAATTACAAAGAAAAAATTACGAAAAATTACAATTTGAAAAAAATTGCAAAATTGTACACAAATAATAATAAATAAAAAAAAATCAACGAGAAAAAAACAAAAATAGAGAGTGCGAATATACTTATATATATATATATATATATATATATATATATATATATATATATATATATATATATATATATATATATATATATATATATATATATATATATATACAAAAAAATTAATTCAAAATAAATTGAAATAGTATTGAACAATAACTAAACCAGATAACTAAAAACAAAATGAAATATTGTCTATTACAAAGTATGGTCAGCAGAAGTTGACTATTTAGTAACGAAATATGTTTGATGAATAAAAATAAATATAATTATATGTAGGTTTATGTGTAGACAACCAAGCAAAGTGCTCAGCATTCTGTTCTGAATAATAAACACTAACTATTTCATAACTAATGAGAAAATTATTTAGAATTGATTTGGCATTGGTGTTGATTTTTCCATTATCGGTTTTTTCATCATAAGATAAGTTTCAGAACATATATGTAGGTTTATGTGTAGAAAACACTGAGAGGGATGAAAATGTCTTCAATTTGTATATAATCTTTCATATTTTTTCACGTTCATTACAGATCAGATAAATTTTCATTTTGAAACTACTAAAGTCACATATACATGCACAAACATCCATATATAATTAACCTGGGATTCGAACCCACCACATATTCTGCTTCACAGAAGGCATATGTTATGCAAACCTTGAGTAACGAATGTGTGTAATTCTACTACAGTTTAACGCCAGTTCCAAACAGCCATTGGGCTTGCAATGAATGTACATTACCCAGCACATATCATTCATTAAACTACTTAAATGATATTTTTCGTAAATGGATTGAACAAATTCTGGAAATAATTATTTACTAATAACATTGTTCATTTACATCTATTTACATCAAAAATTCATAAAAAGTTGGCTTGGTTCGAAATCAGAAGCGTAGAGAAGGCAGGAAGATTGAATTATTTGAAAGGGGTGAAACTGGTTGTAAATGGATTGAACAAATTCTGAAAATAAATACATATCATTAAGAATGTTTCGATGTATTCCTTTTAAAGGTTTTCAAAATAATTGAATATTTCCAAAAATATCAGATATAACAAAAAACACTTGTGATATTTATAAAGGGGATGATATTTTTCGTAAATGGATTGAACAAATTCTAGAAAGGATTATTTTGTATCAATGGTATTCAAACACTTCTAATCCCATCAAAACTTCATCAAAATATTGGCTTGGTTAGAAATCAGTAGCGTAGAAAAGGAATGAATATCGAATTATTTGAAAGGGGTGAAACTGATTGTAAATGGATTGAACAAATTCTGAAAACAAATGAATCTCTTTAAGAAGGTTTATTTCAATGCATTCTATTCAAAATTTCTTCAAATAAATGAATATTTTCAAAAATATAAGGTATAACAAATATCACATGTCAATTATATAAAGGAGATGATATTTTTCGTAAATGGATTGAACAAATTCTGGAAAGGATTACTTCGTATCAATAGTATTCAATCACTTCTAATCACATCAAAACTTTATCAAAATGTTGGCTTGGTTAGAAACCAGTAGCGTAGAAAAGGAATGAATATCGAATTATTTGAAAGGGGTGAAACTAGTAGTAAATGGATTGAACAAATTCTGAAAACCAATAAATCTCATTGAGAATGTTTACGTCAATTGATTCCATTCAAAGTTTTTCAAAATAAATGAATATTTTCGAAAATATAAGGTATAACAAAAAACACATGTCATATTTATAAAGGGGATGATATTTTTCGTAAATGGATTAAACAAATTCTGAAAATGAACATTTACTAATAACATTGTTCATTTACATCTATTCACATCAAAAATTCATAAAGAGTTGGCTTGGTTCGAAATCAGTAGCGTAGAAAAGGCAGGAAGATTGAATTATTTGAAAGGGGTGAAACTGGTAGTAAATGGATGACCAAATTCTGAAAATAAATACATATCATTAAGAATGTTTATTTCGATGTATTCCTTTCAAAGGTTTTCAAAATAATTGAATATTTTCAAAAATATTAGGTATAACAAAAAACACTTTTCATATTTATAAAGGGGATGATATTTTTCGTAAATGGATTGAACAAATTCTGAAAACGAATAAATCTCATTAAGAATGTTTATTCCGATGTATTCCATTCGAAATTTTTCAATATAAATGCATATTTTCAAAAATTTAAGGTATATCATAAAAGACTTGTCATATTCATGGAGGGGATGATATGTTTCGTAAATGGATTGAACAATTTCTTAAAATGATTATTTCGTGATAATATTATTCATTTACATCTATTTGCATCAAAAATTCATCAAAAAGATGGCTTGTTGAGAATTTAGCAGCGTAGAAAATGAAGGGAGATTGAATTATTTGAAAGGGGTGAAACGAGTAGTAAATGTATTGAACAAATTCTGAAAACGAAAAAATGTCGTTAAGAATGTTTATTTCCGTGTATTTTATTTGAAAATTTTCAAAATAAATGAATTTTTTCAAAAATATAAGGTATAACCAAAAACACTTGTCCTATATATAAAAGTGATGATATTTTTCGTAAATGAATTGAACAGATTCTGAAAATGATTATTTCGTAATAATATTACTCATTCTCATCTAATCACATCAAAAATTCCATCAAAATGTTGGCTTATTGTGATTTATTCGCAATATCATATTGTAGTAGCTCCCGCCGATCGTAGCGTGTGTGCGCACTTTAGTCAAAACGGTCGCTGGAAAACCGGTGGCCAGTTTCACGCACATATTTAAATAAGGTCTTATTTTTTCAAAAATTTTTATTTTGCAATTGCTCCTTCCAGTTTCTTATAAGGTTATGTTATATAATTGTTTACAATCACGTCAAGGCCTGGAAATTCCAATCCACAAAGCACATTTCATTAAATTAACTTATCTATCTACATAAGTATGAAATATTTACATTATACTAGATTACAAAGAAAGAGAGAAATATCGTTTAATTCCAATACACTCAAAAAATTAAACGTCGTTTAATAGCATCAGGTCCAGCAGAATTGGAACTGAATTAAGGTTTATAGAATAGTTTTTTATAGTATAAACCGTTCATTTACCTTTCGCATCGTTCAGATGAAAAATGATCGATATTTCGAACTATACGACGGAACTTAACAATTGGCAACAAAAATTCTAACAAATCGGTACAATTGGTAAAGAGTTTGTACAAACTTGAGGTTTTTGTCAATTTATTTAGTACAGCGAGATATCTCGTGTTAAATATTAAAATCGTGGGTTTTTCTGAATAATTAATAATTGTAAATACTGGTGATCGATGAGGCCGATACTTGGAGAAAATTAATAATATTAATAATAACAATATTTGGAATTTTGTCACATATTAACAAAAATACACATGACGCTTTTCGAACTACTTCTTCATCAAATGCTGAATTAACAACCTAATTGTAAATACCTAACTAAATTCGAAAACTATAAGGGTGAGAATTTGAAATAAGCATTACATAAAATATGTCTCCTTATGAAGTTAAAATATGTTTCATTACTTGAAAATTGTTTTATTCATTCCTATCATATTTACCAGTTAGAATGAACCATAATACGTCATTCTAGATCATGTTAAATTAGAGTTTATATATGTAATACGTAGTGTACAATCGCTGGTGAGATAGGTATTTATCGATTATTTGTATAAAATATGCTGTACAGAGTTCGATGATGTTTGAAAGTTAGAAACCAAATTTTGTTTGTCAGCTACAAATAATTCATTATTTATCTATCATATATAATAGAAAGTTTGTGTACTGATCGCCCCAAATTTATAATTCAAACACTTGTTTGATAATAATTTAAACAATTGTTTCAGAAAAGCTACCTGAAATATTTGAAAATGTTTTGAAGTTCGGTAGTTGGGACAGAATGAGGGAATAATTTTTGAGGTGTATATTTAAGAATATGCTTTTCATTTATAACAATGGAAACAAAATTGATTCATAATTTAGTGCACTTTGTGATGAAGTTTCATGAGAGAATATTCTTAATTTTAACTTCCGATACAATTTTATAGAAATCAACAAGGACAACAATTTCGATTTTATTTGAGAATCAGCCATATATACCTAATATGTGAAATGAAGAATTATGAGCGAAAATTTCTCCATTCCGTATGCGGCGTATATATTACACACTGTTGTATTTGTGCGGGAATAAGTGTTTTTCGGTTGAAAATTAGAGAAAATTATCTCGATGAGATAAAAATTCATATCAGTTATGTGAAATGAGAAATTATGCACCTTATTGACTGATGACATGAATCGAAATTGTTAATCATATTATTATCGAATCAACTGAATTCAAATTCGTTTAAATGATAAAACATTATTATCAACATTATTGGTTTTTTTCGTAATGTATGTCAATTTTGCCGTCAAAAAGAAATGAAAGAGAAGAATACGACAGTAATATATTAGGAAGAAGAAAGAGCAAATAAAAATCCCTTCATTCCGTTTACTACGTATTTACTACACACAGGTATGTTTGCGCGGGAAAAAGTGTTTCTCGGTCTAATGGGCCAAAGCAACCTGCCATGAGAGATAAATGCTTCTGATACTATCAAGATTAACATATCAAAATTTGAAGTTTCCTAAAATATGTCGAAAAGAAGTTTTTTTTCTCCATTTTCAAATGGCCTGCCACAAGGAAATAACCGCGGGAATGGTCTGCCCTTTCGTTTTTGAGTACGTATAATAATATATTTCAACATATCAAAACGGCAGCTTTACTAAAATATGTCTTTTTTCACCAAAATATCACACATTTTATACCTGCGCAGTACCAAACCTACCGCGACTTGGCTAAACCAAGTCCCATTTCATGTATGCTAGGTACAACTCTCTCACTGAGAAAATTTTGGGCTTTCCTAAAATATGTGTCGTCAGATGTTTACTGGTTCTTAGACTATTACTATCAAGCTAATTTTCTGTGAGTAGCTTCATTTGATGAGACGCCCAAGAATTTTCTGTACGAAAATTCTGGATTGTGGTAGCTAATAGAGGTAGCAATTATCAAATATGTCCACGCGATTATTGTTTACTCCATCAAGCGTCGCAGAGTTGGAGTATGATATATATATATATATATATATATATATATATATATATATATATATATATATATATATATATATATATATATATATATAAATTATATATATATATTAATAGTTTTCGGTATTTACCTGAGATTTACAATGGACGATGAATATACTCTGCGATAGTTCATATTTAAATGAGAGGTAATAATAAAAATTTGTATAAAAATCACTGACTGAACAATTCTTTATTCGACTAGTTTCGCCTTTTACAACATTATCAAGAATGAATACATATTACAAAGACAACTTATAAATATTTTGCAGATCTGTTCGGACCACCTTGAATTCCGTCATAGAGGTGGGGGTTTCCAAATTATCAGAGATTTAACAGCGGGGAGTGGTTTAGGTCTAACTGGTCATTAAGAAGATTGTATTCATCGGATTTTTGAAGTTTATTTATTTCCATGGCTTCCAGGTAGTTCATTTTAATTCCTTTTTCACAGTAATGAAGTATCTTAGGTTTAAAACAACTTGAGATCTTATGTCCTGTCGACTCTAGATGTTCCCGAAAAGCAGATTGTCCGTTTTTTACGTGTTCTTTTTGCCTAGTTTCAAAACATCTTCCGGTCTGGCCAACATATGACGACTTACATCCTTCACAGTCCAATCTATAAATTCCAAACTTCTTCATTGGCTCGGATTCGGACAATTTGTTATTAAAGATCATTCTATCCAATCTGCTGTGACTTGAAAATGCTATATTTAAATTATTATTTTTGAAGAATTTAATGATTTTTGAAGAGGGAACGTGTGTATAAGGGATGCTCACATATCTTAATTCATTTCCGTCATTATTACTATTGATGTAGTGTGGCCTATATATATGTGGACTATATATTAATAGTAATAATGACCGAAATGAATTAAGATATGTGAGCATCCCTTATACACACGTTCCCTCTTCAAAAATCATTGAATTCTTCAAAAATAATAATTTAAATATACCATTTTCAAGTCACAGCAGATTGGATAGAATGATCTTTAATAACAAGTTGTCCGAATCTGAGCCAATGAAGAAGTCTGGAATTTATAGATTGGACTGTGAAGAATGTAAGTCGTCATATGTTGGCCAGACCGGAAGATGTTTTGAAACTAGGCTAAAAGAACACGTAAAAAACGGACAATCTGCTTTTCGGAACATCTAGAGTCGACAGGACATAAGATCTCAAGTTGTTTTAAACCTAAGATACTCCATTACTGTGAAAAAGGAATTAAAATGAATTACCTGGAAGCCATGGAAATAAATAACCTTCAAAAATCCGATGAATACAATCTTCTTAATGGCCAGTTAAACCTAAACCACTCCTCGCTGTTAAATCTCTGATAATTTGGAAACCCCCACCTCTATGACGGAATTCAAGGTGGTCCGAACAGATCTGCAAAATATTTATAAGTTGTCTTTGTAATATGTATTCATTCTTGATAATGCTGTAAAAGGCGAAACTAGTCGAATAAAGAATTGTTAAGTCAGTGATTTTTAGACAAGTTTTTATTATTACCTCTCATTTATATATATATATATATATATATATATATATATATATATATATATATATATATATATATATATATATATTTATGAACACACTAAGCTAATATGTAATATTTTTGTCCTACAGTTAATAATGAGCAAAATGGTTTTGTCGTATTAACAATTTCTGAGCGTAGGACCGGAATAACGTACCACGCAATTTGTAGGAAAGTAAGATTATTCAATAATATAAATTTTAAACTAACTAAAAAAAAATCAGCTCTTTAGTAATCGTTTATGATGACTTCGTTATTGATACATGTTCAAAAAAGGGAACTCTTTGATGAAGCCATAGACTTTGTAGGACAAATATTTTTTCGAATAATTTAGATAAAAATCTTAACAAGAAAAAATCGGGTAGTAATACATATTTTCAGAATGATCAAATCAACACATTTCATGCTTGCTACCTCTCTTAGCTATCATAACCGGAGTTTCGTACAGAAAATTCTTGGGCGTCTCATCAAAATGAAGCTACTCACGGAAAATTAGCTCGATAGTAATCAAGTTCCAAAATGCTCCAGGGATCCTGGACTACTACTATCTCTACTCTTAATTAATGGGAATCCTTAATTTCTTTTCTACTTTGTAATATTTTGTATATAGTTTTACAACGAATTACAATCTTATCACTCAATTGAGGTGCAGTATTTACAGAAATTTTTGTGGAATTCTGCTGAGTTACTGGACAACAAACGTCAAGTGAGTCGTCAATGGTATCTACTAAATTATATTGAATAAAATTTGCTGGCTATCAGTTGCTGAAAATTTTGCATATCCGTGTTCAACTTGAAATAACTTCAATATTATAATATAATACGAGTATTATGTATAATATATATATATATAACAATAATACATTTACAGATAAATAAAATTGTTCACGTTATTTCTGGCCTTTTCGACCTAGGATTTTATGGTTAAAATATTTCCTCAGTTACAATGAAGTCCTTATTGTAATCTTCGAAACATATTTTACTTGATTGGACCAATCTATACAATCATTTGTCTGTAGTACTCGTTAATCGAATCTCGTTATCTTCTTATCTTTATCTTATTAATTTTAACAAACATTTCCAAGAACTCAATTCAAGTAGGATTACGTTACAACGTGAGTCGGTAGAAACTTATTCGTCCATCATATACTGTTGTGCGGTTGAAAGCAAAATGTCGAATAGTGTAGCCTGCCAAAGACCGAAATTGGTTGGTTCTGGAGCTACCAATGTGACGCAACAAAATAACTACGTATCAAGAACCAAAAGGGGTGAAATACTCTGCTCCAAAGGCAATTTTCGAGGTTGTACTGTTTGGTTCACCGGCTTTTCCGGCACAGGGAAAACAACGATATCCTTCGAATTGGAGCGATATCTAGTTAGTCACGGATACCCTGCATACTGCTTGGATGGTGACAATATAAGGACCGGCTTGAACAAGGACCTCGGTTTTTCAGAACAAGAGCGAGAAGAGAACATAAGGAGAGTTGCCGAAGTAGCCAAAATGTTCGCCGATGCCGGACAGGTCTGCCTGTGCAGCTTCGTGTCTCCTTTCCGCAAAGACAGGGACGTGGCAAGGCGGATCCATAAGCAGAGCGATCTACCTTTTTTCGAGGTGTTCGTGGACACACCATTGGAGGTGTGCGAGACCAGAGACATTAAGGGTCTCTACAAGAAGGCCAGACAAGGGATGATCAAGGGTTTTACTGGCATCGATCAGCCTTACGAAGAACCCGATACCCCAGAACTGGTGGTTAAGACGGTTGATAAGTCCGTGGAGGAATCCACTATGGAGGTGATCGGTCTTTTGCGAGACAATGCGATACTTCCACCTGAAGAAGAATTAATAGACGTCGTACAGGAATTATTTGTGAGGCCTGAGAAACTAGATAATGCGAAGGAGGAGGCCGCTTCTTTAGAAAAGCTTTATTTGAATGAATTGGATTTGCAATGGCTGCAGGTAAGTTGGTTAGGCAGTTTATGTTAGGTTTCTTTTTGCTAAGATAAGGATAATTACAAGAGCGGTCTGGTCTAGTTCAACGCTGTATGATAGGAACTTTTGGTACAATTAGTAGGTACAGCTGAACTTACATAAACTGAATGAAGTATATTCTGGTTTCCTAATGCAGAAAAAACCGTTGTTGTTAACAAATCTGATTCTTGCTTACGTATGATGTTGATATATATCCTGATATATGTCAATTAGTCTATCTAGTGAAATTTAGTTGCATCAGGATCTCTTGAGAGGATATCTTTTAACAAATCGTATCATGAATAGTTCAAGGGTCTCATGGAAATTTTAAGCACTGCTGATGCAACTTCCATGTAATAAAATATGAAACTTGCAGGATTTAAGAGCTATGTATTAATGTGATAAAAATTATTAGTTAATTAGTCAATAACAAATAATAATGGAATTTGATATAATATTATTTTCATAAGATATGAAAAACTTGACGAATGATGCTCGTTTCGAAGTACTACCTCTTTTTAGATGCTGAACTATATTTGTTATATAGTAAAAATAGTTTTATTTGTTTCATTATGCCTCAACACTTGATAATTTGCGACTTTATTAAGGCACTACTATGACGACTAGTGTGATAGTGCGATTTACGAATAAAAATTAATTTACATCTCTTGAATTTATTTCAAGCAGCCTTTAGCCTTATCTCGTCCATTCTTATCGAATAGATCATAAGGTTATAACAGTTAGTGATAAATATCATTTAACGCATCGTAAAGTGAATTATAATATTATGGGACTGACAAATTCATTATCTGAGATAACAGTGATTCGCCAATTGTAAAAGAAGGATAAGCATGCTATTGGGTAATCACTCGAATAAAGTTGGTTATAGGATATTTTTTATTACCTCAGGAGTATGTTTTTCAAAATGAAAAATAAATAAATAGGTAATGAAATTTATTTATTACCGAGACGAAATAAAAATTGAAAAAACACTATTCTTTGAAATCGTACCTTAGTCGAGTTCGTTAATCGATTCTTGATTGATTGATTAGATACGGACTGATGATTCATAATAATGATGAAGCAATTTTTTCCTGTTATTATTCAACAAGATTCATGATTTTTTCTAACCACACTTAATATTCACTCTCGAAAGTGATAGGTTCGTTCTCGTTGACAACATTTTTTCCGAACCGTATATTGCTTTAGCAATATTGTTCATTTATTAATCATGTTTCAAATATGGATCAACAGAATTCATTACGGGTCATACTTGATACATAAATTCGTGATAGAACACCTGCATGCCTTTTCAGCATCATTCATAACAAAATGTTATAAATATAAGATACTCCTATTGTTCGAAGAGAATACTGTAAGGTACAGCATAGAATGGAGTAGACCAAATCTCTAAGAACTGTATTACGTGTTACATCTGAAATGAAATTGATTTTTAAAAATAAAATTTCTACCCGAAAAAAACATATATATATATATATATATATATATATATATATATATATATATATATATATATATATATATAAATCAAAAGTAACCACTGTCGGCATATCCCGCTATTAGTAGCAGCCGTTGACACGTGTTTCGAGCTTATTGGCTCTCCTCAGAACGGCGTAGCCAAGTTCAAGTTGTACGAACCTGGAGATGGAAAAACAAGAAAGAAACACACTCCACTGAAGGAAGTGGACACATTTTAGGCTACTGCGTTTTTACTCTCCGGGTTGGGAGATTTGAAAAAACTACTTGGCCCGTGAGGTGACTATTTATCCTTCAAGGAAGACTCTTTATGAGATATATTATATCTCATCATTAATTGTATGAGATATTTGCTGGATATAAGTAAAAAAATGTTCAGAAATTAGTCCATTCCCGGAAACCAATGAATATAGTGCCTTTGGTGGCTGTACCAATTGCGTCTATTTGAATTGACTCTTCGCGCAATATTTTGTCGCAACATTGATATTATTTTCTCATCAATAACAATTAAACTTTGTCTTGCAATATTGCCACACAACGTTCATTTGTCCAATAGCAACGATTTGCTGTGAACTGTAATCTATTTCAACTATTTGATAGTGTTGGCGTTTACTTGATGTAAATTCATTATAATTGTTTTTAAACTTATATTTAAATGAGAGGTAATAATAAATACTTGCCTAAAAATCACTGACTGAACAATTCTTTATTCGACTAGTTTCGCCTTTCACGGCATTATCAAGAATGAATACATATTACATAGACAACCTTTAATTGTTTGCAGATCTGTTCGGACCACAGAATACACCTTAAATTCGGTCATAATTACCATATGATGGCGAGCGATACGGACGTGTGCAAAAAGTGCTCCGATAATTTTATCGTAAATACTAAATATTCGGTGTGCAAGTTATGTAAAAGTAAATACCACCTAATGTGTGTTTCTCTAAAGGATATGTGGCATAGGGTTTTATTGGAAAACGTCAATATAACGTGGGTATGTGATCTGTGTTTGGATAATATGAATCTGGCCATTGATCGTGGAAGTTCGCATGAAATTAATCAAACAATATTACTTGATAAGGATGTTAAATCTCTTTCGAAAGAAAATATGTTATTACAAAAATTGCTTCAAGAAATGGACTACACTATAGGAATCCAAAAGAAAATGATTTGTTCACTTGAGTATCAATTACAAACTAACAAGACCGAAAATTATGTCGGTAAAAGATTCGATACAGTTGAAACACCTGTAGCTGATAAGGATAATAACATTCCAACAGCTGATCCCGTAAATAAACAACCTGTTAGGGATGTACACAAGCAGTATTTTACGAAAGCAGAAATGAATGTGAAAATTAATCCTAACGGCAGAGAAGATCCCAAAACCATAGTGCATAGATCGGGTTTTTCTGCCCGGCACTCAGTAAGTGAAAATGTATTAAATTCTGGAAACGGCAACAAAATAACCGTGGATGATGTAAACAAGGCGATTATTTCAGCACAACAGTCATGTTCTTTGACTGAACAAAGTGATTCAAATAAAGTAAACTCATTGGGTAATTCCAGTTGGAAGGAAGTCGTCAATAAAAAAAGGATCCAAAAGCGCTCGCGCCCGGCATTAGTAGTTGGAAAGTTCAATGGTGATTCAACCATAAAAGGTAAAGAAAAATCCAAAATGCTTCATGTTTCAAACTTAAACCCTAACACTACATCTGAGGAACTGCAAACCTTCCTAAAAAAAATATTTCCGGCTGTTAAATGTGAATCTCTAGTCTCGAAATATCCTGAAAGCTATGCCTCTTTCAAAGTTATCATTCCTGAGTCCGAGTATGAAAAAGCTCTGAATGCAGAAAACTGGCCAATTCATGCAAGCGTACACCATTTTTTCCTTCGGAAAAAGGTAATACCCAACAATCCTTAGCAAATTCATCTATGCTTCATGTACCAGCTAGCAAAGTATTCAATCCTACATTTAAGATCATGCAGCTGAATGTACAAGGTATAAACAATAAGCTTGAACTTCTAGATGTCTTCCTACCTACTTACAATCCTCATGTCCTTTGTATATCAGAGCATTGGTGCAATGAGTTTAATATATCTTTTGCAACATTAAATGGCTATAAAAAGGCTGCTGCTTTTTGCCGAACAGAAAAAATACATGGTGGTACCTCGATTTATATCAAAAGTAATATAGATTTCAGTATTGTAGGTGTATTAGACCTAACAGTGGAAATGCACTGTGAATGCTGTGCTATCAGATTCGTTTTCAGTAATAAAAATGTAATTGTGGTCAGTATTTATAGACCACCATCTGGTAATTTGGAACTACTACTGCAGAGACTAACCTATGTCTTACAACGATGCATTCAAAATATTGATTTCGTTTTTATCTGTGGTGATCTGAATATTGATTACATTAAGAATCAATCAACTGAAAAACAGTATCTTCAGGATCTCATTGAATGCTATGACCTCAAGGTAACTACGGATAAACCAACCAGGGTCTTTACTAATGTGAAAAGTCAAACTACAACTTCACAAATTGATTACATTCTGGCAAATAGTAGCCTTCATGTTCTGGTGGATGATACTGTTGAAACTCATTTCAGCGACCATAAGGCAATCTTTCTGGAATGCTTTCTTGGTGGCTGTCCAGATGAACACCTTGAACCCAAAAAAAAACAATATGTCTACCGCGACATTTCCCTAGGAAATCTTGATAGACTATTGAACTCAATGTCTGAAGTGAACTTTAGTGATGTGTATAAATGTACGAATGTGGATGATGGGTTCCACTGTTTTATGAAAGTGATTCAAGACCTAATTGACCAGTGTTGTCCGAAAAAAGCAATAAAAGTGCATGAAAAATCGAAGGCGCTCTGGATAACTTCGGAAGTTAAGCAGGCTAGCCGAAATATGAAAGACCTTTACTGGTTGTATAGCAATATAAGAACTGAAAACTCCATAGATCTATATGAACTTGCCAAAACTCGTTATAATGCTACTCTTAAACAAGCTAAATTAAAATTTCATGAAAATCTTATCGACAACTCTAGTAATATAAACAAAACCGTGTGGAACATTGTGAGCCGTGAGAGTGGCAGATCATCAAGTAAGAATAAAGCAATTAAGCTACAAATAAATGATTCCTCATGTTCGGAACCCAAAAAATTAGCTTCAGCCTTTTGCAAATATTTCTCTAATATAAGCAGACGTAGCTTGATGAATCATTACGGTAACTCACTATCGCATTCTTGTACTGTCTCGCAAATGGCGGATAATACTTTTTTCTTTCTACCAGTATTAGACGTTGATGTGATTGATGCCATAAGACTTCTTAAAAATACTAAAAGTACTGGCATGGACTCTATTTCTACAAAATTAGTGAAATATATTTCTGAAGCCATTTCAAAACCGTTGTCTTGCTTGATGAATTTATCGATCTCTTCTGGCATATTTCCTAACATGTTTAAGACAGCTACTGTTATACCTGTACATAAGAAAAATGATCCTCTTGAAATAGCGAATTATCGCCCGATTTCAATCTTAAGTGTTTTTTCTAAAATAATGGAAAGAATTGTTTTCGACCGAATGATGGAATATTTAAACAAGTTTAATAGAATTGCCAATTGTCAACACGGTTTCAGGGCTGGAAGATCCACTGAATCAGCGGTTGTTGAATATGTTGAGTTTATTCACGAATCTTTAGACTGTGGCTTATATGTTGCAGGGCTATTTTTTGACTTGACGCGAGCATTTGATTGTTTGATCTTTGATTTCATCCTTAATAAATTGTACAATCTTGGCTTCCGAGGCATATTTCTGAATTGGCTTGAAAGTTACATATCTAATAGGAGTATGTCAGTTAAAGTTCAGGAGTGTTGGTCTACAGAGGAGGTTACTGACCTGGGAGTTCCTCAGGGCTCCGTGTTGGGTCCCTTACTATTTATGTTATTCATTAATGACTTACCTGGTCAGGTGGGGGCTGACAGTATGACTTTATTTGCGGATGACACGTCGATCGCGGTCACCGCACGGGACCCTGAGGAGCTCCTCGGTAAATGTGCACTTCTGATGAATGAATTTAGTGCCTGGTGCCAATCAAATGCTCTGATGTTGAACATCAGTAAACTGAGTGTCTGTATTTCAGTCATAGCACTTTGGATCGAAAATTAATAATCCCATTTAAAAATGATGAAGTTGAATCAAATGCTTATGTTAAATTCTTAGGAGTTTTCCTTGATCATGATATGAAGTGGTCTGTGCATATAGCTGCGTTAAATAAAAAATTGAATTCAGCGTTCTATGCAATAAACAGAATCAAGGATTGTTTGCACCTTAATTATGTGATGGAAGTTTATTATGCTTTAGTTTATAGCCATATTACCTATAATATTCTGCTTTGGGGTAATTCAGCTGATAGTCGTAGAATTTTCATTTCACAGAAGCGTATACTACGGATGATTTTCAAACTTAAGCCGCGCGACTCTTGTAGGCTTTTGTTTATTGAGAAGGAAATTTTGACTACTCCTTGTATTTATATTTATAAATGTCTCATGCATGTTAAACTCCATGAAAAAAGATTCACAAAGTTAAATAGTTTCCACTGTTATAATACTAGGCATACAGAATTATTGTTCATTCCTAAGCATGGTACGGCCAGGTTTGAAGAATCACCAGCCTATCAGTGTATCAAATTGTACAATCACTTACCGCTGGGGCTGAAGAGTCTTGGCCTTGTCAGGTTTAGGAGAGTTTTAAAGTCGGTACTTCTCAACAAAGGATATTATAGTGTTGGTGAGTACCTGGCTGATAAATTTACTTAGGAATATTATTAGTTTAACCTGACGTGTCCAATACATTTCAAAATGTCTAAATGGATGTAATAAAATTATTATTATTATTATTATTATTATTAATCATTTGAGTTAGCAAACGTTTGTATGCGAAAAAGAAATGGACTGTTTTTAAGGTTTTCCCGGCAATAATTTCAATTTTTCCGCCGTGAAAACCATCCTTGGACATCAACGAACATTTTAAATAAAGAATTTTCTAAATTGGTCCAGGCGTTTACTCTACATTTCAGTTAGAAAACGATTGTATGGGAAAGAAATGGTCTGTTTTTACCGTTTTCCCGGCAATTGTTAAAATTTTTCCGCCGTAAAAACCATACTTGGACTTCAACGAACATTTTAAAAAAAGAATTGGCTAAATTGGTCCAGGCGTTGACTCTACATTTCAGTTAGAAAACTGAACGTTTGTATGGGCAAAAGAAATGGGCTGTTTTCAGGGTTTTCCCGGCAATTATTCGAATTTTTCAGGGGTAAAAACTATCCTCGGACTTTAACGAACATTTTACAAAAAGAATTGGCTGAATTGGTCCAGGCGTTGTTGAGTTATGCGCTTATGAACACATTTTGCGATTCATTTTTATATTATACTAGCTGACTAGCGAACTTTGTACGCCCATTTATTTTTCTCTCAATATTTTTCAGAAAGCCATGTTCTATTATTTGTGTATTCTAATATTTCTATCTTGTTTTTAATATTTATCTTAAAGTCCTTACGAAGGGACTGCAATAATTCCTGTTATCTCAAATCCGTTGAATTATCAAAAAATTCCTATATTAACACGTTTGGTGTATTGAAAGTGATTAACCTGTCCTTTCTATAGTTAAACGGCATGTTCCTAATTTCGTAGCAAGTTCTTGTCCTTTATATCTCATTACTTACATGACATATTTGCTAGATATAAGTCAAAAAATGTTCATAATTTAGTCCATTCCCAGAAACCAATGAATATATCTGGTGGCTGTACCAATAGCGTTTATTTGAATTGACTCTTCGCCCAATATTTTGTCGCATCATTGGTAGTATTTTCTTACCAATAACAATTATGTTTGCCTTGCAATATTGACACACAACGTTCATTGGTCATATAACAACGATTTGCTGTGAACTGTGATCTATTTCAACGTTATAATTCAATGAAGGTCGATAGGAGTTAAACGCAACCTTTTCATATTGTTTATTTCGATTCCATTGAATCCGTTCAACTTCATACCGAGCTTCGCGTTGCTCGTCAGTTTGACTTGCTCTTTTATATCTTTGACTTGCTGTATTGCACGTTCTGCGACTTAAGTTTGTACATCTAATAGCTATTTTAAAACGAAATTTCGATTGCAAATTAAAGAAAACTACGTATTTTTCTTTATATTCAAGTATACCACGTGCTAGATTAGTAACGTGTATATTAGTCCACTAAAACTTAACAAAATTTTATATTAAATTGAAGTTTTAATATTAGTCGTGATAGCTCTGAACTAACTTTCATGATTGATAAGATATTCAGTTTTTTTATATCCACTTTTTGAGAATTAATAATTATTTCTTACTTATATTATTAAGTATTATAAAATGATTCTACTTGCAAATTTTTAAATTTTTTTCCTGACAATAACAAACCCAACAAAAAAATAGCGAAATCGGTCAAAACGTTTACTTTACATTTTAGTTAGAAAACGCATGGGAAGAATAAATTCTGGTTTGAAAGTTTTTAGGGAAAGTTTTCCCGGCAATCATTCGAATTTTTCCCGTCGTAAAAACCATCCTTGGTCTTCAACGAACATTTTAAAAAAAGAATTGGCAGAATTGGTCCAGGCGTTGTTTCTGCTATTCGTTTTTATATTATAGATATATAATATATCTAAAATATATATATATATATATATATATATATATATATATATATATATATATATATAATAGATATATATATAAGATATAATAGATAAAATATAATTAAAATAGATTATATAAAGTTAATTATCGTGTTTTTCTGTTTCAATTGTTTCACAACCTTGAAATTTTGGAGTTATCTCAGTTATCTTTTAACCCCCATTTCCAATATACATATTTCGTAATATGTCAAAAAATTCAAGTGCTTCGATATTTTTTAAATCGGACACGATAATCTTTGTGTACTACAAACATATCAGTACAAATATTCCCTTTGCTCCTAGCTTCGATTAAGAATAGATTTTTCGTCATTATCAATGGATTATTCAATGATAAAAGCATTTATCTGATTTTACATATTGGTTTTCACGGTATTTGTGAGGTTGTAGAACCGCAAACTCGATTATGAATACAAATTATTAGCATCATAGTTTTCAACAAAAGTGTAATTCAAGTGTCTGAATTTTATCTTATATTCAATGATTTTATAACATAATAATGTATTTATTTAGCTGAATTGCTACATCATATTACAAAGTATAGTAATAACAACTTAACATCAAAACATTAAAAAAATTAAAATAATGAAAAGTAAAATACTGTGAATATAAACTTAAATTCAAACACTTGAATTTATGATTTACACTTTATTGACTACATAGAATGACGCGTTTCGTCGTTACAAACGACTTCTTCAGATGCTTACAGAATAATGAATTAAATGATGCTTACAGAATAATGCATAATAATACATTATTCTGTAAGCATCGTCGTTTGTAACGACGAAACGCGTCATGCTATGTAGTCAATAAAGTGTAAATCATAAATTCAAGTGTTTGAATTTAAGTTTATATTCAATTATAATGGATTTACATCAAGTAAACGCCAACACTATCAAATATTTAAAATACTGTGAATTAAGTAAAGTACCAATATAAATAACATAATATAGTAGAACAACAAAAACGTTATACTTAGCACCTAACTAATATTACATTATAAACATCAATTAGAGTACTAGCAGAAACAAAGCCCAATTGAATTAGAGTGACTTTAAACTGTATTGCATTTGGTCAAGATGAACGTTTTCAAAAGTCTTTTAAATAGTTTCAAACTTTCACAGTTTTTTATATATGCAGGAAGTCCATTAAATTCGATTAAACCTTTATAAAAATAGATTTTTAGTTTTGTGTAGTGTTACATTTTTCAAGGATAAAGTCTGTTTTGAATCTCGTATTATAATTATGTACATCTTTAAATAATCGAACTCTATCACTAATGTAGGTTGGTAACATATTTCTTTTCAGTTTAGAAATGAACACTTGTACATTAAACAAAACTCTTTGGCTAACAGATAACATATTTAGCACATTAAGCATGGATTTGACAGGTGTATATCTAAATTCAATGGACGATGAATCTACTCTGTGATAGTTCTATTAAATGAGGTAATAATAAAAACATTTAAAAATCTAATATAAAAATCTCTGTATAGCTCTCATTGATTTTGTATTTTTTCTAAATATCTATTACATTTTAATATAAATCTCATAGATTTTGTATTTTTTCTAAACGACTTATTTGATATTGAGGACAATTAAACAATAAGGAACAACAGAATTGTAAATGAGGAAGTGCAATGGCCTTATAGAGTAACAACTAATAGACAAAGATTTGCCGATTCCTGATAATAATCCTAGTTTTTTCGAAAATTCTCGTTAAATAATCTGCGTGAGCTGAAAGTTTAAATTCGAATCAAAATTGTACTCAAGTATTTGATATGTTCATCGTGAACAATGGCTTATCCGTTTACAGCAATATATATATATATATATATATATATATATATATATATATATATATATATATATATATATATATATATATATATATATATATATATATATATATATATATTTGATAAAACCCGCCTGTTGTTCAAGGTCAAAAAGTTAAGATGCACACATATCAGTTATTATTATTTAAATGTCGAACTTTATTGTATGAAATATATGCTCATTAAGATTACAAGAAAAATATTCAAGAACAAACCTTGATTATTAAACAAACATAATGAATAGTCCCCAAAATTTCTCATTTTTTTTTTCAATTCAGTGGACCTACAGCTTAACACCGGTTTCGAAGTGCTATTGGGTTTGTAATCAATATACATTACCCAATAATTAATTATTTATCATTAACTTGCCTAAATCAGAAACAAACACAATTACCCATGCCTTCACAAGGACTCGAAACCGAATCCTACCGCAAGTGTTCCTGGAGTAATATATAGTGAAAAAATTTAAATTTTTTTAATTGTGTGGGTGACTCAAAACGCACACTTTCAAACTTTATGTGAAATTGAAACTTAAAAATAGGAAAATGTCGTAGTTAATGATATTTGGTGAGTACAACCTACGGAAGTTTATAAAACTGACAGAAACGTTGTAGTTAAAATATCTGAATATGAAAAAATTAATGATAGAGTGTAATACAGTATAATAATGTATACAAAAACCTCATGGTATGAACTTAATGTATCGAAAGCCCTAACAATAGGAAAGCATGCAATATTTTGTGTAATGATAAACTAGATATCAATATTTCATCTTTGTTCAGCTCATTTTAGAGAAGTCTCTACCATAATTTGTTGTGCTATTCAGGAGACGAATAATATCACCTACTCACTAAATAATATATCAACTATTTCAAGTTTTTCGATACACACTGAAACTGCTAAAAAAGATATATTACTAACATTAACAGCAAATAGATAGAGCCCAATACATAATTACTGAGTAAGCATTCATTGAATGTTAATACCTATAAACAGTAATATCGAGAATATAGTTTTGCGTTATAACCAACAATAGAACTAACCATAGCAAACTGTTGCTTGCCTATCCTTGTTAATATTTCAAATAGCTTTTTGTATTTACTTATATAAAATATAAAATAAATATATCAATTGTGTGAAACTTTGTCGACGTGGTAGTCTTAAATTTTCTTGTTTATAAAAATTCAGAATTTGTATCTATCTTTCAGGTTCTAAGTGAGGGATGGGCTGCTCCTTTAAGAGGTTTCATGCGGGAGGATCAGTTCTTGCAAACACTGCACTATAATTGTCTCTTGAACGATGGAAAACCAGTGAATCAAAGTATACCAATAGTACTTCCAGTATCCACTTCTGACAAAGATCGGCTAAAAGAATGTTCTTCCATTAGTCTTGCCTACAATAATTCAATCTACGCCATCCTTAGAAAACCGGAATTTTACCCCCATAGAAAAGAAGAGAGGGTGGCCAGACAATTTGGAACTACCAATCAAGATCATCCACATATCAAAATGATTTATGAATCGGGCGATTGGTTAGTTGGTGGTGAAATCGAAGTTCTTCAGAGAATACGCTGGGGAGACGGATTGGACAAGTACAGGTTGACACCGAATGAATTGAGGAGTAAATTTAAGTATATGGGAGCGGATGCTGTGTTCGCTTTTCAACTTAGAAATCCTATCCACAATGGCCACGCGTTGTTGATGACCGATACTCAGAAGCAACTGCGGGAACGCGGATTTAGACGTCCTGTGTTATTGTTACACCCATTGGGCGGTTGGACCAAGGACGACGATGTTCCGTTGCCGGTGAGAATCAAACAACATCAGGCAGTGTTAGACGATGGCGTACTGGATAGATCCTCCACGGTTTTGGCGATCTTTCCTAGTCCGATGTCTTACGCTGGCCCAACTGAAGTGCAGTGGCACGCCAAAGCCAGAATGAACGCCGGCGCTAATTTCTATATTGTTGGTAGGGATCCTGCTGGGGTACCTCATCCGGCAGGCAAAGAAGCATCGGCCGATGGTAACCTCTACGACGCGACCCATGGCGCAAGAGTGCTCAAAATGGCTCCGGGACTGGATAGCCTCGAGATCATACCGTTCCGTGTGGCAGCCTACGATACAACCAACAAGAGAATGGCCTTCTTCGATCCTACTCGGAAAGACGAATTCGATTTCATTTCGGGTACTAGAATGAGAACTTTGGCGAGACAAGGCGCAGATCCCCCGGTCGGTTTCATGGCTCCAAAAGCCTGGAATATTTTATCTGATTACTACCAGGATTTGGCGAAGAACGCTCATTAGAGTTAGTTGCTTTTTGTTCGAACATGGTGTTTGCAGCATGGTCACCAGTCTTTATTTGGTGCTCATGAACGCGAAAGCATTTATTTCCAGTGTTGTTCAATGTAATTCTTCGACGTACTTATATCTATCCAGATATCTCTAGTCCTGAATTATCGATATGTACTCCAGATGATAACTCACAATATAGGTCTCCAAAGGTGTAGATTTTAGATTTTCTATGTCTTTCTGCTTATTCGTTGTCCTCTCATGATCCTCCTCTTTTTTTGGTGGTAGGTAGAAGTATACGCTCACTTCTACTAATTTCACCAATGCAAGTTAAATTCTAGTTTCAAATTCAAGTTTCATTGCAAATCTGTAGTCTTCTCAGAGACGAATATACCATAGGTATGATTTCGTTCATTCATTGTGGAGAATGTTCTTACTATTTCATCGTATAATCCATATTTCGTCCCTATATTCTCATAGTGTGGATGAAAAGTTTCATAATTTATTTTATTCTTTCGATTGGAAACATTGTGGAACTATTTATAAACGCAATCAGATAGAACAGGATGCTTCCATATTAATTCTGCTGTATTTCCACAGAAATGCAATGATTTAAGGAGATATTTATGTGAAGGTTTAACAATTCAGAAAAATACCAGATTTTTTTTGATCACAATTGCAAAATAAATGTGGTGAGACACATTCTAGAAAGGATTTGTCAGGTCGATTCATTTATAGTGCTTTCTATTTTGTAATATGTTACAATCACAGATGGTAAAAAATTAAGATCCTATATGGTTTACTCATATTTTTTTTGTGAGATAATTCAGTGTACGAAATATTCAGTATTCCACAAATCGCTGAAATTTTATCTTTTATTTTTTTGACAATCATTTTTTGGTTGTTTTGTTAGTAAATTTACAAATTTTACAGAAATATTTGTTTTGTTTCACATGGATTTTATTTGCTGATTTTTAAAAAAGTAAAATAAATAAAAATATATTACTAGGTGGATTTTGTATATGATGCAATATTATATAAACATATTTTTTCAGAATTTTAGAATTATTTATCTATGGTGCTATTGAATTGTTTAATTTTATATAGTTAATATCATTCCGTTTTTATATAAGAAGCTTATTTTATTAGAAATTAAATAATAGGCATTGTTGTTACATAGTATTTGTTAAAGTATGTATATTATTAAATAATGTACCAAATAACATTTTTTTTTCTTATAAAACTTGATATTGAAACCCAAAACAAAAACAAGAAGATTGTCACAGGAATGTCAATTTCATATATATATATATATATATATATATATATATATATATATATATATATATATATATATATATTTTTCAGCAATAACAGGCTTTTTTTGTTATTGATAAAAAACCTTGATTGAATTTCATAAATTACTATGGGTATCAAAACCAACTGTAATTATGGTAATCAACTCGTCTCTTCTATGTACCTAGAGAAACTTATAACTAATGGTTTTTTCAGAATTTGTATGGAGAAATAGTTTAACAGCTTTGCTTTCTTTGTTGTACACAATTGTAACGTCTTTCGTAATTATGTATTTTTAACTGTAGATTGGAGAAATTTCTGAAATCTACCAATGTTCAATAGAGTACCTAAGTTTGACGTCCCTAGAAATAGAGAAGCCCTTATAATAACTTAATGATAGTGACTTATAATAACAAATTAGTTTATTTGTGTAAAATCCTATAAGAATATTTTCATTTAGTGTTTTAGTGTGTTGATAGAATGAGACTTTCAATGTGCGTATTTTATTTAAAGAGCTTGACTTTTGAGCAAATCATCCGTTTTTACTCAAGTGAGTTAATTTAATTACTTTATTAATATTTTATTTTAATATTAATTTAATCGCTTTAATATTTTCGAAGTAAATTCTGAAATGAAAACTGATTTGTTTTATATTTGGAAACAATCGTACTAAATTACATTGAAATTGATTCCACATTTCTTCAATTTTACTACGAATATTTCATGTTTGTATCTATTTTTATTATTGATGGAAATTTAAAAACATAATTTGAATAAAACTAAATAGTTTTATTCAAATTATGTAGTGTACATGTAATGTAGTGTTATGTAATATTTCTACATATATTATAGTACAGTCATTTTGTATTTTTACTTGAAAAGTTTTCCGGAAGTTTTGAAAATTAGCAATCTCATAGATTTTGACGTGCTATTTCTAAATTCCAACTTTGAACCTCGTATCTTTGCCGCTCGCGCCGCCTTATTTGAAAAGTGGCGCATAAAACCAGTTTTTTGATAATAACTCCTTTCCGGCGCATTTCCAGAAAAACATGTTTATACAAAATCAAACTAGAGAAAATAACCTACAATTTGTGTCATAATCTTTTTTTTTCTAAAATCAATTTTAATAGTAAGGTGTAGTTCATGTTTCATACACGTTTCGGCAGAAATACTCATTTCCACACCACCATGTAGAGAAAGCGACGCGTTTTTTTATAGTGGTATATCAGTAGGCTTAATCCACATCTGATTCATTATTTCAAAATTTAGGCCAATCTACTGTCGCTTCACTCTTGTTGACAGATCAGGTGTTGTGTTATCGTCTTCAGTACTGATTGAAACATCAAAGATGGAAATTTTTCTGTATCATCAGTTTCATCGCAATCCTCTTCATTCTCAATTTCGTCCTTTATTTGCTCGGAGAATGGTGTCTGTTTCTTCTTCTTAAATGCTATTGTGATGGAAATTGCAAATTATTACAAGAACCATCACAGTTCGTGCACACAACGGAGCACTTTAGCCCTGTCTTTCTGCATCCGCAAGCTTTTTATTAGTCCGCTTTTTTATTGTCTTTTTTGCATCCCCATTGCTCTACATTTTGTTCGTTCCCGCACCACTGTTTAACCTGGTGATAGGTTCGAAAACAGTGATGTCGTGCTGCTGCTTCTGTTGATGGTAGGGACACAATGTTGAATTTTCTTTTATATGCTGATCCTGTAAAGCATGAATATCTATAATTATTCAAATATGTACTTTTATTACTTTTCACCTTACTATAGCTGTATAATTCCATGAGGAAAATGAGGATGCCTCATACTGAATATTTCTATTGAGCTCCGCTGGGTCCAGATGTTTCTTAGAGGGGGAGAAGGGGACTGACACAAAACGGAGCGCATTTCTTTATACCTGCGGGGACAGACCATAGTCAGACGGGTTTTCAATCTATGGTACAATATTTAACGTTAGAATAATTTTTAGATTTTACAATTCACAAATATTAGCAGTTTATTTTGAATATTGCGCGTTGAGAGATGTATAATGGTTTGTGACGCTCGTACAACTAAACTGACTTTAGGAAAAAAGGTTATGACATAAATTGTAGGAAATGTTCTCTAGTTTGATTTTGAATAGATATGTTTTTTTCTGTAAAATGCATCAGAAATGAGTTATCATAAAACTGCTTTTAGGCGCCATTTTTCCAATATGGCGACGCGAGCGGCAAACATACGAGGTGGCAAAGTGCAAATTCAAAAAGAGCATGTCAAAATCTATGAAATTGCCAATTTTCAAAACTCCTGGTAAAACTTCTAGGTAACCTCTATTTTTTTCAACCAAATTACTGTACTACTATTGAAATAGTAGATGCAGATAATAAACTGCAGTCTACATCTGATGAAGCCACTGTGTTGGCGAAACAGTATAAAACTACTTAGTTTTATGCAAATTATATATGTATTGACCTTCAGATATTCATTTATAATTTGAAAATCATTCAGTTATTATTTAATGTCGTCAATTGGGGAAAATACATTTTCTTAAGTCATTTGTCATCGATTGTAATCAAGACTGCGATTTTAGTAAATTTTTACAGTGCAGTTTTATTTCTCATCGAATAAACATTAGGCTCAGTCCTTTTCGAGAAAAAAATTTGTGCTGTGAACTGAAGTGCTTTCAATCATGGCAAATAAATATTATGTAATATTGTAATATATGTTGATAATATTTGAAACATTGAATAGTGTTAAATATTGGATAATTCAAACACTTAAATTTAATTATTGTTAAATCATATTCTGTTAGCGTTTGAACAAGTCGCTAATCCCACGAAATCCTCAATGTTATGACTATAAAAGTGTTGATCAAATTCAAGTGTATAGTTAATATTTAAGATTCCCTCTATTTATTTCGAAAGTACAACCAAATAATTTTTTTGGTCACAAACTAAATGAAGTCTCACATCTCTTCTAAATCTTAATTCACGATACATGAATTTCTCAGCTTTATATTTTCACTATGGTTTGGTAGATTATCGTGAAACAAAAAATTGGTACCAAATTACCCGTTTATTATCGTATATCAAAAACGCATTATATGGTCAATTTTCATCTAGTGTCGAAAAAAAATTTTATATTCAAAATATATATGTAGATATATATTTTGAATATAAAATTCAAAAAAAGAAAAAAACATTTTGTGAAGATGTTGGAACGATTAGATGCTATTGGTATTCGTGGAACAGCTTTAAGTATACTCCGTAAATATCTGGAAAACCGAATACAGGTAATTAAAATTGGAGAGGAAAAAAGCGATCCCGTTAGTGTTACGATGGGAGTACCTCAGGGTACGGTGTTGGGGCCGGTTTTATTCCTGATTTATATAAATCAACTTGGAAGCCTGAACTTGGACGGAAAGATAATATCCTACGCTGATGACACCGTGGCTGTTTTTGAAGGAAAATCTGAATTTGGGTATGCAGGAAATATACGGTTTCTTGAGTGACAGCTTTTTAAGCTTAAACATGCTGAAATCGAAATTTGTAACTTTCTCAGCTACAATTGCTGATCAACCTGGCTTTGATATCCTAAAGGTTCATGATGCTAGCTGCATAAACTTCGCTAGTTGTTCTTGTGGTTATATCCAAAAACTAGTGTTGTACGATATCTTGGGGTGGAATTAGACCAACACTTGAAGTGGGATAAGCATGTAAACAGTCTTGCAAAGCGACTCAGAGTGATAGTTTGCAAATTTTATAGATTGAGGGACATTTTGACTAAAAAATATTTACTTAGGGTTTACAACGCTCTTGTCGAGTCAACTTTGAGATATTATATTATTGTCTGGGGTGGATGCTATAAAAATGCCTTGGATCCTCTAGTAAAGGCACAAAATAGTATTCTTAGGGTAGCTCTGAGAAAAAACCGTCTAGACTCTACATGTTATTTATACGAAGAGGCAAATGTTTTAGCTGTTAGGAAATTGTACATATATCAATCTATACTATGGATGAGGAAACGGCACAACAACAAATGCTCTGGCTATGAAACTAGGCAAGCAGACTACTTCGAAATTCCTTCATACACGAAGAATTTTACACAAACAAGTATATTTTACTATGGTCCAAAACTGTATAGTTTATTACCTAAGGAATTTATACAATCTACATCTCTGAAACAGTTCAAAATTAACGTGAGAAACTACATCAGCACATGTGACGAGTTTTTGAAATTTTTTTAACAAACTGGTGTATAGCTGAGCTGTCGTGTTTATTTGTGTGGTTCCTTGGTCTCTGTTCCCTTCTGCATCAGAGTTTTGCTTCAGCTCAATGCTGATGATTGTTCTGTGAACCTGGATGGGTGTTTTGTTGAATGTTGCTTTCAGTCGTCAGTTGATGCCAACACCATATTACATAAATTTCTTGAATCTGGGAGGTTTGTTCACACACAAACTTCAAGTTTAGGTGACAAACAATGTAATAGTAAATAGTTTTAAAATTTTTGAGAAAATCATATTCCCAGTTCTAGGTTAGGTTACGATATAAATTTTGAATATATACTCTTGTTACTTGTGACAAGGGTGTTTTGTGTTAGGTTTTCTTATGTAATTTGATTAACTGTCATATTTTTGAATAAATTTGAATATATATATTCGAAATATATATGTATATATAATATATTTAATCAGAATCAGATGCAGAGAAGGTTCTTGAAATTCTTAGTTTGGAGGGCAGATAAAGTTTATCCACAGAGAGGAGTCGATCATAACGAATTATTGAGTCGATTTAGTTTAATTCATTGCTGAGCAGGAGCGAAACTTTATCACTCAAATTTTTGTACAAATTACTATAGTACCCACAATAGTATTGATTGTCCTCCTTTCTTGTCCGCTTTAAATTTCGTGTTCCTAGGCAAAATTCTCGTAATACAGAATTATTCCACCTAGAGACTCCGAGCACCAACTCCCTGGACAATCCCCTATTTGGTTTATGGAGTCTACATTCAATAGAGTTGCCAATAATTGTGACATTCACTTTGACTCCATAGAAGTTATTATAAGGAGTTAAGTGAACAAAGAAAATTGACTAAAATGAATTGATTTAGATTGAGTTCTTTGTAATATTTCATTGAATGCTATAATGTAGTTAATAGTTACTATTTTTTTTAGATTGGATTGAGCTCTTTGTTACATCTTTTTCATTTAATTATTTTGTTAGCATTCAACATTATGTCATTATTTTCTGTAATTGGATATTATACTTGTTGAGAATAACGAACTCATTATTATTATTATCAGAATGTTAAAAAACTGTTTCTTTCAATGAAGAAGTTTTTGAAAAATAATAAACCGATTTCGCAGTTCGTGACGTAAATTAATTCGTTGGATCTATTTCCTCTCTCTATCGGACTACGAGAAAAACGTTTGGGAACCTATAGACTATATAAATAGAGCTCTTCCACTTAAAATTTTGTCGACTCAAAAGTTTCTGTAGAATCAATGTTTTAAATTCTTTATACCAACTATGTTATAGTGTATTAGAACGCAAAGAAAATTGCAACAACAAATACCCAATACTATCTTCGGGATTGTCGCTTAATGTTCTTTACGAATAGTCAGTCGCGATATCAAGTTAATTTATTTCAATTCACAGTATTTCTATTATCGCGCATCCTGTATATCATCGACCATTGCCCCCTCGTAGTGCGATGTACGGAAACGCATTTTTCCTGGATATACGCCAAATGCATTACCGTTTGCTCTGCATCCCGTAAGATGTCTCTGCGCGCAGTCATCTTTACGTCCAAGATGAAAAACAACTGGGATAAAATCAATATATACCGTCCTTTACCCGCACATTTCGCACTCATAAGTTCATCTCTCGTAAATCTGGCTGAAGCGGAGCATCCTAGTTGGGCTGTTCCAGAGTATTTTTAATCTCATCTCGGACTAATGACAGTAATTTTAAAATTAGAGAGTTATCAACTAATAAAACGTCTTGTGTCCGCGACGCGGAACTAAGTGAATAACATTGTGCGTGTATATGCATTATTTTTGTAGATATTAGCCATTTAAGAGCCCCAGTGATATTTACCATTTTGAGGAACATATGCGGCGAATCTTGTGGAAATTTTAAACGACAAACCAAGGTTTAAAAACGCTCAGTGATTCTAAATCAAACCCCTAATATCGTTAGTGCCTCTAAAACAAAATGATACCTATATTTTAAAGTTCAATCACTGTCAATCGATTTCCTAAAATAATTTGAATTTTGAATAGTGCAAAATGAAAAGTGAAATCGGAAATATTACTGAAAATTCATAAAAAAAAATATAGCGAAAAAATTTTGCGATGTAGAGGAATATTAAATTAGAGATTTAAAAATGGGTTCTTAAACTTTTAAAATGGCGAAAATATCTAATTTGTTACTTCTTGTTTTGCATTTGTTGTCTTCAGAATATGTGCGGTGTGGTTGCGAGTTTAGCAAAGAAAATACGAAATACTCCTGTAAGTTTAGGACATTCGAAGAGGATGAGAGTGCGGATGGCGGCGATGAAATCAACGGACGTGTGAGGTTCAAGAGGAAGGCATCCGACCGAAGCATATCTAATCTGAAAAAGAGACTGAATGACGAACGCATAAGGGAAGAACTGATGGCGGCAAATTCCACGCCGAAACTGGTGATGAACGATTTTTTGCCACCGGAGAAAATTCTGGATGACCAGACCTACGGAGGCGTCTTCACCCGTGAACAGAAGAACAACAAGAAAGATGACAAGATAAGGCAGGTGCACAAGCAACAGCATAATACACAGGTGGATTATCCAGCCGTATCCGACACCGATTGCAATTTCGAGGAGGATTGCCTGTGGACTTGGAGAAAAGACATCGCCAACGGTTTCTTTATAACTTCGTCGAAGATTTACAACACCGGCGAAAATGGTCCCCAAAATGACGCAAATGGAAAGGATGGAGGTGAGAATCTTGTTTTCCAGGATATATTTGATAGATCATCACAATGATAAAAAAGTTTTTATATAATTTAAAGGTAATGGAATTAAAATTCAATTTTCAATATGTAAGCTACCTGGATTTAATTTCTCATTGTGCTTAATATATACCTATATATATATATATATATATATATATATTATATATATATATATATATATATATATATATATATATATATATAGATACAGTTTTTTTAGTTTATTTGTTTAAGATAGTTTATTTTGAATTTTTTAGCAATAACAGGCTTCTTGCAATATGAAAATATTAGTTTTCACAAAGTTGTGATATACAACGAAACGTCAAAGAAAATGAAGTTTTTCATATTAAAAGAAGCCTGTTATTGCTAAAAACATTCAAAATATATATGATATACAGTAAAAATTGGATTCTTGGATTTTTTGGTTCAATTGAAACAAAATGATGTGAAATTTTTTCCAATTACGTTTCGCTATTTATTTTAAATTGATACCTGTCATATGATCGCTAAAAAAAAACTGAAATTGATTTGGGTTTAAATAATAACCGAAACGTAATTTGAAAAAAATTTAACATAATTTTGTTTTAATTGAACCAAAAAACCCAAGAATCGAACTTTTACTATTACTATTACTTTTAATGAAATGATTCACGAATCAGATAGATATTTAAATAAATATATATATATATATATATATATATATATATATATATATATATATATATATATATATATATATATATATATATATATATATATATATATATATATATATATATATATATATATTACTGTTTTTCGCCAAGCACAGTTTATAACTTATATGTTTTTATAAATTGATATATTACAAAATTGTGTACATGTACTGGAATAAATATGAACATAAAACGAACCTCATTAAATGAATTTTATAATTCATCAAAAAATATTCAACTAGAAATTTGTGGACAGCACTGAATGATACATTGTAAAGTGTCTCATTTAAGCCATATATACATATGTAATATATATATATATATATATATATATATATAATATATATATATATATATATATATATATATATATATATATATATATATATATATATATATATATATAGAAAATGAAATTTTTTTGTGCTTATGGCACTGAATGAAATATTCAAGAAAATGAACACTAGAACAATCATTTGAAAAATTGAAATTAATCAAGAGAATGTTATAGTAGAGCTAGATATGTGAACGTGTACGATGTGATGTCTCCATTATCCTTCAAGGGATAAAAGTTAGAGAAATATTGAAATCGATTGAAAAAATTGAAAGAACGAAACATATATGTCTCGCACTTCCATCAGGTGTGGCATCGATTTCAATATTTCTCTAACATTTATCCCTTGAAGGATAATGGAGACATCAATTCGTACATGTTCACATATCTAGCTCTACTATAACATTCTCTTGATTAATTTCAATTTTTCAAATGATTGTTCTAGTGTTATTTTCTTATATATATATATATATATATATATATATATATATATATATATATATATATATATATATATATATATCTGGACGTTAGGTCTCATATTCTTATAATTATCTGGAGCTATTCGCAAAAAAAATCATGTTTTTTTTGTGTGAAATACTTGTATTCATAGGAAAATAATAAAAAATGAATTAAATTCTTTCTTTGCAAAGTAATTTCACCACAAAGTAGATGACTTTTATCAATATCACACATAGTAAATAGACGTATGTATCAACCTTTATCGACGAATTTTTGTTACTTCGGTTCGGTATGTGGAAGATTACATTTTTCGTTGTCCTCGCATTATTTTCTTCAAAATAAAAAAATCCAGCCACGCTCGAGAATGTATCGATGACTTTTAAGCTATTGCATATCTTTTATCGCAGGGTTTGAATGCGACGACCGAACCAAGAAATTCCGTAACGAATATAAAACCTAAACCTGTTTTTTTAGAAGTATAGAACTTTAAGTTGGCATTTCTGTTGAAGATGGCGACCGATTTAACAGCTGAGAAGTGATTTATTCTCTGTTTGGTTTGGCAATTCATCATGAATAGACTCACATTCATCAAGCAAGGCGTAGATTCGTCGAATGGGTCCAAAACGAGATAGCCTTTGTTCCCGATTTTCATAAGCGAATTTTGTTTAGCGATGAAGCGCACTTCTGATTGAATGACTACGTCAACAAACAAAACTCCCGCATTTGGAGTGAAGATAATCCTCTGTGTATGTCAAAACCCCGTTACATCTAAAAAAACTGACTGTTTGGTGCGCTTTATGGGCTGGTGGAATCATTGGTCCGTACTTCTTCAAAAACGATGATGGCCAGAACGTTACAGTCAATGGTGATCGCTATATAGCCATAATTACTAACTTTTTCATTCCTGAATTGAAAAACCATGATGTTTAGGAGCTGTGGTTTCAACAAGACGTCGCAACATGTCACACAGCTTGTGCCATAATCGATTTATTGAAAGACACGTTTGGTGACCGCCTAATTTCACGTTTTGGACCTTTGAATTGGCCTCCAAGATCTTGTGATTTAACACCGCTAGACTACTTTCTGTGGGGCTATGTAAAGTAATTGGTCTATGCGGATAAGCCACAAACGCTTGACCATTTGGAAGACAATATTCGCCGTGTTATTGCCGATATACGGCCACAAATGTTGTGAGAAGTCATCTAAAATTGGACGTCCAGATTGGACTACATCCGAGCCAGCCATGGCGGTCATATGCCAGATTATATTCGAAATGTAATGCCACAAGATTATCTTTCGAATAAAAAACAATTTTTGTCAATCGAATGATCGTTGTGTTATTGCAATTTAAAGTTCTATGCCGTTAAAAAAACCACCCTTTATATGATTGTACTTATATCTTATTGTTCGCTTTCGGACAATAGTCGTTGGTTATGGGAGAAATACTCAGAAATACAGTAGCTGTATTCAAATACTTCATTTGGGACACATTAGGGTGAAACATGGATGATTTTTTTGAGAGATGTTGTAAAACAAAAAATAGTAGTTATTGAATGTATATCGAAAAATGTATGATTATAAATTAAAAAGACAGACTCCGACTTATTCAAGATAGATTTACTATCAAGTGGGATGGGCAATCAGATGCGCAGCATAAATTCCTACAAATACACTTCATTGGTAACATGGAGAGTCACCTTGATCGATGTCCAGAGATCAACACAGTAATGAAGAAACAACTTCATAAAAATCACTAAAATTCTTCGTATATTCATTTATATAATTTATTAATAAATTAAACACATTTTTAGAAATTTCAAGATAGTATTTAATATATTGTCCACTACAATATTGTTTCGGTATACAATACCTTCATCACGTGAATGGAAACTAAGTACAGAAATGAATTCACTTTATTTATATATTCCTAATAAACTTAAGGTTCAGTAGGAAAAACATCCACTTGGTCGTTAAGTGCTGAACCGGTGTTTTTGTATCTATTAATGTCCATACCTTCCAGGAAGTTGAGTTTCAGGCCTTTGTTCTATGTGGAGGAACTCGTAATTGTTGTTGAAATTATGTTGGTTGTCGATAAAGCGGTTTGCGAATGTAGAATCTGAGTTTTTATTCTGGTATCTTCTTAGGTGTTCTCTTATTCTTGCATCAAATGTCCTACCTGCCTGTCCAAGGTAGCATTTGCCACATTCACAGGTTAACTTTAGTCACCCGAATTTGATCCCATACTCGATGTATCTTTGTTGTTTTTTTTTATGAATTTTCGTAGTATAGTGTTGGTTTTACAGGCGATGTGCTTTTCTATATTTTTAGAGAAGTTTTTTATTTTATCCCAGCATTTTTCAATGCACGTAATAGGTGTAAACTGATAACGGTCTTTTTTCAATTCTTGGTTAAATCAATTCCGATATGAGTGATTTCTGTTTTTTGTTGAAGATATTATAAACAAGTACTATGGAGTATTTCTGGAATAATCCAAACTTGACGTGCTTTATTTGGTCTTGGCTCTTCTGGCAGCTTCCATTGGCCTTGGTTTCGACGTCATATCCATAAACTCACGTTTTGCCATCACTTATGACCTTTTTGAGCAAATCTGGGTCGTCTTTGACGTCATTCAACAATTCCTGGGCGATACTAATGAGACGTTGCTTTTGTTCACTTTCGGAATGAAACGTGTGACGGCGAAGTTTGTCACACGTTTTCTTGGATGGAAAACATCCAAGAAAATTGCATAGCATGAGCAGAGTTATATGTCAACATCTTCTGCAACTTCCCGAATAGTGATTCCACGATTTTCGAAAATCATTTTCTTCACTGTTTCGATGTTTGTGCTTCGCTTGTTGACGTGGTTGTAATTGCAGGACTTATCGTCATCAACATGTTTTCGGTCTTCAACTTATAACTTGAACAACTTATAAACACTTTTTAAAAACAAAGTATACCCTTCGCATGCCACAGTCAACATTTTTAGTGCACTGGAGTATTTTATTCAATTTTAACGCAAAATTCAATACAGATTCATTGATGAAAAAATCACACAAAACAAAACAAAAAGGAGCTGACTTTTTCAGTTGTCAAAAACAAATTACTTAAAAATGTGAACATATAAGAAACGTATGTTTACCAACATAACCAAAAAAAATTCCATAATCGAATGTATATACAAAGAAAAATTAATTAGAACGATAACATTAGTACTTACTTAGTAATATTGTATACTCATGGTAATCGGTTAACCACCCGAAATATATGTAGATTTTTTAATATATTCAGTTATATATTAAACCTAAGTCAAGTGTGTTAATTTTTAATTTTATAATTAGTACTTACGGCCAATATAACATAACGTAACCGTGTAAGTAACAGTTGTTAATTTAATTCATTTCAATAGAATTATGTTTAGAAATGTAATTTAAGGTGAAATTTTATAGAAAAAATCTCTTATTGCTACCTACACAATATTTTATCACTTTAAATTAGTTAATCGTATCAATAATAATATAACATGAATATTACATCGAATTAATCCTATTTCGCAGATTCATTTGTTGCCCTCTTTTAACACTGTAAGAAAACGCTTTAAAAAAATTAAAAAAAAAACAGCGATAAATAAAAAATAAACAGCGGTTTTCGATACCATAGTTTTTCAATTGATTGAACAATTCGTGAATCACATTGAAATATAATATTTTAATAATATCTTGACTAATTTAAGAAGGTGATGATTATTTGAGAAATTTATACCAACATTCTCCCTTAGAACTTTGTGCTTGTCGAAAATCTTCGTTACGATATTTTAGCATGAGGTGGTACTTTTGAAAATTATATGAAATCATTGGAGATTATCTGAAAACGATTCTTCAAAATAATCTTTTTTCGACCTATGCATCAGATGAGCTATATAATGAAAATAGTATACTGGATCTAACCAATTATTCTTCTTATGTAGCATATACCTATCATATATTATATGTTAGGTATATGATATATATATTTATATATATATATATATATATATATATATATATATATATATATATATATATATATATACCTATCATATATTATATGATAGGTATATGCTATATACCTATCATATGCTAGGTATATAGCATATACCTAGCATATACTTATCTGATGCATACACCTATACGTCCGATAAGGTATATAATGAAAATAGTGTACTGGATCTTAACCAATTATTCTTCTTATGTAGCATATACCTATCATATATTATATGATAGGTATATGCTAGGTATATGCTATATACCTAGCATATACTTATCTGATGCATACACCTATACATAAGATAAGCTATATAATGAAAATAGTATACTGGATCTTAACCAATTATTCTTCTTATGTAGCATATACCTAGCATATACTTATCTGATGCATACACCTATACATCAGATAAGCTATATAATGAAAATAGTATACTGGATATTAACCAATTATTCTTTTCATGTAGCATATACCTATCATATATTATATGATAGGTATATGCTATATACCTAGCATATACTTATCTGATTCATATACCTATGCATCAGATAAGCTATATAATGAAAATAGTATAGTGGATCTTAACCAATTATTCTTCTTATGTAGCATATACCTATCATATGCTAGGTATATAGCATATACTTATCTGATGCATATACCTATGCATCAGATAAGCTATATTATGAAAATAGTATACTGGATCTTAACCAATTATTCTTCTTATGTGCTTCTATCAAGTACCTCTGTTCAACAGAGATGGTCATACTTACAGAGATGGTACTAGATAGATACACTTTTGCAATCCTCTCAGAATGTTTAAATTAATCTGTGAAAGATTTTTTAAAATTTCTGCTGCCCAGCGTTAACATTTGTGTCCAGATAGAGATAAAGAAATGAAAAAGACCATTACATTCAAAAGTAGACTGAAAGCATTTTTCTTAAGGCAACAAAGTGAATTCTGTAATTTCAGCCTGCTGTATAAATAACTGGGAGTGCAAGATCAATTTAGAGAGGACCTCATGTGTTGTGTGGTGCATTAGTGTTGGTATTTGTTTACTCATGTACTCTTTCTTCATTTTCAACTTCTCAACAATTTTCTAAATATTGATTATATGTAAAATACGGAAATATAAATCATTATTATTATTGATAATAATATTTAATTTGGAAGTGATATAATGTATTCTAACGCTCGTTTTCCTACACAGGAAGCTTTCTTCTGCTGAAATCACCCCATTCTGAGACGGAATTTCAGGTGACCAGTCCGTTATTTACGTCAACAAAGCCTTCTTGTAGATTACAAGTTTGGATTTATCAAGTCAACATGGAGAAGGCTGAAATTAGAGTGGTCATCGATAAATTAACAAAACATTCCTCTTCTATAAACAATCATACTCAATGGGTGTTAGACCACATTCCAGGAAATAACGAAAGAAGGTAATAACAATATTTGCTTTACAATATTTACAATGTAATTCCAAAACACCAACTTTCAACTTGTCATTGAAATGAAAACAACGTTTTCATTTCAGGCAGGGTAATAGTTTAAAATTTTGGCTACTGTAAACAGCTAGAAAAAAGATTTGCTGAAGTTGAACGTTTCTCTCTCTCTCTCTCTTAAAATAAGTTTGACATTTTGATATCTATAGTAATTCATAAATTCAATTATTCATTAGTTTTGACAAAGTTGTGATATACAACGAAACGACAACAAAAATAGAGTTTTTCATATTAAAAGAAGCCTGTTATTGCTAAAAACATTCGAAATAAACTATCTTAAAAAGGCAATAAATCAATTTTGAATATATAGGTATATATATATTTAAATTTTTTAAAATTGATTTATTGCCTGTTTATAATAGTTTGTTTTGAATGTTTTTAGCAATAACAGGCTTATTTCAATGTGAAAAACTTTATTTTCGTTGACGTTTTGTTGTGTATCACAACTTTTTCAAAACTAAATTAAATTAAATCAAATTTTGATTTAATTCAAAATTTTTAGACAAAGTTGTGATATACAACGAAAATAAGGTTTTTCACATTAAAATAATCCTGTAATTGCTAAAAACATTCAAAATAATATATGTATGCATAAATCAGTCGATTATTATTGGAAAGGCAGCAATAATAAAACACCGTACTCTATTTTCTGTAGCTTTCAAGATTTCTTTATCTCTTCATCAGAAGCTCTAAAACATGGCACATCGAAGGTAACTGAAACACTCCAATTAAAATTTAACTTACAAGAGATGAGGTTAGATGACAGGTTCTCGAAGGATATACAAACATGGTTAGAACTCTCAGAGGGTGGAATATGTTGGATGAATACTTTCAAAATTGTCCTTAGCAATATTCCTAATAATACTTACAAAATTACAATGTTCAACTTTTCCTATAAAGTTTAAAAATAAGGTTAGGTATAGGGAAAGTTTTAAAGTATTCATCCAACATAATCCACCCTCTAAGAGAAAGTTTCAACCATATTTGTAAATCTTTTGAGGACCTGTTATTTAACCTGATCTCTTGTAAGTTAAATAAATTGATTGTGTTATTATTGCTGCCTTCCTTGCTGATCCATTGCTGATTCACTTTATTTTTCACAATCATTTAAACAATAAGTGTTGAATTAATTTGAAAATTTGAACATTTTGAATTCTCAAACCGATTTTTGTACCCTAATTTTTTTTTGAAATTCCTAGATTGTTACAACGCAAACATTTTAATTTTTATATTAGTATATAAAACTGATAATTTCTTTTACGAAAATTATCGAAATATTAATTAATTCTGAATTTTCAGATGGAAGAGATACGTGGTGACTATTGGGAAAGTTTCTGAGAACTTTACGATCCTTCTTGAAGTGATTCCTGCTAAAGACCATAGCAGCAATTCAACACTGGCTTTCGACAACGTGGCTTTATTGAACTGTTACCCGAGAAACGACGATACTTGCACAGCGCCATTGCAGTTTCGTTGCACATCAAATACTAATTGCATAAATAGTACAAAAGTCTGCGACATCACTGAAGACTGTAATGAGGGAGAAGATGAGCGACAAAGCTGCGGTAGGTATTATTTCTATCGAAAGATCAAGTTATAGTATCCATAGGGCAGGTGCACCACTATGGCCACCCCACTCTAATTGAGGAAATAATGAATTTCAGTTCTTTATTTCTATAAATATTAATAAGTATCAACATTTTATTACACAATAATTATTTGATTGACCAAACTTAAGGAAAATGCATGGCATAATAAGCATGGTACTAAAAGTAAAATAAAATGGTGAGGAATTTTGATATTTGTGTCAAAAAGTTTCTGTAATAATTTTATTACAGATCAAGAAAAACATTCAGCACAAATGTCTTCTGCAAATTCTGCATTTTTTATATTGAGGAAAGATTGGGAAAAGCTTAAAGTGGCCATAAGTGGTGCTTCTGCCCCCCCGTCTCATGCTTCATTGAGTCGGTACTGTTAAAATAATTACACATGGAAAAATGCGTATAACTTTTTGAGCAAATGTAACTGTGTGATTGCCAAAGACATCTCACTCAGTATTCCAGGTGTCTTACAGACTTATAAGGAGATTTGTAAATGCTTCTACTTTTCTGGAGAGTTCAATATATACTCTATGTTAATATACAATTTTATTCGTGCTAAGTCCTTTATTTAGCTTAGAGATTTTTGGTGTTTCAGTTCGATAAGATATGTTAATTCCGTGTAAAATATCAGTGGGTTTTGGTGAATTTCGTTCATTAAAAATATATAGATATAAAGAAATATTAGCAATATGCCATTAAAGTATAGAAACGACTGGAATTAATTTAACAAGTAAAGAAATTGTAAACTCATACAATTAGTATAAGGAAATAGGTACCAGAAAATTCTTCTACCACAAAATGTTGGTATTCTAACGATCTCCAATAGAAAGAGCCGACAAACTATAACTTACAAGGGAATGTATAGTTTGCATAATACAAAAAGGTTTATTCATAATAAAACAATATTTAAAATTTTCTCATAACTTAATATAAAATACACATGACGACGTTTCGAAGTACTACATCTTTATCAAATGTTGGATTAATACTGAGTATTAGTATTGAGTACTGAGTACTCAGTATTAATCCAGCATTTGATAAAGAAGTAGTACTTCGAAACGTCGTCATGCGTATTATATATTAAATTATGAGAAAATTTTAAATATTGTTTTATTATGGATATTAATTTTCTCCATGTATCGGCCTCATCAATTATCAAAATGTTTATTATTTTCTAAGTCTCAAATACGTGAAAATTTCAAGGTACATAGTTGTAACACTATAAATAACACATCATTTTAGTTTTCTGCTGGTCAGAATGACATAGATCTATATAAAGCACACCGATTGCTGATAGAAGAGGTGCATAACATAAGAATTTTTCATAGAAATCCCATTTAAAAACTAAGCAACGAAGAGAACTAATTGAATATAAACTTAAATTCAAACACTTGAACTTATGATTTACACTTTATTCACTACATAGTATGACGCGTTTCGTCGTTACAAACGACTTCTTCAGATGCTTACAGAGTACATTATGTATCTTCAGATGCTTACAGAATAATGTATTCTGTAACCATCTGAAGAAGTCGTTGTAACGACGAAACGCGTCATACTATGTAGTGAATAAAGTGTAAATCATAAGTTCAAGTGTTTGAAGTTAAGTGTATATTCAATTATAATGGATTTACATCAAGTAAACGCCAACACTGTTAAATATTGAAGAGAACTAAATCGTTACCCACATCATCGTCAAAGTTCATCAGGTGATATAGTCGAAGCTGCTTGATTCAATATTATTTGTTCACAAATAGTTTCCGAATAGGACTTATAGAGTAGGTTAAAGTATACATGCTTGGAGAAGCAGAAGTTTCAGTGTGCTTAGCAAACTAACACTTTTTAAAGAGGCAAAGCAAGCTCTGTTTTACTATAATAATAAATTATATTCAATCCATTATTTTGGTTCACTTTAAATGTATAATAAAATTGAGATTTTCTTGTATTAGCCACTTGCGTCCCATAAATGCCTTCAAAATTACGACCTCGACTTCGAAGTTTAGATTAATTGAAAATAAGTTCTTGACGATCAGAAAGAGAATTAGGTATTGTGAGAGTATGTATATAAAGTCGTTAAATATAAGATACAATTTAAAAACTTGAACTTTTGTTTTATACTTTTATTGAACACATAGCATGACGGGCTTCGTCGTTATAAACTTCATCAGGCGCTAATAGAATACTCAAAGAAGAAGTCGTTTATAACGACGAAACGCGTCTTGCTATGTATTCAATAAAAGTGTAAATCAAAAGTTCCACCGTTTGAATTTTATCCTATATTTAATTATAATGGATTTACATCAAGTGAACGCCAATACCACTCAATATTATAAAGTTGTTGTCGGTATCTAGTCATTCAACATAGGATTATTGTAGTGATGAGTTTTATGATTTGCGTTGCAGAACTTATTGCCTATGAATGTTGAAGGCTCACACATATCCACAAGTGCGACAAATTTAAATGTTAACAATCGTGTTTCAGACCAAATGCCTTACGGTGCTCGATGTAGCTTCGAAGAAGACATGTGCGGATGGTATAACGACAACAAATTATTGGAATGGTCTAGACACAACGGACCGACCCCTACCAATTTTACTGGGCCTTCTTGGGATCACACCTACATGAATAGTTCTGGAAAATACCTTTTTGTCAATATGCTGAAGGATAAGGTCGGATTCGCAAGTAGAGCCAGACTGAGGAGTATGATATTCAATCCACCACCTACAGTTCATGGAAACGTATCTTCAAAGTATTATAATTCTTGTGCTGTAAGTATAATTTTGAAGTTTTAGTGTCAGCTGAAACTTGGAATAGGAACTTAGAGTATTTTCAAATTTATTTATTTTAAGCATATAATATGAATATATATACCTAGTGAACGGGAATCCCCCCTTTCAACAAATATAGAACACAGAATAAAGTAACAACCAACTTAAAACATATATAAATGTTTATAAACATAAAACATATATATGGTTACATATAGAGGCAAAGTAGTGGAAATACAAAATAATTTGAAACATCCTTATTTCGAATTTCATCTTATTTAAAATTTAAATTCACTACTCTAAGTACTATCAATTTAAATGATCTTGGTGAACCAGAGAAAAAGTCAATGTAATGGGATACCTGGTTTCTCAGCCACAGAACGCGATTAACAAAAAAGTTCGAAATATAGTTCGTTTTACATGTTCTCAAGCGAAAGAGAGGAGTGTGTCTTGTAATTCTGTATGGTAAATTAAAATCCACTTTCAGTAACACATCCGCACAATCAACGTAACCATTAAGTATTTCAAATAGGAAACACATATCGGACACACGTATTGTGTTTTCCAATGAATCCAAGTTAAAATAGACACGCATGAAGTCATAGTTTCGTCTGACTTGGGAGTCAGATTTTTAACCCAAAAAACGCAGGCATTTACGTTGAACTCCCTCAAGACTCTCGATATCGCAGCGGTAGTATGGAGACCAAATGCTGGAACCATACTCTAGTATTAACCTACAAAGGCAATAATAGAGTATTCTGATAGTGTTGGGTGAGAATTTGGTAGAGTTGCGGATAATGAAACCGAGTATCTGTTAAGATCTGGAAACTACACTTCTCAAATGTTCGACGTACATCAAATATCACACCCAGGTCATAAAGCGAATCCACTTCAGTTGACATGTGATCTCCCAGATGATAGTCATGAGAAATCGGAGAACCAGATTTATGAAAAGAGATGATTTTGCACTTGCTCATATTAAGTTCCAAACAATTAGTTTCAGTCCATCTTACAAAGGAATCAATTTGAAGCTGGAAGTCATCACCGCCTGAGATACAATCTACTGGGAAATATATCTTCATATCATCCGCAAACATCAAAAAATTTGGCAATCAGGGAACCCTTGACATAATTCATATTTATTATAATATGAATTATATATATATATATATATATATATATATATATATATATATATATATATATATATATATATATATTATATATATTATTGAATTATAATTTATAATTCAAGTTTAATAAAATAGGTCCCCAGTGCGAACCTTGGGGTACATCCGACAGCACTTCAAATTCTGTGGAAATGTAGTTCTTATAACGAACCATCTGGGTTCAGCCACATAAGAAACTACGAAACCAGCGATGCGGGCACCATGCACGCCCAAGGACTCCATCTTAGCTAATAATAAATTCAAATTGACCCTATTGAACGATTTCAAGAAGTTAGTGTACACAGCGTATATCTGGATACAAGATTTAAAACATCGAATAATATCGCTCAGGTAGAGCACCAAGTTTGAGATGGTAGAGCGTCCATTTCTAAATTGACGTGTACATTAACTTAACGGATTTGGAGAATTGAAAAATTGTTTTCAGTAGTTGTTCGCATAAAACTAATTTTATTTTAGTAAACTGTCTTATAAGGAATTTATTAAAGTTCTATAAACCTGAAAATATACATTGACAAAATTAGAATAGCAAGCTAAAGTTTCAAAAGCTACTTTCAAAAGCTACAATCAAGTGATTCAGATACCTATTAGTACAAAGCAAATTTTGAAATGTTCTTAATGTTCTGAAAGTGTTTTGCTAGTAACAAAGGTTGATACTAAAACATTAAAAATTAAATATTATGACTAAATATTTTTCCAGGTCTTATTGTGTTCGAAATCTGAGAGAACATTCAATACATTTCGTGAAATAACATGTTACTTATTGAAATTTTTCAATGTTCGCTATTCATAAGGAATTATTATCAGAAGAACTTTGCTTCTCATTTCATTCTATTTGAAAATGCATTGAAATGTAAAATTGTTGAAATGGCATTATTTTAGGGTTAAGTTTTATTAACAATTTAAACATACCTGTGGCAGATTCGTTTCTATCTACATCAAACCGGCAAGCACAAGAGCGCCCTCTCTCTGCACGTTACAGAATTAAAACCCAATTACAATGAGTCCAAGGATATTTTCTGGAGTTACTTCGATCACGGTGATAGATGGGTTAGACAAGTTCTAATTCTACCAAATATAACCCATAGGTGAGAGTAATTACTTTTAAGATTTTATAATTCGGCACATGACAATTAAACTGATTGTACTATAAACATTCTGGTGTAGTTTTGAACCAAATGTGTTCCTTCCAGGTATTTTTTGAATTTTGATGCGAAACGTGGTTTGAGATATATAAGCGACATCGCTATCGATGATGTATCTTTAAGTCCCGAGTGTTTTGGTTTAAATATTCCACAATCAGAACTCGGAGGCTACAACTACTGGGATCCCATAGGAAATCACTTATATGGCAGGGAACCTCACAAAGAGTTCGCGAATAAATCACGTGAGTAATGAATTTTTGAAAATTTGCTTACCTATCCTATTCTATTTATATTCCATGAATGCGTTTTTTTATGAGTATTAGTAAATGTTCAATTAGTGCCATTTAAAGTTGAGGTGTACATTTGGGAGTAGCTTTCGTAGACCTACCCTCAACAACACAAGGTTGACTACGAAGTCCCAACGCTTTGCATCATAGATACAAGTGTTGGCAAACATTTTGAAAGTTGACAGTGAGAGAAGTATTCTATGGAATGTCCGCTTGATACAAAAACACCTTGTGAAAAATTTTCAACAAATGGTCCCAAATAAAGGTTATGATGTATCAGAAGACCCTTTTCACATACCTTAGCAAAAGTAGCTAAAATTGAAACAGTCATAGGAAAAGAAATAAGGTATATCAAGCCATATACCCGCTATACTACAGCTATTTGAAAACAGGTTCATGAAAAGAGGAGTGTTTATGATCTTTAGTTTGAAAATTAAATCATTATTTGCCAGATCGACAACCCGTGTTCTTCTTTCTTGCGAAATGTTTCCAAAGGATTTATACATGAAATGGTTAAAATCGTACATTATCAATTATCAATGGGGAACAATCTGTATGCCCATTTTGTATGACTTTTAGGGTAAAGACAAAAATTTGACAACAAAATTGCTGTTCCACAGTGTTATCTATTCGACTGAAACGCATTGTCAGCTTTTAATTTTGCAGAATGGTGCTGATAAAAACCATAAACCATAAGAATTGAGCTGAAGTTATTAAAATACCAGAGGCTTATTAATTTCATTAAAATTCGTACACATATTTCTGGTACAAAATTGAAACTAGGAAAGTTTACCATCAGAAATTTTGCCCCAAAAAGACTGCCAACATTAAAATCTATTAAATTATTTTATTCCGAATATTCTTTCAGATTATCAAATAACAAGTTGCGGCGCCACGGGACGATTCGGTCCTACGCCTTCAGACTGCGTGAGAGCTTACAACAGAACCAAGGTCAAGGTAACAGTTTTGCACGATTCTGGTTTGAGCGGAATGCAGAGATGGATAGTGCCAAGTGATGGATATTATAGGTAAGTTTAGTCTTTATTGCGTATAAGGTGCATTGCTTCATCTAATTTTGTCGATATTTTAGCCTTCTGACATTTGGTGCAAGTGGTGGTAAAGGAAGTGGAGCTATTGGTTCTTCTAGGGGAGCAATGGTGCGCACTGTGGTCCATTTAAAGAGGGGGCAAGAACTAATCTTTCTTATTGGACAAGAAGGTTCTAGCGCTTGTGAGAAGGTGAGTTGTACGCACAAGTCAAATGTAAAATAAACATTAGACATCACCAAAACGATTGAGGTGTTATTGTAATAAGATAAGAAATTTGTTTCACGCTCCGTTTACTAGGTTAACTCAAGTTTAAAGGGGCGGTGAATTGGAATAAACAATCAAATATCTCTTGAGATTCGTCAACCACACCAACTCAACCAATTTCTTTTGAAACATGTCCTTGAAAATTTCCGGTTGAACAAGGTTTTTACTCAGTTGAGTTTATTTCTTTGAGCAACTGATTGAATTTTGAAGTGTTTGAAATTATTTCTGCTTTTTGTATGTTAGTACGATTCGTAAGACATGTTCTTAAACGTGTTTCATTACAATAAATATCTTTTATTGACATTTTCCTACACTTTGTAAATACCTGGTCGGTTTGAATATTTTCCTAGTATCTCTATTTCCAATTTTTAGCATCTATTAACGGGAAGTTTAATCAAGACGAAAATGCTCAAATTAAAAATCACAAAAGGTCATACTGAATTTTGGAATCAAAATGAGATTATTAGTGTAAAATCCCATAAAAATATGTTAATTTTTCGTTTACTCATTTTTGGTGATAAAAAAAGAACTTGAACTTGACCAGGCTTCCTTTTGAGCAAATTATATTTTCACCAAATTTGAGTTAATATAATTAAATAATTCGGCTTGAAAACTTTTCGTTTAAGACACAGGTTCCAAAACAACATATATAATGAAGTCTTTTTGTATCGCCAAAAATGAGAATTTAAAAAACATTGAATATAAAATTTTTTATGGGACTTTGATGGCACCGTTGAAAGCTATTTTGTTTCGAGTCAATTTTTGGATCCGCCACCTTCTGTGACCCTTCCAGACAGTCCATTGTAAACAATATGATTGTGAACTCAGATAGAAAAGTTTAGAGGTTAAGTCGGTAGTTTTTGAAAATAGTATCGTAAGCAAGGGTATGAATTTCCCACTGATATGATGTTAACTTTTGCCATAGACTCTACAACATCAAGAAAATACTTCTTGTTGGAGTCATAATCAGGATATTCCGAAAGGTATAAGAGGGGTGCTTAGTATGAACATCAATGATGGCGGGGGTGGAGGTGGAGGTGCTACGTATGTCTTCATGGTGAGTGGAATGAACAAACATTTAAATATCCAGAAAAATTCATTATTTTTATTTTTCATTATTTTAGTGTGTGAATATTGCACGTTAAAACAATCTTCTAAAAGTTGAAAGAGTTTCGAATGAATCAGATTTGAATTAATATAATTTCAATCGTTCATTGAACGCGTTTTTATGCCTTCAAGTATCATGGAAAAAAATTAGATTCGTCTGTATAATTTCCATATTTTTGGGACACTGATCAGGGTTCGCACAGGGCACCAATATTAACAAATTAATTAACAAATTTTACTCGCTATTTTGCTTTACGCTTTATTGTTTTTAAATGTGAAATTTGGCGTGAAGGTGGAAAAGGGATTTGAATAATGTCTCGAAGTTGTTGTGCAATAAAGGAAAGGGTGGTATAAGTTTACATATTGAAGTAAAATGTTTCCCAGAATTTGATGAAACTTGAGTATCTCATTAATATTATTATCTTCGCCAATTGTGAGGTTCGGTAAAATTGCAATAAATATAATTTTTCGGTTTAAAATGGCCTCATTTACAGCGGAACAGAACGAGACATGCCATACCTATTGCAATAGCTGCTGGGGGAGGCGGTCTTGGTTTGGGAAGATTTATAGATACAGGTCGTCAGCATGGTCAGGCAATAAATACGTCCAAAGTTCCAGTGCCAGGCACAATGTATGGCAGAAAGTATGTATATAAAAAATTTGAACTCCTGCATTTAAAATATAGAAATTCAATGAATTAAAAAAAAAACATATAGACCCTAGTTTCACGAAAAATTTTTCTACAGATCATCAGGAGCGGGTGGAGGATGGAGGGCTCACGTTGGAGTACTTGAAGCTGCTTACGTGCAAATAATGGGTAAATCGTTGCTTGAAGGAGGTTTGGGGGCAGGGCCTGCTATAATTCCACGGACCATCGAGGTGATGGAGGGTTTGGAGGTGGAGGTGGAGGATGTCGCAATGGAGGAGGTAAGAATATATATATATATATATATATATATATATATATATATATATATATATATATATATATATATATATATATATATATAAAAAAATTTTAATTTTATTCGTAAATATAGTAGAACTTGTTCGAAATTCAACTTGTTATCGTTCAATTATAGGGGGAGGTGGCTATGCAGGCGGTGATGCTTCGACAGGAAACTCCACCAACGGCGGCGGCGGCTACTCTTATTTGGACCCGTCAAGATCTATTCCTCATCTTTTGGACGCCGTCTCCGGTTACAACGCAGGACCTGGTTATGTTCTAATTACTCCAGCAATCTCTGGGTGCGGTTGCGATTATCGGTGTGTCGCTTTGGACTCCAGAAGATCACAGGTGGCATGTATATGTCCATACGGTTGGAAGCTGGATGTGGACGGCAAGATATGCATCCGTAAGTTATGATCAAGATAATTATTAAGTAATGTCAATTTTTTCCGTATGTATCTGAGATTTCAATTGAATCTCATCAACATTTTCTGAATCACGTAGATCAGATTTAGACACTACCGTCAGATTTAGCTTCGAACAATTATTGAATTGAATATTATAATTTTATATTATAAAAAAATCTATATATATATATATAGATTTTTTTTATATATTTTTAGCAATAACATGTTTTTTAAAATTTGCCTGTATTTACAGAAGTTTCTGGTTTCTCCTCTGGTACCAACTATCCAACATGGTTCGTCATTGGACTGATACTAACTGTTATATGTCTTACAGTAGCCTTCGCGATATTCTGCTTCATGCTGTGTAAGTTTAAATTATAACCTTATGTTTTTTTTCAGATCCATATAACTCTATTATATACGAATTACACATATGAGTGCCTATAATAAATGAATCCTTCACATTGAAAAGATTAATACGTTTTAAATCTTCTGAAAGATGTCAACTATGTCCAATATTTGGTCTGCGACATTTTGTGTATTATCGTTTGCATTGGAGTAGGGCTGTTCATGTAAATATTCAATAATTAGCTATTGATCTTGATGATTTTCTTGTTAGAGTGCCTTCATCTCAACGGAGATTTGCGACCCCTAGTAAAAATTTTTATCTGTTCTTTGATAAATGGGTAATTTAGGAGAACTCTCTTATATCAAACCACTGGTGTGAATTTCCTAAGCAAGAAAACTTTTTACGTTTGCTGCCTCGTCGTTCTTGAATGTTTCCATCAATGATTCGTTGTAGAAAACTGTATTTGTTGTTTCTAAAAATATGTATGTCAAAAAGAAATTGCTTTCCTTCATTGAATTTCCATAGTACGGAAAGCATTCTGTTATGAATGTTCTACACGATCTAATTATTTACGTTTGTCTATTAAGTTTTTCCGGTGTTTTCTTTTCATAGATATCTTTTACATCTTTGAACTTCTTATGCAGTCAAAAACGTCAGCACACTCTTCATTAATGCGTTTGGTGAATCTGTTGATTCCATATTATTTTTCGTTGTTTTCTTTCTGTAATTATTTTAATTTTCCATTATTGTAATACTTCGTTGGTTTTCATGTTTTCTCCTATGTTTTCACCTACTCGCCCAGAATCCGTAGTTTAGTATCTCTAACTTTGTTTATGGGAATTGTCTACATTATTTCATCAGTTGTCATCTATATTTTATATATAGTATATGTGTTCTTTCAGATTAATGATCTTGTCATTAAGTTAAGGAAAAAGTTTTTTGTCATTCTCATTTGGTGTTAATACCATAATGGTAGTTTTTATTAATTCAATTGTGGCAGTAAATTTTTAAAATGTCATTCTTACTTGTTCCATTTGGAGGGTTAGGATCTGACCCTATCTCTTCCAATCTGTTATATCGCCCCAGGATATGTTTTTGCGTTATTTAAAGCATTCAAGAACCTACTATAGATTATGATGAAAAGGATTTGGTTCCTTATGAGTTTGGGGAAATGCTGTGTTAATACAACTGATGATTTTTCCTGGCAGAAGTGCATTAGTCGATGGTTTTTCTCATTTCTATCTTCAAGTCCTTATTTTCCTATTATGATTTCGAATGCTCTCCTTTCCACTTTGGAGTTGAAGTAACTCATGGCGATATGTGTTGGTGAAATTAATTTCTTTTACCACTATTGATAAGTTTTTACGACAAGTTGAATAAACTTGTTGTAAAGACGACCGTTCAGTTGCAGATAACAAATCTTTCTGAATATGGAATCAAATTATTTTCGCATTTTTTTTATGGAGTCGTCTGTGATAATAGAAACTCCGTGACGATGATTTCGGCCTTGTTAACGACACCACATATTCTATTTATAAGTCATCTAATTTCACTCATATCTAATACGTCGATTTCGAGTATTTTTTTTTTCAATCCTGATCAGCTAAACATGAATATAATATAGCTGCTTCAATTGATTTTGAAGATTTCCATGAGATTTTCTGAGAAGATATGTATCTCATCGCTGAAACTGAAGATTAAGAAATTTTAAAAAATTGAGAAATTTATAGAGCAAATTGGTAGAAATTAGTAATTATACATCACATATAGCTTATATGTGAGGGTACTACAGCGTTGGTGAGTTCCTTGGGGATAGGTTTGATATTTGAAGTCGGTATTTTATGTAGTAGTTTGTATGATTTTTAATTGCGTGTATTCTTATATTTTTATTTGTATTCTTATACTTTTATTGTGACTTGTCCTATACATTATTCATTATAGGAAAGGATCAAATGATTATTTTTATTATTATTATTTTCATTTAAGATTGTATCAAGTGGTGAATAGTGTGTTCTTATATTCACTCCTAATCTCACAATACCTAGACAATGGAAATTATATTAAAAATAGAACATATTTATAACGATAAAATTTATAGTAACTTAAAGAATATGCTTCACTTTGATTTAATTTTCTTTCGATTTCATAGTTTTTTTCAATATAATTTTATATTACAAAAATGTTATATCCATTCAAATATTTTCCTTTGTATCACAACTTATATCTTGATTATAATTTCCTATCGAATCCTGTACTTGAAAGGTTGAACTCAAATAACTTCTTTTCTTTTTTAGATAACCGGTATCAGATCAGAGCATCTGGGAAGCTTCGAAGAAAAATGCTTGCCAATACCGACGTACAACTGAACAGACTCGGAGTGACATCCAATACCATGATGACAGAATATAATCCCAACTACGAATTCGGAGGTCATATTTACACATCTAATGATCTTAAAGTGATTCCAAAGGCGCAATTGAGGCTGGAAGGGTAAGTAACATCACTGAAGTTGTTTGAATTCGAAACTCTAATTGGTGAGACATTTATTTTATGATATTAAATAACAGAATGGAAAAGAAAATAACATTTTCTAGGTTAATGCTGTTTTATCACAAAAATTCAAACAACTGTGGCATATGTTTCATGATTACAAAAGCTTCTTTGACTTACAAAATATGCATATAAATAAAATTAGTTTGAAATGTCTGGCTGTATTTGTAAATTAATTACACTAATAATAAGCAATAATGCATGCATATTATATAATACTAGTCTCTTACTAGCTGCTTGTGACTACCCTGTGCAGGTCACTACAAAGATTGATTATTGCTTATCAAAGAGGAGTAATTCTTTGAAATGTATTAGTAAATAGGACTGATCTTAATCTTAAATGTATTAGTAATAAGGACTCTTTCTCATTTGACAATATTTTGCTCGATTAGCTGACCTCCTCCTTTTCAAAGAAACCAACTTACTCTTCATTACACTCTACATCACCTCATTTCCTTTCACTCGTTTTTAATCGTATGTATTAATAATGTTACATTTTAAAAATTATTCACAACTTTGCGATTTGCTTACAGAAATTTAGGCCACGGAGCTTTTGGTGTGGTACGTGAAGGTTTTTACAAAGATAAGCTATCAGATGAACTCGAATTGCCCGTAGCGGTAAAAACTTTGGCCGAAAAATCTTCACCACAAGCGGAGAAGGATTTCAAGATGGAGGCTATCATAATGTCCAAATTCAACCATCCAAACATTGTTCATTTTCTAGGAATTGTCTTGGAGGATCGGCGTCCTAAATGTATTGTTTTGGAGCTGCTGCCTGGTGGAGATCTTAAGGACTTCTTAAGAGAATCTAGACCTACTCCAGTGAGTATTGAGAAAATAAGAGCTTATTTTCAAATAGCTTCAATAATCATTGATGAATTTCACTCAATAAAAACGAAAGATGTGAAAATGAAATTAAAATATTTTTTTATTTAGAATATTTTTTATTGTAATATAAGTCACTCAATAACTAATAGCTTACATATGTGCACAATTGAAACATATTTTCACCTTCACATTTCATCTGAAATAATATTTTCAATATAAGATAGTGAATAAGTACATAGGCAGGTTTGTACCCATGGTTAATTTATAAATAACATAAGCTAAGAGTAGGTAATAACTTCTTTAAGTTTTAGGAGCGATTTTAATTTATATTTCACTTACTATGTAATAACTAATAATCAATACTGACAGTCTTCAACACCAGGCATATCTCCAGATAAACATTGTCTGCATGAATAAAATTGCTACAAAATTTACTATTGAGGTAGCAACTGTGTGCCAACTGTCGACTAACGATCAGCCTTCGAGAAATATCTAGCAGTATTATTGATTTGTTCAATATTTTTTAGCAACTGGCAATTCTCTATAAATTGGTCACAGGCCATAAAATGACAATAATGTATACTGGGAAAGTTATGTATATTACTTTATTCCACAAATTATTTTTGACAAAAGTTTATTTATTATGATGAAACATTAAGTTGAATGTTCGATTAATTTATTCAAATTTTATCAAGTAATGTGTGGTTTTTCAATCTAAATTTTCACATACATATTTTCAGGAAAAAGGAGTGACTTTAGAAATGATCGATTTGATAATGATAGCAATAGACGTAGCTAAGGGCTGCAGATACCTAGAAGAAAATAGATTTATACATAGGGATTTGGCGGCTAGAAACTGTTTATTAACGACAAGAGGGCCTGGAAGGGTTGTTAAAATCGCAGACTTTGGTATGTCAAGAGACATATACAGGTAAATACAATATAATGAAAGTAGATTAAGCAGTATAATTTTTTCTTTCTGGCATGCTAACATTGTACATATCTTCAAGATTCTTCTTCACAGCTGTAAAAATGGAATTTTAATTGATAGTTAAATAACTTAATCAGAATGAAGGTTGCTCAGCAAATAGTTGAGGCTGATGAATATATGAAGTATATAATTGGGAAATATATACTGTTGAATTCTAATTATTATTTCAAATTACTATCGACACACTAAGGTATTGACACAAACCCTAATATTATGAAATAAATGCATCATCCTTGTCAATGTACAAATTCAAAATTACATAGAATTGAAATTGAAATATATGTGAGTGTGTGTGAACGTAGGAATAGGAAATGTAAAAAATGGAAAAATTATTTTTTTTGTTAATATTTCTTTCTTGAAAAAAAAACAAAGAAATGTTTGTAATTATATTGAGTATGACTTTTTGAATAAAGTTTTTTTGTACGAAATCATTGCTAACATATTAATTAATACAGATTTTTCGATGTATTTTAGGTATCATTTTTTTTGGAAATTAATATTTTATTATTTTTATGGCAACCTTATTTAAGAACTTGAGCTCTTTTATAAGATTTTTGAGACCATGTGTTCTATAATTAATAGAGACATATACATTATGAAGTAGCTATCTTGAGAATTTTCAAAGATACTACTGTTGAAAAGCTACCCCAGTATAGACTGAAGAGATCAGTATGCTCTGAAAAAGTACTTATATTCATTTTGATACAATATTTTCACTCATATTCACAAATAACACAAGAAGCACTCTTCAAAAACTGGCTTTATTTTCGGATATTAACTGACTATTAATATAGCATCTGAAGAAGAATGTTTAAAAACCGAATATAATGAAATGGCGTAAATAGTTGATACATCACTGGCATTCATATTTATTTTTTCTACTTAGGAGTGACAAAATGTATGGTTTAGAGTAAATATATCAATTTTAATTTTGACTTTTTGTTCTTATTCCAGATCGGATTACTATAGGAGGGGAGGAAAGTCTATGGTTCCTGTCAAGTGGATGCCTCCAGAATCATTCATGGACGGAATATACTCAAGCAAAACAGATGTATGGTCTTTTGGTGTGCTTCTCTGGGAAATAATGTCAATGGGTTATATGCCATATACAGGTTGTTCTAATAGCGACGTTATAAACCTCATTATGAGAGGCGGTAGATTAGAAGCTCCTGTCAACTGTCCAGGTATATAATGCGCTTTTGCTGCAATAACTACACATAAACCCTTCGACTTTTTGTGTTTTCATCAATTTTTTGCGGATTTAAGATTGTAACTTGATTACGGAATTGTTGAAACTTGTTTAAATTGAAATAGTTTAAAAATTCATATGCTCTTTTTGATGGAAAATTTATTTAAATTTGAAGAATTTGAATTTTATATAAATATTTATAGCCAGGAGATATTTTGAATGAATAAACCCATAATATTGTGTAGGTAATATTTATTTTATATAATGTAGGGTAGGCAATAGTAATCTTGTGAAATTTCTAAATTCCTTCTTTAACAAGTTGACTTATAATTATTTACTTATATCTGTTTTTATATAACGATTAAATATTCAATGAACATGCAATACATTTACTTGATAATAATTTAAATCTGAATAATGGATGGATGACTAAGGAAAAAATTAAACAATTACAAAAATTACAGAATATGGATATGCAATCAATTTCAAAGTGCAATAGACATAACCCAGTTGAAATTATACTGAAATCTTTGGAAATAATGTCTGTTAAACAGAGAATACTCTGCTACATATATATTCATATTTATGTATAGTTGCTTCTTTGTAATTTAAGTTTTTACATCAAAAGTTTGTAGACTTGCTGAATATAAAAATAGCATATACTACAACGGATTTAATGTTTTCAATAATGTACCATTATGTATCTTCAAAACTAGTACCAGTATTGAGATACTGGTACTGAACTAAAAAATTATATTTTTAATAATGAGATAAGTATCTAATTCAAAATTGACTTGAAAAAATGTAAATTTTTTGTATAGCATTATTACTTTATATATAACTTATAAATTTACTTGGCATGAAAATAATTATGGCAATTTGCTTCTAGTGGAACATTGCTCAAAAGTATAAAAGCTGTATAATTTCAACATTTGGCTAGAAATGTCATTATAAAAATGATTTCCTTACCCGACATATGTTTTTGCTCCAACCCATTGTGGAGATGAAAAAACTAATGATAAATATTTCGTATCCCTTGTGAATAGTTCTTTTTTATTGAAGTCCATTCATGTATTTTTGTTTATTAGTTTATACTTCGAAATAAACATGAAACACTTCTACTTACTTTTTGCTCAAGATTTTCTTTGTCTGCTCAATGTTAGCAAATATTGTGATATCCCACATAGTATATATGTGAAACTTATATAATATGTTTCACATGTGGGAAACATATTGTATATGTTTCTCGCCGATAGGTTTACTTAATATTAGAAGTGACCATATAATAAGTAGGTAAATAACGTAAACATTTTCAACATATCGTTAAATATGAATAATAATATAGTTTATGTGCACAGTTTAATTGTATTCTAAATTAAGTAGTACATTTTCATAGACGTAACAAGCTACATCATAAATTTTTTAGGACCAATATACGGAATAATGAAGAAATGTTGGGATCCTAATCCCGAAGAGAGACCGAGTTTCGCAAGATTAGTCGAGAGATTAGGTTATTGCTCTCAAGACCCGGAGGTTATAACGACTCCGTTGCCGATGTTTTACTATCGTTACGTTGGCTCAAAGGATAATACATTGATGAGGCCATCGGACTCTGACGAGGATTGCTTAGAGGTATGCTTGTTATTGATTTTTTTTATAATATTTTCAGCAATAACAGACTCTTTTGAATGAAAAGAGCCTGTAAATAAACGATAATGTCTCTATTTGTTTACGTTTCGTTGACGATTGCAACTTTATCGAAACTATTGTTAATAGTTTCGATGAAGTTCTTAAATAAAGATTTCATTCAAAAGAGCCTATTATTGCTAACTTTTTTAATGCTACTGGGTGAACATGCGGTGACACTTTGAAGGGTTATTTGAACTTATTTTGATGATTTTTCGAAAAACCTTTCCGTTTCTGGACACAGGACGAACATTATTTGCGACCATTATATTTAATGTTTAACGAACTCGTCACTTTTTCTGGTGGATGTGCCATACGCTGCAATAATTGCCATGTGGTTTATGCCCGATGCTGTACTACGACATTTCATTCCACTTGCTTTTGGGTTTTCAATAGAAACATACAGATATCTTGGATTGATTGAGATGGACCACACGCACGACCTTCTGGATCATCAGACTTGAAACCCCTAGATTATTTCTTCTATGAATTTTTGAAGTCTTCAGTTGATCCAATCCGAATGAAGAATTTTTTCCCATTTTCCCAGAAAATTTGGATAATTGGATAATTGATGGGTGTTCTAGAGTCGCACATTTTTGTTTTCAAGAATTGTAATATTCTTAGAATAGTCTGAGGAATAATACTTTGAATTATTTCGCATGTTTATCTAACACCCTATATACATATTGATGTAGAGTAATATTCTGACATATCCTCATTTTACAGATACTACAATCTTCGGATTATTTAATACCTAATCATTCTGAAGAGTCAAATCTGGCAGAATGTACATCTTCGGTAGAAAAACTGCTCCCTGATCATTCAAACAGTTACGAAACGTCGTTCATTATGCCTAATTCGAAATCCTGCCAACCGCTATTAACAGAGAACGAACCAAAAGATGAAGATTCTCTTCCTATTTACGTAAGTTTCGCACTAGTAAGGCACTAGTTTTGATTTGTGTTCTCAAATGAATCTTGAGTAATGATAATAATGAATGAGTAATTTTCTACAAATTCCAAAATATTGTAATTATTTCAATACTTACATTGAAACTTTTGGATTACGAGTTCATACGTAAATTAATAAATGTATTTCATACAAATCATTTAATCCAAAAAGCCAGACATTCAATTAAACCTCAAAATATTTGCGTAAAACTCATTTTTCGAGAATCGCTGTAGATAAAAAATATAAAGACTCGGGATTTCTAATGAATCACCTTTAATTTCTTCCAAAATGGCTTAGCTTCATATCGTCTCATCAATACTAATATTACACTGACAAGTTTAGAAATACTCATTAAGGGGTAATAATAAAAAAGACAGAGAGAATCAGAGCAGTACATATTAAACATTAATAACCAATATGTCTTAAATGCTATCTGAAGACGAGAAAAACAGATGTAGAACAAGAGGTGCTTGAATAACTCCAACCGATGCAAATAATCATGATAATACTGTTTCACATATTGGCAATTCCCGGTTATTTTTATCATTTTTGGACAGATTGGAGAGGGAAATGCTATATTCTTTGTAACACATTGACTTTATCAAAGTAGTGATTAATTTGTCATTGGAAAATAATTGAATGCTTTTCAGAAGGAACTAGTATTATTGATTTTAACTCGGCAATTTCTCTTTAGTCAATACTTTTTCAACTGAAGAGTATCTTTTCAACGTCGAGTGCTTGTGTAACAGAACCATTTTTGCTACTTTATATATATGTGTTTTATACATTATGTATGTTTCAGATGTAGAAGGATATCTCGATAGTTCCTCGTCTTCAATTACTGATTCCATTTTTAACCAGTTATTTTAGCAAAACTACTGCTCTAACGTTTCATGAGCTTTTTCGACTACTTTTGTGGCTTGAAATCAGATTTAATGTTTTTTTTTATGGTGCAAACTCCATATTCAAAGCCGAGGGACTAGCTGAAATGTGAACTTTACTGAGGCTGTCGCAACGTATCAGAGTTTTATCTCAAATGGATACGGCCTCATCTGTTTGCTGGTATACAAATACATTCACAGCATTTAAAATCATTAACAAGTTACATTTGATATTGTTTGACAGTTTTTCAATATTTATTTTTATTATACAGGTGGATAGGAGCTTGAAAGTCAACCATCAAGCTGACCCGAAGATTTCGCCGGTTTCCTTACCTAGTAACATACACAGTAATCTCAATAACAACATAAAGAATGAAACGCCATCTTTGAAATCGGGCATTTCTCTGGACGTGGGTGCCCTCATCAAGGATTCATCGGAAAAACCCAAGTATGCCAACATGTCGAATACAAACGGCGTGGCAGGTAACGGTATTCTACCGAACGGTCCTATCTTGGCGCAGACTAACGCAAATAAATCCTCAAGTCTCCTCAGTGACAAAAAATGAAGAGAACTAAGCTAGATGTGATAATCCTAACATTAATTGTTGATTTTTGTTTGGTTGTCCGAGACAATTTTCACCGAATTATTTGAACGGAGAAGTAAAATGTTCCTCTGAGTAAAATATCTCATCTCGATATAACCTCAAAATATATAAGAAATGTGTTCTTGTATTTACAACTTTTGTCCCTTAACGCCCTTTTTGTGATATATATTGTTTTATGTATGTTATGAAACTAAGATGACAGTAGATGAGAACGGAAGGAAAAAGCAATACTTTTGACAATTGAGAATTCTAATTGTATGACGATCTTTCGAGAAAAAATTTAATGCAATTTAAGATATTTCATCAATGAGTAGAAAAATGTTTTGCATTTTTCCTACTGAACCAATAATATTAACCAGGGTATATACTGAAAGATGTTACAATTTTTGTTTCATTAAGAATTCTTATAATTTGAAATTATTTATATATGATCAATTTTATGTTTGAATAGAGAACATGAATTTTGCTTTATGAAAGTAACCATTTTATTATATAAATTTAATAAGTTATCATATGACAGAATAATAAATTTTTTTAATTGAAAAGTATTTCTTAAAAGAAATACTTGATCACCTCATAATGAGTTTTTTTTAAATCTAAATCTTGAATGGATATATATTTTAAATGTTATAATTGTTGTGTACTCCAATTAGACCTGGTCCCAATAGTACATAAATATGTAGTCTGTGTTGAGTAGACTGTTATCGTGCAAAATGTGTATGCATTTGGAGATAAAAAGATGTTTTATTCAGGAGCGAACATATGCTGTTAGAATGAAGAAGCATGGACTGTTTTTCTGATCTCTTGTATGTCTAGTGATATAATATAGATGCCAATGAAAATTGGGGGGATTAGCATTTATAAAACTCTTTGAGGAACATATCTCACAAATTTGACATTTACTTTCATTAAACAATGAAATTTATGCAGAAAAAATGTCCCTATATATATATATATATATATATATATATATATATATATATATATATATATATATATATATATATATAAAGAATGATTTAAGCGAATTGACTAATGAAAGTCATTTTATTATTGAAATTTACTGAAGACCCTCCCAAATTAGTTGGCTATATATTCCTTTTACGGCATGGAAAGTATTTCAGCAAAATATGCAGAGTATCGATTTAAACTCCCCAGTGCTGTTTATTTGGAGTGTAGTGTTTACAAATATCTCTTAGCAGTTGACTATTGAGAGATATGGAAGTATCAGGACTATCCCTGGAAATATCGCCTTAAATTGTGAACTTACTTTGTCCTAATTTCCGTTAAAATTACTATTGGTGACCCTTAATAATATTTTAACTTTAGATTATTTTGGATTCACTTCAGTCCAAGTACATTGCATTGGTTAGATTTGATCAAAACGGCTTGAAGCGTGTCAGTTGTATGCTCAAAATAAGGAAAGGTAGTTAAGTACCTGGATTGAAAAAATATAGATTCCCTTGCAACTTTATTTGAAATTACTTTGAATATAAAAAACTTTTCTTGGTGAATTCGCTCAACATAAATTAATCAAGATAAAGAAGTATGTATGTCGTACAACTTTTAATGAACTGTACTTGAGAAATCAATGCAAATAACTGTGAAGCCCTCCAAAATATTTGAATTAATTATATTGATGAATTGAGAGGTTGTCATTGAAGTACTTAATTCCTGAATGTAAGCATATTTGCATATTGCAATTGCATATAAACGGAATTTCTCATTTTATGTTCCTTTAGTGCAATCTTGTGAGGATATAATTTTCATTAAATATAAACAGAACGATATTAAAAGCTTTAGTAAATTTAAGACTTGTATATAAACTTATTTGTATGTATTGGAAATGTGTGCAACACGAGAAATAGTTATTTTGAAACCGAAATTTTAATGTGTAGATAGTTTATTTGAAATGTTATGTGTAAACAATTTGAGATCTATTTGGATGAAGACGGAAATGACATTAGTGATAATGTGGTCGATATTAAAAATTTATAGTTAATTGATTTCTTTGTGATAATGTTTTGACGTCCATTAATTTATTCGAAATTAAGACAAGAACAAATGCTCAATGATAGCATTTCGTTAGTTATGCTTAGAGGGCACCGTAGTGATAAGACTGGAATGAGAAGAGTAATTCGACCCAATTTTTCTCTTGTTTCAAAACAATTATTTCTGTTACTGTAAATTTGGACAATAGAGTTTGTTTCATGTATTTTGCATTGAAGGTCAAAATATATTCAACATACTAAATGTACGTTATGTTACGTAAAATATATAAGTGTTACTAATAAAAAGGGAAAATTAAAACAGTCTTTTATTCCTATTCACAGCAAATAAATTTATGATTGAAAAAATGCGTATACATTCCGTCATATGTATTAGGAAATGTTCGCTAAAAATTTCCTCTACTAAGAATAATATATAAAAAAATTGACCTTCCATATTCACTAAATACATATTATATTATAATATTACTAATCTTAGAAATATTTTTAATTTTTCACAGTCGACCCATTGCTACGAGTGCAAAGTAGTGTCAGGAAAGCAAACACTATTTGCGTTTTCAGCCCCACGTGTTCGAGAGAAAAATTTTTTCGTAAATGGATTTTACTAGAAATGTTCGTCTATATAAAACGTACGTCTATGAAAAATACGAGAGTAGAGTATTGAAAATTAGAAAACAGTGATGAAAACTTACAAAGAAACTTAGAAATCGTAGAGGTAGTTGAGTTACAGTTAAAATTATTTACAGTGAAGAGAAATAGTGGAAAATTCTACAATCGGACTCTAATGCTTATAGGAAATGTGTTTATTATTTCGGATTACCCACCACTTTCAATTTTCATAAAATGTATGTTGATTGCTCATTTTCTATTGACAACAAAAATTATGAACTTAGAATTTGAATTGTCGATAACATTGGTTTTTGAAAAGTTACTTAAAATGAAGCATATGAACGATAACAATGCTTGTTACATAAACACTGAATAAAATATATCTTATGCGACTTTACCTTCATAAACTTTTTTGTTTAGAGCCAGTTAATGGTTCTAACCCTATCTGTGACGTCAGAACTTATGCAGCCATTAAATCTTTTGAATTGATCGTTTTCCCAATGGAAAATTTCAATTCATATTCCTTGTTTTTACCACAAAATAAACAAGTAACATAAAATTTATGAAAATTGAAGTTCGAGGGTAATCCGAAATATTGACCGTTATTCACAATATAATTTCATATTAGTTTAAATAAACCTAAAGTAGTTTTCTGATTTTCACAAAAAATCACAATATTGTCAACACATGGCAATATTGTTCCGCCAACACAGTGGCTTCATCAGATATTGATGATAAACTGACTTGTTTCGCCAACTACTGTGTTGGCGAAACAATATTGTCATGTTTTTGAATTAATTATAGTGAATATCAGAAAACTACGTAGTTTCATTTAAACATTGTATTCAGATTTTCATCAAGTATCGACCCAATCGATTAATAATTTCTAATTCTTAATTAAAAGTAAATTTATTCATCGAGTTGGAAGTAGTAGTTGAGTTCTTCGGTCGAACCGCCAAAATAATTTACGAAAAGTTCATTCATTCATTTAATGGGCCTTGTAGATCAAATGTAGTATGAGATATCTTAGAACTACCGCTATTAAAAACAACTGTCAAGTATCAATGTTTATACTAGCTTAGTAGTTATTATGAAAAGAATAGAAAAGTTAGTAATAATTGAACGTGATACAGAATTGTAGAGGATAAAACAATTGTTGTATATTTCACTGTTAAATGAATCTAAAGGAATATCTAGTATCTACTTTGATTCACTACGTCCTGACCTTGGTTTGAAAATCAAGATTTGTGATTGGGGAGTTATGTTCACCTTTCTCATATTCTGGCAGAAATAAACATCGGTGCTTTGCTTCCTCTCATAGATTAGTCAATCGGGAATAATACATGCGTATGTTCTTGTAGTTGAACTGAATTAATTCGCATTTATTTATAGTGAATGACTTCGTCTAATCTGATCCGCATTTACTAGATATTATATTGTTCAGTGTATGAAGGAAGGAACTAAATGACCAGTGTTGTTCTGTGATACTTTTTTACAAATAAACATTTTGAATTGATTACAAAATTGGTTCATTCAATATTTCCTTTTATATTTGGTAGCGTTTTGTCAGGCAAGACAACTATATTAAGGTAAAAATAAATTCATGTAGAGATCGATAATTAAACATAACCTAATTTGCACGTCAATTCGACCTAAATGCATGTTACACTGACTTAGACACAAATATAAAGCAAGTGATTACCTTGATTTGTAGCTGCTTTTTTAATACCATTCATATACCATAAATATTTCCTATCTGCTCATCATGCTAATCAATATTCATTAGTGTTTCATTCATAACAGTGCTTGTTATTTAGTTCTGAAATTTTTTAAAGTGAAATTGATGTTTTGGTTATGTTGCTCATTGAAACGGCAGGGGACTTTGTAACAACAATGGTTCATTGATAAAAAACTAGATTTATGCTTCAAATACTTTTTACTCTAATTGCTTTATGACTCTAGTGGAAATTCCGAAATTGAAATTGGTGAACTTACGATAATATAATAGGTTAAAAGAAGAATTTCTCTCTATTTCATGTAATGATGGAGTTGTGAGTTAATTCATGTGTTAATATCTAAAATTATGATGGTTTGATTGATTACTCATTATTTTAAGCACCAACCTGTCATTGTGCGTCATATTATTTGGTAGAAAAATGACGTATTACAAGAAGTTTAAAACAACATAATTAAATTGATTCAAACTGATTACGATTCTAAATTTCATTGACTAATATATCTACAGGTGAGAAGAATTATCTGGATTTTCTCAGAGATGAGTCATCGTAGGATAGGTACACATGTCTTTCATAGCCAAAATTGTTGGATATATTCAATTAAAATCCAGGTGTTTCAATAATGTACAAAATTCTGTGTTAGTTAGAATACACTACATACGCAAAAAGCCCATCATTTTACTTACCTATTATTTTGGCATTGTTGCAGTGAAATTCTTTGTTAGGTTAAATATAATTATTTTGGTTATTTGTGGTTTTCATCTCAGAAAAATATGCGTCATCGACTGTGCGTAAAATGATTACATTTCAGTGTTAATTTCCCCATCATGTATATATAACATGACTTTTTTGTTATGGTTATACAAAGAAATCCTCTAATTATCTTCCCTTCTTTGAAATGATTAAATTAGACGAACAAATTCGATTGGGAAACTCGATTCAAGAATTCAAATAAAATTTTTGAATTTGTATGATTCCTTTTATTTTGTACTTGTAAGAATGATTATAATTGTAACATTATTATCAAAGTTTTTTTCATGTCCCTACATTTCGCAATTGATTGTTCTCAGGTTTTGAGAGAATAACGAAAAATCACAAAATCTCTTAATCACAAAATTGTTTAATAAGTATATTCTACTTGTAAGTATTTTCCCAAAACGCATGTCAAATATATCAAAAAATTTGGTAAAATTTAGCCAAATGTTATTAATACGATTTTTGTTAAAACGCTGTATTTTTAGAGCTTTGCTAAAAGCATTAAAACAAAAACGCTACAGAAAACTTTTTGTATAGGATTAATCGATACAGTCTTCGTTGGGTAATAAAATTTAATGCAACTAAAATTGATGAATGTAGATTCGTTTCAAAAAACCTAATTTGTATTAGTTTCGAATATAATTGTAATACGAATGAGCATACAGAAACTGGGATAGTTAATTGATTTATTCAATTTTGGCAATGGGAAGGTGTTTTTTTTTGGAATTTACTTATACCCCCATTGTTGTACATCCAGCAGAAACTGTTTCGCTGAGTTTGAATTCAGATTAAAATATGTATATTTTCGTATAGTTTCATGAATTAAATGTAGTATGTGTTTTGATTACAAATCTGTGAGTGGATGAATGATATCGAAAAATAAGAACTTTGCTCATAGTAAGTAACATAGCATGTGTATAATATTAATTAAATGAAAAAATCGAGGCGTGTAAAACAATAACTTTAATAATAAGTAAATGATATAGGGTTGTAGTACAACCTGAATTGAGTTTTGACACTTATAACTCTTAAGTCTTCTTTTACTCCCTCCAAGTTTTCGTACTACTCTTGCTGAAATTTTGTTTACCTACTATGTCTGATTGACCATCTAAGCAAATGCACACATAATGAGACCTTATTTGATAAACAGTAAGTTTTTAATTGAAAAACTCTACCTATGCTTTGAAAATTGAAAATCTTCATTGGAGTTTTTCGTCCAAAATATTTCTTTCCATTGAATATGCCATAAAAACTTGATTTTCGAATTGTATCTATTTATTTACCTACTGAAATCATTATATTAAGGATTAGCTACCCGGCGAATTACGTAACGCCCAACAATCTAGTCAATGAATGGAGTGATATCTTTTAGCTGAACTTAATTGATGATATTAATTCCCGTAATGAAATAAAAAAAATCAAGTGAATATAACATTAGTACGAATAACAGGTCTTTCTTCTTAATATTAAGATATAGTTCGAAGAAGACAAGATTAACGCTCTCACCCTGTCAGGACTGTCAGAGATGAGTCATCACTCCACTTCCATATCGTGTCAAAACAGTCTCGTCTGACGGCTTCTTTAGCAAATAATTATTTTTTGTTACTTCATCGCTTTATATCAGAACTTACTCTAGTATAGTTTTAGTAGTATATAGGTCTGAATAAAGTAATATATAATCTGGTAGTATATAGACAATTATTATGAAGGTTAGTAAAACTTCGGTCAATGATACTCAATAGAGAAAGAATGATAGATATAGATAATTCAATAAATGTTCGACGTGATTGTTTAAATATTTATAACTTTTTTATTTATGAAACGATTGACATGAAATAAACACAGAATATTAGTTAAGTGAAGTTGTGATTAGGGAACCATATATAAATCGGATTAAACATTTATGACATTAGGGAGCACAAACGCACAGATAAACAGATGTTGTCTATTAATGTGTGATGTTCCAGTATGACGATGAAAACAATATTTACGTATCCTTCAGATAACAATATACATTATGTTTAGTTCTCCTTTTGTCGAAAGAGTAAACTAATCTTTAGAATATAATAGTTTAACCCAATCTTAACTTACTCTGTCTAATATATTTTTGTATGTTTGATAGTTTGAAACTAATTGGTAGGAATCATGTTTTCCAAGAATACGAACTGTAAGAATATATACTCAAATGTAGAATTTCTGCAATAATTGAAGGAGAAGAAGATACATTGTCAACTTTTTGGATCTTTAGTTTTCGCTTAATATATTATTAATTATGAATGATATTTTGAATTTCCAGGGACATAATTTTTTTCCTATTATCAGTATCATATTATGTAAATTTTCATGCATCTAAAGTTACCTAGATCATTTAATATATGTACGTATATAATTTGTAATTCATCCCAATCGTGAATTTGTTTCTGAAAATAAAACTATTTCATTCACTTTGGATTCCAGTTGATGTCATTAGATTTTCAACATGACCTTGCAAATCAATCAACGCATTTGATGCTTCATAAAACAGATTCTGCGAAAATTACGATGTAACTACGTCTATATTGTGTATTTTTACCCAAAACATTACTCCAGATGAGCTACAAATAGTACAGTTCGATCTAGAGATGTAATTTCACTCTTTTATAAGCTATTGAAATAATTACAACTAAAAATTATCTACTGGCAGGTTAATATATAAACAGAATAACATCAGTTGGATGCCAACTTGAAAGTTACTTATTGCCAAATATATTAGCTTGAGTGAAACATGGGAATCTTGATTAGTGAGTACGTTTGTTTCCGTTTTTATTTTTCCGAGTCTGATAAATATAACCTAACTTTTGTTGGGAAGTGCGAAACTGCCGAAGTTGCATCAGTCAATGACGGTACAAATATACCCAGTTGAAAAATTCTTTTTAGTCTAGACGCCTAAATTATTTCCAGAGCTTAAGCGACTTTGTCTTGAGAAACATTTTCATTATCGACTATGAACATTATTGTTTTTTTATTGAAATGAGGAAATGCAAATTTCATTGTGAAATAACATAACGTGGGATGATTGTCATTATTAACAAAAATTAATTATACTTGACAAAATATTAATAAGTATAAAAATGAGAAGGACCCTTAAGGAGTACGCTCTAGCATTTAGACTCTAAATTTTAGAGCATATATAAAAAGTACATCATATATATTTATACATTATGAAGTGATAGTACAAATGTTTGTTTATTCAAAAGTTCGCCTATCAGTATGATTGACATTTTCAGTCAAACGTATGTAAATTGCAGATTTAAATTGGGTTTTACGCACTAAAAATAGTATTTGAAAATTACTAATAAACAAATACAAATTGAAAATAACTAATTCCGTAAGTAGGTAGTGTAGTAATATAGTACTACACTACTACTAAATTAGTACTAATATTTCGAATCTGAAAAACATATTTGTGTGATATTTCAAAACAAAGTATAACCCTATAATATAAGCTATAAGCTATGTTCCCCACACGAGGGGGAATTCTTGAGGGGACTCGGACTCCCTCAGGCCCCAACATTCGCCGCGTCTTCATATATATATATATATATATATATATATATATATATATATATATATATATATATATATATATATATATATATATATATATATATATATATATATATATATATATATATATATATATATATATATATATATCCGCATTTACTCTTTATGATTAGTTATATCGAATAGTTTCTTCGGTATTCTGGACTGTGTTATTCTGTAGTCATGTGCATAGAACTTTGCTTGTCGTTTTCGGATTTCTTCCGTTATTTGTCTTTTGATAAAGTTCATTCTTAGGTCTTTTCATCCAAATGCCGTTTATATTGATTGGCCCGTAAATCTATCTGAGAATTTTCCGTTCTTGTTCTTCTATTTCTCTTATTCTTGAATGACCGTGAATAACCATTGTTTCAGATGCGTTGATTGCTTCTGGAAGAATCGTTGTGTTATAATGCCTGAATTGCCGCCTCTCGAAATACACTTCGGTGTAAACCTGAGGACTGTATGACTTCTCCGAGGTATTTAAAATGGCCTACTTGCAGAATTTCACCATGTTTTGTGATAATAGAATATTTAATTTCTGGTTTTCTTTCCATGTATTTGGTTTTATCATAAGAAATTTGTAACCCGGTTTTCTGCGCAATTGCATGTAGTTTTTCTTTGGCGAGAATGGCTTCAGTTCTGTTGTTTGTGATGATAGCAATATCGTCTGCAAACTTTTTTTTTTAATCTCGGACAGGCAACCAGAGGTTTACCCTAATTTGGCCTTGACTAGAGTCATTAGCCATCAAAATTTCAGAGTTTTATAACCAATATAATTGAAATGCCAAAAGGAGTAAGACAGGGACACATTCATTATGCCAAGGGGAACACAGGGTGAGACAAAAAGATAAGAAAACGATTGTCATTGTTTGATTCATATTTTCAGACCATTGGATTTTATATGAGTGTAGACAGTTTCATATATTCTTGCATTGTTCAAACTCAAGATGAAATTTAAAGAATATGGTTGTTGATATTGTATGTGCAAGTTTAATTTGTACATAAACTCCGAAATTTTATGTTTGAAGTTACTGCATGCCATTATAAGATGGTCAGCTGAACCATATTCAACGCAGTCGCACAGAGGATTATCTTTTTTGCCAATTTCGTGGAGATATGCTGGGCATATGTTATGGCCACTTTTGAGTCGGGAAATTGTTCTAACGAAATCTCTTCTTTGTCCAATATTTTTATACCATTCTTTCATTAAAGGATTTTGATGAATACATTTGTAATAGCTTCCTTCGTTTTTATTCATGTGCGTGAAACTGGCCACCGGTTTTCCAGCGACCGTTTTGACTAAAGTGCGCACACACGCTACGATCGGCGGGATCTACTACAATATGATATTGCGAATAAATCACAATAAGCCAACATTTTGATGGAATTTTTGATGTGATTAGATGAGAATGAGTAATATTATTACGAAATAATCATTTTCAGAATTTGTTCAATCCATTTACGAAAAATATCATCACTTTTATATATAGGACAAGTGTTTTTTGTTATACCTTATATTTTTGAAAAATTCATTTATTTTGAAAATTTTCAAATGAAATACACGGAAATAAACATTCTTAACGACATTTTTTCGTTTTCAGAATTTGTTCAATCCATTTACTACTCGTTTCACCCCTTTCAAAAAATTCAATCTCCCTTCATTTTCTACGCTGCTAATTTCTCACCAAGCCATCTTTTTGATGAATTTTTGATGCAAATAGATGTAAATGAATAATATTATCACGAAATAATCATTTTCAGAATTTGTTCAATCCATTTACGAAACATTTCATCCCTTCCATGAATATGACAAGTCTTTTATGATATACCTTAAATTTTTGAAAATATTCATTTATATTAAAAAATTTCGAATGGAATACATCGGAATAAACATTCTTAATGAGATTTATTCGTTTTCAGAATTTGTTCAATCCATTTACGAAAAATATCAACCCCTTTATAAATATGACAAGTGTTTTTTGTTATACCTAATATTTTTGAAAATATTCAATTATTTTGAAAACCTTTGAAAGGAATACATCGAAATAAACATTCTCAATGATATGTATTTATTTTCAGAATTTGTTCAATCCATTTACTACCAGTTTCACCCCTTTCAAATAATTCAATCTTCCTGCCTTCTCTACGCTACTGATTTCGAACCAAGCCAACTCTTTATGAATTTTTGATGTGAATAGATGTAAATGAACAATGTTATTAGTAAATATTAATTTTCAGAATTTGTTCAATCCATTTACGAAAAATATCATCCCCTTTATAAATATGACATGTGTTTTTTGTTATACCTTATATTTTCGAAAATATTCATTTATTTTGAAAATTTTTGAAAGGAATACATTGACGTAAACATTCTCAATGGGATTTATTGGTTTTCAGAATTTGTTCAATCCATTTACTACTAGTTTCACCCCTTTCAAATAATTCGATATTCATTCCTTTTCTACGCTACTGATTTCTAACCAAGCCAACATTTTGATAAAGTTTTGATGTGATTAGAAGTGATTGAATACTATTGATACGAAATAATCCTTTCCAGAATTTGTTCAATCCGTTTACGAAAAATATCATCCCCTTTATATAATTGACATGTGATATTTGTTATACCTTATATTTTTGAAAATATTCATTTATTTGAAGAAATTTTGAATAGAATGCATTGAAATAAACCTTCTTAAAGAGATTCATTTGTTTTTAGAATTTGTTCAATCCATTTACAATCAGTTTCACCCCTTTCAAATAATTCGATATTCATTCCTTTTCTACGCTACTGATTTCTAACTAAGCCAATATTTTGATGAAGTTTTGATGGGATTAGAAGTGTTTGAATACTATTGATACGAAATAATCCTTTCCAGAATTTGTTCAATCCATTTACGAAAAATATCATCCCCTTTATATAATTGATATGTGATATTTGTTATACCTTATATTTTTGAAAATATTCATTTATTTGAAGAAATTTTGAATAGAATGCATTGAAATAAACCTTCTCAAAGAGATTCATTTGTTTTCAGAATTTGTTCAATCCATTTACAATCAGTTTCACCCCTTTCAAATAATTCGATATTCATTCCTTTTCTACGCTACTGATTTCGAACCAAGCCAACATTTTGATGAATTTTTGATGTAATTAGATGTGAATGAGTAATATTGTTAAAAAATAATCATTTTCAGAATTTGTTCAATTCATTTACTACTACTTTCACCCCTTTCAAATAATTCAATCTTCCTTCCTTCTTTACGCTACTGTTTTCGAACCAAGCCAATTTTTTATGAATTTTTGATGTAAATAGATGTAAATTAATAAAATCATTAGGAAATAATCATTTCCAGAATTTGTTCAATCCATTTACGAAAAATATCTTCACCTTTATAAATATCACAAGTGTTTTTTGTTATACCTAATATTTTTGAAAATATTCAATTATTTTGAAAACCTTTGAAAGAAATACATCGAAATAAACATTCTTAATGATATGTATTTATTTTCAGAATTTGTTCAATCCATTTACAACCAGTTTCACCCCTTTCAAATAATTCAATCTTCCTGCCTTATCTACGCTTCTGATTTCGAACCAAGCCAACTTTTTATGAATTTTTGATGTAAATAGATGTAAATGAACAATGTTATTAGTAAATATTCATTTCCAGAATTTGTTCAATCCATTTACTACTAGTTTCACCCCTTTCAAATAATTCAATCTTCCTTCCTTCTCTACGCTACTGGTTTCGAACCAAGCCAACTTTTTATGTATTTTTAATGTGAAGAGAAGTAAATGAATAATATTTTTAAGAAACAATCATTTCCAGAATTTGTTCAATCCATTTACGAAAAATATCATCTCCTTTATAAATATGACATGTGTTTTTTGTTATACCTAATATTTTTGGAAATATTCATTTATTTTGAAAAATTTTGAATGGAATACATCGACATAAACAATCTCAATGGGATTTATTATTTTCTAGAATTTGTTCAATGTATTTACTCTCAGTTTCACCCCTTTCAAATAATTCGATATTCAATCCTTCTCTACGCCACTGATTTCTAACCAAACAAACATTTTGATGAAGTTTTGATGTGATTAGAAGTGTTTGAGTACAATTGATACGAAAAAATACTTTCCAGAATTTGTTCAATCCATTTACGAAAAATATCATCCCCTTAAGGTATAAGGTGATGAGGTACAAAACACTTGTCATATTTATAAAGGAGATGATATGTTTCGTATATTGTTTGAACAAATTCTGGAAATGATTATTTCGTGATAATATTATTCATTTACATCTATTTGAATCAAAATTTCATCAAAAAGATGGCCTGGTGAGAAATAAGCAGCGTAGAGAATGAAGGGAGATTGAATTATTTGAAAGGGGTGAAACGAGTAGTAAATGGATTGAACAAATTCTGAAAACGAAACAATTTCATTAAGAATGTTTATTTCCGTGTATTTCATTCGATGTCTTTCAAAATAAATAAATTTTTTCAAAAATATAAGGCATAACAAAAAACACTTGTCCTATATATAAAAGTGATGATATTTTTCGTAAATGGATTGAACAAATTCTGGAAATGATTATATCCTAATAATATTATTAATTTACATCTATTTACATCAAGCGTAGAGAAGGAAGGAAGATTGAATTATTTGAAAGGGGTGAAACTGGTAGTAAATGGATTGAACAAATTCTGAAAACAAATAAATCCCATTGAGATTGTTTATATCGATGTATTCCATTCGTAACTTCCCAAAATAAATGAATATTTTCGAAAATATAAGGTATAACAAAAAACACATGTCATATTTATGAAGGGGATGATATTTTTCGTAAATGGATTGAACAAATTCTGAAAATTAATATTTACTAATAACATTGTTCATTTACATCTATTCACATCAAAAATTCATAAAGAGTTGGCTTGGTTCGAAGTCAGTAAAGTAGAGAAGGCAGGAAGATCGAATTATTTGAAAGGGGTGAAACTGGTAGTGAATGGATTGAACAAATTCTGAAAATAAATACATATCATTAAGAATGTTTATTTTGATGTATTCCTTTCAAAGGTTTTCCAAATAATCGAATATTTTCAAAAATATTAGGTATAACAAAAAACACTTGTCATATTTATAAAGGGGTTGATATTTTTCGTAAATGGATTGAACAAATTCTGAAAACGAATGAATCTCATTTAGAATGTTCATTCCGGTGTATTCCATTCGAAATTTTTCAATATAAATGAATATTTTCAAAAATTTAAGGTATATCATACAAGACTTAGTCATATTAATGGAGGGGATGATATGTTTCGTAAATGGATTGAACAAATTCTGAGTATGATTATTTCGTGATAGTATTATTCATTTACATCCATTTGCATCAAAAATTCATCAAAAAGATGGCTTGGTGAGAAATTAGCAGCGTAGAAAATGAAGGGAGATTGAATTATTTGTAAGGGGTGAAACGAGTAGTAAATGGATTGAACAAATTCTGAAAACGAAAAAATATCGTTAAGAACGTTTATTTCCTTGTATTTCATTCGAAAATTTTCAAAATAAATGAATTTTTTCAAAAATATAAGGCATAACAAAAAACACTTGTCCTATATATAAAAGTGTTGATATTTTTCGTAAATGGATTGAACACATTCTGAAAATGATTATTTCATAATAATATTACTCATTCTCATCTAATCACATCAAAAATTCCATCAAAATGTTGGCTTATTGTGATTTATTCGCAATATCATATTGTAGTAGATCCCGCCGATCGTAGCGTGTGTGCGCACTTTAGTCAAAACGGTGGCCGGAAAACCGGTGGCCAGTTTCACGCACATCTAGATACAGTATTAAATTTTTCTACATTCACTGAATTTTTACAATGAATTTTAGTAATCTTCCCAAAAATTGAAGTAATAGGATCAGATTGGATGGACCTTACCGAAGGACCCGAAAGAAAGTGCCCTGGTTACGGTATGTTTTGCAAAATCTCGAAGATACAAGTTAAAGTTGATTGTGATGTAACCTTCCTGAATTAATTTCACTTTGGAACTTAACGAGATCGTGTGAAGGTTAGCGGGGTCCGCTCTCATTGCGATCAATTTTATTATTCCGTATAAGGCTATGTACTGAAATATTCATAAAGATTTTTTCACGGAGTATACGGTTTTTACTGAATGTGCACTAGGAAATATAGAAATTTTCAACAAGAAATTATTTCGAAATGCTTGAAAATTAGAAAAATACTGAAAATTGAAAATCTTATTACAAAGAATCTATTAAAGTTAGCTACAGATTACAGTTATACAGATGTACGAGGGTGTAAACAAATTTTTGCGTCGATCATAACTATTGATGAGACTTGGGTTCACCACTACACTCCTGAAAATAAAGAAGAGTCAAAACAGCGGGTTGCAAAGAACAAGTTCCAACAAAGGTTGGAAAACAACGCCAAAGAACGCAAAAACATTTTTATCGACAAACAAGGTTATGGATACTGTTTTTTGGAATGTGGGGGAATTATATACAAATATTATCTCGAAAAGGGTAATACTATCACTGGTCAATACTACGCAGACTTATTGCAACGTTTGAAAGACGAGGTGCAAATTAAACGAACTGTAAATTCGTCGATTGTTGTGTCCATAATCCACGAATTGAAGTTTGAATTGATGCCGCATCTTCCCTACTTTCCAGACTTAGCCGCCAGCGACTATTACCTGTTTCCTAACCTCAAAAAATGGTTTGGCGGTAAATTTGAGATCAACGAAGAAATTATCGAAACTATAAATCACAATTTCGAGGAGCTTGACGAATCTACGTTTAAAACTGGTATAACTAAATTAGAACACCGTTATGAGAATTGTATCTGTGTTGATTAAAAAAAAAAAAATTAAAACATCGTTTTTCTTGGTCGGGCCGTAATCTTTTCATCCCACCCTCGTATTATGTAGGTAAGGGTTGTGTTTAGAATATATATTTGAATGCGAAACCCTTCAAAAACCTTAAATGTTATAAGAATTGTTTTTTTTCTGACCTTTTACCATATAAATTGAAGTAAGAGGCAACTGAATCTGACAATAATTGTTTCAAAATTCGATTCACTCTGTTAGTTAAATTCCCTCCATCAATTGTTGACAAGTATTTAACTTGAATGAAATTATTGATTAAAAAATTTAGCTTTTAAAGATTTCATGACCTACCAACGAATTTCTCGGTGATATAAGAATAACTTACAAGAATATCGAGTTCTCCTTCAGTTTCAACAGGAGGATCAGTTAGAATACTCAGATATGTCGTTGTGTTCTCTTTGTACATTTTTATTATTTTTTGTTTTGTTATCTAATTTTAGTAGTGAAAACTGTTGTTCAAAAGAAGGATGAGGAAAAAATAGTTGAATTTTATAGTTGAATAGTGGATAGGAAATGTTTCTATTCCTTAATATATATATATATATATATATATATATATATATATATATATATATATATATATATATATATATATATATATATATATATATATATATGAGTACTATGCTGTTCGAATTAATTGGAACAAAAATTTTTTTTCTTCGTTTTAGTTACTGTAGTAAGTATGTTAGTACCATGGTGGCCCAAACACCCTCACACTTGCTTGTTTACGACTTGAGGTGAGGGTTCGACCTTGACCATCATTTACATTCTGACCGGTTTTTCCTCATCAATTTTAAAAACATTTGAAGAAAGTGACTCATCGTCTCCAGAAAGAAAAAGAATCTGTGGCCGCCAACGCAAAACTACTCCAAGAACAGACAAGTTATTGATAAGAAATAGCAAAATTAATCCAAAAAGACAAGTACTGATCTTCGAAGGGATTTAATGGTTTCTGATGTGGAGGTGAGCACCTCAACTGTGCGAAAACGACTGCTGGAGGTTGGCCGTAAGGCAAGAAGACCAAGAAGAAAGCAACTGCTTACCCAGAAAATGATGAAGAAACGTTTGGCATGGGCCAAAATGTACCGCGCATGGACTGTGGACGACTGGAAGGTGGTTTTTAGTGATGAGACACATTTGTTTATCAAAGGGTAAAAATCAAGTGTTGTTAGAAGAAATGATGGGGAAAATTTGCGACCTGATCACATCCAGCAAACAGTAAAACATCCTTCGAAACAAATGGCATTGGACGATTACCCCCTATAACAGGGATATGAATTCAGTGAAATATATGGAAATATTGCGCACCAGGATTGTCCCATTCATTGAAACGTTTGATGGAACATTTCAGCACGACCTGGCTTCCCGCCACAATTCCAAACAAATGCAGGCCTTTATGCGTGAGAATGAAATAAAAGTACTCTATTCACCTGATCTCAATCCCATTGAGAATCTATGAAATATTTTAAAGAAACGACAGGCAAAAATTGGATTGCACTACCAAAGGAAAAATGATTATAAGTGCAATTCAGGTGTGGTTTCATGATGACGAATTGAAGAAAATCTGCGCTACTCTAGTGGAATCGATGCCTAGACGAGTTCAAGAAGTTATTTCTGCGAAAGGAGGACATACATCATATTAATATGAAGAATTTGCGCTATTTTGTATGTATTTACTTCATTAAAAGGTAAGATTCACGAAAACATTGTTTTTTATCCTGAGTCGCAATCAATTCGAACAGCATAGTATCTTCATTGTGAAACATCCAAAGCAGTTTATTTCCTAATACTCACATAAACAATGGATATCATGTGATTGCTCAAATTTATAAGTTCATAAAATATGAATGATGACAACACGCATCGGTACTCACTTTATACATCACCTGGTTTTATTTAAAGCTGATGTAAAATCGCATAATTGAGAATATATAGAAGAACACGAACAAATTATTTACTCTCGTTCAATGATTCTTGTGAGTAGGCACAGTTAGTCACCGAGGATGACTATACATTGGGATGCTTCGTATTTTTTTCGAAAATTATTAGATTGATTATAATTTTTTGATTATATATTTTTTATTATATATTTTTAGAAAGGGTTCCCAAAGTTTCACTCAGGCGGGCCATTTTAACATCATCGAAATCTTTGGCGGCCAAAAACAACGGAATGAATTAAGAGAATAGCCATAATTTTCTTGTTTTATTATTCGTATGTCTACTAAGTTCATTATAAATATAATATATTTCTAATTATATATTCATCAAAAAAAAAATAATGAAATCCATCTTGTTATATCAGAATATAAATCATCAACTGTAACAACAATCATTTTAAAACCACATAATTTATTAACACAAAAATAAAATCACTTTCATTGTACAGAAGTATATAACATTAACAACAAGTATTTTTAACTAATAATCTATTATTTATGAACAGAAACGAATGTATCTGGAACCGAACTTATAATTATACATATAAATTTTCAATCATTTCAACAATGATTACAAACTAGTACTTTTAATTAAACTAACGTGAATATTGTGTGTCTTTGTTTTATTTTAATGGTGTCATTGAACTTTGCTTGTGTGTTCCTGAAATGTCTTCTCAATACTGCTTTTCAATTATTATCACTCAATTTTGATATTAATATCGACTTATTAGGAATCCTAAGTGACATATATCCGAACCATCAAGATTAAATTGTTTTTCGCACCTTCAGAATGAGGAGAACATTTATTCGTGAACTAATCGCGTGAGCTCCCCCTATCGATACAGTGACATAAACTCTCTCGAGCATTGTAGATCGTTTTCTCGCGACAAAATGAGTAAGAGTACGTACGTACGTAAAAAAAATGATGAAGATGAAGCAATTCTATGTTATTTCCATTCAACAAGTCCGATGATTTTTCGGAGCACACTCAGTATTCACTCTCGAAATTCATGGGTTGTGTTTTTGTTAACATTTGTGTAGATTGCTTCCTGAGAATTTTATTTGAAATACTTCGATTAAGATTCTCAAAATTGACAATTATTCAAAATATAATTTAGCAGAGATCGCTATGGACAATGCGAGGTCTCTATTATCCTTCAAGGGATAACTGTTAGAGAATATTGAAATCGGTGCCCCCATTTATTGGAAGCGTTAGACAGTTCACTGTTTCGTACTGTAAGGTACTCTTCAGTTACTTAACGTCCAACAAACGAAAGGTATGCAGTTCTATATTCTAATATCCTCCTATGAACCATAACACAAAAATATACTGTTAAATAGTAGTCTGAATATATAATGCATAGATTATATATATATATATATATATATATATATATATATATATATATATATATATATATATATATATATATATATATATATATATATATATATATATATATATATATATATATATATATATATATATATATATATATATCAAATATCAATAACCAATATAAAGCACATGAAGACATCTAACATTGAAAATTTTACACGTCCTCATCAATTAGGATGATACATTTTACAACTCTACTTTCTGATCAATTTCATGTAGTCTGATGAACTAATGCCATCTAGTTTGTGGTTGTAAAAACGCTCGTTGATCATTTACAATTTCAGAAAGCTTCGATAAAGTGAGTCAGCTTTATTCTTTATTTTCAGAGTGTGATCCAAATGAATAATTGAGGTACATCGACAAAATAATCAGCTTCAAGATGTTTGCCATACCTACAGTTCAACAATACAACAACGCTTATCCTCAGCTAGAGTATGACCAACCACCATGTCCACAAAATGGTTACGGCTGGCACGGTAACGGTTACGGATGGCAGCTCAATCCTGAGGATTGGAAAACTGCTCCAATTTATCCCAGTTTGAACGATGCAGAAGCGGAAGATGTACCCACCCCTGAACCGGTTGAAGAACCACCAATTATGGAGCAGAAGATCTCCAAGCAGAACGCATACGTAAGTAAAAGTGACATGTTTTCATTTCTAAGCGCCTTTATTAATTAGTTTGGTCTTTGATATGAGGCTGTTGTGGAATGTAAACTATCTACCAATTGAAATCGAACATTCATTTTCACTGAACTTGTTTAGGGTGACCTGTAGAGGTTTTCATTTTCACTTTGTTGTTTTTTTATATAGAGTTACTGAGATAATTTTGTTTAATAATCTGAAATAGCCTCTACTAGGGTCTTCTTTATGTAGCTGTATATATCTGAATGTTCAGAACATAAACGTATTGAACTAGTGTTGTTCTGGTTCGGGTCTAAGGGCCGTCGTCGGTTGGAATTTCTTCCTAACGTTTCACTAGCACGAGTGGCGAGCTTCTTCAGAGGTCGTTCCATTTCTGATTCTGGAAGTGGACTGGCGAAATCAATCAAAAATTAAATCAAATCAAATACGTTTATTTGGTACTTTGGTTTGGGATACATTGTTCAGTAAATATATATTCGAAGGGCGGGAAGCTATAAGGTTTTGCAACCTTCTTCAACCCGTGTGACTTTACTTTCCCTTTTATCTTTGCAAAAGATTAGGAGAGAAAAAAACTATTATTATATATTTACTTTCGAGGGATTCGAGGGAGGCGAAATCTCGTACGCAGGTTGTATTTATATCGAGGCATAGAGGGCGTGGTTTGTTCCGCTTCGGTGGAGGTCGGGAGGGGGGGGTTTGCTCGTTCTGATTTGGTTGGTGTCTTGATATCCAATGTTTTCACTCGTGTATGCTTTATGATAGGATTCCAGATTGAATTGAGACTAAGGGTCTCCTCCTTTCTGTTGAAATTGTTGGTATGCTTTCGGATTTCAATAGCTTCCCTGACCAGCTTGTTTTCATAGCCGTTGACTGATGCCAAGCGGTCCCCGTCGCTCAGTGTGTGTTCGGCTACTGCAGACTTCTCAGTTTGTCTTAACCGGCAATTTGCCTTGTGTTTCTTGAGTCTCGTTCCCATTGATCTTTTGGTCGTCCCGATGTAGACTTTTCCGCAAGAACGTGGTATGCGATAGACTCCTGCAGCCGAAAGTAGGTCCCTCTTCTCCTTCACTGATCCTGTGATCTGATGGATCTTCTGTGTAGGTTGGAAGATAGTTCTGACATCGTGTCTTCTCAAAATCCTGCCGATCCTGTCTGTGACTCTTGAAATGTAGGGAAGATACGCTTGTGAAATCGTCGATCGCTGTTCGGTTTCTTTATGTCCAGGTGTTCTTACGCACATTGATCTCCCAATGTCCTTCCTACTGTAGCTATTTGCTTCAAATGCAGCTCTTAAGTGTTCCAGTTCTGCCTGAAGGTTCTCTGGTTCACAAATTCTTCGAGCTCGTTCCGTCAAGGTTTTGATGACTCCATACGTCTGACTCTGGTGATGGTTAGATAAGGCGTGTAAGTATCTGTCCGTATGTATAGGTTTTCTGTACACCGTATGGCCCAACTTGTTTCCTCGTTTTCTCACTAGGTCGTCCAGTAAAGGTAGCTGTTGATCCTTTTCTGTTTCCATGGTAAACTGGATACTGGGATGTTGCCTGTTGAGGTGCTGAAGAAAGTCGTTTAGATTGTCCATACCGGCACTCCAAATCACGAAGGTGTCATCCACATATCTGAACCATGTAGTTGGTTTGTGCTTCGACGTTTCAATCGCTGTCTCTTCGAACTGTTCCATGAATAGGTTGGCTATAACTGGGCTAAGAGGACTTCCCATTGCAACTCCGTCGACCTGCTCGTAGAAGTTCCCACCCCATACGAAGTAGATTACAGTAAAACAAATTTCAAAGAGCTTGCAGATGTCGGTCGGAAAGATCTTAGTAACCAGGTCCAGACACTCCCTCAGGGTACCTAAGTGAAGAGTGAGACGACGTCGAAACTCACAAGAAGGTCGTCGGGTCCTTAGTTGATAACTTGAATTTCATGCACGAAATCGGCGGAGTTCTTAATGTAACTGGCACCCTTTGTGGTGTCAGATAGTAAGTTGGTGATCCGGGGGTACTAACTATTCTCAGGTCTCAGTGGAACATTTTCCTTGTGAATCTTCTGTAAACCATACAGCCTTGGAGGTACATCCTCCGTCCTTGCAATGCGTTTTTTGATATCTTCTGATAGTGACGATGACTTGACAAGACGGTTTGTGATGCGTAGTTTAGTTTTTGTTGGGCCCTTCTTCAGGTGTCTGTAATTTGCTGCATCCAAGAGTTCCCTAATCTTTTGTTGGTAGTCTTCAGTCTTCAAAAGTACAGTAGCGTTTCCTTTGTCGTTTGGCCATTCCCTATTATTAGAAAATCTATGCATCTTTCTGCCTCTCTAGATTGAAATGAAGTTATGTCCAGCGTATATTCGTTGCATGATTTTCTACATCTAAACATACTGAAGACGTTCAAGGAACTTCCATCATTTCAATCTTCTGCTTCAGTCAAAAATTTGCAAACAAATTTTCTGTTTTTAAACGAAAGCTCCAAGATCGCCTTGCAGCAGAACTTCGACTACGATGTAGTCTGTTAATCTCAGCTGCGGTGTTAAATATTTCTCATATGGCTATGCACTATGAAAATCATATCAAAATGGTAACAGTAATAATTACGTTTTGTAAGTTGTTCTTTTAAATAGTTGCTCGTTATGGTCTGAAAGCTTTTTTTGCAAAGAAAGTATATTAGAGTAATATATGCAATTCTTATTTAAATTAAAAGAAGGATGTAATAGTATTTCAGTTTGCCAGATAATTTTTCATCGACATTATTCATCACGATATGAATATGATATAATTAATTTTATTATATTTTCTGCTTGCTTGGATAGCAGTATGCGTTCGATGATACTGTAATGGTAAGTTCACACTATTCCCTCAATTTTATGATTTTGTAGTATTTACGTTACTGCAATCACTTCAAAATACTAGTGACCTGCGTTTGAAAATATGAGCTAGGACAGCGTTTCTCAACTTTTTTCGGCCCGCAGGGCCATTGAAAATATTTAAAAAACAATTTACGGACCAGTGATAATTTTTTGACAATGAATTGTTTTTAGGTATTGAGTAACTGCTTAATACGTAGTATTTATTTGATGAAAAACTTTTTGCAGTTAGAAAAATTGTCTTTGGACTAGTAAAATTTCTCTGAGGACCAGCGGTTCAAAAAAGCTGGGCTAGCTAACAAGTTATTATTATTATTGAAAACATGATTAGAGTGGAGGATAAACATCCTATGACTCAATCAGAAAATTTCTTATAGAAGTGTACATCATACATAGAACATATCAAATCTAAAATTACAACAAAACAAATTACATCTAATAAAGTTACCAAATAAAGGCCAACAAGTAGTAAACTCTGCTCGTAATTAAGTCTATGATTACATAAGGCATTCTAGTAGCCCATTTCTGAACACTTTCGATAAGTAATTAAATAAAACTAAGTAGTTTTCTGATTTTCACTATAATTAATTCAAAACATGATAATATTGTTTCGCCAACACAGTGGCTTCATCAGATGTTGATGATAAACTGAGCTCAGTTTATCATGAACTCAGCAAGAAGCCACTCTGTTGGCGAAACAATATTGTCATGTTTCAAATTAATTATAGTGAAAATGAGAAAACGAGTTCGTTTTATTTGAATTATGTATTTAGATTTTCATCAAGGATTGGCCCAATCGATTAATGACTTTCGATAAGATTTTGGTCATGCACTGGCACCTGGCACCAAATGGAGGAACCAAATTCCAGCAACGGTCGAATATATGTCTTATAAATCTAAGATGCAGTCTGGACTGAAGGCCGTTTAAAAACTTTTCCGAATAAATACAGAGATGAGTTTGCTTTTCTGCACATCGCTCTTAGATGCGGAGACCACGACAAATCGTTCTAAATCACAACACCGAGATCTTTTTGTGTGACAATCGAACCAACATCTGACCCGTTCATAAAGTATGGCAGATTTGTGTTATTTTTCTAGTCGATATGAAGCACATTACACTTGGTGATGATCAGAGGAATGAGCCATGTATCGATCCATTGAGAGATAGTGGATATGTCAGCCTGTACCATAAGGTGGTACTTTGTTGGATCCGAATATATCTTAGTATCATCAGCGTATTGTGAGCACTTACAGTTAAGAAGAATGTGAGATGTATAAACAAGGAGGAGCAGGGGGCCTATTACAGAATCCTGAGGTGCCCCACTCAACAGTGTAAATACATGAGAATAACTATTCGCACTTTATGTGTTTGTTTTTCTGAACAAATTGTATAAAATTCTTGAGAAATATCGATTTTTGTTTTTATTTTGGGTATTGGTCATGAATTTAGCAATGCAAGAAATGGTAAGCTAAGCTGATAAAAGCTAAGTATGTATCGATGGGAATATATCGCAAACTGTTCAAATATGATTAATCATTAGTACTATATGATTTCAATCTGACTACCACATTTAGTCGTATTGTATCTCGTAAACTATGGAGTCAACTGAATACACATCCAAATATAAAATGAAAATCAAAATGTTAAAATTTTTTTGTTCACATACAAGTATTACTCAACAGACAGTTCAAAACTGTGCTATAGAAGAGGAGCACATATTAAAAATGTTAATTTAAGTTTTAAAATGTTGATCACTGAAATGTTAATTACTTATAAACTAAAGTTTTCGATATGTACATCCTATAGAAATTTTTTATACACCTGATAGAAACATCTTATATGAATGAAGTTTTCGATACATTGACTATATAGATCATTTGATCTACAGCACAATATACTAACTTCTACTGAAAAAGATTGTAGAAATACGCCTTGAAAGGATAACTCTATATAAACTGATAATTATATTATCGTCCTCTAAATAAACACATTTTCAACTGTCTCTTGAAAATAATAAAAGACGGAGAGAAAATATCCAAGTTGGTCTCTGTTCTGATCAAGTTAACCTTATGAAAAGATCTTTGTATGGGCGAATTCAACATATAATTTGTTTTGCTTTCCTCTACAACCAGTATTGTACGATTTCTAACTACACGTGGAAAACAATTAAGAAGTTTATAAGGTTCGTACATGCAGCAGAATCTATTAAGCCATTAAGTAATTTGTAGAAACATTCCAATTTTTAAAATCTCACATTAGTCTCATATGAGAATCCATGACGGTACCTTTGAGAGCAGAAATTAAGAGCATTAATGACTTTCGTTGAACATTCTCTATTCTATTCGTGTATTTATCATAGTTTGGATTCCAGACGACCGACGCGTACTCTAACTTGGATCTTACAATAGAATCATACAAAGCAATAACATCGACCCATGATTTAACCCAGTAAACCCAGATTTCTGTGGGCATTTTGAAAGATTCTTTCAATATGCAATTCAAAGGTCAGTTTTTATCAAGCTTAACACTCAAATCATTGACTCAACTGACTTCAGTCAAACATTGACCAGACAATGTCAAGTTGGAAGACCATTCTTAGTTCTGGAGAAAAGAATATGATTGCATTTGTTTATATTCAGTTACAACTTATTGAGTTTGCAGAAGTCAAAGAATGCATCAATATCGGACCGTAAAAGAGAATAATCGTTGAAGGATTTTATCCTCTTTGATATTTTGAGATCATCTGCATTTAGATCTATAACAATATATTCAAAACATTCGTTTATATTATTCAAAACATAAGAAAAAGAAGCGGTTCAAGATGTGAACCCTGCGGTACACCTGATGTTACCAGTAAGGAATTGGATGTGGATCCATTCACAACCAAATACTGTCTTCGGTCGTTCAAATATGAAGCGAGATTTCCATGCACCCCGAAATGTTCCTGTTTTGTTATGAGTAGACCGTATCAAAAGCTTTGGAGAAGTCAGTGCATACTACACATATAGATGTTCCTTGTTTCCTTGTGATATCGGTACTTTGCAATCTATTTATTTTAGGTTAGAACATCCACTTCATTTTCAAGTGAAGAAGAAGCGAGAAAATCTATGAAATCGAAGTTGATATTTGAATGAGACATGAATGATTATTCTTGATAATGCTGTAAAAGGCGAAACTAGTCGAATAAAGAATTGTTCAGTCAGTGATTTTTAGACAAGTATTTCTTATTACATCTCATTTAAATATGAATTATAACAGAGTAGATTCATCGTCCATTGAATTAATTAATAATGAAGTTGATATTGTTTCTAAAAAAGCTCAGTATTTTGCTGAACATATCTATTTACGTGTATCATATTTTCAATGCTTGATCGAATGTTGAATTCTGTGGAATATCACCGCTATATATTTTTCTTGAAAAAATAAACGAAAAACGGTACTTCGCACAAACCTTTTATTAAGTACACCAGAAAACTCATGAATTTGACTCATATAAATAAACATAGACAATATTCAACATGCACTCAAATAATCACTTGACCACACGTTTTGCACTTAATTAAATGATTGGTAGAAAAAGATGTCGCACAACGATTACACTGAACATCCCCTATGTCCTGCATATAATGTGCAAATGCAGCAGGAGGCGCAGATACCCCTGTAAGATGTGTATTTGGTGGACACATCATACCACCACTGGCAGGCGTTCTGCCACACTGTCTGTACATACTCTGTAGATTACATAAGTATTGATTATATTGTTGCGCATAGCTGCTTCTCATTTGCGCTGAACAATATTGTGGTATTTGTTGATGAGTTTGGTATGTATTACAGTACTGTGGATTACAAGGTTGGGTAATTGATGCACCTGGTATTCCACCATATATTTGAGGGTTATATTGTTGTGAAAAAGAAGGCAATTGTTGCATTGGTGCATACCTTTGAGGTAATTCTAGGTAGCAGTTTTGTGGCGGGTTGTTATATTGGGGATACTGTTGCCCAAACTGTGGCGATGACAAACTCGTACGGTTCTGCATACAATTAGCAGGTAGATACGTTTGTGGTTGCCGTATTCCGCCAAAATTTTGGGGAGTAGTGGCATTTTGTCGTGAAACATGTTGCATACCATCCTGATAGATCCCTTGATAAACTGGAAAATCATTTTGATTACCAAAACCTGGCCTTGGTGAACATATTTGTGGACATGGTCTTGTTTGATTCGGTAAACAAACATTTCCTCCTCCTATTCCGTACATATTACCCCATTCGCTTGCGGGGCCAGCTGATCCCATAGCTCCACCGTAGCCTGTATAGCTACCCATACCACTAAATGGCATTCCAGCAGCTCCACCCCCTACTCCACCAGGCCAACCTCCGGTCCATCCACTCTGGACTCCTCCAGGCCAAGTCCCTGCAGCACCCCCGGACCAAGCTCCTTGAAAACCTCCGGGAGCACCTCCTGCCCAACCTCCCGGAACACCAGCGGACCAACCTCCAGTAACGCCTGCAGGCCAACTCCCATTAACGCCTCCAGGCGAACCCCCAGTGATACCTCCTGGCCAACCTGCTGAGGCAGTTCCTGGCCATCCCGCAGATGCCCCTGTCGGCCACCCTCCGGCTCCACCACCTACTCCACCTCCTAAACCACCACTCGCTCCATATCCAGTTCCCATTCCTCCTGATATTCCACCTCCTACCCAATTTCCGTTTCCACCTGTTCCTACTACACCGTTGGATGGATACCAAGGCGCTCCACCAACCATACCGCTTGTCGCTTGATCTTTACCAGATATGAAACCCTGGGCACCTTCTCCCCAACCTCCAGTAGTACCAGCATCGCCGTATTGATCTTTGAGACCTCCAGCGGAAACTATTTTTCCATCTCCCATTCCACCGTCTGCATTTGTATTAATTCCTTCATTTGTATAATTAATATTTTCTTTTCCTCCGCTAATTCCACTTTTAGCATTGTCTCCATCTGTCTCTTTACTTCCTTTGGTATTACCTATACCTGTGCCTTCTCCTTCGCCCGCTTCTTTTCCAATGGTACCATGTTTTTTTGCACTACCATCTTTATTTTTTCCACCGGATTTTCCTTTATTACCATCAACATCTACATTATCTCCTTCGCCTCCACTTCCTGGCTTACCAATTTGTCCATCAGGTCCATTTCCACCCTTTTCACGACTTTTGGCTAGTCTGTGTTTTTTATTTTTACCTTTCTTCATCAGTTTCTGATAAAATATCATATCTTCTAAGTTAGGGGATTGACCTTTGAATATATCTCCAAATCTCGATCTTCTCTTCGTTACATGTTTGTGTGGTTTTTTCATGCAGTAGTAATAACAGTACGGCGTAAAAGATAGCTCGCCATCATTTCCCCATCTGGTGTAACTTAAGTAACTGTTCACGTAGCAACAGGTCATAATATTTACATTTTAAAAATATTTGTTTATTAATAAACTGGAATTTGGTTATATGTTACATTTTCATGTAAATGTCATTGTGACTGATCTTGTGCAGAAACAAATGGATATAAGAAAAAATGCATTAACGACTTGTTATAGTTTATGAATAAACTCTGTGACAAATCTTGGAAAACCGTGATTGAAAAAAGATATTATCTTCTATATCTCTAATCTTACTGTCTGAAAGGTCTCTGTGATTTTTAAATCACCACGGTTTACAATATTTTATTTTGAAGACGAATAATTGTTCAAAATAAGAAATTAAGAATTACAATTCTCGAGACATTTGAACTGCCATGAGCAGCTAGCAATTTTTTAAGGTTTTATATTTATCAAAAATATCTACACAATAATTCAGAATATTTAAGCACAATATAATAAATATTTTTTCTGTAGAATGCTTGCAGTTATACAATGTCATGTCTTAGTAAATTCTATGTTCGATTTCAAATTCTTCTCTATGAATTTATGTCGAAAACTTGCAGTCAATTCGTTAAGAATCGTCAATTCATTTGACACTCGGGTACCCGAAAAAAATAAAATGAAATGATTCGCCTTACTTCACCCCATTATGTTCGAGATTCTTCATCCGTCCCCCATCAGTAGTTGCAAACGTCCTACAGATGTAGATCTAAATTTTCGCCGAAAACGCACTGATATTTTCAGCGTAGAATCTCTAAATTATTGTAAGCAAGTGAAGGCGTCTTCGACACAAACTACAAATAGAATGAATCCGACAACTTGCAGTAATAAAGTGAAAAAGAAGGATGTTGCTGCCGGTACTCTTGTGAATGTCAATGTTAAGCTGACACGAGAAGGATGCGATTGTAGGAAGAAAAAAGACGTAAAAGAAAAAAGGGAAGATGAATGTACCAGAGTTCCAGGCGAAAAACACACTGATGGCATTGATCGAGAAATGGCCGCTGATGAAGATATGATTATGAAAAAAGAGTTGGGGGAATTGCAAGCTACTGCACAGGGTGCGAAATTCGATAAAACCAAGGCAAAGTCAGATTCAGAGAAGTTACTTATGAGTTTAGCGAACCAAAAGTTAATTTCTTCTGAAGGTTTTGATTGGAGGAGAACTTACTGGGTGAGTGTTGAAATTTCACTCGCTGAAAAATTGCCACTGCGATCAGTTGACATCTTTGTACGAATGAAAATAAGAACTACCTACTTTCAATATTTGCTCAAGAGTTCGATAAAATTTTTATTAAACTCTCGGAAGTGGGGTCATATATCCAAATATACTTAAACGTCAGTTTGCTACTCTAGCCATCTGATTTACTCTGTATTTTGCCATTTAAAAATTTAGACTATCGTTATAAAGAGCACTATGGTTATCTGTGAAGTGTCTTGTAAATAGTGTTAAACGGAGATGTTATTGAATACTCGCGCTAAAGAAAGACAGAAAAGTAGCTTATGTTGACGCAATCACCTTGGAAAATACCAAATCTTGCACGCACTCTTTATATTAGTTTGTGGACAGCCTTTGGGACATACAATCAAATAAAAGGCTACTACTCACCTCTTCTGTCCGTACTTGTGAAGACGCTTTATTTTATAAAAAATCTAATTATGGCGATGTTGAGTATTTTCATACCACGGGACGTTTGAAAAATATCCAGGTAAAATGTAATGCCATCAAAAACGAAACTTGTAAAAAAACCAAGTCTTGCAAACCTTCATCCGTAAAAAGTTGTGAGATCTATATTATACCAATTCGGTTAATTTATTCAAGACCTATATGAGGGACCTTCTGTCTTAAGTTATTATGTAATTAGCTAATTTTGAAACATCTTATTGTCATCATATCAATATAAAAAAATCTTTTTTGCTTTAAATAAAATAGATTTACTTGGTCATCGCATGAAAATACAATATGTCCCCCAAGTACCTAATACATATTAAAAGGATTGTTTACTGCGATTGACAACTCAATCTATTTCATTTAAAACATAAAATATTTTTAATTTTGATATAGTAACTATAGATGTTGTTAGGTAAGCTTATTACGTAATAACTTGAGACAAAAGGTCCTTCAAGTAGGGACTAAATAAATTAACCGACTTGCTATTAAATGGATCTCAAAACTTCTTACGGTAGAAAAACTGAGTTGCGAGACTAGGTTTTTTATAAGTTTTGTTTTTCATGGCATCTCATTTCTTTTGTAAATAGACCTACTTCATTTTCTTTCCGGTACCTTCTATTCCGATTTCTACTTCTTGAATACCAACAACGGATTTTATTGAATCTCTCTCTCTCTCTCATGAGCTTTTCTCATTTTTGTATGTATTGTTCTTTTTCTTTTCCGGTACTACTTTTTGATCTTCTACAGTTTTTTGAAGCCAACTAGCTATCTTTATGAGTTTTCTGAAAGGCTTCGATGTTACAATTTTTGACAAGTCTGAACGGAAATACTTCTTAGTCTTGTATTCACAAATTGAAGATTCCTGCGACTTAATAATTGCAAAGTTGACATCACGTTTGAACATAATTATTTATACGGTTACCCTGATTAATTCATTGTAAATGCAACTTTATAATTCTTTGGGTTTACAATCCAGTTCGCGTATCTAGAAAACTGGACCGAAATTACAAAATATTTTAGTTTTCTTTGATTTGTAATATCAAATTAATTAGAACACTAAATACGAGAGCTGTCGGAAAAACAAGCATTTTAGCAGTTTTTAGATATGTTAAGTAAAATATTGATATTTCAAATCAATTTGAAAAGTTTTGTTTTCTTTTATTATTTTTATTGCACTTTTTGCAACATGAATCTAATATTGCCAGATATTTTTATTGTTGATTAAACCATGCCAGACCATGGCATGACTTGACAACATGCTCACTCACTTTTCACTTTCAAATCGGTCTGGTTGAAGGTTTAACAATTATTGTTTGGCAAATTAATTTTAAGTTTTTATATACTTGAATAACATCATATAAAAGTTTCAGCTATACTGAAATATTTTGAAAAAATTTTTTTTTAAATATGAATTAGCATCTGGCATAGTTTAATCAACAATAAAAATATCTGGCAATGATAAAAAAACAAAACTCCTTAAAATGATCCGAAAAATCGATATTTTACCTGTACAGGTAGGATGCCCACTGATGAACGCAACCACTACCGCCAGCCAAACCGCCCTTATGACGTCCGGGAGAGTAGAGAGATATAACATATCTAAAAACTGGCCTACATGAAATTCTCTCTCAAAAAAGTTGCTAGCTCTTACACTAACTAATTGTTAGTCTAAGAGCTAAACTGAATTTGAATCTTCGGTGCCTGCTAGAAGTGCCTTACAGTTTCGATGATCGGTCACTCAGGCAGAGAGTGACAAAATTAGGAGTATTTATTATTCTAAAACAACGGATTCAAATTGAATGCAATTTGAAATATATCGTGTTTATAGAATGCGTACTCGGTTACTTGTTTTACCTAGGCTTCTAGTTTTATCTACAACGAAGCTAATCGAAAATTGCCTGAACTGCTTCGAGGAAAGGACGGTACGACCGGGCCACTTTTTTGCTTGACTTGGAGGGAGCACCAATGTGCCTCCAGATTCTGTGATTGCACACTGGAAAAAGTTCACTACAAGAAGGAGTTTTCTATAATGGTGGTAAATGAGAGAAGAAGGATTTCTCCCATGTTCACCATAATATTGTATTATTATTTTTCATCTACTAGTTACCTACATTATGAAATCATAAGTGATAATACAACCATAATTATTACATATCACATAAAAATTATGAGGCCTATCTTTAAAATTTCTTACTACATTTAATTAAATTCATTCAAAAAGATACCCTTGAACGACATCTGGAAGTTGAAGAAATCATATAGTAGAAATAGCAAAAGCCATACTTGTTACTACCTAGGTACTGTTGATATTTTTGACATTTTTTTGCATAGAATGTTCGGAAGTGATGACAAAAATGTTGAGAAGCGAATTCACTCACAGCTTCTCGAATTAATCGCACTGATGGATTGTGTGTGAGCACTATTACATATATTAAAATAAATTAAACTTTGAGCAAAATGACCACAAAATGAATCTGGTGCTTAATGTTTCACGATTTATTTAACAATATGTTGTATTTGTAGTCAACATGTAGAAAGCTATAAAGCAGTGTACTTAGTTTATCTATTGTTAACTTGATACACTACTGCGTCTCTTAAAATATGAGAAGCCACTTATTATGGCTGAAGATAATCAATGATAGTAAGCTGCACGTATTTGGAGTTACCTTTTTTAGTTTTTTTAGCTGTTGACGCTTTGGTGGTTGTAATTCGACTCTTCCTTCTAGAAGATAAAACACAAGTTAGCAGTGGTGTCTGGCCCACATCTGTTTTTTTATCACCCCGCCATAATGCTTCAGTTTCACTTGTTTGTTTGTTTTCTAGAAAGGTAGTTCTCGACCGCTTGTGAAGGGTCTTTTGCTCTTCAGTATTTTGAAACACTCGAATTCTTAACAGTACCAAAAATACGCAGTAATGTATTACACGTGTTTCGTTGTACTACTTCATTTTGGGCTTCTAATTGAATATTTGAAGATGAATTAGTACTACGGAACGTGCGTCATGCATTAATTGTATTATATACTAGCTTATCCGGTGAATTTCGTAACGCCCAACAATTCATAGTGAATGAATGGAGTGGCAACTTTCAGCTGAACTTAATTCTTGATTTTAATTATCCCAATGAAATGAATACAACCTTATAATAATAACAAGCGTCTTTTTCAATATTTAGATATAATTCGAAGAATAAAAGATTATCGCTGTCACCCTGTCACGACTGTTCATGATGAGTCATCACTCTAATTTCATTTCCACTCAAAAGAGTTTTTCATCTACTACTCAGGGCGGCTTCTTCAGCAAATACATTTTTTTTACTTTACCAATGGCTGTCAGAACTTAATCTTGTATATAGGTACATATAGGTCTATATAATTTTATATAGAACATCAATAAAATTGTCTCGGGTATTCACATTTTTGAATTAATCTTAAACTATGCAACTAAGAAAGATTCTTCAGGTACTGACACAGTATTAAATAATAAACAATTTATTTGGATAATGAAAAATACAAATGCATGGATAACGTAGTCTTTTAGGCATTGTGTGGTTTTTGACATTTCTTCAAAAAAAATTAGTTATACTGACATAACAACAACAGTTGGACATATGGTACCCCAAAAGTTTTTATAGATATTGATATGTTCTTTAATACTGTAAAACATTTTTCTGTTCTACCATTAATAGTTTCCGAAGCGCATGCGTTGAAAGACATTTTGTGGCAAGTTTTCTCATATTTTGATTCACTTTATTGAAATTCTAGTAGGGATCCGTATTTTTTCTAGTAAAATATATAGCCTATATAACTCACCAATGACCTGATGTGATGAAAATATGTAGAGTAATTGAATTAGATATAAAGAGTTTATATTTTATATAAGAATGCACTTATTTAGAATAATGTTTTTCGCTGTTTTGATTTTAAGCTGGCAAATCCCATATTTACTCGAGATAAGATGATTCACAAGAAGATTATAATTTTCATTTTGGGCCCCAGTTCTCTGATTCATTCGGTTGATATATTTGCCGAAAAGTGGAACTAGGGGCCGGCAAGTTGAATCGATATCGTCTGGCGACGATTTTTCCGCATTTTTCTTGTGGATGTTGTAGTTTTACATTTGGTGCGATAGTTGAAATTATAATGTTGCGTGAAACTTAAATATTTGATTTGAGATCAACACAACAACTGGTTTATTTGTGCAACAAGATGGGTAAAACCGGGCGAGATAAAGTGAAAAACTTTCATCGTAGTATTAAGGTGAGCATATCAATAAAATGTACGACTATTCAACGATTTATTCCTTTGCGATTCATTCAGTTTTTGTTCAAGTGGTGAGACCTACAGTGGAGAGTTTGTGTAAATCTTCAATAATGTTTTAATAGAAGCATTTCAACTTTAATAACGTATAATATAAATATCTAGTGCGAGATACGAACCTAGATCTCCAGTGTAACAGTGACCTTATTAGTAGTAGTCAGAAAGTGTAGCTACCTCTCGATTATTTTTCGTTAAAATCATTAATCTTATTCATATTAAAAAGCTTTGACGATTGTAGAGTTACAAAAAGTGTCATATCGTTCCTAGACAGTCCATTTGTAAGAATTTCCATCATAGCTGTCATTTCCGTCTTCCTATGCATATGTGAGGAATTGTACAGTGCTATAGATAAAGGAGAAACGGTTATAGTAGTATTAGTGGATTTTGAAAAAGCTTTTGAAACCTTATGTAGATCATCATTATTGAAAAAACTGAGTAAGCTTGGCTTTGAGGAGTAGTAAATGATTGGTTCGGATCTTACTTGGATTAGTGAACACAGAAAGCTAAGTTTGATGGCATGCTGTCGGATAGCACGAAAGTGGATGTAGGCGTACCTCAAGGAACTGTCTTAGGTCCGTTGTTGTTCTCCTTATATATAAACGATACTGTCTCTCATGTGACTCATGTAAAAAAATGTTCTATATGTTTATTCGCTGATGATATTATGCTTTATATATGTGGCAAATATATTACAGAGGGGATCAACAGAGACCTTTCTGCAATTAATGAACGGTTATGTGACAATAGCTTATCCCTAAATGTGCAAAAATCTAACTTCATGCTTTTGGGTACAAGTAAAACCCTTAAAACCATTGAAAATGCGGATATAACTATAAAGATTAATGAACAAAAATTAGAAGAGTAGAAACAGTAAAATATTTAGACATTATATGAGACGAAAATTTGAGTTTCAATGATAATGTTGATTTCATCTATAATCTTTACAAAATGAATTTTTTTAAAAGAATATGAAAAAATCTGCCGACATATGTGAAATTATTCTGTTCAAATCGATAATAATGCCACATTTTGAATATTGCTCCACTTTGTTATTTGGTTTGACTGAAGAAAAATTCAACAATCACAAAACTTACAGAATAGAGCCATGCAAATAATTTCAAAGTGCAATAGGTTTACCCCTGTTGAAATTATGCTGAAATCTTTGGAACTAATGTCTGTTAAACAAAGTAAACTCTTCGCTTCATATATATTCATATTTAAAATGAAAAATTAGTTGCTTCCATGTAATGTAATGAAAAATGTAACATATGTCAGTGATGTGCATGGTATAATATTAGAAATACTGATAGTTTTTATATCCAAAGTTGTAAGCTTTCTAAATCTAAAAATTGCAAGGGTGTTTTTTTTAGATGTATAGAACTTTAAGTTGGCATTACTGTTGAAGATGGCGACCGATTTAACAGCTGATAAGTGATTTATTCTCAGTTTGGTTTGGCAATTAATTATGAATAGACTCACGCCTGAACAACGCTTGCAAATAGTGCAATTTTCTTTCGAAAATAATGGTTCTGTTCGGAATACCTATCACGCACTACGTCCATTTTATCGTCGACAAAATCGTCCATCAGAGCAGCTAACGGCTACGCCAACAAACAAAACTGCCGCATTTGGAGTGAAGATAATCCTCAAGTGTATGTCAAAACACCGTTACATCCAGAAAAACAGACTGTTTGGTGCGCTTTATGGGCTGATGGAATCATTGGTCCGTACTTCTTCAAAAACGATGATGGCCAGAACGTTACAGTCAATGGTGATCGGTATAGAGCCATGATTACTAACTTTTTCATTCCTGAATTGAACAACCATGATGTCCAGGAGCTGTGGTTTCAACAAGACTGCGCAACATGTCACACAGCTCGTGCCACAATCGATTTATGATTTATACACGTTTGGTGACCAACTAATTTCACGTTTTAGACCTGTGAATTGGCCTTCAAGATCTTGTGATTTAACACCTCTAGACTACATTCTGTTATGTAAAGTTCTGGGGCTATGTAAAGTCATTGGTCTATGCGGATAAGTCACAAACGCTTGTCCATTTGGAAGACAATATTCGCCGTCTTATTGCCGATATACGGCCACAAATGTTGGAAAAAGTCATCGAAAATTGGACGTCCAAATTGGACTACATCCGAGCCAGCCGTGGCGGTCATATGCCAGAAACCATATTTAAAATGTAATGCCACAAGATTATCTTTCGAATAAAAAAAAATTCTTGTCAATCGAATGATCCATCGTTGTTTTATTGCAATTTAAAGTTCTATACCTCTAAAAGAAACACCCGTCGGATTCAAGGCTTTCAATAATTTGAAAACTAGTAGTAGTATCGAGATATTTAAGTGTGATCTGAGAAAGTATATTTTGAATAATGAGATAGGTATGTAATTTAAAATTGATAGTTTAAAATATGTAGATTTTTGTATAGTTTCAGCTAAATAAATAAATATTATTATTATTATTATTATTTGAAACTTCCTGTAGATCGACGTAGGATAGATAGAAAATATTGTGACATAATATTTCAGTGTAAGTTATCTCATATCATCTGTAAATAAAATCGTGTAGGCTTTCACGGCCGGTGTCCATTGGGAAACATGGTGAAATGATCTTCCGGGCTGATTGGCCGTGGTCAACTGGAACTCCTCCTCTTCCAGACGTTTCGTCCCTAACTGCGAGAGACATCTTCACTGGCGGCGAGTGCTTCGACGTAGTGGTGAATCAGATCAGTTGCTCCAGAGTCGTCGCCCAGTACACCACTACGTCGAAGCAATCGCCGCCACTGAAGATGTCTCTCGCAGTTAGGGACGAAACGTCTGGAAGAGGAGGAGTTCCAGTTGACCACGGCGAATCAGCCCGGAAGATCATTTCATCATGTTTCACATCTGTAAATAATCCAAGATTTCGAGATATTCATGCTGACGATTTTGAGATTTTCCATCTTAACGTCTTGTGGTGAATAATTCAGATTGTTTTATCAGAAAGAACGAAATTAAATGAAAAATTATGGCAACTTAAGATATACCTTAATAATTTAAGAAGCTCATTGGCTGAGCAGTATACTGACCCTATAACGACATCAACTTACTGGTGATGGTGCTACAAGTCTCTGACTTCTGCTCTTAGAACAATGATAATAATAATAATTATAATAATAATTATTGTTAACCCATTATTCAGGACATATTTACCTTTACATAGGAACTGTAACACTTCGAAAAACACAGGAGTATGATGTGTTTTGCGTAACTAATGATTTTATCTTCGAATTCGTCAATAAATCTATAAATAAAAAATTTTTTTTTTCACTTCTTTCCACAATTTTTGATGCTCGAATAGTCCTGCAAAAATCATTTAACCACCGAAATAATTGAGAAAGACTTTTGATATGTAAATAGAGGATTTATGGGGTTATAAGCTTAACATTTTCTACAATGTTTTTAACTCCGCTAATCAATTTCCAGGTTCAGGCAATTTGAATTTGAATTTGTTTGCAATGCACAATATAGAAAGATATTATTCATATTGAATTCTTTATTGCTGAATATTATTCGTTTTTATTTCTCATTCCTTTTCGCGTTTATTCATTTTACATTTCTGACAAATACGATTATTAATTCGGTTCGATTTCTACTGAACACCTGTCTTAAAAGGTTTTTGTTTGAATACTGATTCAGAAACTCTAATAAACAAATATTGGTGATAACGCAGAACCATCATAGATAGAAAGAACACACAGATGAATATTTATATATATATATATATATATATATATATATATATATATATATATATATATATATATATATATATATATATAGGAAATGAAATTTTTTGTGCTTATGGCACTGAATGAAATATTTAAGAAAATGAACACTAGAACATTCATTTGAAATATTGAAATTAATCAAGAGAATGTTATAGCAGAGCTAGATATGTGAACGTGTACGCTGTGATGTCTCCATTATCCTTCAAGGGATAAATGTTAGAGAAATATTTATTTCAATTTTTCAAATGAATGTTCTAGTGTTCATTTTCTTATATATATATATATATATATTTTTTTTTGAATATATAATGATTAATAAAACAATTATTCATTAGTGAAATCGTGTAGGCTTTCACGGCCGGTGTCCATTGTGAAACATGGTGAAATGATGGCGGCGAGTGCTTCGACGTAGTGGCGTACTGGGCGACGACTCTGGAGCAACTGATGACCTGTTGACTAGAGTGCCGATATTTATAGGTCTTCGTGGCTCGGCAATATGTCCGCTTCGCTCTGATTGGTCCACCCCAAGCACCCAACGCAGACAACGAACGCGTTGGGGTGGACCAATCAGAGCGAAGCGGACATATTGCCGAGCCACGAAGACCTATAAATATCGGCACTCTAGTCAACAGGTCATCAGTTGCTCCAGAGTCGTCGCCCAGTACGCCACTACGTCGAAGCACTCGCCGCCACTGAAGATGTCTCTCGCAGTTAGGGACGAAACGTCTGGAAGAGGAGGAGTTCCAGTTGACCACGGCCAATCAGCCCGGAAAATCATTTCACCATGTTTCACAATTATTCATTAGTTTTGACAAAGTTGTAATATAACAACGAAACGTCAACAAAAATAAACTTTTTCATATCAAAAAAAGCCTGTTATTTGCTAAAAACTTTCGAAATATATATACATATATATATATATATATATATATATATATATATATATATATATATATATATATATATATATATATATATATATATATATATATATATATATATATATATATATATATATATATATATATATATATATATATATATATATATATATATATATATATATATATATATATATATATATATATATATTTATATATTATATAGTAGATGTATTAATGTTTCTTTCGATTATTGGAAAAATGGTGAGAAAAGTTCAATCTTCATGAGCGAATATCAGAAAAGACAAGATAGAATGACCTAATTAGGAGCAACGTTCGTTTCACTTTTTCTAAAAACCTTACTTTTGATGAAAAGTTTCAAAGAAACTTTGTTCAAAGAATGGTTGTAGCAAAGAGCAATATAAAAGAGATTATTTCTTACCTTAATTAAACAGACCATGAAAATCTGCAACAGAAAGAAACGATAAAAAAATAGAAATCGATAAAACAAACGAGCGAAGATGGTTTAAATGGAATCAGTGAATATGACACCAAAAAGTTGAAACTCGCATGAAGATGAAAACATGAAAAACTCAGAGAAATAACACACAAATCAAACATGAGGAGGCCCCAGTGGAAGAAAAAAAGAAAAACTGTAATAACAAAAATAATATTTCATCGTAGATGATGTTTGTTTATCAATTTTCTGAATGACCCTGACCCACTTTTTTATTTTCACTCGTTCCATTGTATCTTGTTTTGCAATGACAAGGAAATAAAATCGATATAATGATGTTTCGTTATCTGAGAGCGACAAATTATATTTGACGTATCGACCACTTTTCATGCGTTCAGGTAAAACCCTGGGACGATATTTCAAGTACTGAATACATTCAGTTTTAATTACCGCGTACGTTTCTCGTGTCATTCAACTAATATAATTTCCCTAATTAGTACAGTTTCGAGAATTCCCAAGACGGATGACACCCTTGGCGTGCCTAGGTTTTGCTACTCATGTTCTGGAGATCAGGATATGTTTGAATTCTGATATAGTTCCTGTATATCGTAATATTAAAAACAATTCCACGAAAGTTGAATACACTTGAAATATTTTTCAAATTACTGAAACGATGTGAAACAACAATAAAAAAATTTGTTGTTGAAATTTATGATTACTCTTGGTGGTCCGTGGAAAATTTTTTCTTTTGAGTTCTTCGTTATTCATGTTCAGAGGATCCTAATTTCAAGTCATACTGTTGTCTATTTTATATCAGTATTGTCCAGACTACTTTTATATCAGAATGTCCAGAAAACAGTAGAAACTTTTTGCCCATATGAAATCATAGAGAATGTTTATTAAATTGGAAGAAGTGGCACATATTATTGAGCAAGTACTGTGGAAAATTTGCCTTGAATTGAATCTTGAGAAGGCCGAAATTATAATCACAAAGAACTTTAAAAATAATATTGCTGTACATAGTTGTGTACTTGATGATGCATAATTGAATTTGGAAGAATCTAACTTCTCAAGTGTAAGGAACCTCCGTTTAGCTGTTTCTGAAAATTTTATTTGACAGAAAAACTTCAGCAAAACAGAATATCATGAAGAAAAAACAATGGAAATGGGTCTGGTCAGAGATGTGATAAAATGAACGAAAAATTTGCTACAAAAGAAAATAGGATTAGGCTTGGTCAACCTCAGATTTGGTATCATGGTCTCTTTCGGTTATTGGAAAAAAGGCGAGGCCAATCTTCATGATCATGACAAATATCAAAAAAGACAAGCTAGAAGGAGCTTATGGGGAAAAACATTCGTTTAACATTTTCTGGAAACCTCGTTTTTGTTGAAAAGTTTCGATGAAATTCTTCAGTTTTTTTATTTATGAAATATCGTAAAGAAAAACAAAATGATTGATGCGAAGAGCAGTATAAACAGGTCATGAGAAATCTGCAACAGAAAGAAATGTGAGAAAAATAGAAATATATAAGGTAAACGCTCAAAGGGACTTTAACGGAATTAATGGACATCACCAAAAAGATGAAACGAAATTTGAAACTTGCATGAAGATTATCACATGAAGAACTCCGAGAAATAACTCACAAATTAAACATCTAATAATCCTAGTAAAAAAATAACTGAAATGTGACAACCTTTTATCATAGATGATGCTGTCAAATAATTGAATTGTTTAATTAATTTTCTAAATTACTCTGACCCACTTTATATTTCATATGTGTGTCATCTTGCATTTTCACATGTGTTATTGTATCTTGTTTTGCAATGACAAGGAAATGAAATCGATATTATGATAATAATTTTCATTATCCGAGAACGAAAAATTATATTTGACGTATCGACGACTTTTCTTTCGTCCGTCCAGGTAAAACCCTGGGACGATACTTCAAGTGCTTTATACATTCAGTTTTAATTATCGCGTACCTTTCTAGTGTCATTTAATGAATATAATTTCCCTAATTAGCACAGTTTCGAAAATTCCCAAGACGGATGCCACCCTTGGCGTGCCTACCGGACAGATAGCACTCTACGCTCATTTCTAACCGCGTCTCTTTTATCGGCGTTTGCGATAATGTCATCCGGCTTATTATCACGTTGCGAACGAACTTCTTCAGTTTACTTTTGCAATTTCTAACGATAACGCTGGGAAATAACAACAATTTACGTCGGAAAATCGGCTCGTCGGACCCACCTAGGAATCCAAAAGTCGCGATTGTTATTTTGTTTATGTTTTATGTGTAGATTATTTCAGTGTCAAATCGAATTCTGGACCGATCACAGCTGGCGATAAGGTCGATTTCAAACGGGAAATATCAGATTTTCCGGTGCATTATCAGGTGTAGCTCGTAACAGAATTGTTTAATAGTGTTTGTGTTTTTAGTGTTTGTTTCGAACTTGTTTAGTGTTCATATTTTCGGTAACGTCTGATATTAAAATTAATTGCACAGGGCGAATATAATTCCTAATAATTGAAGTATTCAGTAAAAACCACTACATACCATCATAACCGAATTATTTGAGAAAAATTTCGAAGATTTTTCATGAATTTCAATATATAAAATTTGCAGCAGAGTAATATTCAGTCTCATTAGAAAACATCATTGATCAACTTTCGGAATAGTTTCTTCTATTTCATATTAGGTATATTCAGAATTATATAGATGAACCAAAACAGAAAATAATTGAATCGAAACTATATCAGTGTGCAGATTTTCAAATTGTTTTGAAATTACTGTCTCTGTTTTTGTGTTTAATGAAATTCAAATTTTTTCAAAAAATTCAGGGAGAAAGTAATTTTTATCAGCAAACTTCCTTCCTTTCTAGAAAATTTCTGTAATTATGAAGTCACCTTCTCGATATTGTAAAATGTATATGAATTTCCTATAATTCATTATAATTTATTGTAACGTCGTTTTCAATCGAGGTGCCAAATAATTCTGACATACTCGGATAATACTGTTAAAGACACTTATTTAATTTTATTGAAAAGTAACCTCGTTTGGGTATGTCACATTCGAATTCCTTAATATCACTGCTATTTTAATTCTGCTTCTTTCTTTAGCTGCATTTTTGCAAACAATTCTCCTTGAAATCTATAGTTAATACTTTATAATGAAAGAATGATTTGTTGACTCTGTATCTGCTATAGAAGATATTAACCAATTAACATTCCTGCCATTAAAGCCAATATATAAGAAAACAGGAAATTACAGGTTGTTACTCGGTGTGTAACGGTTAGCTAGACCGGTCATAGAACGTTGTCGTAGAACATAGAATGTTGGCTCTACAAAAAAAATAAGCGAATATCTTCATATTTCACGCTATATAAATAATTCAATGATTTTTATCAACAGTTCGAATGATCAAAGCTATTTAAGCGGATAAAATTTCTTGTTCAAGAAGAAAATTCTTCATGCCATTATTTTACATATCATTCATCTAAAGTATTTGGTTTTATAGAAATAATAAGCCAAGCTACTGGTTGGTTATACTTAATGCTATTCTGACCCCATACGGCAATATCTGCCCATATTGCGTTATGAGAAGAATCCAGTTTAACAATTCGTAGTTCACTATAAATTTTGATGATAAAATCAAGCAAAAATTTAAATCAAACGTTGATTCAACGTTATAATATCATTTTATTCTTCAATATATTTGTGTAACCTCAAAGATTGATGTAAATTTTTATTTAATCATGTTTCACCAAGAGGTAAGCGAGAATTCGATCTCAGTTAAATCAATTTCGACAATGCAGATACAAAATATTTGATAGTAAATTCATTGCCAACATCGTCCATTTTTCTCGTGCAAGTTTTGGCAATAACTCAAATATTCTTGAATTGAACACTTCAGAGAATATAATTATTGAATTTCATATTAGAATGCTTACAGACAATTAATAAAAGCAATAATCCATGTTGAGTTTGTTTATAAACTTTTCAATTGAAATTAGAAATTTTCCACTTAATCAACACATTTTCTTCGGAAAACATCCGATCTTATCTCGAAATTTCTCAAACGAAAAGGCATACTATGCCTATTTATTTGATTATTAATTTTGCCAATAAAACCAAAACCCATATGATCGAAGATATGATTTATGAAATTGCAACATTTGCCTTTTTTCAGGTTTTTTGCCAGATAATAGTTTATTATAGTTTTATTTCAATAATATCGGAAAATATCATTCTTTTATGTCCAGATTATCTTTCACTATTGGTGATTGAAGAAGAAATACATTCAGTGCTCAATAATTCTTTGGTTTTCTATATACTAAGACTGGAAAAGTGCGGAATTGTTTCGAATAAATTTTTCATATCATCATGGATGTGATACAAGTTGTTCCAAATGAAGTGAACGAGCGGATCGAGTGCAAAAGGGCCGTTGGTGTTTCTTTTCAATCGAAACCCGCGATCTCGAACTCTCCTAAGGGTTTTAAGACGACCTTGACGATTTCCCCGAATTCTGGACCAAACGCGAACACGACAACATGGCAAATTTCGAGATTTCTCGGCAGGAGCCAGAAAGTCGCTGATTCCAATTTGGACGTGAGCGAGGAGAAGCGTGATAATGAATTGAACGCTTCCATTTCCACTCACCCTAAGCCCGTTGTTAAATGGCCCAATGAAAGTGACGTGGAAAAAAAAGGACGATACAGTTTTAAGATGACCAAGAATGACGATGAACCTATCAAGTTGATGTTCGATGACGTTTCAAAAACGTGTTTCAAGGTAATCTGAGTAAAAACGGCAAATAATTGAATACAATGATTACATTTTATATATTTGAATTAGAAATTATTATAGGTTCGAATGATTTGGATCAAATGTACTTTGATGAAATTTGAAGTTTTAACTTGTAAGTTTCATTTATTTAGGTGCCCTTTTCGGAAAATATGACTGCGTGGGTGGTGGAATCTATTAAGTAATATTAATAATAATAATATTTATTTAGCTGAAGCTATACAAAAAATCTACATATTTTGAACTGTCAATTTATAATAGGCGTGTCGACAGTATGACATTATCAAAGATTTAATGACTTTAGAGGAAAAAACACATTCAAAGGATTTAAAAAATTGATTTAGTTTTATTTAAAAAATTTAGATTAATAAGATTTTCAATAAAATAAAAGAGTAAAATACTGCAATTGGCCATTTTGACTGAAACACCAATCACAGCGCATGACGTCATACTTATGTTAGCTTCACTGTGTTTTGATTACCTTACATACTGATTGCGTGTTACGATTGATATATATTTGTTTTTGTGATTTATCGACTTTACAACACGAATCTATCTATAACAATGGAACCAGGCTTTTGTATTGAAAGCCTCTTTATTACTGAACTAGAAGAAAAAACAATAGCATCTGTTTGTCAGAAAATATTGTCTTTTTGATCTCAATTAATGGAGAAGTAAGAATTATATTTTCTTTATGTTGTTTTGCCATGAGCCCTAAGTGCAGTAGAAAATCCATACAGTCTATACTAAAACATCGCTATATAAGATAATCTGTAATACGGGCCTAGAATTAACATTCTAATAAATAAGTTAGTAAACTATACCTGAACTGCAAGATGCAATTTCTTGTGAACTTGATGGCTCTTCAACTATAGTACTTTCTTCAAATTGCTTTTCACACTCCCCAAGAATCTCTTCATCAACCATCATCTTTCGTTTTTTAGCTATATAGGGTTGCTCTGTTGTGTTAGATGTGTGTGTTTTCCTGCCTGGTTGACAAGTAAATTTTGTGGGCATACATCCTGGTTTCATACGTACTTGCGATACTGACCCCATCACATGGTATTCCATAAAATTTTCCATGTCATTTGGCAACTGAAAAATGCAAAGTTAACAGTTGAAATTGATAATATGAATGATAACCAAGACTAACACAAACATAACTTCAATAAATGACTAGTTATTCCATAGCCTCTACTTTCAACTATTTCACGTCAAACAAACATTATAAAAAGTTAAAAATCACTCACATCAAAGTGATCTTCACAGAAATAAAGTGGCGAATTTGTCTTTACATCGTTCGGGTTTCGCCGTGCAAGCTTTAACCATTTATCTCTTATTATTTTCTTGTATGGGACATGTACAAACACCTTGTTGGGTGTCGTTATTGATGTATTTTTGTACTGAGGCACTGCACACCACTTATAAACTTTAGAATTCATTTTTAACACAAAAAATACGCAGTGTTTGTTTACTTTGCTGTCTAGCTGCGCGTAAACAAATTTGACGTTTACGTAAGTATGACGTCACACAGGACGCCATGACACGGCGAGCTGTTTTCGCGCAATATTTAAAAATGATTATTAAAATGGCTCTAAACTTCCAAAATCTTAAGTTTATTACCGAAATAAAGGTTTTGTTGTAAACAGTAGATGGTTATCTGCATTACGGAAGAGGATTTCAAAATCTTTCGCCTTGCCTATTATATCAGTATTTCTAGTATTATTGCCATGCACGTCACTGACATATGTTGAATTTTTTAATACATTACATGGAAGCAACAGATTTTTGATGTTAAATATGAATATATACGAAGCAAAGAGGGTCCTTGTTTAACAGACATTACTTTCAAAGAAATCAGCATAATTTTAACAGGGTGCGATAACTAATTATCTACATTCATATAGAGTCTACTCGTACATTCACAAGTCATTAATTAAAGCGTCTTCTCCGTACATACTTTCAATTTTTTCCTGCCGGACGATAATCTAGTAGTTCCTCGGAATTTCTCGAGATGTCTCTATATGACGTTATGCGATAACACATACTGTTACATAAGTAACATCGAATTGGGTCCTAAAATAAATATTGGATATGTTTTTATTTACGTTGTGTATAAAAGGCTTCTTTGGACCAACACGTATTTCATTAGGAAAAACCATGTAATCGAGTTACTAGTGTCCAAAATCGAAGCAGATTCATAAGTATAACTCTAAAATCAATACATTTCGACATGCTTTTTAATTCAAATGTAGCTAATACGCAATTGGTTCTCAAATAAAATATTGAAAAACATCAGTTCTCCATTACTTTATATAAAACCATTCGCGTTAAAATTGTACGAAAGAAAGAGAACTGAAAAGCACTGAAGGAAAACCGCTGCAGACAGCAAAAGTGGTTACATGATAGCGAAGGTAACATATATTTACCTTGAATTACAAAAATTGGGAAATGTTGAACTTCCCTGATGAATGTTGACACATACCAAATAAGCCAGTGGAAAATCGAAAATTTCATTACATTCTTGTAAAGTTTTCCCAAAATTGACGCAAGATTTGAATTGAATAGAAAACACAGTTCTTAGTCTTTTGATTGTAAGTTTTTCATCGAATCATAAAGTACATAGAATAGGTAATGAAACAATATTTAGAATTTTCTCATAATTTTTCAATACAAATACGCATGAAGACGTTTCGAAGTACTACTTCTTTATCAAAGGCTGAATTAGTACTGAACATAGAAAAGGGTTATTTATGGAATAACACATCGGGCAAATGGTCTTCACGGCTTTGCATACACATAAGCACTGGTTTGTCGATATTTTTCATGACCATTCTGCATAAATGTGGTTGAATTTCGTTGATCCAACATTGATTCTCCTTCTTTAATGCGTGTAGGGTCGTGGGCTTGTTGACATAGACCTGTGATTTCAAATAACCCCATGAGAAGAAATCTAATGGTGTTAAAACACGTGATCTAGAGGGCCAATTCTGATCATCGAAACGAGAGAGTTCACGACCAGGAAATGTCTCATGCAGTAATTGAAGTGTTTCACAGGCTGTATGGCATGTATCAGAGTGTTGTTGAAACCACATATTGACCCCATCAGTATCATCCAATTTCGTCAAAAAGAACTATCACGTCGCGATATCGAGCACTAGTAACAGTTACTGATTGACCAGCCACATTTCCAAAAAAGTATGGTTCAATTATGCATCCAGCTGTAAATCCACACCAAAAAGTGACATGTTATATATGCATTTGTTTTTTGACTATTACATGTGGGTTTTCGGAACCTCAAAAGTGGCAGTTTTTGCGATTAACTAAACTATCAAGGTGAAAATGTACTTCATTGCTCAAAATGATTTTGCAAGAAAAATCAGCGTTGATGCTCAATAATTCATTCGGCAAACTCTTTTCCCTGCACATGGTCATTAGGATTCAGTTGTTGTGTTAATTGAATTCTGTGAGCATGGAGACACAGATCTTTAGTATGTATATGTTGTACAGAGCTTCTTGAAATTTGCAATTCTTGTCCACGACGGCGAATTTATGTTCCTAGATTGTCACTGACACTCCGACGTACTGCTTCGATATTGACATTTTAACGGCTTCTTTTTGGACGAGCAGTGTGTTTGGTGTCTCCAACGGATTCCCACTCCATATCCACATATCTTCACAATTGACGAAGATTTTCATTATTTTTGAGGTGTTGTTAAGTAATGAAGACACGTTTTTTTATCGTGTAACGCCTCATTTTAACTAACCCTCATTGTCAACTGTCGATTTGTTTTTTTAGGGTTGCCAACAATTTACTACATACATGGCGACAAATTCAAATATCGCCTTAGTTTTGGGCCACCCTTCACACTCTGACTCTCACCGGTGCACCAGTATGTCGACAATCACAGATATGCTTTGGTGTATATGCAAAAAGGAGAAGCTAAAACTTAGCTGACCTAGCTCTCGCGTCAAATTCTTCGTTCTGATGAAAGTCAATTATCACTTTCAGCGTAATACAAGCTTCAAGAGTAACAGTATGTTAGTTCCGACACTGCAATCAATACTGAATTTATACTGAAGTAAATCCTGATATTTTTCGTGAAAAAATAAATGCATTAATTTCGGTTAAACGAAAAAGTAATGCATCTCGATTTTCTTGAGAAAAATACTCTGAAATAACGGGTGTGTTTTTAAAGGTATAGAACTTTAAGTTGGCATTACTGTTGAAGATAGCGACCGATTTAACAGCTGAGAAGTGATTTATTCTCAGTTTGGTTTGGCAATTCGTCATGAATAGACTCTCGCCTGAACCACGCTTGAAAATAGTGCAATTTTATTTCGAAAATAATGGTTCTGTGCGGAATACTTATCGCACGAATTTTGTTTAGCGATGAAGCGCACTTCCGGTTGAATGGCTACGCCAACAAACCAAACTGACGCATTTGGAGTGTAGATAATCCTCAAGTGTATGTCAAAACACCGTTACATCCAGAAAAATTTACTGTTTGGTGCGCTTTATGGGCTGGTGGAATCATTGGTCCGTACTTCTTCGAAAACGATGATGGCCTGAACGTTACAGTCGATGGTGATCGGTATAGAGTCATGATTACTAACTTTTTCATTCCTGAATTGAACAACCATGATGTCCAGGAGCTGTAGTTTCAACAAGACGCCGCAACATATCGATTTTTTGAAAGACACGTTTGGTGACCGCCTAATTTCACGTTTTCGACCTGTGAATTGGCCTCCAAGATCTTGTGATTTTACACCGCTAGACTATACTTTCTGTGGGGCTATGTAAAGTTATTGGCCTATGCGGATAAGCCACAAACCCTTGACCATTTGAAAGACAATATTCGCCGTGTTATTGCCGATATACGTCCACAAATGTTGGAAAAAGTCATCAAAAATTGGACGCCCAGATTGGACTACATCCGAGCCAGCCGTGGCGGCCGTATGCTAGAAATTATACTTAAAATGTAATGCCACAAAATTATCAAATTATCTTTCGAATAAGAAAAAGTTCTTGTCAATCGAATCCATCGTTGTTTTATTGCAATTTAAAGTTCTATACCTCTAAAAAAAACACCCTTCACCGTTCAATGTGGTACTTGTTGAAACTATGCGAGAAAACCTTTGAATTACAGAGAATTGAAACATTTTGACGTTTCATAAATTAATGATGAAGAGAGGTAACTTGTACCATTAAAACTATGGGAAACGAATATACAGTACTAAAATTTAATAATACTTAATATAATAATTTAATAATATAGTATTAAGAATTATTCAATGAACTATATAAAACACTAGAAAATGTTAGGGGAAACGAACATGCATGCTCAAAGAGTTGCTAGTTGAATATAAGCTTATTACGTATAAATCTCTAATGTTGTATTCGAATTAATGCAAAAAGTGTTATAAAACACAATGCACTTAGGAAAGTTTGGTGGTGAAGCCAATGATCAGTTCTGAGTTCAAAATGTCCAGATCTGGACAGATGATCTGCTAGATCTGAGATGATCTGCTGGATCTGTAGGCACTACAGTGTTCCACAAATAAATGAAGTTGTAAAAGCAAGGACTGTTGTGCTATTCGCAAGGACTTGTATTGCGTAACGTGCAAGTGTCATGGCAGTTCAAATTGTTGTGATAATTAATATTTTAAGTTAATTTAATACAATCAAGCAGTCGCGTTATACTAAAACAATATCAGTTTCGTCTTACAATTCATTGTATTAATAATCAAAGTAATGAATTAATTTCCTGAATAATTTAAGCTAAACTGCGATTTTGATCTTGCATGCTACTATTACGCTCTTGATAAATCTTATGATTGCTGAGAAGTTCTACTCATTTCCTACCAAGCTCAAGTTGGTCTACAATTGAATAACGAAATAATCCAATTGTAAGAGCTTCATTTCATTTTAAGATTGGTTGTTTTTCTAGTGACGATCATACCAAAAAGGCATCTCATACAGAGATCCAAGATGAAATTTATGCTGTTATGGTTTATCATTTTTTCATTTCGGTTATGCAATTATGTAAAATTGATCGGAGCCCAGTCGAAATCAATATTTTCAGATCGTATAATTATCATTGAGTTTGTATGAATACGAATCAGTTTCGATAATTAAAGGATCGAACTGAAGAAACAATGAGTCAAGGTTCTCGAGAATTGGAATATATACTATAATTATTGTTTGATATATCAGTACAGTACAGTTGAATGTATGCGTCACATAAGGTTATTTTCGGATTTTTAATTGAATTTATTGTGATTTTCAGTAACTATTAGATAAAATATTATTTTTAATGTAGAAGATGAAATTTTCTGTAACTTCAGTTATATTCACTTTTGATTTTCTTGATCTAAGCGAAAATTCACGAAATGTATTGATGAAAACACTCATACTAAATACTAAAAACACGGATCTAAAAGTGTGATGAAAAGTTTTGAAATGAACAAGCTTTACATTCTCCTGATGCCCATTTAAATATAGTCTTCTATTTCTTCATACCGCACGTTTTTGATCACTCATCATATAGACTACATAATAAATGTAGTCATGTATTTCATCAGCAACTTTTATTGAAATCGATTGAGGCATTTTATTAACTAAAAGAGTTTATCTTGTTCGTGATAATTTTTAGGTTCTATGGACTGCTGTTTTAGGTTTTATTTATTGAACTACGGGTTTACTTTTATGTAATATCAGATGTGACCAATGTTTTAGGATATTTCACGAAACTAGTCTACATTCAAACTCAGCAAAATCATTCAATCAATCTTCGCAAACTAAATCTTCAAAAATTCAAATATCAAAAGTTTCTTCTGGAAGGTTCTTCATGTGCTAACAGAATGTGATTTCAGTTCACTTGTTCACTGTTTGAATTATCCAATAGTTATTATACTTTGAATTTGCATCAAGTAAATGCCAATACTATTCAAAATGTTCAACTCGATGCAAATAAGAAAACTTTTTCTCCAGTGTCGCTTCCACTGTGACTGGCGGATGTACACACACGTACGAACACCAAATTCTACGTTTTGTTGGATGGTTTGAAGATCTTCAGATCGTAACCATTTCAATAAACTGATATCACTGTTCAGATCCTTATTTATTATATTGCCGTAAACACGACACTAGAGACGATATTCTGGAAAATTGTCTTCTAATTCACTAGAATAGCATAAGAGATGCTTTGGTATTTTCATCAGCGCAGAGTTATTTAACTGATGCGCTTTGATGAAAAGAATAGATAAAACTTTTCACTGAATATATTTAAAATAGAGTATTCATAGCTAGTTACTAAGTTATCAATTCACAAACTACATTTAGAGCATGTAAAAGTTTATGTGCAATTTCTTTTGAAAGGGTATTGCTATAACATTTTTGTATTAGAACATGCGTTTCCAACTTGCGAGGCCTCAAAGCCATAACTGAAATCATTAATGTGCTCTAGGGTTATTCAGTATAGAATGAATGTTTTTAAAATCTTTTTCACAAGGACGGCGTTCGAAGAACATTTCTAAATTTTTGTCTATTAACATTCCGCGGTAGCTGGTTGGCAACCATGGTGTTAGAATATTTAATTTTTCTATTTTAGTTCAGTTGTATGATTAAAAAGATTTTCTGAATTTTATGTTTAATGCTTTGAGAGTTGAATAGTTCAATTACTTTCATTGAATAACTGAGGGTTTCTTTGTTGAGTTAGATGAAAATAGCTATGAAATATAAAAAGTAATTATTCTAATATTTCCATACCACTGCTATAATAAATGACGTGTCATAATATGGTAGAGTCGACTTTGGGACTTATGATGGATATAATGATATCAAAACTCATGAAAGAATTTTCATTCAGTTGGAAAAATTGAGCATTCATTAAAATAATGGTGATAAAAACGAAATGATGAAGTTCAACTTTGTTCTGGTATATACTTATGTTTATACGAAAAGAAATAATAATGTTAAAAACACTATATCGTGATATCTATGGAGTTCTTTGTTCAGGATGACTCTATCAGAAATTCGACTCATATAATGTTCCATAATATGCTCTTTAATTTTTGACAGTATCACACATTTTTTTAAATGTTCACACAAATGGTAGTCAAAAAGTTGTTTTTTTAACGAAATTGGATGATATTGATGCAGTCAATATGTGGTTTCAACAAGACCGTGCACATGCCATATAGTCCACGAAACACTTCATTGACTGCATGAGACGTTTTCGGTCACCAGAATTGGCCCTCTAGATCGCGTGATTTAACACCATTGGACTTTTTAATGGGGCTATTCAAAATGACAGGTCTATGTCAACAAACCCACAACCACTGGTGTATTAAAGGAGGAGATTCAACGTTGCATCAACGAAAATCGGCCACATTTATGCAGAATGGTCATGGAAAATTTCGACAAACGTATTCATATGTGTATGCAAAGCCGTGGAGGCCATTTGTCCGATGTTTTATTCCATAAATAAACTTATTCTAAGTACTTTATGATTCGATAAAAAAATTGCATTCAAAAGACTGAAACTTGTATTTTATATTGAAGTCAAACCTTGCATTAGATTTGGAACAGCCTTAGTAATACTTTAGCAGATCATGCAAAAGTATAATTTGAGGATAGCGTCTATTTATCGCTAGAAAGAATGAATTTCCTAAAGTTGGCATAAACACATCGAATTATGTATGATTTTTCAAATAAAACTACAGATTTTCACGTCTACGTTGAGAAATTTTTAGCTTTCCCTTGTACAATATGTTGTGCCAGTTACAGCATTGTCCAGTAATCGGAGGAGAACATGACCTTATTGAGGAGCTTTTCGCTCACGCCTATTTTTTTGTTTGAAAAGGCACCGTTAACCCAATTCACCGAAGATAGTGCGATGCTAGAATAGGCACACGGTTATATTTATAGTCCATTATTAAGGTCAGATGGAAAACTTAAGACATACAGCTAATTATCGGAATGAAAAAGGAATTGATAGATAACACGGGATGAAATTGCCGTAAACTCTTTAAATAGTTCGGATTTTTTGGAAAGATGAGATTTGATAAAGTGCATGGATAACATCTTTGTTGGTTATATATATATAGCATAAAGTTTTTAAGGCATATTCATCTCTGTTCTTGAACAATTTCATCATCAAAACTAGGAACCTTCAAATGATATTACCTTCATATGATATGACCTACAAACTCAGTCATTCCAAACAAAACATTCAAGAACATACAAGAAAGTATTTCTTTGTGATTATAGCGTCGGTGGTCAGGTTCTTTCTCGTTCTGATGGAGTGAGAGATGTTGGTATAGTCTTTGATCTGAAACTTTCCTTCACTCCACACATCACCCAACGTATTTCATCTGCCTTGAAAATATATGGATTCGTCATTCCTCAATATTTATGAAACTATTTAAAGCCATAATCCGCAGAAAATTTGAGTATGGCATCACGATCTGTCATCCTATTTTTTATTGCCATCCATCCCATCTTGACGCCATTGAGAATAGGTTCTTAAAATTCTCGTTTTGGAGGAAGGATAAAGTTTATTCTCAGAGCGAATTATTGAGTCGATTTAGTTTAATCTCATTGCAAATTTTTTACCTTCAGAATTCTACTTGTACTCAACAAGTTCAACTATAAATTTTAATTTTTTTTTCATTCAGCGATAAACTGTTATCGCTTAACCATTGATTTATTGCTGTCGAATATCTATTTATCCATTCTGTCATAGTCTGGATATCTTTACCACTAATATAAATCATTGTATCATCTGCGAATAGTCTTATAGAGCATTTTTTTCTCTCATGAAAAACAATATCATTTATGTTTAAAGATAATAGCAGTGGACCTAAGACCGTACCCTGAGATACGCCAAAATCAATTACACTGCTGTCCGAAGGACACCATTGAGCTTAACTTTTTGAGATCGTGAATGTAAATAAGCATTGAACAATTTGTTTAATAAACCTTCAAAACCAATTTTATTCTGTTTTTCAACAGCAATCATCTACATAATCTACATAAAGTTTCGATTGCTTTTCTGAGGTCCAACAATATATGCCAGATATGTCAGTTAATACGATTTAGGAAAACAGGTTAAGAGTTGAACTGTAATATATTTGGTATTTATCTACATTGAAGTAGATTTTACTGGATACAAAAGGGAAAATATCATAAAGTAAATCATTATTATATGTCGAACAAACTACTGGATATCTAAATGTTTGACGATATACATTTTCCTTATATTGTTGATTGTTGTGTTAACTATCCGGATTGCGATTTAAAACTTAGCGTTAACTCGTTTCGGAAGTGTGATACGTTCCTATGTCGTTTTAGTTTCTTCGAAAAATATTAGCCAAAATTTAATGTGCGTTCTACCTAATCTTTTTTAACTTTTTCTTGTAACGAAAGCGAAAAAATAGAGCGTCTAGTACCTTTTTGCTTGACTATGATTAAAAAAAAAAAGAAACGGAAAGCCAGTTGCGGCGAAAACTCCGTGACATCGTTAAGCTTAGACTATCAAACTTTCATTGACCGTTTTCCTACTTTTCAGTTTGGAGAGAAAGGATCCGGGTTCAAGACCAAAGCCGGAGGACCGCAAGATTTCTACAAGATCAGGGCGGACCTCTTGAAGAGTGGTACTCTATTTGAGGATTCGGAATTTCCTGCTACTAATTACTCCTTATTCGCTAGTGACCATTCCGACCGACATTTCCAATGGAAAAGACCGGGGGTAAGTTAGGTTATTTCGAATGCTTAACTACTGTAACAACTTTTGTGAGGAAATATAAGAATAGAGGAGTAATCTTACAAATGTGCACCTTTGAATCATGAAAGTTCTAGAAATTCTCTATTATTTTGATGAATAAAGGCTACCTCGTTTCATTCCTGTTTTTCTTCTTAGTTTACTGAACACATTAGTTACTAAAACACAGTGATTCAAACTTCTATCGAAAATTGCAGTTTAACGTTTGACAGTTATGTGTCAAAAATATTGTCTGACAGCTGCCTCACAACAGGTCTTCTATCAAAATTAGGAGTAACACTTTGTCACAATCGAGGTTCAATCTCACCAACGAATTATTTCAGCTTTCAATTCATCAATTGTTCGGGCATGATTCTTGTAGGCTATACTTTTAACTTAGGCGCAAAGAGAAAAGTCCAATGGTGTCATATCACACGATCTTTCTGGCTAATTGAAATCATCACATCATATATTACATGCTGAGGAAAAATTCGATGTAATAAATTGATTGTTTCAGCAACTGTATGACATGTTGCACCATCTTGTTGAAACCGTTTTTCTTGATATCGATATTTTCATGCTCTAGCAATGAACAGTTGTTCATGTTTCGATATCCTGCTACAATTATGATTAGAGCAGCACCAGCATCATTTTCACTAAAATAAATCCCAATAACACCACCACACCATAAAGTACATTACACGGTGACTTTTGTGATTGCGTTGTTAGTTGTATCTCTTCTGGTTTTGTGTCGACAAAAACGACAATTTCATTTATTGGCAAAATCTTTCAGATGAAGATGTGCTTTGTTGCTGAAAATATTTTTTTGAAAATTTTTAATTTTTTTGTGATAAAGTTAACAAATTTTTGACGTTTTGTATGCTCTGTTGGTTTCAATTTATGTGTTTACTGAACTGTATAAGTCTTAAACGATAAATCTTTCTGCAAAATTCATCAAATCTTCGTGGAAAGTTTAATTGTTGTGAACTTCGTATTGACATTCTTAGATCATCTTCAACATTCTCCCTTACTAGTGCAATATTTTGTAAACCACCTGGTAAATGACGAATAATTGGTGTTTTAACGTTCAAAACGAAACCACTTTGCTGAAACTTCTGCACTATTCTCAATATTGTTGATCCATTCTGTCTTCATGTAAATCATAAACCATGTAAATCGTCCAAATAAATGAATTATTTGAACGATTTTCATTTCATTAATTGTCAACCAGAGAAGACAAGAAATGTTAATCTCATTCCTACTATAAACCCTTTTTTTGTATAATCAGAAAACTTCCAAAAATTTTGGTCATTGTGAAATATGTGCACTTTCTCTACAAAATATACATTTTTTTTTCAGGAAATCTGTAACGATCCCCAACTGTTCGTGGAAGGGTTTTCTAGGTTCGATGTACAACAAGGAGAGTTGGGGGATTGTTGGCTACTGGCTGCCACAGCAAACCTGACGATGTATAAAAGATTGTTCTTCCAAATTGTGCCAGATGATCAGGGTTTCGGCGAAGATTACGCAGGAATCTTTCACTTTAGGTATGTTGAATATGATGGAGAAAGTTGAGTTTGCCATTTCTGTTGAACTATTGTATTCTGATATGTCTATGAAGTGAAAAATTTTTGAATAATCAAGTTTGAAATATTATTAATATATTAACTTAATTATTTCTGGTATTCATTCTTCTCTTTCCGAGCGAGTGGAAAGAACAGATGGAAATTGAAATGAATTCAGAGAATTCATTATGCTTATTGTGTAATATGTCGTGTAGTTCAAAAACTATCAAGGTCAACCTGGCGTTCTTGTTCTGGTTCCATATTATAGCAGATTTCCATTTATCACTGTTAATAACCACTGATACTTTTGTCACGTTGTTTTCCAATCACCAAGAAGATATTTACTCAGAGTAATCGAATTCAGTGTCCCATTTTGTTCCATAAAACTGCCTGCAGTTTATTCAGTTGTAATATTTTAGAGTTGTTTTTACTTGATTCCAAACTATTTTGTTGAGAGTAGCAGGAAGATTTCAATATCAGTAACTTAAGTCCTCGATACTGTGACTCAAATTCATAAATGAGAGATGATTACATCGACTGGTCATAGATGGAAGAAATTCCTGAATTTTGTTGCTAGGATTCTACATTGAATATTATGCCATTATGTGGGATTGGTATGAGTTCTTTAAAATTTAACACATCACTATTTCTATACGATTTCAATATATTACATAAACCAATCGATAAAAAGTATATTTTCTAGTATATAACTAACTACTATTCTGTATATAACTAACTACTAGTCTGTATATTTACCAAGTATATAACTAACTACTATTCTGTACAAATAATAGTGTTAGGCGAAGGTATCTGCAAATATAAATACCGAGAGAAATAAATATCAAGTGTAGGAATTTTAAATGATAAGGCTTATTTGATGATTGTATTAACAAGAATATAAATTTTTTTAGCTAATTGAATCATCTGCTTCATTCATAAGCAAGTCTATAATTTGGGAAAAAAATTTTGTCTTTTTGAAATTTCTCTTCAGTTTCTCATAGTTCATTAACGATTGCAGATTTTGGCAGTATGGTAGATGGGTTGACATAGTGATAGATGACAGACTTCCAACGGATGCTGGCAAATTGGTCTATCTGCATTCAACAGAGGAAAACGAATTCTGGAGCGCGCTTTTGGAGAAGGCCTATGCGAAGTAAGTCAATATATATCTATATATATATATATATATATATATATATATATATATATATATATATATATATATATATAGTTAAAGATTCACAGGTAATAATTCAATACTAGTAAATACTGAGACTCTTAATCGAAATATTTCAAATAAAACTCTCAAGCTGTGTAGACAGCTCCCTGAGAGTTTTATTTGAAATATTTCGGTATTTCGATTAAGAGTCTCAGTATTTACTATATATATATATATATATATATATATATATATATATATATATATATATATATATATATATATATATATATATATATATATATATATATATATATATATATATATATATATATATATATATATATATATATAACAATAATAATAATAACAAAAGAAAGAAATCTACTACAAGAAAAAGAATTCTGTAGTTCTCGTGCTATGTTATCGTACTTGTAAATATTCGATATTGAAAGTATACTATTACTTTCTTTCGATAATTTTCTGACAAATTTTTCGTTCAAAAGAACATTAAAGCAGGGCTGGCGATGTGAAAGAGTAACAATGTGATGTCTGCATTATCCTTCTAGGAATAAATGTTAGAGAATATTGAAATCGATACCTATATTTATTGATTGCGTAAGACAGTTAACTGTTTCGGACTACAAGTTACTTATCAGTTACGCCACGTCCAACCTATAAAGGCAACGACTTCAATCCTCACATATTCTCTCACCCATCATAAGACAGAAATATACAGTAAATCATATGCATATATAATGCTTAGAATAATGTACATCTCAATTTTAGGAATCAATGAAAAGCACATGAATACATCTAAGATTGAAAGTTTCACAGGTTCTCAAAATTGAGATACTACATGTTACAACTTTAGTTTTCGAACAATTTCATCAAATTTGATGAAGTACTGCCATCTAGGTTGTGGTTGTAGAAACGCTCGCTTTCATTATCCTGAAGTGGATGCTCAAAACATAAAAGAAATCTACTGCAAGAAAAAGAATTCTGTAGTTCTCGTGCTATATTATCGCACTTAATTGATAAAGACGCGTGAAATTTTCAATGCTAGATGTATTCATGTGCTTTCAATTGATTTCTAAGATTAGTGATGTACATTAATCTAAGCATGATATATGCATACGGCCTACTATATAGATCGATTATAATCGATAAGAGGGTATGTGAGGATTGAAGTCGTTGCCCTCCATTTGTTGAACGTGGCGTAACTGATGAGTATCTTGTAGTACGAAACAGTTAACTGTCTTACACTTCCAATAAATGTAGACATCGATTTGAATATTCTCTAACATTTATCGCTAGAAGGATAATAGAGTTAATGTTTCACATTGCCAGCTTTGGTATAATGTTCTTTTGAATAATTTTCAAAATAATTATCGAGAAAAAAATTATAGTATACTTTTAATATATATACATTTAATTATATTATTATTATATCATATTTATTATTTATATAAATTATAATATATTTTTCTATATATACGTTTAATATATTATATATATATATATATATATATATATATATATATATATATATATATATATATATATATATATATATATATATTATTTCGTCAAGGTCTCACTTGACATTATCGATGCTTGAATTACTTGTCGATTGCTGGAAATTTGGCGATTGAATTCAACGATTGACGATTGATTCAATCGCCAGATTTCGAGCAATCGACAAGTAATTGAAGCATCGATAATGTCAAGTGAGACCTTGACGAAACGTCTGCTAGTTTGCAACAGGCATCCAACAAATCAACGGATGTATTCCCGGAGCAATATACTATATATATATATATATATATATATATATATATATATTATTGACCTTTGCTACATGTGGGTATATAAGAAGAGCATCAAGAAGTGAAAAAGTTTTATTCTTCAATAATGATAAAGTTTCCATAACATTTTGCTATTGAATTTTTAGTTGAATATATTACATAAATGTTGGTGATATCAGTTAGAGTGAAATCATAAGAAAAGCATTCATGATTGAAAATCTATTATTAAGCTTCCAATTGCTTTGAAAGGTTCAATTTTTTATAACATCTGTAATGATACCTACCTGTAGAGACCTAAGAAAATTTATTATAATGAAAGAGAAAATTGGATTTCATTGGAATGCAGACTGGACAAATGCAGTGTACAGTAGACAATGTAGGCACAAATTTTGAGATCAATAGTTATCACTGAATAGGATAAATATAAATGAAGAACTTATAAGTAAAATGTTTGAAGAATAATCTATTTCTATGGAAAAAATGGAACCAGACTAATACCAGTATGAATGAGTATGATAATCGTTTACGGAGACTCAATGGTTGCTAGCTTTCTACTTGTAAAAAAGGCGCACGGTCTGATTTAAAAAATTATATTATTGTAGTTGTTGCTTGAGAAATCATTAATAACGAAAAAATTTCTTACGATGACTCTTTGTAGATGTAATAAAAATTTGTGTAAATCAGCCACATCTAACGCCTGACTTTAATTGTGAAAACTACACTTTTCACAATTATATATTTCAGCAATATTGATAATATGGCTTGGACTTTAATTGTTAATATCGGATATTTATTCTTCATTAGAGAAAATGTTGAATATGGTTAAGATTCTTATACTTCTTGTCCACTTGTTTCACTTTTATTGTCTGAAAACTTCTTCTATTGGTATATTTCAATAGGTAGAAACAATCTTGCTGTTTTTATCACAAGATATTTTTCAATCCATTGATATCTTGATTTTATCATTACCATCTACAGTGTTAGTTCTCTCTACAGATCAGGTTTTTCATTGATTTCATTTATCAATTTGTCTCGTTCTTTCATTATCGAGTTAAAAGTTTTTAAATATCAAAAATATGCTAAATATATTTATGCTAAGCTAACTACATTTGGTATTTTATAGTTCACGGCACAAAGATTTATTGTTATTAGTACACAATGAATATTTCGGTATAATCGACGAACATGCGAATAAAACACAAAAAAAATTTCCTAAATCAGAGTTCTCCTATGAGTGTCTTATAATATATAAAAATTATCAAATTTATTTCAAGTGTTTTGGGAAATTGTATTGATTCCAGATTGTGTTCGCTGGATTAATCTTCGTTTCACATTCATTCAATTAGACAGTAATAAATTATAATTGTACAAACAATTGTATACAATTGCGAAGTATTATTTCCTAAATATGATTGAATAATTTTCAGCCTAATCAATTTAGTAAAGTAAAGATCTATCGTGTCGAATTTCTTAAGTGAAACTAAATGGAAATATAAACTGAACTACTGGCTAATCTAATTACTCGTGAAAAAGTTGTTCTTGGTGCATACGAGTAAAGAATCTGAAAAACAGATGTTTGGGACATCTGTACCTGAATACTGAAATCCCTTAAAGTGAAAGATTTATGATTTGTTGAGCCAGCGCCGAAATACAACTACAAATGGGGTGCAAGTTTGAAAATTGATTATAAAATAGATGGTAAAATTCAATATGACAAGAATGGTAAAACATTGATGGTTATAGGTGCAAAACATTAAAAGTCACTGATTGTAAAAATCGGGCGGTACAAATATATGCAATTGTTTTATATCACTTATATATTATACTAGCGACCCGCCCCGGCTTCGCACGCCGCAAACGCTACGCCCAGCAATTTTTAAATCTATAATATCTTCGAAAATATTCACTTAAATCATACGTGATAAAGGGCCATATATATCTATATTAAATGAACAATGTATTCAAGGTATTTAATTGGTTAAGGATTAATGCTGTATGGGTTAAAATCGCTTCGAAAATTAGCCATTATTTGTCGCAAAAAGTAAATGAAAAAAAAAGTTATTGTGGGTTATCCATAAGAGATAGACATATATTCGAAACATTTGAACCAAAATATGTATTCGGAAGATTGATTTGTTAAACCTTTGTAGTTGTTATAATATTATTTTATACTATTTATATATTTTATAATGAATACTACTAATTAGCCAACAATATTTCAGGAAGTATGTCCTAATTCAAACAACAATTCGAGAAATCATTTGTTGGCGAATTACTTGTCGATAATATTGTTAAATCAGTTTCAATCTTGATTTTATCATTCGAAGTGTTCAATTTAGGGAATTCATGAACTGAAGTGTTAGTTTCTCTACCGATCCGGTTTTTCATGATCATGTATTTCTATTACCAATTTGTCCGTTATTTCATAATCGAGATAGTATTTTCAAATGAAAATATCACGAAAGTCACAAAATTTTCTGTCATCCGTAAATGATATTCGGCATAATCGACAAACATACACATTACAATCAAAAATGATTTCCAAAATCAGAGTTATGCTATGAATGTCCTACAATACATTCAATAATTAATGATTGAATATTTTTCAAAAATGTTGTGGAATTGTATTCCAGATTATGTTCGCTAGATTATTCGTTTCACACGCATTTGATTGGATGGATAATTAACAATATAATGATAAACAATTGTATACAACAGAGAATTGCTTTTTCTTGAATACGATTCAATAATTTGAAACCTCTGTAAATTGCAATTGAAAACCTTATTCAGGAAACTGAAATTCTATTGCGTTGCACTTCTTAAGTGAAGCTAAATGAAAAATATCAATTGAATTTTTCGCTCATCTATTGTATAAAATTCATTTGTTTATTTATTCATTTATTATTAATTGGAAATTGGAAACATATTACATATTTTGAAATTATCTGACAACTTTTGCAAACACGTGTACAATCTGTTGAAACAGATGTGGCCCCAACTACCTGATACCCGAAATTCCTTGCTTGCAGTGAAAGATTTACGAGTATATAGACATAATTTCAGAAAGCAGTGCCGAACTGACACAACAATGAGTCGGCACGTTAAATATAAGAATTCTAATAAAATCAATTGTTTAAGTCATAAAAGACTGAAATAATAAAATGGGAACATTGAATGTTATAGGTTTTTGAATGTTTAAAATAACGTTGTGTGATAAGAAGAATGTATATATTTTTGATTGATACAGATTTTAGTTTGGATTGAAAACATATATTTTACAAAAGTACAAAACCAGAACAAAAAAATGGTTTCAAATACCATTTTCATCTGTAGGTTTCGTAGCAGCGAATTTCATTTGCCCCATTCTAAACTATTTAGACATTGTTTATTAAGTCTAGCGCCAGCTTTCTTAGGTACAGTCCTGTAGATTACATCTCATATTTCACGATTTGTAACAGTTCAACCACAGCCTAACTCTACTTACAAGCCATGAACTAGGAAATCTGGCAACATCCAAGCTAGACCCACAAAAAGAGATGCTGTAATGGCGTTGTAATGGCTTCTGGTCACTGCTGCTGAATAAATCGCTATTTAACGAGGGAAATAATATTCAAATCTAAAAATAAGTTGTGAAAAGTGCTATTGTTTGAAGTTGTGAAGAACAAGCAAAAGAAATTTCCCGCAAATGTCTTATAAAAACAGGAATATCTGTTGTGTTTTAAGTTGTGCTTTTTTTGGTTATACCTGGAGAGGTAGAAATAATACCTAACTTTTATCATCTCATAATTGTGTAAAAACAAAAATCCGCGTTTTAGTTGTTGTGCTATTATGTGATGTATAGCGTGTAGAAAGTGCTAGTGTGTTTTTTTCAGCTACAGACTAAGGAATACCTTTGAAATTTGTATGTAAATAGCTACCGATTACTGATGTTTTGACTGAGTAGTTCAGACATTAACAAAAGCGTTATTTGCTAGAATTGTTCCTTTTTTGTGATTAGTAGAGTTACTTACCCTTTGTTAGATTTAGTAGTTATTTAGAACTAATCTCTTATAGGTCTTGTTCTTGATATTAGCACAAAAATTAACATGCCAAGTCATTGCTGTGTGCTTGGATGCAAGTTGAACATAAAAGTTACCTTGAGGCCGGTGAACCACCAGTTTCTGTATTTCGTTTTCCATATGATGGAAATCTAATGAATCAAAAGCTAAAAATATTCCTAGGGCATTATGGACCCCCACAAAATATTCTGTAGTTTGTGCCAAACATTTTCCAGAGGGAGCACTTACTAAAGAAGATATTCATCGTTTGCTAGATTGATCAACAGAAGGCTAGATGGATAAAGTTAAACTCAATTTAAATGCAGTGCCAATTATTTTTCTTTATTTACCCCTACTTATCAAAAACAGTACACTCTCAAAGAGAATATCCAGCTGAAAGAACGAGCATTGAAGGAACGTTGTGAGAAATTGAATGAAGCCTTTGAAAACTCAGATTCAATTTGTAATTTTGTTGATTTAACATCCAATTATAAATAAAGATTTTAATATGTAAATCGTGGAATATAAAAACTTTTGAAACTAACAGCATTTTTTTACACTCTAGTTTTTCCATCCAACGTAACTGAATGTTACACAAATAAACAGTATACAAATTATTAATCAGATTTTAGTATATTCATATATGCATGTAAATGTTTTTATCAATGAAAATAAACTGTCTCCTAATGATTTAAAATGGATTTTAAAACTGAAATTAACTAGATAGTCTCAACTGGAAAATTTGCTTGCTCGTAACAAATATGATAGAATCATTCTATCGTCCAAATTATTGTACACATCTCAATAAAGGTTTAAAGGAATTGTCGCATTAAACTTACTCTCATCTGAGAATGAAAAATAGTGAAATTTATAGCATATTGTCAATTCTAATTGATAAAGTGAACTTGTTAGTGTACATACTAAAAAAACAATATTTGAATTGCTATAACTCAGACATAATTCTTCCTGGAAAAAAAATGTATTATTGATTTCTATAGATAATTGTATGATCTACAATTTTTGTTAAAACTATTTTTTTATACAAAATACAGTTTCGCTGAAAATTTCTCTGAAAAGGCATTTATTAACATGTAGTAGACCGATGTTCGAAGACCGATCGGTCTACCGGATTGAGCAGATGCGGTGTTGCCAAGTCCTAGTTCATGGCTTGTAAGTAGAGTTAGGCTGTGGTTCAACATAGGGGTTCGAAAGTTTTTTGTCACACTTTCGGCAGAAAAATACAAATTGAACAAAAATTAAAATTGAGATTCATGAAGGATTGAATAATGATTAGTGAATCAAAGTGTTTTATCAATGCATAAGTACATAGTTTATGTTATATCGTTTTATTTCATTCTTATCATATTACTTTTGTAACTAATATTTCGACCAGTATCTCGATCTTCAATCATCAATTCGGAAAATTATTCGTTGTTTTTTGAGAATTAAACAGCAAGTACGTGACTATGGATTATGAACCATTCGTTCTAAAAGACTTGTCTATCGAGACGCTAACATTTTTGAAAATTTATTCCACGAAATAATTCGCTCACCTCGTACATATCTATGATAATTTAATACATGCACTTTAAAAATATTGAATACAGACAAAACATATATTTCAATACGAAAACCTTAAAAAACCTAATTAAAGAATTTTATCTAATTATTTATATATCGTTTTATTGTTCATTCCACTGAAATTGTCTCGTGATAGGAAAAATTATTCGAGTATATAATAGTACATATTACCGAATTATTCATATAGTACTGTTATTGCAGACTTGATTTCAACATTCATTAAGATCATATGAAATAAAAAATACCTCTAGCGTATTGAAGTTTTTCAGTTCTATTAAATCAAGACACAGAAAAAACATCTCGCATGTATGAAAGTTTATATAAATCTTTTCATTTCATATTCCACCAAATTGATCTATTTATAGAAAAAATGAGAGAAAAGCAATATTCAGTGAAAATATTGACCAGTATTGTAATCTTTCTTCAGTCACTTTCAATTGATTTATGCTTTCGATTATTCATGGTACCCTCTACCCAGTAGGCCGGAAGTGGGCTACCTATGTGTTGTATATACTGCCCTTTTATTTTGACACAAAGGCCAAGAACGCATTTGGTTCGTCTTTTCTACCAATAAATTTTCTATCTATTCCATCTAAAGTTTATGCAATTGAATAGAATTCAACTTCTGTAATATTATTTGGGAATCAATATAATTAGAGTATAATAGTCACCTACTCGATCCATGTATTTTTTATCCATATATTGATTTTGTAACGTTAATAACTTCGCTAATAAAAGCCAGTATTATTCCCCATTTTTAGTGTTAAAATTTCCACTAGTACTCATAGGTGGACTTCCACTTATCACAGATATCATATATCAGATTGACAGTAATCAGATCCGTAGCCGTAGTCCTTCAGGTAGAAATCTTCAAGAGGAGTTGATTTACGTGAAGTAATTATTATTGTATATCAATGTTTTTTTATTTATTATTATACTATCATTATTCGAAAACCAAATTATCTACAAATATTTCATATCAAACGCAACGTAAACCTGGTATGTACCTACATCTTCAGGCGATTTGAATGCACCATGTCTCAAAATGGCAAGATTCTAATTTTTCTGACAATTTCAATTGATAAATTTGCGTATGACATCAAATAAAGGTTTTAATATCTGAATCGTAATAACTTAATAATATTGTACTGTTACTGAGGATTTTAATTCTAACATTCATTCAAATCACATGAGATTTGGACTCAATACTGCGCGAATTGAATGAGGAATTGAAGATTTCAAATATTTAATACCGTTATATTGCATTTAGGAATGACGATTTTTCTCGGAATTCGGTTAATAACATCTAGATTACATCTCATATTTCACGATTTGTAACAGTTCAACACAGGGATTTGAAAGTTTTTTTGTCACACTTTCGTCAGAAAAATACAAATTGAACAAAAATTAAAATTAAGATTCATGAATGATTAAATAATGATTAGTGAATCAAAGTGTTTTATCAATGCATAAGTACATAGTTTATGTTATATCGTTTTATTTCATTCTTATCATATTACTTTTGTTAACTAATATTTCGAGAATCTCGGTCAGTATCTCGACCAGTATCTCGATCTTCAATCATAAATTCGGAAAATTATTTGTTGTTTTTTGGGAATTGAACAGCAAGTACGTGACTATCGATTATGAACCATTCGTTCTAAAGGACTTGTCTATCGAGACGCTAACATTTTTGAAAATTTATTCCACGAAATAATTCGCTTACCTCGTACATATCTATGATAATTTAATACATGCACTTTAAAAATATTGAATACAGACAAAACATATATTTCAATACGAAAACCTTAAAAAACCTAATTTTCTATAGATAATAGACATCCTAGCGGAGAAAAAGTCATCCAAATATTTTTTCAAATTCTGAAATTAGTAGCACGTTTAAGAATGCCATTTTTATGGATAACAGTTAGATGTGTTAACTTTTAAATTTTCAGTTATTCTAAATATCAATTGACACAGTTCGTTTTTTTCGTATGTTTCTCCTCAATACTCTATTAAGTTGAAACAGAAAACAAATAAGCATTCGTGAATTTATCAGTGTCTAAATTATATAATTCCGAAGTCGATATCAGTAGAAGGTATTTGATGTACACTCTGATATGGGAGAAGATCGATTTGCTGTACTTCTTTTCAATTCGATGAAAATTATTGTTTATAGAGAAGATTAATTAATATTAATCATATTTGAATGTTTTAATATTTTAAATCAAACGCAACAAATCAAGTACTTACATCTTCAGGCGATATAAATTCTCCAAGCCTCAAAATGGCAACATTCTAATTTTTCTGACAATTTCAATTCACAAGTTGTCGCATGACATCAAATGAAGGTTTTAATACCTGAGTCGGAGTCATCAATATAACTAAACGATATCGTAATGTTATTTGGAATTTTCATTTCAAACAGTTATTCAGATCAAATGAGATTTGGACTCAAAACTGTGCGAATTGAATTAGGGATTGAAGATTTGAAATGTTCAATACCGTTATAAATGACGATTTTTCTCGTATTATTTGTGCATGTTTGCAATATTTTCAGTTATTCGGTTAATAACACATATTTCTGTAGGTTCTTCTGCCGAATGATCATATTCTTATTCTATTTCAAAATGTCTCCAAAGTTGGAACGAATGTCCCCAACCTTCAGAAAAATGTCTTAATATAAGTGTGTACCCAAAGTCATGGTTGGCGATCAGGAAATGTTTGGGGTCAGACCTCAAACTTGCCAAATGTCCCGAAAGTTATGGTTGCAGATAAAAAATGTCCCCATATTCGTGGTTGCCGATAAATATATATATATATATATATATATATATATATATATATATATATATATATATATATATATATATATATATATATATATATATATATATATATATATATATATATATATATATATATATATATATATATATATATATATATATATATATATATATAATAGATGTAAACATTATATGATGATATTTCAAAATGAACGTTTCAATTCAGTAGATAGCTATGAATATGGATATGGACGTGAAAGAATTCGGTACTTGGTTGGTTTATGATCTGAGAGATGTTGTATCTCAATTCATATAGATGGAATTGTGGAGTATTCTTTACTTTGGAATCATCAGAAAGTGTTTGCAGATTGAAGGCTCTGTCTCACTTGGTAGTTGTAAAACTGATGGGTTCCTTGTAGAACGAAACAGCCTGTCTTGTGGTTCCATTAAGTGTGAATAGGTTTCAATATTCCCAGACATTGTTTCAATAAAGGATGATGGAGACATCATAAATCTTCACATAGCCATTTTTGCTATGACATTCTTTTGATTAATTAAAGTTTTTAAGCAATAAATGCCCTAGTTTTAGCTTTAATATTTCATTCCAGTTTGCACTGGAAGGTGATTGATTGCACTCAATATTATAACTATTCAATGTTCAAAATCAATAATGTAACGACCTAAATTCTCTTTGTATTTGAATATGATGAATTTTTCAGATTACACGGATCTTACGAAGCCCTTAAAGGTGGTTCTACCTGCGAAGCCATGGAAGATTTCACTGGCGGAGTCACAGAAATGTACGAATTGGACAATCCACCGCCGAATCTTTTCAAAATTCTGGACAAAGCCTTCCAACGCGCCTCACTCATGGGTTGCTCTCTTGAAGTGAGTACTTCTGCATTACGTTTTACTGATTAGTACTATTATATAGTAAGTTTTGAGTTTCACATTCATTCATGAACAATTAAAGTGAAAAACTTTTTTCTAGGAAAGTTTTAGAGTTTCTCATATTTTCTACGTATAACTATGTAAAAAAAATCAGGACCTTCATCAAGTCTCTTGGATGAAAATCTTTAGAAAAGACGACTTGATGATATTTTTTATAAGGAGGTAATCCTATGATGAGGTTCTGAATATTATAGAAAACCAAGTATGTACCTTTGAAATTATAAAAAAAATACTGGTCGCAAATTGAAAATTCAAATTTTGAAAATTAGTGGTAAACATAACAAAGATATTGAGAATTCCTCAATGTAATTCCTCGCGATTATTTTGATATTGAGGATCGTTAGAAGAAAATAAAACATGATTCACATCCTGATTTTTCTGAATACAATTAAACAAGAAAAAACAATTGTACATTAAACAAGAAAAAAGATATCTGAGATGTTTTTTTCATCGTTTAGCCTTCAGATGTCACTCGATCTTAGCCATTTCGACTTCAGAATATTAAATTGAAATTTTAAAGTTTGAATGAAAAGTTAAAACAATGGTATTTCTTTCTCAGAGATAAGGTAATGTATAGGTCTAGAAAATTCACCTCTATCAATTCCTGACGTTCAGATTTTAACGTTTCAGTTCAGATTTCAACTTTCAGATTTTATAGAATCATATCTGATTAAATAAATTACAAACTTGATTATTAGGATTGTAACTTAATTAATTTGTTACTATTAGGGTATTTCACTATAATGCAAGAATTAAGAATAATAATAATAGTTCTTTATTATAAAGAAAAATTCATACAAAAGGCTATTGACCTCAGGCCCTTCAGCCTACTTAATATACGGTATTATTTTAATTGCAATTAATCAGTTTATAACATGCTCAGTGCTTCAAATAGCTCCTCTCTCCTATTCTTCAAAATCTCCTCCAGCTACTCCTTTGGGATTTTTTTTCGTACATAGTTCCTGTTGTAGGTATAATGAAACATCGGTCCACATGGAACATCCTCCAGTTTGTTTAGTGTTGTATGGAATTTTGGGTTAAGTTTCTGAAACCTTTTTTTTTATTCGTTCTATGTTCGTTCTTGAATACCGCAGCTCATTAGAAGGGTTGTGTAGTTTATTCAGTGGATGTCTTATTCTTGTAATGATACGCAGAGCTGCTCTCTGCTACCTCATTCTTGAGCGATGCACATTTTGCATAGGTTGTGTGTGCAGAAATTTGAGATGGACATCACACATTGAGGTCTTATGTAAAAAATTGAGTAACTCATTTTTTGCAATCTCTAGAATTAAGAACATCGTACCTAGAAACTGTGTTATGAATGTGTATTACAGTCTTGTATATAGTCATCTAAATTATAATATTCTAATAATTTATTTTATTATTATATATTTATTATATTCCGGTATATCTCTACATATGGTTTTGTATATAACTGCAACCTCAATACTTATTCCTCTGTTTCCATGCATTAGTCATCTGAAATGTTTTGCTCTTGTTATTGTTTTCTTCTTCATTGAGTGAAGGTTGGAATTTAATTTACTGTCGAGCAGTACTTCCTGATCTTTCATGGATGATGATGGTGCTATATTCATTCCGTTTATTGTTACTGTTGGTGAATTTTTTGTGAAAAAAAAAAGAATAGTTTTACTCGAAATGTCATAATTTTCTGGTCCGTTTTACTTATATTGAACGATAGTTACGAGTGGCAGTTCAAATAGATCGAAAAATGTTTGTTTGGATTTGGATTTTCATCACACGAATTCTATCTGTGAAGTTTCATTATCTAATTATAAAGCAACAAGTTTGTATGACGTGTCCGTTAGCTTTCTTCATTTAGACTATTGCAATGGAATATTCATGTATTGTTCATTTAATTACCGCTCATCATGTCAATTTGCATGATCTTGCTGAATAAATTGCGTGATGTGGCTGTTTTATTGTCGAACGTATTGTTTACATTTGGAATGCCATGCGAATAAAGTGACACATAATTTTAATCAACAAATTAGTTGAGTAATCAACCCAGTTAGATAATACGCGTCTCACGGGAGATTGGACTATTAATCACTTCAAAAATGAAAATTTCAACTTGTAAATGAAATACTGAAATGAATACGGTTTAAAACTGTGATAATTATTCGAAAAAAATATCTTTAATTTCTCATTAGCTTTATTCATCTTCAATAAACAATCGTATCTATTGACTTTATTACTATATCATTAGAAGAATAAAGAGATGCAAATAGAAATACAGCGTGTTTTTTTTTGGGATCACTATATAGTATTTTGGAAAAATTTTCATAGAGACCTTCAGGTAGCGAAAACATGGAACTTCTTTTTGCATCTCTGATATGGCCTCAGAAAGATTGCCAATGTTAACAAAATGTGAATATAATAGTAGTAGTGATATCGAAAGTTGAATATAATTTGTGTTAATTCAAATAAAGAATTTCCAAAAAATTCGAGAGATTTCAAGGAAGATCAGACTTAGAAATCCAAGTAATATCGTTGGAATTTTGTTCAGATATATAGATAATCGTATAATTTCGAAATTGAATAATATTTTAGTGTCCATTGAAAAAGTTTTATTCCTATATTGAAATCGATGCCACGCCTGATCAAAATGCAAGACAGCTGTTTAGTTCTACAAGGAAGTCGTCAGTTTTGGCACGTCCTTCCATGTGGCAACGATTTCAATTTCCAAACACCGTATGACTCCAAGTGAACAATCGTCGAGTAATGAATACTTCGATTCTATATTTAGGAATCAATAGAAAACATCAAGCAATCAGCGTTCACACGTCTATACCTGTAGGTATCTACTAAATTGTGACGTCTATTTGACAAATATCGTCGTATGATATTCTCGCATGTCAATAAGTTGCGATCGTTGAATATGAGATAAAATTCAAACACTTGAACTTTCGATTTAAACTTTTGTTGAAAACAGCATGACGCGTTTCGTCGCTATAAACGACTTCTTCAGATTCTAATAGATTACTGACTAACAACAAATTTGAAAAATCAAGAACAAGGAAACTTCAGGATTCTATGACTCTGGATTTATCCAAGATATTCCATTCTAAACTATAATTTTATTGCCTGAAAAGGTTTAACAAGGGTGAATTGTTTAATTGTATCTGTTCATTAACAAAATTTCAAGAATTTTCGTATCGATTTTTTGCTACTATTTCCCAAAAATCTAATTGACTACTTTTTTGAAAGTGTGGTTTTCTTTCTATATATATATATATATATATATATATATATATATATATATATATATATATATATATATATATATATATATATATATATATATATATATATATATATATATATATATATATACCGGGAATATGTGCCACACTTCAATTGGTAAATACCAGATTTATCTTCTCTTTTGATTTTGCTTTCATTGTTTTCGATATGTCTGAAGTATGTTCTCAACGATATATTAAATTCACGTTTGGTTCTATATTTTCGTATTTGTGGAAAACAATTGAACTGTCTTTCGATAAAGTCGATAACTTTGTAGTCGATAAAGTTGATATCCATTTTTCAGTTATTCAGTGTTGTTTTGCGTTGCTCATTAGTACTAAGAATTGAATAAAAATTTCTGAGAGATAGGAAAACGTATATTTGTGTATCTCTAAACCGAATCGCTAAAGAAACCTAATTTGTGTGCACCGAATCGATAACGAATAAAGAATTACCAAGCAAAGGGCCTAAAACTGACTTGGGGGTACTATAATGTGAATTTCGAGAGGCGCTAAAGTAAGACATTTTAACACAACGATTCTTCCAGAAGCAATCTACTAAGCTGAAGCAATGGTTATTGACGGTCAATCAGAAATTAGGGAAATAAAAAAACTAAAACGAAAAATTGTCTGTCAGATTTACGGGCCAATCAATAGAAACGGCATTTGGATGAAAAAACCTCAGAAAGAATTTTATCAAAAGACACATACAATAACGGACGAAATCAGAAAATGACTATCAAAGTTTTATGGTCATGCCTATATGATAAAACAGTCCAGAATACCGAAGGAACTACTCGATATAACAAAGACTAAATGCGGTACTAAAAGAGTGCAGTGACTAAAAGAGGCCCAAAAGGGTCTAAAACAGATCAATATAAAAAACTCGAAGATCGCATGGAGTGTCGTTATAAAATGGCACATGTTAAGTTTTGGCAAAAATCAACCCGCCAACCTGGAATAAAATGGACAGATGAACGGAAAAAAGTGCATTCAGAGAGGATGAAGCGTTTTTGGGAGACAAAAAGACTGAAGTGAAAGCCCTAACAATTGCGAATTCTAAGTTAAATCCCTCTCGTAATGGGGCCATAATAATAATAATATTTGTGTATATGTGTGTGTGTGTGTGTGTGTGTTTGTATAATTTTTTCAAAAATTAAATGTTCACTTTTGCCCATATTTCAGCCTGATCCAAATGTTCTGGAAGCAGAGACCTCAGAAGGACTGATCAGAGGCCACGCCTACAGTATAACCAAAGTTGTTTATTTAGACATAGCTACGCCTAACGTTACCGGAAAAATACCTCTGCTGAGATTGAGAAATCCCTGGGGTAATGAGGCAGAATGGAACGGTCCCTGGAGCGATGGGTAAGAAACTTCTCAACCGGAAACAAATTTGGCAAATGACACGGAGGTTTCGCTTATCTCTTGGTGAAACATGTTAAAAACAATAAATTAAAATTAACACACTTGACTTAAGTTTAAGTCAAGACTTAAAAAAGTTGAAAGCTTAAGTCAAGTATGTTAATTTTAATTTATTGTTTTTGAAATAATGTTTCACCAAAAGATAAGCGAAACCTCCGTGGTATTCATTAAAATGCAAGCAATGCTAAACTCGCTGTTACCTTTCGAAGAATGTTATTGAAGTTCAAAATAAGTAACAAACATCTTTTGTTCAATAAAGAGTACCTGAAACACAAAGTTACCCCGAAATAAATGACTATCAAATGTAGAAATCAATCCGTACAAACCCAGTCAGCAGTAGATGTTGCTTATACAACATGGCTGAAGTTGGAAGTGAAAAAATGGTAGAGCATTAGAGACAATTTGAGTGTACATTTGAAAAAACAAATTTGGCTTTGTTATTTTCAATTCTGATGATAACTTTCAACATAGAAATATCTGTCGTATGTTTAACTACTATTATTGTGGGGCTGATAGGTCAGAGGCACCAATTACAGCCAGTTTGACACTCTTTCAGTTCTTCTTACAATATGAAAAATGTAGGATTTGGCGAAGACATGACCTGAATATGATTCATTCTCTTAAGATCTGCTCTTTGTTACGAACTTCAAAATTTCTTACTTTTAGCCATTTTACTCTAATTTTAATCATTTAACGAAATATTCATATGTATTATAAATATTTATTGAAATAAAGAACTGATACTTATTATTTCATGAATCAAAGTGAAGTGACTACAGGTGGAGTAATGGCAATAAGTGTTGACCCTGCACTGATCCTTCTGAAATATCTTAAAATTTAAAATTGGAATGAAATACATGCGGTCTGTTATAAACTGTATTAACCTTTTTTTTAAAGTTATTCAGGCGAAAAATAATCTTCAAAAACATTGAAAAATCCTCTCGAACAAAAATATCAGAGGCACTTGAACTATACACGAGTTTCACTTTTTTACGTCTTAAAAGTCGTATCCAAGAATTTAAACATCTTAGCTTGCCTTTGTCTTTCAATCTCTTAAATAGTTCTTACTGAGAAAACAATTTTTCCATACAGACTTACTGGTATAAAATTAGAAAGAGTTAATTAAATTTTGAAATTTTCATCAAAATAACGCTTTTACTGAATTCTATAACTATATTTTCTGCAGTACATTTCACTTTTGATTCTTTTTTGGAATCAATTCGGTAAATCCTTATTCAGTAGTAGACATTTTTCAACTGAGAAACAGGTAAAATTCTTCTTTTTATATCTTGTCAGCGCACCAGAATGGAGGTACATTTCGGAAGACGACAAGAAGCGACTCGGTTTGATTTTTGACAACGATGGAGAGTTCTTCATGTCTTTTAAGGACTGGGAGAAACATTTCGACCGTCTGGAAATATGCAATCTGAATCCCGACTCCTTGTCAGAAAACGAGACTAAAAATAAGAAAAAATGGGAAATGTCGATTTTCGAGGGTGCCTGGGTGCGAGGAGTAACGGCAGGCGGATGTAGAAATTTTCTAGGTAAGAAACTGGGAATTATTTCTCTTATCAACCTTTAGAATATCAAGGACAATTCACGGACGGAATATCTTTTATATTTTACGTCTCGACTATGGTAAGTTGATATAAATCAGCAATAGCATAGATTCGTGAAGATGTTTGTGCTATTATCTTTCATAAATTTGGGAGTAAGTATTTATATTTGGGAGTAAGTAAACATCATTCCTGTAAATAAAAATGAAGTTAGGAATTTTATGTCTCTCCTTCCACGAAAACCCACTATAAAAAGTTGATAAATGAAACTCTGTTGACCTCTTTGAAAAATTCTTGCTCGGTGTCATAAGTTCCGACTCGGTGTTCCCTCAGATCTTCACTTCATGAGGCACTTTATCTTGGAAACTTTAATTGGCACTTTAAATTGAAATACAATTTCATCATTTCATAAATACCTGTCACCTGCAAAATTTTCAAGCGAGTGCAGTTTTCTTATTGTGGAGTAAAAAATCTTCCATGTAACAATAGTAAATCTTCGAATGACTGTTCTCAGTATATTTTTTCGCAAAAATGTTTTCAATAAGCGCCTGAAATACTTGAATTACGGTGTTATTGTGTTTGATACAGACGTTTAAAAACAGTCGTTAAAACTCGGAAAGCCTCACTATCTAATAATATTGGTTATTTTGAAACGTATAATTTTTGAATCGTCTTTCAGAAACGTTCTGGCACAACCCTCAGTACACTGAGTTTGATACAGTCGTTTAAAAACAGTCGTTAATACTCACAAAGCCTTACTCTGTGATACTATTGGTTATTGGAAACGTTTAATTTTTAAATCTTCTTTCAGAAACGTTCTGGAACAATCCTCAGTACAGGATAACATTAACAGACGTTGATGACGACGACGACGACAATAAGTGCACATGCATCGTGGCCTTAATGCAGAAGAATAGGAGACAAATCAAAACGTCCTCTGGTGAAGAACTATTAACGATAGGTTTCGCCATATACTACGTAAGTATCACAAACATTTCACTGCGTCAAAAATTACGGACATTTCCATAGTATATATAGTATGAAACTTGCGTAATATTGTAAATTGGTGTGATCTCAAGGAATTAACTCTCAGCATCTCCAATGTCATGTTATCTTGTTCACCACAAAATATAATTTGATAAATTTAAACTATGAAATTGGAAGCAATATTTTGAGAAGATCTAAAACATTTTAAATGAATGACAAGTAGGTTTCGCTTATCTCTTAGTGAAACATTAGGTTAAAAACAATAAATTAAAATTAACACACTTGACTTAAGTTTCACTGAATTTCAAAAACTCTATATATGTTTCGGTTGGTTAACCCATTATCGAGAGTGTACTACAATATTACTGATTGTAATGTTGTATACTTTTGATAATGGGTTAACTAACTTTTGTGCCACATATCAATGCTACAGTAACCGCTTTCTCTATGGTTTCTGGTATGAGTATATGGTTTGATTGCTCGCATTTGTAAGGAATAAAAGCGAATTCACGTTCTATATTCCAGCAGCTAGAACCAAAGTTTCAAAATTTTCTCCATTCATACACTGCACACGTTGTATGAACAGTGTAATATTTTGGGAACCAAGGTGGATATATTCAACAGTTCTATTACTGATATTAAGGCAAATTTCCTTGATGCATAGCTGCATAGCCTCTGCTAGAACAATCATATATGTGTATTCAAGTACATACATGATTCACATGCAGGTATATTAACGCATATACTTGTATGTATGTATATGTGTTAGTATGTGTATGTACATGTATGTGTGTGTTATATATATATATATATATATATATATATATATATATATATATATATATATATATATATATATATATATATATATATATATATATATATATATATATATATATGAGATTTCATATCATATCAAACTTCATCTTTTAAAATTGAACTTTTAAATTTTAAAGTACAAAATTGATAATTTTGTAGTTCCAATTTTGTTTTTAGCATCTGTCGTATTTCCTGTTTTGTTATTAAGACCCGTCTTGTAAAAAAATAAATAAATAAATATACTAGTCTAACACACGTCTTAAATGGAAATCTTGATTATGAAAGAGATAATTTGTTAAATAAACGAAATTTTAAAGAAGGTGATTTTTTCTCATTGGTATGGCTAATTGTAGTATGGCTAATTCCACATCAGAACATTACCTTTTACGTTTTATTTGTGATGAGTTTTGGAATGAAATGAAAAAGTAACCTATAAAAATAAATGAAGAAATATGCCTGTTATATCGTTTGGTATCTTACGTCGTTAATTAAGTATAAATAAATGATCTGTTGCTTACATTCGCAGTTGATCTGAACAAGCATTAAAATTCGTTATATTTTTCCTATTCTAAACAATGTCTGTTTTTCAGCTGCCAAACCCAGAACATGCTCCTCAACCCCTGGACATGAATTTCTTCAAGTACAACGCGTCCGTTGCCAGATCTCCGTCCTTTATCAACCTACGAGAGGTCAGTTGTAGGTTCAAACTACCTCCTGGCACCTACTGCATCGTACCATCGACTTACGACGCCAACGAGCAAGGAGAGTTCCTTCTTCGAGTTTTTTCGGAGCACCAGAACAACATGCAGTACGGTGGTCCTTCATACCCTATTAGCGATACTACTCGATACGATGATACGACGAATGAGGTCGGCGATAACGATGAGGATCGCGGTTATAGCAGTAATAGATATAGAAGGGACGAACCAACGTACCCTGGCGGTTATGATGACCGTTCGTCGTTTCATCATCGGTCTTTCCCGCGAGATCCTTTTAGATCACTGATAAATGAATTCTTCCAAACGGATCTGTTCGGTAGTAATCAGCCGGCGCGTCAACCGAATTCTCCTTATCCCTCCAGTCCTTCTGCTCCTCCAAATCATCCCGACCTACCATATCCCACCGCTCAATCGCCTGGAGGTCAACAACACACTCCCTATAATTATCCTACACCGAGCAGTCCTTCAGCCTATCCTCAGGGTGGTTATCCTGTTCCTCAGGGTAGTTATCATTCTCAAGGTGGTTATCCCCCTACCCAGGGTGGTTATCCTTCTCAAGGAGGTTATCCCGGCCAGGCTGGTTACCCATCACAAGGCGGCTATCCTCCTCATGGCGGTTATCCTCCCCAGACTGGGTATCCTCCACAGGGAAATTTTCCTACCCAAGGCGGTTATCCACAAGCAGGATACAATCCTGGTTATCCACAAAATTCACAACCCTACCAAGGATATCAGTCTCAACCTCATTATTCGTCACAGAATCATTCGTCTAATAATCGAGAAGAGAAAAAGTTAGAACCTATAACAAATCTTTTTAAAAATCTCTTCAAGTAGATAATAGAATTTACACACACACACACACACATATATATATATATATATATATATATATATATATATATATATATATATATATATATATATATATATATATATATATATATATATATATATATATATATATATATATATATATATATATATATATATATATATATATATATATATATATATATATATATATATATATATATATATATATATATACAATGGTTGATTGGTTGATTCATAATTTCAAATACATTAATTCTTCGAAGTTGTTTCTTATATGGTAATGTAACAAAACGTTTTCTCTTTTAAGCTATCAGGATAATCTGTATATAACCAATTTTCTTTTTCACTCATTTGTTACACAAGTATTTTGTATAATAATTTTTTGATATATTGATACGTTTATGAACTTCACAATTGTTTCTAAACTTCACTAGTTCAGCATTCTTCTTTGGATGAGTTAAATATTATCCTCGGAGTAGAGAACCTTATATATTGTCGAATGGTCTCAAACATATGTACAAAAAACATACTCAGATATGTTAAATATATGCACTTTCGTATCTATGCACATATGTCATTATCGAAAATAATTTGATAATGAATTGGCATCAAGTTATTGATGATTCAATCATAAAATCAATACACGAGTATTATTGACTGGGATCCTCATCCTTCAACGAATGTTCTGAATGATTTTCTCATTGTAGTATTTCTTTCTGCTGCTTGCCTTATAAGCTGTGTTTCAAACCCGCTGATGCTATGTCTCTTATTCTGCTATTATTCTATTTCTCGTTTCATTTTATAGTTGGCTGTAACTATTCATTATCCTCATTTATATTCTTAAACGGTTTAATACAAATAAGGTAACTATTATTGTTTTATAGAATAAGATACAAAGTTTACATAACCAAGTGACAGTTTATTACAAAAAATATTCCTTTATTATTTTATCGTAGTAATAACAGTATTAATTTTTTCATCCTGAAATTACAAGTTGCTTATGAAGCGGATATATATTAAAATTCTAATTAGTAATAATTTATTGTATAATTGTGGTGCTTTTACAAAGAACGAAATGTCAAAGGAAATATAAATGAATAGAGACGCAGTAAGAGATTGCTCATTAAATGTTAGGCTTATTATAAACTTGTAGGTAAAATGCTACTTCTGGATTATGAAATAGTTCAAGCATTTTAGCTATTCTATACGATCTGTTGAATTTGATGCTTCTCCACAGCGCCACAAATGCGTAATGCAGGCAACCACTGTCAACGGTGATTGTACAAGTGGTTGTCGGACTTTCTATATTGGAAACATTTTTCCAATATAGAACTTCTGCTGCTTCATTCGAATAAGTTGTTTCAATCGAATGGGGTGCATATTACTGAACAAGAGAAACACGGTGATGAGGAAAAGCGTTCACCCTATGCAAGGACTTGTGGTGACATTGAGATAAAACGTTTAAATTGAAGTAGTTCAATATTGTGCGACTGTTGGTGAACTGCTCACTGGGGCTACGTATGGTTTATATAGGTCGCATATTGGCATTTTACTTGCTAGTGGGAAGACTTATCAAAAACTTCGAGATCAAAATAGTATTAAATGAAGCTATTGCGTCAAACTTTCATGTAGCAACAACATTGATATCTCTTCAAATTTTGTACATTCTTTTACAATTTGAATATCGAGCTTTTCAGGTTCTTATATTACTTTCTGAACTAGGTTTGGCCTCAATAAACTAGGGAATTAAGTTAGAATTCTCAAACTTTAGTTTCAGGTAGCCGAAGTCCTAATGTAAAATATGTATGTATATTGTTTTGTATTTTGTTGATTTCATCTTTTATGTTTTGAAATTTTTAACTTTCAAGTGAATGCATATTTCATTTATTTTTGTTTGTAATGTTATATGAGATTTTTGTATGTAACGTTAAAACTCACAGGTTGACCAAACAAGAGCACTTTTAGTGTATTCCAATTCTATTATTTTGGATGCTTTTTATCAGCTTATTATCATGGTATATCGATAGTCGAATAGAAACATGGCATCTGTAAATCCTACATGTTTTTTAAAGAATGACAATCAAGAATGAATTCGAGAAATTATATTTAATTGATACAATGCCATCGTATTAATTTAAAAAGTATTTGAATATTTTACGAAATCATATATGTATTGATTTTAGAATTCCGTTGGCTCTTTCAATTCGATTATCGATGTAGTGTTTCAAATCAGTTTTTTAAAAACTGTTTTTTTCTTTTGTTTTTGTTAAAATTTGCTTAATATTTAATGAAAATGAATGTGAAAATTTATGGAATGCTTTCATTGAGTGCTTTTGGATCGTCAATTTAACTAACAAAGAATTTTCTCTAATTTCTGATACATATATTTTATGGTAGTTTTTTGTATGTCTTTGTTCAAGTTTGAGGTGGATATTTTTATCAACACTGCCCTTCAAAATTACTTCAGTTTTGAAAGTTATTATCAAATCTTTGATTAACATCATTATTCCTTTTTAACTTGAAACAAATTTTTTCTACTTCGAAATTGTTGGGCATGTCATCAAAAATGTTAATTAAAATCACCACACTTCGATCAAGAAAGGAAATTAAAATTAATGATAAGAAAAACTCGATAAAAAGGATCATTTAGATTTAGTAGATGTTATTGGATTAATTATTCTTTATATGTTTATGTTGAATATTTGGATGTAAAGTATTATATACATTTATATTTATATCAATTGAAAATAATGCAGCTTTTATATAATTGCCTGTTGTTTGTCTTGTGAATCCTTGTATATTTGAAGCATCTCAGGTTGGCATTATGCATTTTGTTATTTTCATATTTTAGGTTACATATATATATATATATATATATATATATATATATATATATATATATATATATATATATATATATATATATATATATATATATATATATATATATATATATATATATATATATATATATATATATATATATATATATATATATATATATATATATATATATATATATATATATATATATATATATATATATATATTTTATTTTCAATGTTTTTAGGCTGTTATTTTCAATACTTTAACGTTAAAAACTAAAGGTTTGTAACATCAAAATGAGCCTGTTAAAGCTAAAAACATTGAAATTGAACTTTTGAAGTTTAATTTCAAGTTTTTATTTTTCAATTTGAAGTTTTAAAGTTTGAAGTGAAGAAAATTAATATTGAAAAATTTTGAAGTTAGAAAACGAAAGAGGACAAAAGCTTGAAATATATAAATTTGATTTCTATCATGTTGGAGTATTTTAGTGAAAATATACTTATATTAGCAGTGTCTTCACTATAATAACTCCCTGAATTTAGTAAACTAGGCTAACAATACTAACAAAATTTATTTAAAATTTTTCAATTTTCATTATCGTTATAATAAGAATGAATAAAGCAGTTTCAAAAATTGTTATCTTTCATTTATGAGTCACTCTAAACATTTGAATCAATACCCTCCCCAGAGCAAAAGTTTCAGGTTCACCTATCAAAAAATTAAGTTTTTCCTTATATTTTTCCACTTTAAATATTATTTGATAAGAAAATGAAACAATAGTAATTATTCAGTTAATTTCTGCTAATTTGTATGTGTCATTGATAAAAGCACGTTCCCTCTAAGTAGAATCATCTTGCTATTTTCCATTGCCACCATTATGAAGTTTCAAGTTTTTAAAATCTTTTTCAGAGAACACGATGATACTATTGGCTACAAAAGTGTTGATGAGAGGGTAAGTGTCGCACAAAAAATTTCTCTTTTTTGTATCAATCAATATATAGGGAAATTATGTCCGTATTGTTAACTAGCATTGGTAAAAACTAATTTATTTTTTCAATTGAGGGTATTGTTTCCCCATTTTGTTCAAACATTCCGCGTTATATTCAGTTATTTTTCGATAAGTAGGTATTTTACTGTCCTAAATAAATATTTCTGTTTATCTTCGAAATTAATCCCACAAAATACCAAAACTTGTAGTAGTTGGTACTGAATCTCGTCAGGATTCTAAAAAACATTCTGGAATATATGCCGCGATACCTGAATGATAGAAAAGAGAACTATTCATCCATCAACAACGGGTCTCCCTTTTTCATTCCTATATGGCGGTATGTGCTCTCGTAGTTAGTGCAAATGTCTAAAAAGAGGCAAAATTACACATGAAACTTTAATGAAAATGCTTGGAAAGTCCCTCTTCAAAGTGAATGTCCTTCATTTGAAACACCCTCGTGTATATTCGCATTTATTCACGATTTTGGGTGTAGGGTCAGTTAAGAATTTTCAATATGTTAATATTATTGAATTTTGTCAGATCGGTACTGCCAAAAAAGCCACCGCAGTGCATGCAGCCACCCCTACGAAGAAATCCCACAAGGTTTGACATTCAGTATGAGTTCCCACTAATAATTCCTACATTTTTTCCTTCTTTCCGCCGCTTCCACTACCAGATAAAACCAAAAGAGTTTAACATTCTAGCAATAGCAGACATGAAAATTTATATTCTTTTATATTTTCAGTTGAGTAGCAATGTTCAGTGGACATTGCTTAAATTCTCAGAGCTGTTCTTGCTATAAATTAGGAAAAATAACCACGAATATAATAAATGATTTTCAGAAGAAACTCATGTAAACATAACCAGTCGTCCCTTTTTTGTTATTTTTTGTGTAAAGTTTGAGAATGTATCATTTTCACAGTAACTAATCTGCATTCTTGAAACAATTACGTCAAAACTTTTTCTTCAGTTGTATTGCCAAAAACATTTACAAAATATTTCTCAATTGAAAAGTTTTAAGAAAATTTGTTGATTTGCTTATCTTTGAGATATTTTCGCATTCCAAAGTGTTTAAGGAATACAAAACGAACCTCTACCAGTAAAGAGTATTTCATCATCATTAGTTCGATATTTGAAATTATTATATTCACTACTTCAAATCACAGCTGTTCCTGTTGTTTCAGGAATTTATGACGCATATTCGAAGTTTTGTTTTGAAGCTTTGTGTAACTTTAACTCCTAGATATTGAAACCCTTCAGATTTGACCATATATTCATGAAATAGACTTCGCCTCTATTTTTATACAATTTGGCAATAAAGACAATTTATTATTATTATTAAATATTTGCTTCCATTCTATCTGTCCCTTAAACTTTTGCTCTATTTCGAATATTTTTTGTCTTTATTTTTTCTTTGTAACTTTGTATTTTATTCAAGATATCAGCAGAGAAAGCTAGTGATTATGAACTGAAACGAAAGGAGAAATCTGTTATTGATTTCAACCATTTAGCTGGAGAAGATGGCGAAGTGGATTATTTGGAATTAAGAGAACTTTTGAATAAAAATTTCCAATCAGGTGAGATAGTTTCTATTGAATTTCGCGTTAGGTATTTGACATTTTTAATATTGAATGAAACGAACATGAAAGAAGTGAAAATAAGTAAATTTTCATATTATCATATCAAGAAATCTTCTTTATTCAATTTCAAAGAGTTTTGTAAATACTGAGTTTTAAAAGATCATACACATTTGCTGTTGCTGCTACTACTCGTGATGTCATATCTTCAGTACTTTATAGATAATAACTAGAAGAAGCACATGCAACTTCACTTCAGTAGATGCTCGAGCTAAGTTATATCCAAAGTCTTAGTTCTATCCAAATAATACCATTAGGCGAACTATAGTATGTGTACATATTCGAGCTGTCCATTACCTTGTCTAATTTCCTCCCCGTTCATAGAAATATGAACCAAAAAAATTATTGCTTTGTCGATCAAAATATACTTGATTATAGATTCGGCTAGATGCTGTTTTTTTCCAAGTGTTTGATTGATATTGATTTTCTATCTCTGTTGATATTTGGGAATTCTAACGTAAAATTTCTCGAAAGTGATAGGTATTAAATCGTTTCATGGCAGGAGTTGCTTTCGGAATTTACTAGTTTGCTGAATAGCTCTACCGTAGGAGTGGGTAAGAATTTGGATAAGAAATGGGTAGCTCATAGTTGTGTAAGGAAGAGCGTGGCTGTTTATAGCTGACTAAAATAGTTGCATACACTCAGTCACTTGCTTCAAACGCTGTCTGCCTCCAGGATAAAATAGAGGTTCGATTGAGTAGCAGCAACAGTGACCCAATGTGAACGTTCTGTTATTCTTCTATATAAAATTTATCATTCTTTGTTATGATGCTTCTATTTTTCGTTAGCACTTGCGGGAAAAGGAAAATCCCTTCAAACTTCTACTTCACGAGGTAATGATCTTTTCTGTCACATGTACGCTTTATGCTGTGGTTTATTGAACAAAAATCAAGAAGCCGTAGACAAAGCGAAAAGTGATCTCTTGAGTGGTACGAATAAAATATTTTAGAAGGCATGATGAGTGTCTACTAAGCATGTTGTTATGTGATGGTCATTAGAATATTGATAAATGTATTCTTAACGTTTTGATCGAGATGCATGCTTAACATACTCAAAATATGTGAACCGTGCATGCATTAAAATATGTAGCATGTACGTTATTGTATATATTTTTAAAACACAATCGATAAGAATGACAGATAGATTTATAGTGTTAAATATAAACCTATATGTAACACTTATTATTTTTCTTCAAATACCGCAAACCTGCTATGTGTTTTATGAATGAACCAAAATTGATTTGAGATCACAACATTTCATCGTCTGTTATCGTTATCACTATCGATTCTCTTATATTTCAAATGGTGGAAAATTCGTTTATTCATTCAAAATAATCAAATAATCATTGGCGCCCCTAAATAAACGCAAGATTCGAATTGGATAGAAAACAAGGTTCTTATTCTTCAGCATTTTTCCACGCGTTTTTTATTGAGGCATTAAGAACATAAAGTTCATAGGAAATAGTACATAGGATACATAGGATAGGGTTATTTATGGAATAACGTATCGAGCAAATGTCTCCTCTACGGCTTTGCATACACATATGCACTCGTTTGTCGAAATTTTGCATGACCATTCTGCATAAATGTGGCTGAATTTAGTTCATGTAGCGTTGAATCCCCTCCTTTAATGCACGCGTTGTCGTAGGTTTTTTGACATAAAGCTGTGATTTTGAATAACCCGATAAAAATAAATCTAATGGTGGTAAATCACATGATCGAGGGGGTCAATTTTGGTCACCGAAACGGGGTAGTACACGACCTGGAAATGTTTCATGCAATGATTGAAAATTTTCACGGGCTGTATGACATGTGGCGTCGTCTCGTTAAAACCACATATTGACCACATCAATATCATCCAATTTCTGAAAGAACTGTGCGGTATCATGTCGCGGTACCGAGCATCAGTAACAGTTACTCCTTCGCCACCCTCATTTCCACACGTGGGTTCTCAGAAGCCCAATCAGCAACCATTTGTTGATGCTCATGAATCCATTCTTGACATTTTGATGGAGATGCATGCTTAACATATTCAAGAAATGTGAATCGTGCATGCATTAACTCTAGAAAGACGAGTAGAGGTGATTTGATCCATTTTGTAGTTGAGCGTTCAATAACTTCCCAACTACATTTTTCTGTGGTATATCCTCTCGTGACTTTCACTGAAGTAGCTCCAATATCACTATACAAAGGACTTCATTTTCATAGCAACATCATAACCAGAATGAAAATGTTATTCACCTAGAAAGTCGACGACAGGTCATATGATCAATTTGAACAATCTTGATTTGAACGATCAAGAAATTGCGGGTAATTCATGAAAACTATTCATATAATTCTTCCACAATATGGTTGGTGTTTGAAATATTTATTTTGAAGATGCATTTCAAGTACAGATTTCGTGGTGCAGATATCTTTAGACCTAATGCATGCCTAGTATGCCTAGATTGGTTATTAAATATTATTGGTTTCACAATTTTCACATGACGAGGAATCAGACGATAAGTGTGAAGATGTGGAAAATAAAATCGATTTCAGAAACGAGACAAATCCTTATATTTGGCATTGGATTATAATATGTTTTTTTCTTTTCCTGAATTATCTAAAACTCATATTTTATACTGACTTTCCTATGTCAAAATCAACAAGGGGTAAGAGATGACGATTGCATGTTGCTTTAGCAACATGCAATCGTCATCGTCAACTTGATATGAATAAACAACTTCCTTGGACTGCCTGAGCTATGCAGAAATTTATTCGGCATCCAAGGTATTCGAGGGGGTTAACTTCGAAGCGGATTTTCATGACAAAGACAAATAAAGAGTCACATGTTCGCTCCTGGAGAAGCTCAAAACAAATCTACAGCGTGCTGTATTTTTTGCTACTTATATTTGTTATATTGGTTTAAAAACTCATAAAAGTTAGAAGTGTTAGAAAAGTTGGTGTGGACGAACAAGATTGCGGATCAATTTCAGTTTCACATCAGAAGGAAAATATATTCTATCTACTTCTAATACGTTCGTGTTTTTCCTGTACCATCGGCAAATAGATCTTCAGTCTTGAATATAAAGTTAAAATGCATCTTTAAAAGATGATAGCTGCAGCTTGGAACTACAAAGACTGAAAGTATGTGTGAGAGGATGGAAGCTATTATACTCGTAATAGCTTCCCTGCAAAAGTCCATATGTGGCCGGTATATCCGTGAGCATTTCCCATTGTAATTCACGATTTGGTTTGGATCAATGGAACTTGGATCAACTTGGCTCAATAAATCAAGTTGACTGAATGTTCTCTGATCTCCTGGTGAAACATTGCTTAATATATTAGATAAAAACACTTGGCTTGGTTTCACAAAAGTTATAATGAATACTTGACAGTTGTTTCGGCGTGTTACCCCATTTTCAAAAACTGCAGAACAATTTTCGACCTACATGCATATATACATACGTATATATCGTTACCTGCAACAGACTTAAGGTTAATATCGATGTCTCCGAAGTAGAGGCACAGTTCAATATACAGGTAAAAGTATTGAATTAAATCTAAGAATTAAGGAATAACAAAGAAGGTATCAAATTAAGAAATTGTAGAAAGTACCAATGGTGATAAACTGAGGATAAGTTGATTGTTTAATATTGGTATTTTCCTCCGGTGTGAATGAGAAATTTCCACTTGCTCAAGAAGATCCAGAGTTTTACTCTTCATTTGTGGGTTCAGCAATTTCACTGAGTTCAAATCTATGATATGGTTATTGTGAATGCAATGTACTGAAAGTCCCGTAAAATTTTTCCATATTAAATAAGAGAAATTTTATCAATGGTTTATCACCATTGATACCTTCTTCAATTTCTTAATTTAAGACCTTCTTTTTATTACATAATTCTTAGATATAATTTGATACTTTTAAATATTTAATAGTGTTGGCGTTTACTTGATGTAAATCCATTATAATTGAATATAAACTTAAATTGAAACACTTGAACTTATGTTTGATTTACTTTTGTTAAATGGTAACTTAAATGGTAATTAAATGAATTAATTAAATGGTAACAAATGCACCGTGGTATGTTTCGAATCAAAACTGCACGAAGACCTGAAAGCGCCATCCTTGCTTTCATTGATGCTTGCATCAAGCAAAGATGTGAAAAACAACACACAAGGCTGGAAGGCCATATCAATGCTTTACTTCAGCCGCTGACTGAGGTACAAAGAATTCGGCGACTCAAAAGAAAATGGCCAGGAGATCTGAAAGATAATTGAAGCGGAACTCTCTGGAGGGGACTCCAAGCATGACATTTAAAGCCTGCAAATAAGCTTATAGAACATATGTATTCTGACTGCTTGTGATTGATATTATAAAAAAATTCTTGTTGAAAGAGAAAAAGGTAATTGGGAGTTATTTCTTCAAATACTGTTCTTGATTTAGCTATGAATAATACCTATTTTGCTTCTTCATTTCCTCCACAAAGACTTTTGACGAGAGTCGCAGTGTCTTTTCGATATCTCCATAGTTGTTACAGTTCGTGATTGGCATCCACATCAATCAGTTTCTATTGGACTTCTATTGGCTGCTATGTGAACTTTTCACCAGTTTTCAATAGATATGCATTGTCTTGAATATCCTTTAGATTTCAGTTTATTCTTCGATAAACACTTACTAATACTCAACACCATAAATATCGAATTAGTCAGAATAGTCAAATGCTTGAGTATTCCTACTAAGTTGTAGAAGCGGACATTAGTGCCTCTAGTAATGGTGGCTGTTTGGAAGGTTGATTTAAATCCTTCTGTTGGAGGATCGCCCCATCTTCTATATAATTAACCCGATTTAGTTCATTAGTGCATGTGCTGTCGTGTTTCTTCTTTATGAAAAAATTTGCAATATCAGAAATTTTAATTTATTCTATTAACAGAGTTACGCGGTACCCAATTTTCTAAAGAAGTTTGTCGATGTATGGTTGCTATGCTGGACACAGATTACTCCGGAAAATTGGGAGATGATGAGTTCAAAGAACTATGGGACCTTATCATGCTCTGGGAAGTAAGTTGTATCTGTAAAATCTGATTAATTTCTACCATTTTTCCGAAATTCATCCAAAATGAATTATTTCGGAAATTCCGAATTTAAAGATCTGATTACCTACATTAGTATCATTCCAGTAATTATTCTGAGAAAGCAATGCAATATATGCAACATTTTTCTGGTGATATACAAAGCAGCTATCCAATTATTCTTCGAATAATTTAAACAACTTCGTGGTTAATGGCCTTTCCATTTCAAGACGAATTTGAATTGTAAATATACAATAATTTCATTTTATTTTCATCCTTGTTTTGCCCCGTCAAGTGGTATTCTGAGAGAAAGAAATACAGAGTTCTGCGAGTAATAATTTTTCCAATGTTTGTGACCTTACTCTCGCAGACGTTTCGTTAAATTTGATTATTAGAAAATTGAATGAAAGATTATCATTTTGGTGTTTTCAGAAAGCGTTCTTTTTATACGACGTCGATAATTCTGGCGCATTGTCCGGATTCGAACTGAGGAATGCTCTTGGTGCGGCAGGCTACAGATTAACCAATCACGTCCTCAACATTTTGATGCACCGATATGGAAATGAGGACAGGGAAATCACCTTCGATGAGTTTATTCTTTGTGCCGTCAGACTGAAGACAATGATAGGTAAATTAACGAAAAACCAATTAAGATTAATTAACATTGTGACACACACTATGTATTCCAAGAGTTTGAGTTAATTAGATATTTCTCGAGGCAATGAAAAATGAAATCATAAAGTAATTTCCATTGATGACTAACTGAGACTTGATTCTAAAAGTGATAGAACAGTAGATATAACCTATATTTAGATATATTATTAACCATACATTCACAACTAATATTAGTGAGAGAGACACTACAAAAAAAACCTATTAAATGATTGCTATTCAAAATAGCAAATTAAAATCAAAACACAAGAGCATACAATGTTACTGAATTTGAAAATGTATAGCTTTCAATTATATATCCCGAACCACAGAATTCAACACTGGTTTCACGGAGAAATCCACCTGGACATTCCAAATAGGTAAATTTTTGGCTATCGAAATTTCGAAGACTTCAAGCGTATCTAATCTTTGCTCTTATTACCTGAGTGGCCTATTTCGGTCTTCTTGGGATCCAAGAAATGATTATGTTTAATGCAGTGTTCAGAAAAACCCGTATTAGGTTTATTCAACAGTATTAATTTTTCATGTTCATCGATTCTTTTTTGTATAGAACGTCCAGTTTGATCTATGTAAAAACTATCACATTCACTGCAAAATATTTTGTAAACGCCACTTCTCGAAAATAAATCAAGTTTGTCCTTGTTATTTACCAACAATGTACCCAAATTCATTTTGTTGGTGCATATTGTATTTACGTTAATTTTATGTAAAGAAGGGTTTATAACCATTGTTAATAGCAGTTGTTTTTATTACACAAACTTCTTTTCTAAAATTATCAGCAGATAAAGGAAGCGAATGTAATTTATGAATGAAATACACAACTCAAGTTATCAGTTGCAAGAAACAAAAATGAGTGCCAGTGTTAAATTCTGTGTTTTAGGATATATAAGTGGAAGCTGTACATTTTCAAATTCAGTAACATTGTATACTTTTGATAATGGGTTAACCACCCGGAACATATGTACAGTTTTTAATATATTCAGTGAAACTTAAGTCAAGTGTGATTAAACATAATAACATATTTTTAACATAATGTTTCACTAGGGGATGAGCGAAACCTCTGTGTCATTTATTAAAGATTGCCTTTGACATAACGAACAATTCCAGAAAATATGTGTCATGATTTTAGATTCAATTTGAGCATCACTCGATTAAGGTTCAACAATTTTTTGCTATTGATTGCTTGAAAATACTTAAATACATAAAGAAATTTAATATCTATCATGCCAAATTACACTAATTAAAATTTTGTCATATTACATCTGTATTTGTAAATTGTTCTACTAATAAAGATGTTTATATCTATTTTAGAGTGTCATAACAGAGAATAACAAAAAAAAATAGAATCAAAAAATTAAAATTGAACAAAGGAACCAGGTGATAAAATCAAGGTATAACAATCAAAAATTACACCCAATCATTGAATTCAATATAATAAATAGGGGAGGATAATCCTTCTGACCTGCTACTTGGAATTCTTTTATTAAAATTTTACGTCCAATTATCTGACTATTAAGTGAAAGACCTGAATTTTCGAATTTATTGGTTTGTAAGAATTCTAAAAGATTCAGTTTGAATTCTCCCAGGTAACGCAGTTCTATTATTAATTGTGTATGGAAAATCTGTTCGAAAGCTCAAAGATTTCGAACAGGGCCCTTCACTCAATGTTTTCAATAATGGAATTCCAAGTACTAGGTCAGAAGATTTTTTTCTTCTTCGTTTTTATAATTTATGTTTAACGATTGCTAGGAGTTAATACTGCGATACTAATCAATTAAGAAAGTTGATTTAATGTTCGATGATCTCTTGGTGAAATATTGTTTAATATAATGAATAAGATAAGAACAAAACACTTGGCTTGGTTTCACAAAATTTATAATAAATACTTTCTAACTTTAAACGAAAAGCTATAACTTTTAAAAATGGGTTAACACCTCGAAATAATTGCTATTTATTTATTATAAATTTTGTGGAAACTAGCCACGTGTTTCTGTTTTTATTTATTATGTTAACCAATTAAGAATAATTTATTTTGCACTTAATTTCAGTCTCTGTTTGGTTTGAAAAAACGTTTTTTAAAAATAATATATAATGCTCCTATTCATCTAATGCTTTGAACATCGGAGACAGATTCTTTGATATGAGACAGTTCTATTGTTATAGCATTCTACTTTTTCAAAAATTGTTCAAAGATCAAATCATCAAGTATGGCACAAGAAGTGCCACTACTGATTATCCTGTTCCAAAAATTAATGAAATTTTCCTGAAGGAGTTTTATTTACCTCCTAGAACTTACAATAAACTGACGATAGCAGTAAAATGATAAACTTGACAGAAATTAATCTGATGATATGGAATATAATTTAAGATGATACACTTTTTACAAAAAAACTGTGGAAGACAAGATATTCACCCAATAGAGAACAAAAATTATTTATCAACTGTTTTGATTTATAATATTTGTATCTAATAGTGTTCACTTGGTGTAAATCCATTATAATTGAATATAAACTTAAATTCAAACACTTGAACTTATGACTTACATCCATAATACAACAATATTATTATTATTATTATACAACTTTACTATTACATTATTACAACATTATTATTATTATTATACAACACTATTGCTGTATTATGGATATTAATTTTCTCCAAGTATCGACCTCATCAATTATCAATTTATAATTTACACTTTATTGACTACATAGCATGACACAATTCGTCTGTACAAACGACTTCTTCAGATGCTTACAGAACAATAACAACAAATTTTGAAAAACACAGGTATGAATATCAGTGAATTTGAGATTCTGTGAAATTGGGTTTTACCTAAGATATTCCATTCCTACTCTTTTTGCACTCTATTGTGATACGTCGTAACAAGTTTGTATTATGTTATTTTATATTTTGTTTATCTTATTTTGTTATTTTTATATTATACTATTGAAGATATGAAAGAATAATCATTCTATTAAATATAATAGAAGGTATAAACCTACCTTCTGTTGTCTTGTTTTCTATGTTACAGTGTAATTTTTGATTGTTATACCTGCCTTGTATTACGTGGTTTATCTGTTCAATTTTAATTCTTAGATTGTATTATTTTTCTCTGTTATTCTCTTATTTTGCACTCTACAATGGGTAAACATCTGTAGGTGTAAAATTGTGTTTACGTAGCATATGAAGAGGAAGTTGTACTTCGAAACGTACGTCAGCGTGTTATTGGATATTTCAGAGAATTTCAATTAGTGTTTGTTTCAAAACATTCTAATCAAAGCTAATAATACAACTATTCCTTATAACAATGAAAGTTTGAACAGTTAATATTTTACAATTTGGAATAATGATTTTCAATTTATTATTTAATTTATTATTTTTTATTCATTGTCTAATTTATTTTTACTAATATAGAATTCTGTAATTCACTCAGTTGGAATATGGATATTTAATGATACCCACTGACATCAAGTGATTGCTTTGTGGTATTCATTTCTGTTTGTTGTAATTATAAATTTCGATAAACGCTATTATTATTTTCATTTTTTATATCAATGAGTACTTTTCAGATAAATTTCAACAACGAGAGCGTCAGAATGTTATTATACTTTCCAGAGAAGAGTGGATGGAAGCAACTTTATACTGTTGAACATTTTTTCTTTTTTCTATAGATCGTATTATGACACTTTTCTTCAATTTATGTCGAGAAAAAATTTTATATTTATAAATTATACCAAAGTTCGGACTTTATGGCTGTATCGAAATATTGTATCTAATATATTTATCTAAATCATCTAATATACTATATATACCTAAAAACAGTGTTCAGATTCAATTAATAAATATTATATTTGAATATTTACGAATTTAATTTATCATTAGTGTTAGAAGATATTATTTCTTCCCTATAAATCGCTACTGGTTCTAAATGTCATGACAATTTGACAATTTGAATGTTCAAAGCCCTACACTCGCCCTACTGTTGTCGTGAGTATAGGAATTTTGAACTCTAGGGAGAGTTTATACGTTTTTCCTCCGATAGAGGGAGATCACGTGAATTTTTCACTGAGAAAAACTCCCCTCAATCTGGTATAGGACCTATGGGCGTTTTGAAAGTCATCGATTCTTGATTGATTAATATGGAGTGATGATTCATAATAATAATGATGAAACAATTGTATCCTATTATCATTCAACAAGATCGATGAATTTTTCGAAACGCTCTTAATATTCACTCTCGAAAGTGATGGGTTCGTTCTTAAAGACAAAATTGGTGTAGACAGCTCTCTGAGGGTTTTATTTGAAATATTTCAATATTTCGATTAAGAGTCTCAGTATTTACTATATATAAATATCAGCATATCTGTTAACAGTTGGCATATCCTCTAATAATATTAACGGGATATCTTTAACAGCATCCTTAAAGGATAAAGAGTCGCCTCAAGGGCGAAGCAGTTTGCCAAATCTCCCAATACGAAGTGTACTAACGCGGTATTCAGAAAGGTGTCGACTTCCTTCAGAGGAGTCTCTGTTTTTCTTCTTCTTCCATCAACAGGTTCGTACAACTTGAAATTGGCTACGCCATTTTCAGTTGTGAAAATTCAAAGAGTGAATTTTGAATTTTTCGGAAACTATTAATTTGTCCATCAATACCCATCTTGTCCCCTTCAAGCAATCCCTCTTCAAATTAGTAGAATAAAATCGTTAGGATGATCACTAATTCAGCACATCCTCATGCTCTCTCTCTCTCTCTCTATGTATATATATATATATATATATATATATATATATATATATATATATATATATATATATATATATATATATATATATAAAATTAATACTAGAACATTCATTCGAAAAATTCAAATCAATCAAGAGAATGTTATAGTAGAGCTAGATATGTGAACGTGTACGATGTGATGTCTCCATTATCCTTCAAGGGATAAATGTTAGAGAAATATTGAAACTGATGTCACACCTGATAGAAGTGCGAGACATATATGTTTCGTTCTGCAAGGAACTCGTCAGACCGTAGAGTTATGAATACTCCACAATTCCATCTATGGAAATCAGTAGAAAACACCTCTCAGATTATAGACACACCAAGCATCGAAACTTCACATATCTTCTATACCCGTAGGTACCTACTAAATTGCAATGTCTATTTGACAAATATCATCGAACGATGTTTTTAAATGTCAATAGGTTGCGTTAGTAGTACGCTCGCGTTTATTCCCGTATTTCAGGGGCCTATTCGGCGATATTTTCAAGGAAATGAAATTTTTTGTGCTTATGGCACTGTATGAAATATTTAAGTTCATATGTCATTCAGTGCGATCTTCGAGATTTTTTATATTGATCTTTCGTAGTTTTTTTTGGACCTCTATCAGCCACTCTGTTCCGTATTTACTCCTCATAATTATATCGAGTAGTTTCTTCGGTAGTATGAACTGTTTCATTGTGTAGACATGTGCATAGAAATTTGCTCGTAGTTTTCTGATTTATTCTGAGGTCTTTTCATCCAAATGCCGTTTTTATTGATTGGCCCGTGAATTTTTCTGAGAATTATATATATATATATATATATATATATATATATATATATATATATATATATATATATATATATATATATATATATATATATATATATATATATATATATATATATATATATATATATATATATATATATATATATATATATATATATATATATATATATATAATCATTCAGTGAGTGTCTGTTTCTGGAGTAGATATCGTTATGAATACGCTTATCAAACGTTGCTAGGTTACGCGGATACACATAGGAGTATCTCCCAGCAACGAGTATCCCCACACCGTGATTGGCTTTGTTATCATCCAATCGTATGGGTGACATTCTATTACAGGATCGTGAGTTATGCCCATTTAAATCATCAATTTTAATAGAGGAATATTCATGGTTTATGACGAAGACGGGTCAGGCGTAAATGATAGGTGGGAAATGGTAAAGGTGACAGTTATTCACTGTTTCAACAGTTCTCATGAATTATGGATATACAATTACAATATAAACTGGTCTTCCAAAGGTTTCTACTGGGAATGAATAGCACTTTATCGATTGAATTATTCGTTATTTCTCAGTTATTTGAATTTATAAATGAAAATAGAAACGTGGGTGCAGAAGCTTTGGAAAATAGTTTTTTTTCTTCAAAATTCCTCTGATTTTAACTTATTTTGACTTCAGTGAAACAAGTTTTTTTTTGGTGCGTTAGAGCAAAATAATGACGGTGAATTTATATAGTGTGCATACTCGTCATTGTCCAAGTTTGTTCGACAGAGATGGTTGTTAAATTGTCTATAAATGATTGCTAGAAAAATTATAGGGCTAAGACTGATTCGACGACTGAAAAATGCACCTTCGTATCGATAACCTACCTATATGCTCAGAATTGCTATTAGAGAAATTTCATTGTATGTATACTTCTTTTTTGGAAGTTGAAAATGCTATTTTTTGTATTCTTGAAGGAAAAAATTGAAATACATCCTCAACTTCGACATTCGACGTTTGTCACCAACGTCGTAGACTGAAATTTCTTCATTATCATCTCCGATGAGATAACTCAATTCATCGTCAGCTTCATTCTTTTCGATTCCATCACAATTTTATACGTAATGTAATAGAATTGAAATGTGTCCATTTCTTCTCTATTGAAGTTACCATTTGTTGAAGTTTGTGTATCATCACAAGCACCACCAGTAGATACAATTCTATATATACATAACAGAGCATTTCAACCTGGCTTCTGCATTCAAGAATGATTTGAAATCTTCTTTGCATTTGTAAAATATAAGTTGAAATATAGGGTAGAAATCTGAAACTGGGGGTCAAGTATAGTAACAGGAATATACCCATTCTTGTTGATGTTTAATCCCATTGCTCAGCAAATTGTCATTGCAAAATCACACTGAATTTGGTCATAGGCTTGAAAATAAATGTTGTCTTGCTGCTGTTTCTGTTGGGGAATTGCATTTTGGGGGTTTATTGGAATTATTTTTATAAATATGCTGATTTTCTGAAACATTCTTATCTATAATCGGTCTAAGATATGTTTTTAGTTTTTGGCGTCGTAAGGAGGGTATGTATAACTTATTCTAACAATTATTTCTGGAACGGCGTTTGGATTTTTGGGTGCCTGGATAACCTCGCTTGAATTTGGATTCTTTCGCAGTGAATTAATGAATATGGGGACATGCAGTGCCTATTTTCGTCCACCTATAAACTCCTTATGGTCGAAACTAGATTATGAAAACTATGTTGCAGGATTCAAAGACAATTAACAGTTCTTCAGGGTGAATAGAGAGAATTGGTACTTTTCCAAACATTCTCTAGACTGAGGGCATACTTTTCCAAGTGTAAATAATCTGAAGATATAACACAGCTTCAAAAGGCAGAAAACTAGAGATTTAAGAATTCATGCAAATTTGTAAATCGAATGAAAAATTAAAAAATTTTATAGAGTATGTCTTCTCAAAAGTATCATAAGAAATTATTTTGCTTTAGCTTTAATTATAGAACAGTTGCCTTGTTTGACAAAAAAATATCGAAAATTCAAATTCTTGAGCTTTATTTATAAGATTGAATATTTATTCAATAGAAATAGTGATTTTCGATTTTGTATATTTCATGATATCTATGTTATAGGACGTTATTGATGTGTATTTCGATCTGTTCTTATTATGAAAAATTTTTTTTTGGTTTTATTTCATCAAAGACGTATAACTTCGAACAGTTTTTTTTGATTGCACTTTTTACCCACCCATTCATTTATTTTCAGATATTCTAAAGTTTTACACGAGCGAGAATAAAAACATCTGATACTAAATGACATGGAGGTTTCGCCTACATCTTGGTGAAACATTATGTTAAAAACTATGGAAATAAACATTAATGCACTTGACTTAAGTTTCACTAAATATATCAAAAACTCTGCATATGTTTCGGGTGGTTAACCCATTATCAAGAGTATACAAAGTTACTGAATTTCAAAATGTACAATTTTCACTTATATGCCCTAAACCACAGAATTTAACAATGGTTTCACGGAAAAATCCACCTCTAGAATTTACCTCTTCGTATATAAAATTAAATTCAAACACTTGAACTTATGATTTTCATATACAACATGATTTACACATCAAATGTTTGAATTTAAGTTCAAGAATTCCATTATAATGGATTTACATCAAGTAAACGCCGACACTATTAAATTACCTATTTGTAATGATCGGATGGATTTTTCCACCCGATCATTACAATCCTGTGTTAAATTCTGTGGTTTAGGATATATACCTAAGTGAAAGCTGTTTTTGAAATTCAGTAATTTTGTGTACTTTTGATTATGGGTTAACCATCCGAAACATATGTACAGTTTTTTATATATTCAGTGAAACTTAATTCAAGTGTGTTAATTCATTCTTAATTTTATTTCGGGTATTGTTTGGTAAAATTACGACAACCTCACCATTTCTAAAAGCACAGATAACACAATGAGTAAACTTGGTGTTCTCTACATATATTTTTACATAATCCATAACTATCTTATCTACATGACATAACCATCCTGTCCATGTTTATGATAGACTCGATGATAGTGAATTTGCTGCAGTAATTTTGTAATGTGTTGAGCAGTTTTGGAGGTGTAGTCTTCGGATCGTCGCCGTTTTGGGGTGTTGCTCATTGCGCTGCCGAATTTCTTTAAATTTCTAACCTGTTGCTTGAGCGTCACAACTTCTTTATACAAAGACATCACTATATTAATTTCCTCTTCTTTTTTGTTTAGTTGCTCTTCCAACTCTTCCAGTTCTTTTATAGTTTCCTGTGTAGCGTCACCAGCTACAGCGCGATTGGATAAATCTTCGTATCTCCTACAAGCAACTCAGAATCAGAAAAAGTGTGAACAAAATTCTAAATTCACCGAATGATTAAATTATCAAAACCTAAGTTTTTTTTCTCAAGAATGAGCTTATGAGCTTGAGAAAAATGAGCTTATTTCAGTTTTTGGGGAGAAAATGAACATTCTATACTACTAGAAAATTCTAGAATAATACTAGAACATTCAAATTAATCGAAAGAATGTTGGAGTAGTTTTGTGAACGTGTACGATGTGATGCCTCCATTATCCATCAAGGGATAAAGATTAGAGAAATATTGAAATCAGTGCAAAAACTGATGGAAATGCACGCCAGCTGTTTCGTTATACAAGGAACTCGTCAGTTGGACCACCTCAATTGAAGTGAGGCAACGATTTCAATCTCCAAGCATCCTCTTATGACTTCAAGTGTAGAACCGTCAAGTAATGAATACTTCATAAAAACAATAAATCAAAATTAACAGATTTGGCTTGAGTTTCACTATTAAATACTCTACGTATTATTCGCGTGGTGAAGCCATTAGCAAGTGGAAACAATATTACAGTAAATCACTAATAATTGCTTAATCTTGATAATGGGTTAACCACCCGAAACATATGTAGAGTTTTCATATATTCAGTGAAACTTAAGCCGAGGTGTTAATTTTAATTTATTGTTTTCAACATATTATCATCTATTAAGAATACTTCATAAGTCCATCTATAGGAATCAATAGAAAACATATGTCGGATCAAAGACACAACAAGCACCGAACACTCACATGTCTTCTTTGCCCGCAGATATAGAAGACATATAAGGTATATAGAGGGAAAGCGTTCGATGCTTGGTATGTCTATGACCTAAGAGATGTTTTCTATTGATTCCTATAGATGGAATTGTGAAGTATTCATTACTTGACAGTTCTACACTTGGAGTGTTAAGAAGGTGCTTGGACATTTATACGTAGAAAAAAGGCAAAAAAAAAGATGGAGAGGCAAAGGATATGAATCCAGACCTGGAGAAAACTCAGTGCAGACCTTAGAAAATCGTTCGCTCATTTCGATGGAAGTGATGAGAATGCTTTAAGCAGAAAAAAAATATTATATGTGCATTATCAGGTACTTCTTCAGTGGACTGACAAGAATTGAAGTGAGCATAAATCTGGTTCGCATCAATTCAGTATAAGGCTCTCAAAAAGAGATGGTTCCATAATGGATGAATTGGATAGCTCACATAAATATTGAAGTATTGGCGAAACCACTATGATATTAAAAAGAAATACACTAAGTTGTATTCGGAAAACATTTTCACTTTTAGGGTATTTATTGCTACAATGTGTTGAAAAAATTAAAATGTTGTGTGAATCCTTTCTTGCAATTTTTCACTGAAATTATGTGAAGGTTTGTTTAGTTATGTTTATCGTAAGGTGTATGGCCCTTAGTTATTGGTATCGAATATACTCACCTGTTCATAGCTTCGAAATCGTCGTGAAGATTCATCAGTACGTTTCTCAAGTTCTTCTCTTTTCCAAATAGAGGAGATTCAACTTGATCGTTTTCTTGTACCATATCTGCAACCATATTCTGATTCTGATCGTCCACATAACCCATCGATTTGATCTTGCGAGAAGCTGCATCGTTGGAAGCTTTTTTGTAGATATCATGGGCGGTCGCGGGAGGCTGCTTCGACGACTAAAAGAAAAATAAATGTTAGTTTGACGAAAATTCCCATTGTCATTTCAACCATTTCTTATTGACTGCTCAATTATTCACGAAGTAAATTGCTGTTCACAAACTGGCCATTGACAACAATGAGAATCTTTCGTCCGATTTAGTTGAAATAGCTGAAATACTTACTTTTTACAATGAAAAATGAAATGCGGAAGTTTGTGCTCAGTTTACTTCTTTTTTTCTGATCAATGGATTCAAATTTTATTTTGGTTTCGAATGGTCAATATGCCAAGAATTTAATTTGAATAAAATTAAGTAGTTTCGTAATTTTCACTATAATTTAGTCAAACATTACAATCTATAAAATTAAAAATTAACACACTTGACTCAAGTTTCACCGAATATATTAAAAACTCTACATATGTTTCGGGCAATTAACACATTATCAAGAGTATAAAATATTACAATATTATTGAGTAGTAATTTCGAGTAATATTGTATACTCTTGATAATGGGTTAACCACATGAAACATATGTAGAGTTTTCAATTTATTCAGTGAAACTTGAGTCAGGTGTGTTTATTTTTAATTTTATACTTTTTAACATAATGTTCCACCAAGAGATAAGCGAAACCTCCATGTCATTTATCAAAAATTACAATATTGTTTGGCTAACACTGTGGCTTCATCAGATGAAGATGATAAACGTGTTGATGATTGTCATTCACATCTGATGAAGCCACACTGTTGGCGAAACAATATTGTAATGTTTGACTATTTTATAGTGAAAACTACGAAACTACTTAGTTTTATTCAAATTATGTTGTTAAATTTTCATCAAGGATTGGCCAAATAGATTAGTGATGGCAAGAATTATCAAATATTACACCGCATAATATTCACCCATGAAATGATATATGCAAAACCTTTTTTCAACCTCTCGTAGATAAACAAAAATATTAGTAGGTACTCTGGTACAAATTTTAAAGTATATCTGAGAGAAATAACGAATGCTGGTCGAAGAGTCGCAGACATGATATTAGTTGAAAATGATTATTAACAAATTGTTGAAATTACTGACCTACTGAAATCGAACAGAAGTCAATTTTGTTCATAACAGATGGCGTTTTGGGACATAAGTCGCTTAATGTAGTGAATCATTCTGTGAGTGAGATTGTGCGAAAATGAGCCAAAAACAACCTAAAGATTTCTCCTGAGCTCTAGCGTAGCATATTAGTTCAAAAGAGATTACGTTTCTGTAAAATTCATGCAGTTTTTGAATAGTTCAAATGTCAAAGTTATGTACATCGGTGTTTACGTGATAGTCACGACCAGGAGAAAAAACCTGAAGACCTTTCTACTGCTTCGTCCTTGACTTAAATCCATCATATGCAGGATTCTACCTTTTCCGATGAGAGATCATTACATACAATATTTGTCGCACTGATGAAAATAAAATGCCCAACAGATCTTCATTCATGAACGCATGTAGCAATGAAAGGAAAGTCTTCATTTGAAGAGTTTCACCAAGGTTTCGAGTAGGTAACGTTGACAGAAAATAGATAATGAGAGTTTGAAAAAATATAATAAAAACATAATCGGCAAGTTAGCAGAATTTTTCTGTAGTCATTAGGTGAAAATCTGAGAAAATATACTAACACAGACTACAATACGTGATTATTATTGTCTGTTATATTTTTGGTGCTCACAACTTCAATCATCCACGTAGTTATCACTAAATGAATGGAAATAATAACTATACTAATAAGAAATATATATCGAGCCTCATATAGGGCTTAAAATATCTTCTGAAGATTAACCATGTCTTGCTGTGTAACTGTTCTCATATATTCACGTTTTCGATATGCTACTCTTTACAGACATTTTTTTTAGGTCATGGCACTTGCTTTCTTGCTCACACAGCATCTTCCAGAGATATTGATTTGAAAAATAAATATTGCATTATATATTTTAACGAAAACAGTCCGGGGAAATACAAATGTTCAAAAGGCGGCTTTCAGCTCGAAATTAATGTCAGATTAAGTTGGTTCAGAATAACGATTCTATCGAAATAAAACTAGATTACTTTGGACATCACTGTATTCGAATTTAGGGACTTACATGGGCTTTATTATCGTAAGATGATGGTTGCGAGCGATACTTATTGTAGACTTGTTGAAATTCGACTCCTGGAGTTGGGGCGCATGTGCAGATTCTCCTCCCATTATCAGAGGTCCATTGACCAGGACTTGGGGGATTTCTCATCTGCATATCTCCAGATGGTCCCGCCGCGTTTCCGGTACGGTTCACCACCTCGTCCATTTCTTCTATAGGCTCTTCGGGAAGGGTTCTAGCTATTTCTTCTAAATGACGGTAGTTGAGAGAGTATTTATTCAACGGACAAGTGGATCGACCGTATCTGAACAATAAACAGGAAATAATTGGTTTGTATCTGCTAAGATAGGTAGGAGGAAATTCTTGAAATGAAATTGAAAGTTTCCCTTTATTTGATACTGAAAACTCACCCTATTTTAGACGTCATGCTGGATACGAAAGAGGTTAATGGGTCGTGGTTGAGTTTCTCTGCGGCGAGGTTGATGTTGTGTGCTAGAGTTGGCGAGATGCCCTGAACTGGTTGACGGGTCTTGATGATGCTCATCACCTGTTGTATGTTGATACCGATGTTATGACTGGGCGTTGTGGAAGAGACGGGACAGAAAGGAATGGCTTTGAAATTGAACATGTTGAAATCGAGCTTGACGGCCTGCTTCATTTTCGACGCGATGGTTGGGAGTTCGTAACTTTTATTGGTGTAGCAATTGCGTGGCGCATGTGGCTCTTCGTAGCTTTCTTCATGAATATGCTGGGGACCGACTTTCACATCACCGCAATCGTGGCCAACTATGTTCAGATGGGGCACAATGTCGGTTTTTATTTTGACCTAGAATCATAAAGCTCTTTCTAAACAATGTTTTGATGCAAGACGTCGCATCGTCTTTAATCGAAACATTCGTTCTCTCCGAACACGAGAGGATTGGAACAACATTTTGTCGTTAGACTGTGATTTATTTTTCGTCAAATTCAATTGGGTTCATATATGGAGGCGAAAATCTTAACCTATATACCCTGCAGGAAAAGTCTGCGTTAGGATAGCAAATGGATGCCAAATTTCTTCTAGCAGACAAAAAAATGTTATATATTTATTTCACATATATTTCCATTATTAATAGAATATCCTTCTTTCATAATTGATATTTAACGTAATTACTTCCTATGAGATACGTTGAGACAATTCCGTCATGAAGAATGATAAAAAAACGTCACTCATTAAAACGTTGTTGTACCTAATCCCTGAATCATTATCTGGATAATTGCATCATCTACCTGAATTTTGTTCTTGTTCCTCTCTTCCTCAGAATCGGTTTCTTTCGCCGCATTGTTATGATAAATTTCCACCAGCTTATGCGGCGATATTTCGAACGGTTTATTTGAGCCCATTGCGGCGTTGGCGTAATGTCTTTCGATGTGTGGCTTCGTGTAAGGTTTCAATTTCTTTTTGACCGGCGCAGTGGGAAGATCGGCCACGTCGTTATTGGGCTTTTCCGTCGCTTTGTCCTTCGCACCCTTCTTTTCGTTCGTTTTGCCCGACATCTTGAGGGATTTGCGCACAGAGCTGCCCGACCAGGATGATGTGATTGTTGATAATTTCTTAGAAATGGCGCGGACTTTTCGACGTAACGCTCTAATCTTGACGACAGGTGGTTTGAAAACTTCTTCGGAAGTTTGAGGTGTTCGATTCAATTTGTTATCTGAAAAATTGCAAACAATCAAAGTTTAGACTTTTTCTTCGATATATTGAAGTGAATCCATTCATTGTGAAACTCTATACCGACAGTTTCTCAAATTTCAACATATTTTGAAGCTTTGTACACAAATATTGTCAACGAAAACACAACCTATCATTTTCTAAAGTGAATATTAAGTGCGTTCCGAAAAATATAGAGCTTTGGAAAATCATACAGCGCTGTTTCATCGTATTTCGTATATGTTTTCATCATGTTATGGGAATCTTCAGTGGCATGCATCCAACTAGGCCTCGTCTCTTCGGAATGTGGAAACCATAAGTGAATTAATCACGTGAGCTCCCTCTATCCAAGAAACCAGATAAACTCTCTAGAGCTTAGCAGAAGGCATTCTCGTGTCAGGTTCAGTGCGTACTTCTACACAAAATTCCACGCCCACAATAATAATCATAATTTCATCTCAATATTCCTTTAAATATTTAATAGTGTTGGCGTTTACTCGATGTAAATCCATCATAATTGAATATAAACTTAAATTCAAACACTTGAACTTATGATTAACACTTTATTGACTACATAGAAACTTGACAAAAACGAACAACAATTTATCGAGACACATTAAGAACAATAAAAACAAAATTAAAAGAGAAGACAAATCAGGTGTTTACCAATTAAATTGTGGAACATGTCCCGGTATATATATATAGGTAAAACTAGTAGAAATTTCGGTACTAGAACACAGGAACATAAATATAGCTTCGCCCATAATAGAAGTAATTCGAATTATGCTAACCATTTATTAACAGAAAACCATACTGTTGATACGAATTTCATAATTCTACACAATATAGAGAGAAGTAGTCAATTAGATTATTGGGAAGTAGTGGAAATAAATCGGCTTAAAAATTCTGGAAGTTTGCTCAATGAACAGATAGAATTAAACAATTCACCCTTGTTAAACCTTTTCAGGTAATAGAAATTATTTCTCAGAATGGAATATCTTTATTATCAGATGAATGATTTTATATCAGAATGGTAAAACCAAAACCATTGAATACCAAAATTCCCTGATATATATATATACCTGTGTTTTTCAAAATATTATTATTCTGTGAGCATCTGAAGAAGTCGTTTGTAACGACGAAACGCGTCATGCTATGTGAACAATAAAGTGTAAATCATAAGTTCAAGTGTTTGAATTTAAGTTTATATTCAATCAATATTCCTTCTCGAAAGTGATAGGTTGAAGTTTTTGTTGACAACATTTGTATTAGACAGCTCCCTGGAGTTTTATTTTGAATTACTCTAAAGGATTTGCAAATCTAGAAAATAGTTATCGGATTGCCCTCTAGGGTGTAATTTGGAGCGATACGGCAACGAACCATTCTTACACATTACAGAAAAAGCTCTGTTGTGTTTGAGTGGAATGTCTATGAAGCTTCTACGTACTCTCACTGATCTGATAATTTTTCAGGCTCTAAGTTCTTGAAAATTTCTATGTTTCAGTTTAAAATTGATGTTGGTAAAATTTTTGCAAAAAACTTTGAAGGCCACTATTAAGAATTCGAGTGTTTCAAAATACTGAAGGACAGAAAGACCCTTCACATGATAATAATGAAAACGATCCTTCATAGAAATGGACAAACAAGTGAAACTAAAGCCTAGTCCGGAGTAATAAAAAACAGATGTGCACCAGACACCAATGCGAACTTTGTGTAAGATATTTCTAGAAGAAAGAGCCCAATTACAACCACCAAAGCGTCAACGTAAACTGAAAAAGGTTACTCTAAATAAGTTACTCTAAATGTAACTTACTTTCATTCGATTATCTTCAACCCACTCATATTAATTTAAGAGACGCAGCAGTCTACCAAGTTAACAATAGTTTAACGTAGTACACTTATACGTTGTTATAAAGGCCTTACAAACCTTATAGCAAATTTAACACACATCTTAGTTCTTTGTGCTCTTTTCAAATATGTATTTTGAAAATTTTAATATACAGAGTGTTGTTTTGTGGCCTCAAAAACTTTCTATATTTTTGGATTGTTTGGACTAATAACCTAGATTGTTTGTGGTTACTGGTCGGCTCAAACGGTCTATGTATAAGACACATAAGTGCCAAATATCGTAAATATATACCCAATGGCAGTATTGTCTCAAAGAAGAAATTAGTAAAATAAATGAAACACCCTGTATCTTCGTTACTTGGATCATCAGAATCAGTAAATGGAGATTCGTACAACCCCCTCGGAGACCCCGATTCACCATTTGAATTTTCTGCTTACCAATGAAACATCCTGATTATTTCCAGTCAAGGTAAAAAAAAGATTTTAAATTTCTTTGAAAAAAAAATGATAATTCTTGCCTGATCCAGTTGATTCAGTTCTACGGTAATGCAGTTCAGTCAGTCTGTTAACCGACTGAGTGATACCGTTGAGAATGTCGTTGATAGTTTCAAGGGCAGCACCAGAAGTGTCGGTACCAATGTTATTGGAATTTTGGCGAACAAACTGGTTCTTCAGTTTACCCGCTGACTTTGACGTTTGAGAAGAATACTCTGAAACAGAAAATTAAAGATCTGAATAAAACTGAACAAATTCAATTCGTTTCGTTGTATAGTAAAATAAAGCACTAAAATTTATAGTTATCTTTTACTTCAAAGGATTTGGAGTTAAACCAGTGTTTTCCGAAGTGGGGCTCACGTTCGAAACGGGGGTAATTTGATTGTTAAGGGGGGCGATTCGAAAATGGACTCGACACGAGTTCAACCCTTTCGCAGACCCTTATAAATTTCAATTTTTTCACCCTTCTCGAGAGGACATAAGGATTTCAAAAAGGTGGGACATGGCGCAAAAAAGTTTGGAAACACTGAGTTAAACGAACGTATAAGGGTTACTAGTTCAGTATCTAAACAGACAATATGTTAAATTCATATTATATGTTATTGAGTTACGTTCCTTGATGGAAAACTATGAAAAGATAACGTTAAAACAATATTTATGATTGTTAAAAGTCGATGCGAAATTATTTTCACAATACAGTGATCAATTCCTATTCAAATTCAAGTGTATGGCAAAAAAATTTCGAAATGTCAACGTAACTTTCGCTGATGAAATGAATATTCGCTTACCAAAACGAATGCAGCTGACAAATTTAGTTGACAAAAAGACCCGTCCACTGTAATAAACTGGAAACTAATCCATTGAACACAATAATTTCTGAATGTTACACTTTATATTTTACTCACAGGATTATGAGTCTGAACGTGAATGTCATATGACAAATGTGTATAATAATAACAAAACATGAGTTTACTTGGATACCAAAATTTCGCTTGGAATCAGAGGTGCCTATAAAATTATTTGGAATATATTATTATTTGGAAAAACCTTTGAACTTCGAAGTTAAATTTTGGGATTTAAGTGGCTGGATTTGTTGATACTGAAACGATAATTTTTTCATTCCATTGATTTGCGGATGTACAGATCTTGGTTCGAATTATCATCTGAAGAAGTGTTTAGGTGTTATCAAATTCATTATTTTAGAATTTGTTGATTACGTTTTATATTAGAAATAGCAATTCCAGGATTATGTATCGCTTCATTGCATATACCTTCATTCTACCCAAGTTAATAATTTGGTCATCATATTTCAGTGGAAAACCTCTGTTGTTTCTGCTCAATTTGGAGATTCAAAATTGCATCAAACATTTTCTGCGAAATTCTGATTTTTTGGTATGATTTGGTGAATATGAGGTTTCATTTTATATTGTTTAGAAAAATAAGAATTACATTACATTTGTGAATTACTATACCTATAAGTATTTTTAACAGTAACCGAAATAATTTCTCTACGAGAAAAAACGGTTTTTCTTTCACTTTTGAAACGAGTATAACATTTTTTTTTGTGGTTTAAGATTTAATAATATCAAAATGTTTCAAGAATTATATATGAACGAAAGTTTTTAATTATATAATATGATAATTCTCAATATAACGCAACAATCTGTGAAAACGACATATGAGAAATAATTGTTTGTTAGGGCATATGTAATCATTCTCACTATCAATACTTTTCACTTCGATTCTCATAAATTTTCACGCTAGTGCTATACTACTTAATCCATATGGCTTCGCATTGAAACGAATCATGACAACTAATGTTCTCCAGTCACAGGTTTGACAGGTGTCAAAATGTAAATTTCGAGTATTTTTTCCTACCATATATATCGAGATGGATAGTATAAACGCTTATAATTCCGAATGTAACTTTACCGGAAAAAAACAGCACGATATAGTTATTTTGCACGATCGCATATCAAGAAGAACTGAGGACAGGTACATCTTCAACTTCGCACAATGTTTGGAATCTTCCGGTTTCGACGTCACCATCGTCACGTCAGAGATCGATGAGAAAAACAACTGGGTGAACGACATCAAGGTATGTACATTAAGACTTTAAAAATTAAGGAGGAGATTTTTACTTTCGATTATTTCCAGCTCTCCGATAACATAAAAATCGAGAAAAGAGTACGATGGATCCCGAGACATATATTAGGCTTTCTCAGATCTACTATGTCCACATACAGATCTCTATGTTTGGCCTTGAGCGTTTTATTCAAAGCGCCATCTGAAAAACCATGTGTTATATTCTTGGACTTGGATTTAATAGCGTTGTTCGCTCTGAAGGCATTTAGTAAGCACAAAGTTTTTTACATAGAACAGTTTAGAGCTTTGAAGAACCCCGAGGCATGTTACGACCAGCTCTACTTGGTGCCTAATCTGTTCGAGGCTAGATGGATAAAGATGGCGGATGAAGTAATCGTTCAATCACCTGCGTTCGTTGATACCTTCAGGAAAAGCTATCCATCAGCTGCCGAACCTAAAGTTATGATGCCTCTTGTGGATTATGGACTCTGGATAGAACCGGGCATCAACATAAATAGGATAATACCAGATCTATCGCAGCAATGTCTGTTATTCGTTGCATTAGGCAAATTCAGACGAACCTCAAATTTCAGGCTAGTTTTAGATGCGTTTGAGGATATGCTGAATCAAACTGACGATGTATACTTTAGACAAAAATCCCATTTGATTGTAGCTGGTAATTGCAAACTACCTGAAGAGAAAAAGTACTACCAGTTGTTCGTAGATCGGCTCAAGAAGCGTTGGTTTGCCGCGCAAGTTACCATTCTGAGACAAATTCCAACAATCCACGTAAAAACACTGTTGATTGAAGCGAGTGTTGTACTGCACAGTTCAAGAAATGATATCTCTTCGGATTATTTGCTGGAAGCAATGAGTTTGGGAAAACCTATCGTAGCCGTCAATAAAGGTATAGCGACAAAAATCTTGGAGAACAGGATTACTGGCGTATTGGTGGAGCCACAAGCACATCTCTTCGCAGCAGCCATGATTAAGGTGGCTTCTAGCCCTCATATTCAAAATTTCCTAGGAGAGATGGCTAAAGACGCATTTAATCACAAGTACTCATTCGACAGTTTTTCCAGGAGAATTTTCAATTTAGTGCAACGACATATTCTACCTGTAGAAAAGATAATGCTTTCGGACACAGCCAAAGAGGAAATAAACTGAAAATATATTAAAGTATACGAATATTTTTGTGTAAAACATATTATACCATTCGGTTTTTTCTTCCGTGACATATGAATGATATTGTGTATTCTTTTGAAAATATACAACGGTAAAAATTATTTACATAAATGTGTGTGGTAGAATCAATTTGCCCCAGCAGGTATCTTAGGCATATGAATTGAATAATTGTTGTCTAATCTTTTGAACAAAGATGAATGTCTCTGTTCACCCAATGAAAATAAACAATATTGAATAGGTACTACCAGTACAGTGAGTATATCAACACGTTTCACGTTACTTGCAATAGCACCAAGGCAATATCTCTTCAAATTTTTTTTAACAAATTACGAAACATTCGTTAGTGAACAAATTACGTTTCTTCTATCGAAGGAACAAGATTGGGGCGGTAAAGCATGGACCTTTCTTATACACTACAGAAATCTCTGAAGTGTTTATGAAACGACGTCAAAACCGACATCTTTGTATGGATCTACGCATTAATTTTACCACGAGAATGCCTTCTACGATGCTTGAGACAGTTTATCTTGTTTCTTCGATAGAGGGAGCTCATTTGAGTAGTTATTTAATAGATGTTTCTCTCATTTTGAAGAAACAAAGCTTGAGTGCGATGCGAAAGAGTATCGAACTAAACGCTTGTTTCGTGTAGACAGCTCCTCCAAGGTGTTTTTGAAAATTCATTATCTCAACTAATTCAGCCGAGACTCTTTCGGTATATACCATATAGAGTGAAGTATTTGAAAGAAAAATGTTACTCTCTATCGATCGATTGCCTGATTTTTGAAAGTTTCAATAGGAAAATGGAAAGTTCATATTCAGTACCTAGTACTGAATGCTTTGTATTTGAATGCTTCTTTGAAGCATTTTGTTTTCACATTTTCCGTTAATAACGATGAAAGTTATTTTGAAACAACTACTTATGTTTACCGCTTCGAAAGGACGTGGTCTTTCGAAAAAAAAGTTCTGCGTTTTTTTAAGCCATGAACGCGTGCATATTGAAAATTTATTTGAGACTGTCAACGGATTTTTATTATGTTAGCGGGTTTTTCAAAGAAATGAAATAGCCTACCCTGGATTTCGCCATGTGGATTGTTTGTACCTGTTTCTCTTGCACTATGTGGTCTGTCTTTTTGACGTAATCCTGAAAATGCAGAAATTGAACATTGGCAGAATAGCTAAAACCTAATGAGATGTCTTATTCAGCTAACTCTTTCATAGTGGAGGCATTTACCTTTTCTAGTATTCACAGTATATTTGGATCGTTCCTCGTCACCATACATCTTGTGAATGCGTAAATTTATTCAATAAAAAACAATACTTCAGGAAAATATTACACTTAAAAGAAAACTGCAGAATGATTTTTTCATTGCAGAAGAACGTTTGAGCTCATGACAATTCTGTCATATTGATAGTTTGAAGTTTGGTAAGTTGCCAGATTTTAACGTTTATATAAAAAAAATGGCAAAATAAAGTACATCACCTTAGAGGATGCCGTTATTAAATTTTATGGTTTACAGAACTGAAAATTTTTTCATTTCCTGAATCAAATTTGAAAGTAATTTCTTATCATTACTGGAACTTCTAGTTGTTTTCCATTATTATATAGACGAAATTTCAAGAAAGCAGCTGGGTAAATAATATTGAAATGTTAAAAATTTGCTCGCATGGTTCTTGTTAAGGTTTATTTGAGGAAAAGTTTCGTGAATATTTCACAAAATAAAAAAAAATAATAATCATTGAAAAACTTTTCCGAAATAATGACGAAGTCATTGTGACCAAGATTTGAATCTCACCCACACCTTGGTAAAACATGATTGAATATTAATTTAAATTAAACACTTAGCTTAATGTTTCACAAATGTATTGAACAATTACACAGTAATGAAATCGAAAAAACAACATTCTTGAGCGATTAGCTCATTATCAAGACTATTTACAGAAACAGAACATAGCTAAGTTAGATTTACAAGAAAGAAGTAAGTAATTGAATGTAACTTAAATTCAAACACTTGAACTTATGATTTACACTTTATTGACTACATAGCATGACGCGTTTCGTCGTTACAAACGACTTCTTCAGATGCTTACAGAATAATGACGAAACGCGTCATGCTATGTAGTCAATAAAGTGTAAATCATAAGTTCAAGTGTTTGAATTTAAGTTATATTCAATTATAATGGATTTTCATCAAGTAAACGCCAACACTATTAAATATTTAAGAAGTAACTAGGTTGGAAGTTCTTTTACTCCCCTTGTTCTTCACTTCGAACTCATTCAATGAATAAAACGTTTTTGACTAATTTCCATTGAAATTACCAAACTAAATGAACTGGCAAAACTGAAAAATTATCTGGGGTGCATGCCCAGATACTTTTATATAGGCAGTACCAGTATAGAGGCGCCCTCTATACTGGAAAGTAATAGAGGGCGCCAAAAATAAAAACAAAAATTTCAACATATGTGAAAAGTTCTTCATATTGAATGTAGTAGGCACGACGGACAAAATCTGGAGTATATAACAAAATGTTTAATATAACAGCTTCCTCCAATAACAGCCCCTGAATATCGTATGAAGCATCATTAGAAACTCTGAAAATGAGGAATTGAACAGAAAATAAAAATAAATTAGAAATTTCAGTTTGCAGCCGTACAATTTTGTAAAACTCATCATTCGTTTGTCCACCAAAAAAAAAAAACATGAGGATATGAACATGAAACTAAAATTAAAGTTTTCGTATAACTTTAGCGAAATAGATATTTTCCTTTTTAACACTAATTCATAAGTTATATAATCAAAATTCACATTTGAGTCATATAATAATCGTATAGAAATTGTGCCAAAACGATAGTCAAAGTGCTTTTTCAATGCACCCTACACAGTATCAAATATACATTCCATTTAATTTTCACCCCATCATCCCCTAACGGCGTTCGTCGTTTACTTACCTGACCGAAGCAGTTAGCAGAATAAGCCTCTCCAATTATATCACACATGTTTTTAGGCGGTCGCGTGTCTGCCTGACATGCCGCATCAATCTACATTAGGGTTAAAAGCTTTTCTAATGAAGTTCCCTTGGCCCCCTTTATGCTATGACCTAACTATCGTCGTCGCTTTATTCGATAATGGATGCCACTGACCACCGGGCCGCTAATGAACGATTAAGGGGTGAAAACCACCGGATTTCCATCTACCTTCGCAATTGTGAAATGTAAAGGTGTTTTCATTATTCGCAGAACAGACAGGTGAAACAACCAGCCTGTTTCTACCCTAGTGAAGCTTCTATCAAAATTCTTATTATCTTTTTTGGCACAATTTTGACATCGAATCAATTACGTCGAGGATGACGAAACAAAGACATATCAGTCAACTGGAAAAAAAAATGTATTTAAATCAACATATATAATCATATCTTCTTTCTTGTATACTCAAATTATTTGGGAGAATATTGAAAGAATTTTCTTCTACCTTATTAAATTGAATATAAACTTAAATTTAAACACTTGAACTTATGATTTACACTTTATTGACTACATAGCATGACGCGTTTCGTCGTTACAAACGACTTCTTCAGATGCTTACAGAATAATAACAACAGTTGTTAATAATGTAGTCAATAAAGTGTGAATCATAAGTTCAAGTGTTTGAATTTAAGTTTATGTTCAATATAATGGATTTACATCAAGTAAACGCCAACACTATCAAATATTTGAAAGAAGCTGATAACAGCTTTTTGGCACGTTATCAGCTACTTTTATATCAGTTATATGGTACTTTAAGCTGTTACTTAAAAGGGCTATCAACACGCATAATATATGGTTTTTAACAACATGTCTGAAGAAAGAAGTGTTCCCCAAATACATCAAATTAAGAACAGATGACACCACCAGTTCTGCAAGTAGAGGGGCCATACAAGGAATGAAAGCGCGGATCAAAGGAGACTGCAAAATCGAGTACAATCAGAGAGATATTTCAAATGTATATAGGTTGTTATTATTTTGTAAGCATCTGAAGAAGCGTTTGTAACGACGAAACGTGCCATGCTATGTAGTTAATAAAGTGTAAATCATAAGTTCAAGTGTTTGAATTCAAGTTTATATTCGATATAATAGATTTACATCAAGTAAACGCCAACACTATCAAATACCTTATTAAATTCGAAAATTGTGTGATGCAAATCCACAAATTGTCTGAAATTTACGAAAGTGAATGAAGTAACGTATTATTTTGATATTATATGAAGTAAGACAGTTATATTTCAGTGAACAGTATTTTTCATCAGTACTTACATTGAAATTATAAATATGAAGATATGAATTATTATTATAGTGATTATTCCACATTAGAAGAGCGATTGAACTTTTTTGAATTCGCAATTTTTAGGGCTTTTTTCTTTAGTTTTTTTGCTTTCTAAAAACGCTTCTTCCTCTCAGAATGCTTTTCGATGATTTTTGCTCAAACATCACATGTAATATGAAATCGAAATATACCCATGGGTATAGAAGAGAAGTGAACATTCGATGCTTGGTGTGTCTGTAATCTGAGAGATGTTTTCTACCGATTCCTATAGATCAGCGGTTTCCAACCTGGGAGGCGCCAGCAATTGCCAGGGGAGGCGCCAAAAATTTCAAATAAAAACATATACCATAATATGTACAAATAAATGTGACTTGTAAAATGTAAATGAAGTTCGCTGGCTATCTCGAGCAAAAATGATAGAGTGTTTGAACTTAAAGAAGAAATCGCAACTTTTCTCGAAGAAAATCAACATAAAGACGCACATTTGTGGAACAATGAAAATTTTATTGTTAATATTATGCTTATATGGTGGAAATTTCTGAAAATTGAACAGTTTGAATAAAACAATGCAGGGGCAACAAATTCACCCACTTATTCAAAAAGATAAAGTTAACGCATTTATTGAAAAGTTGAAATTATGTGAATCAAATTTAATAAAGAATGAATTGGATATGTTTTCAATTTTAAAAGATTTTTGGGCCACAGCCAATTATGAAGCAAGCAAAAATCTTTTTATTGAACACTTGAATGGTTTAGAGCTGCATTTTTAAAATTATTTCAAAGATCTTGATTTCTCAAAGTTTTTGTGGGTTCAGAATCCATTTATAATAGACAATACAGATGACGAGTTCGGGCTGACAACCTTCGAAACAGAAAAATTGATAGAATTGTCATGCGATAGCACACTAAAACAAAAGTTTCAAAACCAAACAATAATTCAGTGTTGGATGAATCTTAGTGAAGAGTATAAAGTTTTGTATGACAAAACAATGCTAGTGCTTCTACCGTTCGTACAAAGTTATTTGTGTGAAACAGGATTTTCGGCAATGGCAGCAATGAAAACCAAATATCGAAGCAGATTAGTAGTAGAAAAGGAGATACGAGTAGCACTGTCCACACTAGCACCAAGATTTGATAAACTTTGTGCCAATAAACAGCAACAATCCTCTAATTAACTTTTGATGTCGTAGATGTTTAACATTCGCATAAAAAATCAAAATCTTGTTTATTATACATACGTACCTACCTAGTGTACCTAGCGTACCTAGTGTAAGTGAATAAAAGTTTTCTAGTTTTGTTGTAATAAAGTTTTTACTATTTAAAACGTGTTTACTATTCTATCATATAAACATATATAATGTATATGTATGTATATGTATATGTACATGTATATTATACAAGTATATTAAAATAATAATAAAATGGCGAGGCGTAGAAAAAAATGTTTTCTTTCGGGGATGCATAGTAACGTAACTGCTATAGATGGAATTGTTTTCATTACTCTACGGTAATCCACTTGGAGTTATAAGAAGATGCTTGGGGATCGAAATCGTTGACTCACTTCGATGGACGTGTTGCGACTGACGCGTTCCTTGCAGAATGAAACATATGTCTCGCACTTCCATCAGGTGTGGCATCGATTTAAATATTTCTCCTATATTTATCCCTCGAAGGATAATCGAGGCATCACATCGTACACGTTCACATATATAGCTCTACTAGAACATTCTTTTGGTTAATTCGAATTTTTCGAATGAATGTTCTACTGTTCATTTTCGTATATATATATATATATATATATATATATATATATATATATATATATATATATATATATATATATATATATATATATATATATGTATATATATATATATATATATATATATATATGCGCGTGTGTGTGTGTGTGTGTGTGTGCATATTCATAGCGTTATATTTGAATATTTTTTCTAGTAATATTAACGTCTCAACATAAATGAGTGATGAAAACTGAGCTAATGAAAACGTTTATGTTCTTCGTGATGTATAAATAAATAAAACATGATGTAGTCTTCTTTATTATAACAACATTTCAATAACAACGCTCTAAATGATCCAATTTTCGGAAATTTTAATTTTGTTTCTTCAAATGATTGAAATGTTGAATAAATATCTATCTATTTGAGGATCTTTTCTCTACCCAAAAAAAAGGTCCTGAAATAGATTGACATATCTTCACATATAGGAATAAATCAAAGCAGCCTTCACTTATAGTTTGGTAATCTTTTGAAAAATAAATATTAAAAAAAATATTTTATGTGTTCTCTACCATAAATTGTAATTTTATATATTTGCGAATATAACTAATTGAAGTTCTGGATATCAATATTCATATAAAACACTGTTAATATTCACATAAAATAGATATCGACCACAAAGCGATCCACTTCATAATTAATAATGAACATTTGAACTTGATTTACACTTTTCAACAGAGTATGATAAATGATTTTCTGTTAGCTTCTGAAGAAGTCGGTTATACCGACGAAATGTCTCACGTTATGATAATAACAGTGTAAATCATATTCAAGAGTTTCAATTATTCTAAAGAAATTAGATTATATACACTTTCTCGAATGAGGTCAGAACAAACAAAAAAAAACTCTAAACTTGCCAAAATAGAATATTTGGAACCATAAAAAATTTGCAAACACAGAAAAAAGAATTACAAAACATTACGAAAGTGGATTGAACAGTTGAGTTTTAACGTGTTTCATTTACTTAATGGACGCATTTTTTCAGCGAATACAAACGATAACATCATTGGACTTGAATACTTACACGTGTTATGCTAATTCTTCCAACACATGATTGAACCGTCTTTGTTAGCGGAGTCTATAGATGAACACCTGCTACGAAACAAAGAAGCTACATACTAGCTTCCAGAAACAAAAAACAGATCCTCGTTTGTCTAATCTGCTACCACAAGCGCGGATCAATTGATACAATCACGAAGATCGAGAAATCAATATCTGGTAGGACGTAAATCCGTTTGGCGCGGCGGCAAAATTGCAAAGTCATTTTCCAAATCTGACATTGAGATATGCGAGGGGGCTTATTTTCCAAGTTGACGCGATCTTCCATTGAATGTCACGCGGGATTTTGGGCATTTTGACGGTTAGATGGGCAGATAACCTCCTGTACGGCTACTTTAAATGGATCCTCTGCAACTTATCATTTCAGTAATGGGATTAGATGATTTTTTCTTCGTTTGTGTATGCTCGAATGTTGCTGTAAGGAAAAGTGCTTTGTCATCATTTTTCGAAATAAAATATGTCGCATATATATATATTATATTTCTTCATTCATTCATATATTTCTTTGACTTAACTCAATTCGATATAAATTGTTAAAATTCTCAGATCAGATATTTATCACGAAAAAACTAGCTTCAAATTTTCCTTTAGTCTATACATAATTTCTATAAAAATTTAAATCAAACTCTTGTCTTGAAATTTCACAAATATGAGATTTCACAAATACTTGTGAAAAATTAAGCCCTAAGAGTTTGATTTCAATTTCTATTTAATCATGTTTCACCAAGAGATAACCGAGAAAACAATTTCAGCTTTTGCTAATTTCTAGGTATAACTATGCAACGGAAAATCTTCCAATATAATCAAAATTCATTCTAATTATATGTTCTTCATGCCTTCAATGAGGCGTTTCAGACATAAAAAATTCTAAATTCTTAATAAATGACACAGAGATTTCGCTTGTGTAAAAAAACATTAAGTCAAAAACAATAATAGTAATAATAATAAGATCAATTTATTGAGAAACATTCCTTACGTTGTGAAATTATATTCATTTCAATTGATACAATATTTACAACTAAGACAAATGCTCTCAAAAGGACCGAATTCAGTTTGAAGTCTGATCTTCCATTCAGCCCTTGAGCAAAAATATTGGTTCAAACAAAAATCTTGGTCAAATTCATATTTACAATAATATACAACTTTGAAAAAAAAAGAAAAAAAATTTCCTCACAGATATTAAGCATTTGAGACAATTTCACATGGTGAAGAACATTTGTGTTAAAAAAATATACAAACATATGATATAAAAAATTTATTCATACATTATTCCCTACATCCGAATCATCGAAGTACTCTGCCACACTATAGTAAGCCTTTGTTAAGAGCAGAAGTTTAACTCTCCTCTTGAACAAATGAGCTTCCAGTACTTTCAAATACGATGGTAAATGGTTGAAAATTTTAATACTCTGACAATAGATAGAGTGCTCAAATTCAGCTGTTTTATGCATAGGAATAAGTAGCACATCCCTGTTCTTAATATATTAAAATTAACACACACTTAAGTCAAGTGTGTTAATTTTAATTTTATATTTATAAAAAAATTCTGTAAACAAATTGAATAATTAATATTCCATGTCGACTAATTATGTTATTGTAGAAAACCAGTTGAATCCAATAGTCGATAGATGGCGCCAGTAATACCTCACGAGTACTGTTAGCGTCTTTCATTTCCGAGTTCCAACTGTTAATATCATTCAAGGTATATCCTTGATAAAGTGCTTGTATGGTGTGTTCCAAAACTACCGCAAGATTTGAATTGCATAGAAAATACAATGTCTTTTGATTGTAGTGTTTTCATGGAATCATAAAATACATAAGATAAGGTTATTTATGGAATAATACATCGCTCCAATGGCCTCTACGGCTTTGCATACACATATCCACTGGTTTGTCGAAATTTCTCACGAATATTCTGCATTAATGTGGCTGAATCTCGTTGATGCAACGTTGAAGCTTCTCCTTTATGCGTGGTCGTGGGCTTACTGACATAGACCTCTGATTTCAAATAACACCACGAAAAAAATCTTATGGTGTTAAATCACCAATCTAGGGGTCCAAATCTTATCACCGAAAATGTCTCATGTAGTAATTAAAGGGTTTCATGAGCTGTATATATGGTACCGTATTGTTGAAACCACATATTGGCCACATCAATATCATCCAATTGCGGCAAAAAAACTGTGTTACTATCCCATAAATGGTCGGAAATTTGAATCTTGCTTTAATCTTGGGACACCTTTATATTATCGTAAATGAATGTTATAAACATGCACTTATATCTTTTTATTTTTCCGATATTCCGGATTCGAATTCAAACTTTCACGCACACGCAGATTATATAACGAGAAAATTTTCGAAAAAAGTAGGATTCTTATCACGAATCGGCAAATCTTTGTCTATGAGTAAAAAGTTGTCATTCTATAAAGCCATTGCACTTCCTCATTTACAATTCTGTTGTTCCTTATTGTTTAATTGTCCTCAATATCAAATAAGTCGATTAGAAAAAATACAAAATAGGGCTATGAGATCTATATTAAAATGTAATAGATATACACCTGTCAAATGCATGCTTAATGTGTTAAATATGTTATCTGTTAGCCAAAGAGTTGTGTTTAATGTACAAGTGTTCATTTAAACTGAAAAGAAATATGTTACCAACCTATGTTAGTGATAGAGTTCGATTATTTGAAGATGTACATAATTCTAATACGAGATTCAAATCTATTTTGTATAAAGGTTTAATTGAATTTAATGGACTTCCTGCACATATAAAAAACTGTGAAAGTTCAAAAGTATTTTAAAGACTTTTGAGAACGTTCATCTCAACCAAATGCAATACAGTTTAAAGACACTCTAATTCAATTGGGCTTTGTTTCTGCTAGTACTCTGATGTTTATCATGTAATATTAGTTAGGTGCTAAGTATAACGTTTTTGTTTTTCTACTATATTATGTTATTTACATGTATTGGTACTTTAATTAATTAACAGTATTTTAATTTTCATTATTTTAATTTTTAATTAACTTGTTATTACTATATTTTGTAATACGATGTAGCAATTCTGCTAAATAAATACATATTATTATTATTATAAATGGTCGGAAATTTAAATCTTGCTTTAATCTTGGGACACCTTTATATTATCGTAAATGAATGTTATAAACATGCACTTATATCTTTTTATTTTTCCGATATTGGTAGAGGTATATTTTTTCGAATTGCCTCTAATTTATTCAGTTCTGTTCGTCAAATCACCTTGTACGGACAAATAATTCAGTGAAACGCAATAATAATGTTTCATCAAAATCTGTGTTATGTTAAGGAAATATTCCCCAACTTCACTCACTTAAATATCGCTCCGGATAAATTTTGCACGTTATTATTGAGCAATAAAGTCTCAACTGAAGTTTCATTCTCCTCAGTTCCAGCCGTTAATTGGGAACAATTCATGCGAAAAACCTGGAAATAGTTTTTGATTGCAGGCTCGGTTTGAGGAGCTTGTATCTCTGCTAGTGAAAACAAACATAAGTCCAAGAGCTGGCACCGATTATTGTGTAGGTATTTGAGGTAAGGTGAAAACTTGGTACATACCTCTCCTGATATACCCCAATATAGAATTGCAAACCTGGCTGGTGAGTAGAGGGGCTAAATCAACCCCCATACGATTTAATCGGGGTTTTAACATTGCCAGACGCGTGCAAAAATATTTTGCAAAAAGTTGTGCAAAATGTATTTGAGGCAGCTTGAAATTTTAATGGAGTATTATTTATAACTAAAAAATAAGATTCCCAAAAGACATATCATTTTGGTGGGACTTTTCTGCTGCCAACCCCGAAAAATTTAGGGGTTGATTTAGCACCGCTACTTCAACCCTACAAAATTCCGTATATGGAATTTTTGAATTTTTACCACTATGAAATATTTCAAAATCACTATAATCAATTTTATGAACTCAGGAAATTGTCACTTTCAGAATAGCTACATAAAAAAGTCTATAGGCCTTAAAATGAATTATGCTATTTGTGAACAACATTCAGACATTTTTACTTCAGTATATAGAAACTTGAAGAGGGTTTCGCAAATATAGGAGCAAATTCTCATTTTGCAAACTATACGATTTGTCAGAATCATATTTTTGTTGAAAACTTCATAATGGAGATAAGGTTACTACAAAATTTTCAAGAATCATTTCAAACTAATGAACTCTAGCATTCAAGAAGGTCCTCTACTGTTAATTTTCATAGGAGAACAGGAGAATGATATTTCAATGTTTAATTGTTATGATAGTGTCATAATTTCATTATTTTTCTTTGTTCGCTATGATATCTAGCCCATATTTGGTTATTTTTTTCTGCTTTCTTATTCTCTGTTGTTCAATACTTGAGACTATATCAATTATATAAAATATATAATTTTACGTATTATGTAGACAAAGATATTTGAGGAGACTGAATCAGTATATAGAATATTAGGGTATATAGGATGAAATTTTTATATTGAGAAATTTTATACGAATCTTCATAGTAAACTGAATGTTTTTTTTTAAATTCATTCTAATTCAATCTATTCATTTCTAGTTCAATCTAGAAATTCATAACCTGAATTCGTCAGAAATGTGAACAAAATTATTGATAATTCAAAAAGTATAACTTATCAACTACGACCGTTTCTAAACAGGCCACGTAATAGGTAAAAATAATTTTTTTTTATTTTTCGACTTTAATATAATTATTATGCTGCCTGTTAATTATATTATATCGAAAAGCTGCAAAGTCTAATTTTACTGAGGTAAAAATTTTATCACAAAGTGGGTACCATACTGTCAAATACGAATTAAATAAAAATTGTAATTCTTCAATTTAAATGAAGACAATGTGAGAGGTTAAACTAATATCTATCTAGTATCATTGAAATTGCAATATATTCCAGGACGTTCACTATACTTGAGTCACGTTTAAACTTCAATTTCCATATTTTTCTAACGCCTTATCTTATCTGACACCTCACACATTTCGAATCTTTTAAAAACTCGGAGAAATCAAATATTGCCTTAACAATAACCTGTTAAATACCTCTATTTGATTTCAAATATTTGTTCATCCGGTAATGTTAGGACGGAGTTTCCGGAAAAAAATTTGAACTATTTAACCCGTTGTATTATTTTATGTTTTACGGTTTGTTATTCATTATTTGTTGTTGTCATTATATTTGTTGATGTGTGTGAGATATTAGTCATCTGTAGATTTATTCTCGATGTTTCTTTTAATGGCAATCGTTACAGATTGTACGTAAATTTAATAGCGCATTATCATTGAAAAAACATGGATGATTTGAGGAACGAACATGAGGAAAAAATTTCCTAAATTTGAGCACTATTGTCAGTAAAGATTCGAAATTATTGGAATTAATGAGACAATATTTAGAAAGAAAACACGTGAAAATTTTCAAATTCATCCAAACATACATACTATATTTTGTACGGGGTTTGTTCAAAAGAAAAGGTCAATTTTGAATTCTTCGATTATAACGGCGTGGTATTATGAGTTCTAGTCATCTGTAGATTTATTCTCGATGTTTCTTTTAATGGCAATCGTTTCAGTTTATACGTAAAATTTAATAGCGCATTATCTTCGAAAAAACATGGACGATTTGAGGAACGAACATGAGGAAAAAATATCCTAAATTTAAGCACTATGGGCAGTACAGATTCGAAATTATTGGAATTAATGAGACAATATTTACAAAGAAAACACGTGAAAATTTTCAAATTCATCTAAACATACATACTCTATTGTGTACGGGGTCTGTTCAAAAGAAAAGGTGAATTTTAAATTCTTCGATTATAACGGCGTGATATTATGAGTTCTAGTCATCTGTAGATTTATTCTGGATGTTTCGTTTAATGGCAATCGTTACAGTTTGTACGTAAAATTCAATAGCGCATTATCTTCGAAAAAACATGGATGATTTGAGAAACGAACATAAGGAAAAAATATCCTAAATTTGAGCACTATTGGCAGTACAGATTCGAAATTATTGGAATTAATGAGACAATATTTGGAAAGAAAACACGTGAAAATTTTCAAATTCATCCAAACATACATAACCTATTGTTTGAAATTCTATCTGTTCAAAAGAAAAGGTGAATCTTAAATTCTTCGATTATAACTTCGTGGTATTATGAGTTCTTGCCAATAGGTTGTACGGTTAATAAGGAATACTACAAGGAAGTTATGCAACGTTAAAGTGAATCAATACGCTCAAACGATAGAAATTGTAGATAAACAAATCATGAATTCTGACATTAATAATGCATCAACTCACACATCAATGCTTGTTCGTGAATTTTTTGACTTAAAAACAACACCGTAATCAACTCATCGACCGTTTTCACCAGATTTGGCTCCTGCGAATTTTCCTATTCCCAAAACAAAAGAGACGAATGAAAGGAAAGCGTTTTGTCACAATCTATAACATAAAATCGGAATCGAAGACCGAGGGGATGGCAATATCGAAAAGTGCATTTCAGAAGTGCTTTGAAGGATTGGAAAAACGCTGGCATAAGTGCATTTTATCTGAGGGGATAACTTTGAAGGGGACAAAATGTGTATTGATGAATAAATACTTTTCGAAAAAATTGAAAATTCACCTTTTCTTTTGAACAGACCTCGTATATCAACAGACAATTGATGAATCAATTCATGATGAGATTATTTGAAAATGATTTTAAATTGATGTTTGATGAGGTCGATACTCGGAAAAAATTAATATCTATAATGAAACAATATTTGAATTTTCCTCATATATGAAATAATAATTCGCACAACGCACGTTTCGAACTACAACTTCTTCTACTTCTGAAGTTAAATTAACACTTAATTAGTTCTTGTATTAATTTAGTTTATATAATTTATTTTTTATTATATGAGAAAAATTTGAATATTGTTTCATTATGATTTCAAATGTTTCAAATACAAATTTGAATTACATGAGATTAGAAATATTAATGGACGCAATTAGTTCAGAAAATGCTGATATTTGAAAAGTGGAGAAATACCTAATAAAAGTTCAATTAATTATGATGTCTACATTGAAATAATGATATAAACAATTACTCAACTAAATTTGAATGTAATGCGGACGATACTTGATGTAAATCTATTTTTCAAAATTATAATGTTAACGAAAACACCTTTTTCTGGATTTACGAATTTTTTTTTTACAATTGTGTTGTAAATTGCACTATCAGGATGGCTTATCGGAAAAAATAAATTGAAATAAATGTATTTAGAAATTTATTATATTTTTATAATGATTCCATATATGGTTCCAGCAAACGGGAGACCAGTGAAGTAGACGTAGTTTCACAGGATCCAATCGTCTGATTCAAAAATGAATAAAAATTTTGACAAAATGAGACTAATTTCACATTTCAGTCGAATATTTTTCAAATTACATGTCGAAGTCATACTATTTAAAGCAGTGTTTCTAATCTGCTTCTGCTTCATCTACGAGCCTTATAAACTTAAATTGTTCTCCACATGTTGTAAAAAATCGTACAATACTGGTTGTTGGGGAGAGTAAAACAAGTTATATGTTGAATTCACCCATCTATAGATTTTTCAATAGGCTAAACTTGATAAATATAGACCAACTTGGATATTTCAAACCGTATTTCATAACTTTTAAGAGACATTTTGAAAAAGAGATTATTTAAAGGTCGATAATAGAATAATTATCTCTTTTTAAGAGTTATTCTTTCATGATGTATTTATCTAATCTTTTTTAGTAGAATTAGGTATTTTATTTGTAGATGCAAAGATTTGAGTCAATGCATCGAAAACTTCATTTCGATGAGATGTATAAAAAATTTCTATAAAATATACATATCAGACACACCTCAGGTTATAGGTAATTAACATTTGTAATATGTGCTCCTCTATTATAGGACAGTTTCCAACTGTCTGATGAGTGAGCCCTTTTCAAGTAAAATAAATTAAAAAAACCTTTGCTTTGTCATGCCCCACCTCAGACTTTTTGAAAGGCTTATGTCCCCGAAAAAAATGTTAAGTTAAAAAAGAAAAGTAAGAGAAAAAAGTTTGACAATTCGAAAAGTGTCTCTTCATGAATTGCCCTCCTTAATAATAAAATTGCCCGCCTGTGGGGCCTGGGTCACTCGTTGGAAAACACTGATGTTGCTAGATAGAAACTCATAAAATCCGGGATAATCCTAAGTTTTTTTTTTCCAAGCATTTGCATTACCATTTGGAGAGGAAAATGATATTTATTTTTGAATAGGTACATACTTTTATTAGATGGCTATGTACTTATTTAATAGGTTAGTGATTACCGCCAGTTATAGATTTCTATAGATGAAGCTTAGACTTAGAACATTGATAGCGAATCAAGACGTTTAACATGAATAATAGTGACCATTTTGCTCATCAATAAATTTGAAGTTTGGTAGACAATGAAGATTATATTATACATCAAATCGTAAAAAATACCCATATCTTTCTCATGATCAATTCTCAATTTTCACAAGTTCTATTCGAACAAGAATAGAAAAAAATCTGTTTAAATTAATAAATCTAAATATTGATCTGAATTAAATGAAAACTGCGAACAGGTTACTTTTTTGGAATATTTATCACTGGGTTTGCTATTTTTGTTAGTTTTTCTTAGTCTCTACTGAACTGATGACATAATTCAGCAAGGCACCTCAAAATTGATACGATTCTGCAGTTGGGACTCGACTGAATCTAGGGACATTTGGTTCCGCAGGTTAGTCTATGAACCTTTCAGTTGGCTAAATACTATTTCGCGAAACGCATTGCTTGTTGGAATTGAAAGAACCAAACCAGCCATACCATTTGTTGTTAGTTTATTTTGGCACTAAACTAGAAGGTTTTTGAAATCCAGGACAATAATTTCTAATTACTGGACACGGCACAAGACGCAAAATTTCGGAACAATCCCAGATTTCCTGGTCGTTTGGCAATTCCAACTATATAGTAATTATCAAACAATCTAAACAGCTTCAATTTGGACTATGTCGTATTAAATTTTCATTCTCTTTCGATTATTGAAAACTCGGACAACAAAAGATTGTTTGAATCTTTTATATATAGTTGATTGATTGAGGAGATACTCGTTGAAAGTCCATGTCAACCGATTAATGAATTGAACAGATTTTAAGAATTCCAAAAGTATTATATATATTGTCCACTACAATATCGTTTCGGTATACAATAATTTCATCGGTGTTCATCCAACTGATTTATATTTGCACAAATTCATTCACAACTTCGCTGTGAGATTTCGTGTTCCTAGGCAAAATTCTTGTACCACATAATTATTCCACCAAGAGCAGTATTTACCAATCTTTCTTGTGCCATGCCCCATTTTCTCTTCTGAACACTCTGAACTCTTTCGGCCCACTTACATTTTCTAAACTCTTATGCCAGCCAAAAACGCCTAAAAATTAAAATCAAGAAGTACGAAAGCGTTAAACTCGTATCGAGATCATTTTCAAATTGCCCCCTTCAACAATCAAATTGCGCCCCTCCAGGGCGTGGGTCCCATTCTGGGAAACACTGACCTAGAGACTCCAAGGACTAACTCGCTAATACAATTGTTCAGAATCTTGAAGATTTTGAACAGATTCACATAGTTAGAATAAATAAGTATATTATTATAATGTATTAGGCAATTAGTAGGTTAACGCAACTATTGCAAATATCATGGGTTGATGAACTTCATTTTAGCGATTAAGCAGATTTATTTTATGAATAAATTTGATAATATTTTTTAAATAAAATCAGTTGTCAATCAGTAGTAAACTCATTCAACCTGACAAGGCGTAGGCAGATTGGGGCCTTGTCAGCAACGAACCCTTTCATACTGATTTCCTGGAAACGGGAGAATTCGGCCGTACATTACTTGTCCACTGGTCGGTAATTAATCAACATCTGACAAGGAGTAGGCAGATTGAGACCTTGTCAGCACCGAACGCTTTCATGCCGATTTCCAGAAATAGGGAGAATTGGGCATTACTAACATTCATACTTTCAATAACATTCTTAGATTTATGGTTAGGAAATAGCACTCCATATTGCTAAACAACAATCCCCCTTTCGGTTCATGGAGTCAACAATTAAAACAGTTGCTAATAAATGTGACATTCACTCTGACTCCATTACAGTTATTATTACAACAAGGAACAAGGAAAATTGACTTTGTTATAGAGTTTGTTCTAATATTTCATTTCATTTTTATTATTAAGTTATTAGTTCCTTTTTCAAGTTTTTTCAGTTTAGATTGAGCTCTTTTTATATTGTACTTCATTTTATTTATTCAGTTATTTAGTTATTATTCAGCATTTCGTTATTATTTTCTGCAACTTGGTATTATATCTGTTGAAATAAAAGAATTTATTCTCCCCGATTTGTTGTCAGGAAGAACTCATTATTGACTCATTAATCTGCAAGCAAGCATACTCCATTTTTTCATTATATTTTTATTTATATTTTTTTATTATAGTGTATTTATAATATTATTATTATTGTGAATATGGGAGGATTATTTATCTTTCTCCGTACGCCTCATCATAATATATAGTCCCGTTATACAAATAAACGTTTTTTCTTTCATAACTAAGACCAAATTAAAAATTTCATTGTGGTTATTTTATTGACCGTTTTTCCTCGGTGAACTATTCTTAAATACCTGAGTGACTCAGTGACGGATAGATATGAGCCTGTCGGTCTCCTTTGTGGCAATTATTAGTTGAGAAATAATAGTTATATTTATACACGATTGTCATGCCTTGATTACAAAATTTACGCCGTTGAAGCTTGAAAATAATGCTGTACTCGCACTCAGTGCGAGGTGTGTCTGTATAATGTTGGCCATTTCGAAAAAATTACAGTTGTTGGCTCGATGCGATGATAAATTCGATTGGGAGGTCAAGAGGGGAAATGATTGATTTAATCGAATGATAATTAGCGGTTGTGATCTATTAGGGATTTGCAATTGAATATAGGACATGCGATTATGACGGCACAATGAGTTATATTTTCTCTGACACATTTCGTAGACCGTAGGGCACAAATATGAAATTGCTAGCAAAACGAAAATGATCTCAACACTTTTTCAGGAGAATACTATGATTAATATAACTGTTATGATTCAATATTGTTAGCCGTAATCACAACATTTATATTGACCGCATATTGACCAAGTAAAAAAACAGTTTGTTCTGTGATTTATACTCTGAAAATTCGGAAAGAGTAAGTGAATCGGTTATTCACTAAAGGGATTAATTCAAGCATACCTAATTTGAAAGGAATAACAAAAATATGTTAGTAAAAAAACCATAGGTTAGTGTATTAAATTTGTAATTAAACAGATATTTTGAACTTATGCGAACATACTAACTTGGAGGTTTCTGCCGAATGTCTGTTTTGAAAATAATTATACTCATAAAAAATTCTTTGACTTATTCCTTCTGAATATTTATTAGTGTTGGCGTTTACTTGATGTAAATCCATTATTTGAATATAAACTTAAATTCAAACTTCAAATTCTTTAGTAGTTGGACCGGCGCTCTCTTCCCTCAGTCGAAAAACTCCGAACTATTCGTCATACTATTCCTCCAATTTACTAAGAACTTTCAAACGACTATTTTCTGACGTGATGATAAGGCGGACATACGCAAAATTCGAACGAATCGTTCAAATCTACCGTCTGGCGCATCAACCCAAAACACCTCAATTCTGACAGAGAAATCGTTGAAATTGCAGCCACGCAGGAATGTTCCACGAAAGACATTCTGCAGTTTTGAATATAATGTAGCTGCTCGATTCGAAAATTGGCCAAATTTGTGAAATTTTTGCGGATAACGTTGACGCACAACGGATCGAGAGGGAAAATCGGCAAACAATCTTTTCCAGCAAGAATGCCCGCACAGCCCATAGACTCGAGCAACTTCATCAGATCGAGTATTTTGAGGATAAAGAAGGTTCATTTTATGGCACAGGGATAGCTGATTACCGTATTATAACCATAAGTACCCGAAAAATATCAATTTTTCGAAAGAAAACCCGTTACAGTACCTAATGCCTGAAATTGCAACAATCCAGAATGATATGATCAAGAGTACTTATTTCTACACACTAACAAAGTGGATCATGCTTAGAACCTATTAGCTTCAAATATTTGGGGTACTCAACCTGCCTACTCCTTGAACAACAAAAAGTGCGAACTTCATCAGAGCGAGTGTTTTGAGGAGAAAGAAGGTTCATTTTATGGCGCAGGGATAGCTGATTCCGTATTATAACCATGAGTACCCGAAAAATATAAATTTTCTGACCGAAAACTTTAAAGCCCGATTTCTCAAGTTTTCGTTCTTACGATTCTTCTGAAATGGCAGGCGTGATAACAAAAAACTAGCGACCAATCAAAACAAACCAAAGCTTGTTAGCTTCAGTATTGTTCAGACATATAATGGAATAATCCGAAAAGTTCACTAGACTTGCTTTATTTTGCCATCCTAAAAATATTTCTGAAAAATAGATTTTTCTCACCCTCTAAAACAGGATCCCCCTCAAATTTTAGGTTCAACGGAGTTATATAGGTCTCTGACCTCCGCTCTGAGAATAATGATAATAATAATAAAAAATAATTTGACCATATTCGAAAAGTCTTATATTGTAACAAAAACAATATAAAACGTATGCTAGTATTTTGTAAAAGTTGTAATTTGCAAAAGCAAATTAGACAAATCAAAAGATTTGTACAGTTAAAGATTATCACACCGTGACAGAATCAAGGAGTTTATTAGAGTTAATTCAAATTTTGATTTGTTGTCCAAGATATATTTGAGCGGTGAAAGAGTTCTAATTTTAAGATACGCTTTTCTTATTTACACTTTTATATGTTGAAATCTTATCACTACTTATCGCTACTTATCACACCGAAATCAAACAGTGGAGATGAACAATACATTCAGTATTATAAGTAGGATAGAATATGGGGTACCTCAGGGAACAATATTAGGGACAATACTATTCACAATATATATGAATAGACTTTGGTTATCGGAAAGTGATGGTAAAATAATCACTTTTGCAGACGGTACTGTGATAGTTTACTCAGGAGCAAACTGGAGCGATATAAAAGCCAAAGCTGAATCATGAAATACATTTACCATTCCTTGCACATACTTAGGAATTATACTGGATTCTCATTTTAAATGGGATTCCCACGTCAGAAGCTCAATTGTTAAGCTCCTAGGATTAATTTCCAAATTTGAAGAACTGTCTAATATTCTGGACATAAAACATCTAACAGTAATTTACAAAGCACTGGCGGAGTCTCTGATACGATATGGTATTGTTGCGTGGGGTGGTGCCTATCACACAGTAATAAAAAGCTCGAAATTCAACAGAAATTACTGCTAAAAATCCATCATAAAAAGATATCAGATATTCCACTGACATTCTGTAGAAAGTAGCTTACATACTGGATATACGTCTGCTGTTTGTTCAATCGCTGCTAACTTTTCACGAAAAAAAAAAGACAGTTGTTACTTTATCTTATTATAGTTTATATATATAGCGTGAATACCAGATATAGCAGGAACTCTTCATCAATTTCGCAATACAGTGAATCCATATTTCTTCGTAGCTACTCCTATTTGGTACCAAGAATGTATAATGAATTGCCATTTGAATTGAAAACTATGGTTAACATAAAAAAATTCAAGTCTGCCATAAAGAACTGGATGAAAACAAAGGCAGATATATGATTCATCAACTGGTGAACATTTGAAAGCTAAAGTAGTTGTAAAACAATATATGATAGTGTCCATTTTTATAATATGAATATTCGCTTCTCCCCAATATTGTTATAAAATTTTCTTATTGATAAATTTTTTCTCAAATTTAAAATAGATACACTGATATGTATGTATGTAGGTATTAAATATTGCAGAATATACGTAAATAGACTTTTTTCGTACTTACCACAGGCCTTTGTGAAAAAATGTATTATCTTTGTTAAGGTGACAAAATTGACAAGATAAAATTTGAATACTATTGTTTCAACTTTATTATTGTATTACGAGAACCTTAATGAAGATTATTATTATTAATAATTATCACAAAATTCAAAATTCAACAAATTACCTCAAAAAAAATATTTTTAGGTATTCAAATAGATAATTTCTTCAATTCTTTCAAAAAGTTATCTACTCGTATATTAGAGATGTCAAAACATGACTCGTTAAAGAGCAATACACATGACAGCAACCCCTTTAAGTACCCTCGACCAGCCTGTAAGTCGAGTATCTATGAATTCACGCAATTAGGAACAAATAGTCATCCATTATGTCCATAAGATAAGATGGTTTCAATGTTGAGGGGATTAATTAGGATTTATATACGCCGGGAAGCAAGAAACCGGCTTATGGCGAAGCACACACGACTCTCGGAAATGATGGATATTTCTACAGGTCGAGTTCCGCGTTTGGCTTTCTCCGCTAGACTGCGGGGGTACCTTTTTCTCGTCTCTTTATTTCGTTTGTCTGCATCAGAAGAAGCCCGAAGCGGCATTAAGATAATGTGTGGAGAATTAAAAGCATCTGTAGACAGTAACGGATTCGATAATTTACAAAAGGAATATCTATTGCATGAAATCGGTTATCTCAAATGACCAATAAAAAAATATAACTAAAAAAATTATATATTGTAGATTTATATAATTGATTAGATAATTTATTATATAAAATACGTTGCAAAATTTTGCATTATTTACTACGTAGGTATACAATGAAAAATCTGTTTCTGTTACTGAGGTTTTGTTTTTTTTTTCATTTTTAATCGGTTGTTTCAAGGAGAAAACTGAAATTCAAGAATACATTGAATATTGTGTTTGAAAAAACATTTTCATTAATTCTTTCACTATTTTTTGCAGGAAGCGTTTTATATCTTCCGAAGGTTCAAGAGTTGATTAAATCAACCTGACTTTGGCACTCCGACCAAGAATTATATGCTTTTTTTTTAACGAAATTATGTCCTTGTATGAAAACATAAACACCAGTATATCAAACTATACTATAACTTTGTTTCGATAAGTATTGACAAATTATTCAAAAGAACATAATAGCAGAGCTGGCTATGTGAAACATGAACGATGATTCTAGGGATAAATGTTATAAAATATTGAAATGGATGCCTACATTTATTGAAAGCGTAAGAGTTACTGTTTCGTACTACGAGGTGATCATCAGTTGCGCCAACAAATTGTTTAACAAATTAAAGACAACGACTTCAATCCACACATACCCTGCTATTGATTATAAGACAGAAATATGAAGTAAGTCTTATGCTTAGATAAATGCATAAATGCATACATTAATGTACATCCCAAATCTTAGGAATCAATGAAAAGCACATGAATACATCTAACATTGAAAGTTTCACACGTCCTTATCAAGTAGTATAAAACATTTTACAACTTTAGTTTTTTGAACAATTTCATCTAATTTGATGAAGTAATGCGCCATCTAGGTTCGCAATGTAGACATCGCATTGTTCATGTTTCACATAGCCAGCTCTGCTATAATGTTCTTTTGAATAACTTGTCAAAAAATTATTGAAGGAAAGTGATAGTATACTTTGATATCGAATATCTACAAGTGCGATAATATAGCACGAGAACTAGAGAATTTCTTTTTCTTGAAGTAAATTTATCTAATGTTTTGAGAAAACACTAGTGTAGATATTTCAAGCTAAACCTTTCACTGTATTTCTAAATATATATATTGTTGATATATCCTATTTGTGTCCACGTATACCTTTAATTATCCATAGAATATAAGGAAATCGAAACTTGCACATAGAGACTCGCCATGGCATTTTTTTTAAACAAGCACGAATTAATCCTCGGTTAAAAGGGAAGAAAGAAAGAAAACAAAGGGATGGCTATACACAATTCTACGAAGCATTATAATTTCAAACCTAAATATTGAATACGTGCGAATATTAGTCCATCTAACCTATTGAGTAAGAAAGTTTTATTGATAAAGTTCAGTTTTTCTTGTTACTTTGAGAAAAAACTTATAACAGTAATACCTGAAATTGCAAAAATTGAGAATGATATGATCAGTAAATTTTTCTCCACACTGAGATACTGAATCTTGCTTAGCACCAATTAGATTCAAATATTTGGGGCACTCAACCTGCCTAATCCTTAAACGACAAAAAGTGCGAATGACATATGTACTATAAGCATATCTTTAAACCATACACGATGGTTTAGAAATATGATTATAGAAGATATAAAAATAATAATATAATATGATTATAGAGTATATAAAAATATACATTTCTCATGGTATGAGAAATTCTGTGTACACCGTGGAAGTACTCTAGACGCACTAGGACTCAATACCAACTATTGTCCCATGATTAACTCCTCTGTTCGTGTATTCGTGCGGAAAACGAGCAAAACGGGCCGAAGCTATCAAAGTCGTCTTCCAAAGCGACGTACTGAATACTGACAGTACCTTGTTCTGACCGCTTTTTTCTTTATTCGCACCAATGATGTTGTGGAAAATGTTTGTCAGCTTAGACATGCGCCAATGAAAAGAATAAAGCCTCCAGATAATAATTCCAGTAATTTTATATGCTGATAAAGAACAATTGATCACGGTGCTGAAATTGGACAACTCTACTGGAAGTGAAAAACTACGAGTAGTTTGAAATGTGGTTACAGAATATTACTTCGAAGATGAAGTCCAAATTATTTGGTACTAGCGACCCGCCCCGGCTTCGCACGCCGCAAACGCTACGCCCTGCAATTTTTAAATCTGTAATATCTTCGAAAATATTCACTTAAATCATACGGTGTAAAGGGCCATATATATATATCTATATTAAATGAACAATGTATTCAAGGTATTTAATTGGTTAAGGATTAATGCTGTATGGGTTAAAATCGCTTCGAAAATTAGCCATTATTTGTCGCAAAAAGTAAATGACAAAAAAATGTTATTGTGGGTTATCCATAAGAGATAGACATATACCATCACGGACTTTTCTGTAGACCTTTTCAATGTGTACAATACTTAGTACATTATTTTGATAAAACTCGTAGGGTTCAGCCTGCGTTTGCAATGTAAGCGGAAAAAATGTAATTATTTACGACATCACATTAGAAACCTCAAAAATAACAGTACTTCTCCACTATTTAGTGGATGTTATTATACATATAAACCTTCCTCTTGAATCACTCTATCTATTAAAAAAAACCGCATCAAAATCCGTTGCGTAGTTTCAAAGATTAAAGCGTACAAAGGGACAAAGGGACAGAAAAAGCGACTTTGCTTTATACTATGTAGTGATGACAACTTTGCTTCAGATACTAGTTGTACTAATGGTGCCTACAAATTTTAGGAACAAAAATGTGATTATTTCTGCTTGCCGTCACGACATCTACTAATTAGTATTGGAGGCTGTATTTGAAGTCGAAATTAGCTAATCCTGATGTTCCATCGTTCGAAAAATTCTGAGAGAACTGAAAGAATATCGATCTCCCAAAAATACAAAACCCAGCAGAAATCTTACTTCAACTACGATGTGTACAGAAAAAAACAATGACACCCTGACTGTGGAAAAAACTTTGAGGAGACATTTAAGAAATAAAGTTCTATTAATGATAAATATTGGATAATTATATTATACATGTGAAATATAGTTTGATTTAATAAATAAAAATTAAGTTTTAGAATATCCTCTACAACCTTTATTTGAAATTTCTCTTGAACTCTGGCTTCAAGTCGGCACAGGTTATCGTTATCCGATATGAATGATATTGTATTTCAATTATTAAGTTCAATTAAAATGAGGAGTATGCGTATCAAAAATCAAAAAAAAAATTTTCGCCCTTAAAGGCTGGGACACTCTAGTGAATAGTATTTATGTGTGTGTGTATATGTATGCATCTAATGGTTGATTTTATAAGCGTAGTTTTTTTTTTTTGAGTCGAATAAAACACTCAATTTTCATCATATGTTCGAATTTTCAATTGGAATTGATAACTTGGTCTTCGCCATTTACAGTTTAAAGATAACTTCATATAAATGTTGTCCGCGGTTTCGTATTAAATGGTCCATTCTGAATGTCCAATTTTGCGTCACTTTTTCGAGAATTTCGGCCTGTATCCTACTAATTACGTGTGTTATGTTATTCTGTAAGCCTTCAGTCGTGTTCGGCTTGCCCACATACACTAACGAATATACATAACCCCATAAGAAATAATCCAGAGGCGTCAAATCGGATGATCTTGGCGGCCATTTCACAGGGCCATTTCGAGAGATGAGGTGCTCACCAAATTCATCCTTCAACATGTCCATTGTTTCACGAGCTGTATGTCATGTGGCACCACTTTGATGAAACCAAATGTCAAACAAGTTCAACTCGGCCAACTGGGGTGAATAAAAGTTGCTTATCATTGCTCGATATCGTTCGTCGTTGACGTTAACGTTTCTTCCACGGTCGTCTTTGAAGAAAAATGGACCTATGATGCCACCAGCCCATAAACCACACTAAACCGTCGTTTTTTCGCGATGCATCGGTAATTCTTGTATGGTATGTGGCTGTTCATCACTCCAGATGCAACAGTTTTGTTTATTTACATATCCGTTAAGCCAGAAATGAGCCTCATCGCTGAACACAATTTTTCGATAAAACAGCGGAATTTCATTGAGTGCTTCAAGGCCCATTCACGAAAAATTAGACGTTGTGGTAGGTCATTCGGCTTCAATTCTTGCAGAAGTTGATCTTTATAGGCTTTCAAACCAAAATCATAAATCTTCCATGTGGTTGAGTATTACATGCCCAATTGCTGAGAACGGCGACGAATTGACATTTCACGATCCTCATTAACACTGTACGCTACGTCTGCAATATTCTCTTCAGTACGCACTGTACGCATGCGAGACAATGGTTTTATGTCCAACAAAGTAAACTAAGTGCGAAATTTTGTGATAACAGCACGAATTATTGATTCACCAGGTCGATTATGACGACAATAATATAGCCGTAACAAACGATATACATTTTTCACAGAACACGAATTTTGATAGTAAATTTCAACAATTTGTAATAGTTGCTCGTTTGTAAGTCTTTCCATGTGAAACTGCAGTGTATACTGAAACCTTTTCACTCTGACAGATGACGTTTGGATGCCATTGCCAACCATTGCCGCTAACCAGAAAAACTTAACTCCTAAAAAATCACCCGTTATATGTCTGAATATATGTTTGTATATTTATGTATGTATGTAGGTACCTATGTATAAGTTTAGTCAGTAATTAAGTTTCGTCATATAATTGTACTTTTTTGATTAGTTGTGATTTCATATCACAAACTCATATAACTGTCATATAACTGTAAACCAATGTAAGTTGAATGAATGAATGTCACTTTGTATCGTTTTATATATTCTCCTTATGTCCCCTCTAGATAAAAAATTCTAGATGAAACATGACGTGCAATCATGACTTCAGAATAATGAATCTCTTTTCATGAACATAAAATATTTCAAGTTACCAATTATATTATTATTGAACAGATGCAGCAGTTACAAGCGATTGATTTCAGTCCGTTTGATTAGAATTCATTTCATTTGCATAGAACAAAATTGAGTTGTTACAAACTGCTTCAATTCATCATTCGAGCATTTGATTGACAGAACAGAATTCTTCACTAAAAATGATTAATAATGCTTTTTACACGACATCTCGAATCTTGTGAAGCTATTTCTTCATCTCCAAGCGAACTTGAAAAAGCTGAACATTGGATAATTATTATGTGAGTCTGTCTTGTGTAGGATGTGAAAATGTAAATGAACTGAAATGAATGTAAATTTTAAAGAGAATTAGCATCAGTTAACAATCGAGAATAAATTGATTTGATGTTGAAATTGATTGATAGAGATAGTGTAGAATACACGAACATTATGAAGGAAAATTTCATTTGTCAATATATCAACTAGACACCTATAGATCAAAAGTTTTGATTAATTTTTTCAGCAACTGTTCAGTTAAAATATATGGGCAAAGTTCCATAAGAATCCACATTTCAGGAGTTTTTAATTTAGATAAGGTTTTCTTATTATGAACTTATGAGATGATAAACTTTTTCAGGTTGGTTCTTTAAAATTAGGAAGACTTTCCCCAGCTTTTTTCTTCAAAATTTTTTTACGGAATATGTTGGTGTTGGTTTGTCAAGTTGTAGTCGTTTTTGTAACTTTCACTTGTTTTTGATACGAAACTGGGGGCTCTGTTCCAAATGATGGTTTTATTGGTGTATTTAATTGGTGAAGAAGATTAATAAACTTCAGAAGCTAATGCTGAGCTAAAAATAATCCTCCGAATACTAAAGGAACAGAGTAACCAAGCTGATTTTCGAAAAAATATTTAAGTTAGACCCTTTGATATCCAAAGCAATTTGTAAAATTTTATTATTCATCAGTTTTGACAGAGTTGTGATATACAACGAAACGTTAAGGAAACTGAAGCTTTTCACTTTACAAATAGCCTCTTATTGCTGAAAATATTATAATTATATAATAATATAAAAGCATATAATATTTGGAGTTAACAGATAATTGTGAATGTCAAATAATGGACAAATAATTTGCAATAAAATTATATTGCTACTATAAATTAAGATGTAAGCTATCCTATCTTTCAAGTTGAATCAAGCTGAACGCGGTGAGCAAATTGAAATCGGTTGAGTAGTTTAGGAGTCCATCGCAGACAAATAATGTGACACGAAATTTATATATATTAAGATATATAATGATATTTTTTTTGCAATAGATTTGATTCATATATATGCATCTATGAATTATGCATAAATATATATATATATATATATATATATATATATATATATATATATATATTTTTATTTTGAAAGTTTTTAGCATTAACAGGCTTTTTTAATATGAAAAAGTTTATTTCTGTTGACGTTTCGTTGTTATATTACAACTTTGTCAAAACTATATAACAATAAAACAACGAAACGTCAACAGAAATAAACTTTTTCATATTAAAAAAGCCTGTTAATGCTAAAAACTTTCAAAATAAATACCTCAAACAGGCAATAAATCAATTTCAAGATATATATATATATATATATATATATATATATATATATATATATATATATATATATATATATATATATATATATATATATATATATATATATATATATATATGATACACTATTTCTAGATTCAAAAAGCTTACAAACTTGCATGTAGAAACTCTGGGCACTCATTTTACTATAAGCATGTACATCATCGACATATATTAATTTTTTTATTTTAATGTGAGTTTCTATTTCAAATGTAAATATATATGTAGCATAAAGTATTCTTTGTTCAACTGACTTTAATTCTAAGAATTTCTCATTCTTTCGATTGGAGTATATCTATTACATTTTGAAATTGTTCGCATAGTTCTATTCGGCACTTTTTGTTGTTGCTTAGTTTTTTCTATGCCAAATCCGAATAACAAAGTTGAACAATCTTGAAAGTGTGGCATTATTATGGACTTCAAGCGCAATAATTACATATGCCGTCACATTTTTTTCTAATCTTCTCAAAAAGTTGAGTTACTTTTCACCAGTGTACTGACCATTAATGATGACGTCAGAAATAGACGCCATACTGGTGAATCGTTCCGAAATATACTGGCCAGTGCGTGTCGTCATAAACTGACACCATGTTAGAAAATAGGATTTGTTTACATTTGTGCTCCGAAAGTTGTTAGAAGTTTTATAGCAGACAATATCAATTTGCATACATTGGTAGTGTAAGGGTACAAAAATCTTGTGAACACACCGATCGGTAACTGCCCGTTTTACCAGTACAATATGGCGTCTATTTCTGACGTCATGAGCACTGGCCAGTGCTCATATATATATATATATATATATATATATATATATATATATATATATATATATATCTTACGAATATAACGAATCGTGAACTGTCTTAGTTCACGATTCGTAAAAAAACGACCGGCAAAAAATATTATAAACGATAATGACAAATGAGACTTTGTCGCAATGTCGCAATGGCGGCCTAACAAAGATATCCAACGAAATCTGCCAAACAACACATGGAAGCAAACCCGAAGATCTTCAGAAGAATATCATTTTCTACGTAAAAACCTTACATACACATAAATATACAAATATATAAATAAGTTTGGTTATTTTGCAAAAATTTCTTCAAATTATTTCATGCTGAGACACATTAACTATTGAAATAGAAATATTTATAAGAAAAAAATGAGTTGTTCCCATTTCCATAATTATTTTATATATTTTGAAAGCTTTCATTTTAAATTTCATCGAGTTCTGGAAATTTTAAAAAATTAATCTTTCTGAAAATATGAAATTTGGTAGCAAGGACCTATTCTGAGTACCTCCCTGTTTCGATTCACATAAAGCTCCACTGGAACGGCTGGCTAAATCGCGTAATGATGAGTTACGATAGACATGGCTAATCCGTGAATTGTGTACGTGTCAACGAACATGCTTAAGTATCTATTTTGTACTGTTGTGAGTAATTATGAAAGAGTCAAAATACCCCTTCATTGAGGTCCATTCTTGGATGCTCTGGCGTCGGCCTGTAGCATATAACTCATCCACTAACAATATGGATGGATAAACCTAGAAAGACTGCCTAAAATGCCGATGTTATTGTCAATCCTATACAATCTAAAGAAATTGGACTCAATAAATTCAAGAATAAGAGATTCAAAGTTCCTAATTCTTCTCCGAAATAGGTAATCTAATAATGCTTAGAAATATAAATCTTACCTTATGAACACAAAAAAGGTCTTATATTAAACGGCTGCTTATCTTATCTCAAAGATATGAAGATCGAATTCTTGTATAGAGGATACGTGATTGGTAAAAGTTCTGGACATGCATTAGTTTCGGTGAGTTCCCAGACTCCAAGGTAGTATTCGAATAAATAATTTTGACGAAGAATGAGAATTAATTTAAATCAATATAATATTTAATAGTGTTGTTAAGTAAAAGCAAGTAGATGCTTCTGTTAGCATCTGTAGAAGTCGTTTGTAACGACGAAACGAATCATGCTATGCTGTCAATCAAGTGTAAATCAAAAAATCAAGTGTTCGATTTTTAGTTAAAATTCAATTAAATCAATATAAACGAAACATATATCAATATATTGAAAATTTACAATTGTAAAGATTGTCGAGGAAAGTGGAAACTGAAAACTTGTAGTATTCAAAATTGAAATTTCATAATGTTTGAATTGAAATTATCAACATCAATCTGGTGTTCACATCCATTGACATTATGAGCAGAAACATGCTACAATTTGATTGAAATGATATTCATTATTGATAATAATTTTATATAGGTACAATCAAATTATTTTATGCATAGTATCAGATTTCACATAAATTCCGATGTACTTTTTACACTATTTTCATCGTTTCAATCGATATTTTGCGATACTGGAAACTAAAGGAATATGAGTTGAGGGTGTTTTTTTTAGAGTAATAGAACTTTAAGTTGGCATTACTGTTGAAGATGGCGACCGATTTACCAGCTGAGAAGTGATTTATTCTCAGTTTGGTTTGGCAATTCGTCATGAACGAACTCACGCCTGAACAACGCTTGCAAATAGTGCAAATTTATTTCGAAAATAATGGTTCTGTGCGGAATAAGTATCGCGCACTACGTCCATTTTATCGTCGAAAAAATCGTCCATCAGAGCAGTTAATTCGATTAACCATGGAACGTTTTCGCACCACGTTCACTCTTATTGATAAGTCGCATCCTCAGAGATTCTGTACGGTGCGTACAGAAGAAGCTATTGCTACTGTAGAGCGTAGCATTGAGGAAGACCCGAATGAGTCCATCCGCCTTAGAGCACAGAGATTGAATCTGTGTCCATCCACTTTATGGAAGATTTTGCGGAAAGGATCTTCATTTGAGTGCTTACAAAATCCAACTCGTGCAAGAATTGAAGCGAAACGATCATCAAGCAAGGCGTAGATTCGTCGAATGGGCCCAAAACGAGATTGCCGTTGTTCCCAATTTTCATAGGCGAATTTTGTTCAGAGATGACACTTTTGGTTGAATGGGTACGTCAACAAACAAAACTGCCGCATTTGCAGTGAAGATAATCTTCAAGTGTATGTCAAAACACCCTTACATCCAGAAAAACTGACTGTTTTGTGCGCTTTGGGCTAGTGGAATCATTGGTCCGTACTTCTTCAAAAACGATTATAGCCAGAACGTTACAGTCGTTGGTGATCGGTATAGAGCCATGATTACTAATTTTTTCATAAATTCAATGGACGATGAATCTACTCTGTGATAGTTCATATTTAAATGAGAGGTAATAATAAAAACTTGTCTAAAAATCACTGACTGTCAGTGATTTTTAGACAAGTTTTTATTATTACCTCTCATTACTAATTTTTTCATTTCTGAATTTAACAACCATGATGTCCAGGAGCTGTGGTTTCAACAAGACGGCACAACATGTCACACAGCTCGTGCCACAATCGATTTATTGAAAGACACGTTTGGTGACCGCCTAATTTCACATTTTGGACCTGTGCATTGGCCTCCAAGATCTCTTGATCTTGTGATTTAACACCGCTAGACTACTTTCTGTGGGGCTATGTGAAGTCATTGGTCTATGCGGATAAGCCACAAACGCTTGATCATTTGGAAGACAATATTCGCCGTGTTATTGCCGATATACAGCCACAAATTTCGGAAAAATTCATCGAAAATTGGACGTCTAGATTGGACTACATCCGAGCCAGCAGCGGCGGTCATATGCCATAAATCATATTCAAAATGTGATGTCACAAGATTATCTCACGAATAAAAAAATTCTTGTCAATCGAATGATCCGTCGTTGTTTTAATGCAATTTAAAGTTCTATGCCTCTAAAGAAAACACCATTTATATGAGTACAATATAGATATATTGCTATAAGCATGCCGGTGACGAGAAGACCTGAGATTTCACCCATCCAAAAGGAGTCTAACGCGTAGAGCATTTCGTTGACGCGAATCAATAAGACTAAAGGGTAAAGGAGTTTTCACTTCAAAAAAATTATAGTTGATGAACAAAGTTCACTCTTCTGAATGTTAAGTTCAAGTATACATTAGCATTCTTTCAAATTGTATTGAGCTGCTAAAGTTAATTTTTAATGTCAATATGAGTTGAAATGTACCTAAGTGTTTCAAGATTTGGTATCTGTTGGAAGGTATGGTTAACATGTCCATTTATTTCATTTACCCTAGCGGGACATTGCTGAATAATGAAAAAAAAATATTTTGAGTGTTTCTCATTGGAGATAATAGTAAAACACACAATAATAGATGGATTTAACACAAAATAGTTACATAGGCACAAGAAACAAGATTTTTGTATTTGTCTGCTGGGGAAATATGTTTCAGGTTTTGTTTCTATCTTTATGTCAGTACAGGATTCATTTATATTTATCTTCGTAATGTAATTAGCTTCCATTACTACGACACTTATCCATATTTTTTGCGTTTAAAAAAAAATTTCAAGGCGTTCACTACTTAATAATTGTGGAAGAGTTTTTTGAATGAAGAATTTGAATGAAATATGAATGTGCTACAATAATTCCATCTAACGGTTTTCAGTAGAAACATTCTCGGCATTCCAGCCAGAGATTTTTTTCATCTGACGTAAAGTTGTAAATACAAGACTTCCTTATCTTTAGTGCTAGTATTAATTTTTCGTGACTAGTAAATTCACCACTTTCTCCACCTCTTACACACTCCTGCTAAAATTACCTATTCAACACTTCTAGTTCTGGGTTGAATTGACAGCATCGCTTCAAGTATTCTTTGCTTTTTCGATAAAACTCGTCCCCTCAGTTTTCCTCTTTTTTGTCACTTCACAAATAGGTTACAAATGGCATGAACAAGAAAAATTTTAATTTCTTTTATTGAGATGATTAATTTCTATGGGTTACTCTATGCTAGACACATTTTGCCCTACGACCTTCAACACACTTCTTGAAAGGTTGCTGTTTGTTTGCGCAGAAACTATAACCCCAATTTTGAGCTGCGATTTTCGAGAAAAGTCTTTTAAAAATATTTGGGCATTGTTGATACTCAGAAAATAGTTTTTCAAAGACTGAAATATTCTTGTAACTCCTTCAAGCGCGGACATTAACACAAGGCACCTTGTTCTACTGTAGTCCAGTCGTTTGGATACTCTATCTCGGTAGAAACAGAGTACCACAAAACTCAAGGCTTCTTTACTCGAACGCTGTAGATGCAGAAAAACGGGTAGTTTCTCACTATGATGCAATTTAAGTCAACAGGTGACAATTAGTGGCAGTTTTGATCGCTATGTCTGCCCCATCCAATTCCAATAAAGCTGTCTGCCGAGTAATTCGTTCAAGCTTGAATAAAATTCAATTCGGGAAGAATACATTATCGTTGGTCTGTTTGCAAAAGCGGGACTATATCGAGCTCGTTTGGGACATCGGGACAGAGTGACTGAAAGATGGACTGTCCCGCCCAAAGTGGGACTTAAGGTCACGTAGGGTATGATGGATCTGAGTGAAACACGATAATCGTTACTTTTTGAAATCATTCATAAAACTGGCGTAATATGGTGTGTTGCTCAGTCGAAGAATCTAGTAAGACTATGAGAAAATGTAATTTCAACTGTTTACAGTTCCGAAATTCAAGTGTTTCGGTGGTACAAACAGAAACTGCTGATGACAGATATATTATATACAATATCAGTAAATAGAGAGAGCATAATAAATATCACTGATTCATTTCGAGACGTGTTGAACATAAACAATTATAACGAGTAGAGTTTTTGCTCAATAACCTTCATTACCCTTTATTAAGTTTGTGATTGTGAAGTAAAGAAGTGAAATGTTGGGTATAATTCAAATAAAACTAAGTAGTTTTCCGATTTTCACGATGATAAACAATTTATCATCAACATCTGATGAAGCCACTGTGTTGGCGAAACGATATCGTCATGTTTCTGAATTAATTATAGTGAAAATCGAAAAACTACTCAGTTTTATTCAAATTATGTATTTAGATTTTCATCAAGTATCGGCCCATTCGATTAATGATTCAAAATGTCGGGTATACATAGATCATTCAATTTTATGATTTTAGGAACACTTTTCATATCAAATTTTGCAATACCGAAGGTGAATGCCAGCGGTGTCTTTGAAATAAACAGGAGTTTCATCATCTTGTTATTCAGAAAATAAACGATCATCCAAACATCAATATCTTCGGTTAATCTCAATAAATGATATTTTGTGTGGATGACTTTACATAGATGACTAAGAAGCGGAACAATTCAAAGCTAAAAACCGACAACCACAAAACCTAAAGAAAATAATCAATATAACACGGCATCATCAAATCCTCGATTCCATTATTTCACCTCGCAGATCACAGAGTCGCGTGTCGTGGGTGTCATAGTACGAGTGTGCGCACAGAATACCTTCTCTTCAGCTAATCATTCGGTCCTACTCCTATCTCTTCGCCGGCCAAACCGTTTGAACTTTGGCGAACACAGTTGGCGTGCGACCGTTGCTAAGGTGACTACGCAACAAGTGAATGTAGCTACCCGCCCACCACATGGTGCCGTTTACGTCGTTTCCGAAAAAACTGTCAGGGTGATACGGCACGGTTAATGATCGAGTGCCTTCTGTGGTCCACCACAAACTTCTCATATTAATTATATGCCACCTCTCTTATTCTTTTGGTAGAAATGCCCTGTAGACTTTCTGTGAACTATGATGCTACTCTGTGGATGATATGTTTTTCTATTTTTTTGGCTCATATTCTTATTTCGTGTTGTGCATTCGAGTATAACTTATAAATAACAACTTACTCATTTCTTTAAAAGTCGAACTGATCGAAAAAATTCAAACAATTTTACGATAGTGGTTTAGAACTTATTTTTTTCCGAAATAGTTGCATAACCTTACTTTTAATTTTTTACGAAGGACTAGTGCCTAATTCTATCTCTTCTTGAAATTTATAATTGAGAATTCTTACAATAATAGATATAAGTCACATTTATAGTATTAATTTATATGAGCTAGTGCGTCCAATTGTATCACCAATTGCTGTCAAAATAAGGGAATTTCTTATTATATTAATTGCAATTACACAATACGCAGAACTAGATTAAAGATATACAAACTTTCAAATGACATAGTGAGATAATCTCGTGATAACGTATATTGCTAATATTTGTATACCAAATTCTATGAAACATAAAAAGCTGAACTTATCTTCCTTTGAATCATGCCGCTTCAATCCAGAAACTGGTGAAATTGATTCTTTGACATTACAGTGCGGTTTTCTTCGTGCGTTTTCTATTCGAAGATAATATCGCAAAACCTCAAGGTTACTTCTCCATTATTCCGGAATTTTTGTCGGGATTACTTACGAACTTGAGTTCGGTGCAGTCTTTCGATTAATTTAAACTCACTTGTTGAGACTAAGTGATCGACGCGTAAGCCCTAAGGGGCTATGAATTCCGGAGAGTGTTGTGTTGCTCCTTCGGGAACCCCGATTTCTGACGACCAAATTGTTCCAGCTCACCCCGGTGACTGTTGGAATTCGATACAGACCACTTCGCAGCCTTTTATTGACGCGTGGCTTCTTCAAATGCAGGTCAGTAGATTGATTGGGGTTGGTGGTGGTTGTGTTCCACAGGGTTCTATTTAGGGTGCACCGATTTTTTAGTGAAAAGAACGGAAGTAACAGATATAGTAGGAAGATTAATTACCTATATGTAAATTATGAAAATCTCTTGAACTAGGAATAACGAAAAATCTTGATTTGCGGTTTGAACACCTTTGTTGTAATTAAAGAAAAATTACCGCCATATTCCATATGATAAATATGTGAAGTAATATTGATGCCATCAAAAACAAAACTTGTGAAGAAACCAAGTCTCGGAACTCAGTTCTTTTACCGTAAAAAGTTGGGAGATCCATTTGATAACAAGTCGGTTAATTAATTTAGTCCCTACTCGAAGGACCTTGTGTCGTTATTACGTAATAAGCTTACCTAACAACATCTTATAGTGAGCATATCAAAATTGAAAATCTTTTATGTTTCAAATGAAATAGATTGATAGTAAACAATCTCATTTGATATAATATGTATTATTGGTAGATACATTGTATTTTTATGCGATGAACAAGGCAATGTTTTCATTTAAAACATTAAAGATGTTGAATATTGATATGGTAACTATAAAATGTTGTTAGGTTGGTTAATTACGTAATAACTTAGGACATAACGCCCCTGAAGTAGGAACTGAATAAATTAACCGACTTTGTATTATATAATAATAATAATAATAATCTTTATTCCTATTCAATAAACGAAGAGATACATGAAGAAAGTATATATACATATTAAAATCTGAGGAAAATGCAAAAAGTAGCGGAAAACAATTTGAAAGTTCAACTTCAGCCCCCAGAAACAAAAATAATATATCAACCATCACAGAGATCTTATACGAATCTCACAACAGCGAGATATATGGATCTCACAATTTTTGCTGTAGGAAAATTCAGTTATAAGAGTTGCTTTTTTCACAAGTTTTGATTTTGATGACTTTTCATTTGCTTTTGTAGATAGTCTCACACTTGTCTCTTACGACGCTGTCTACTTCACTTTACTTGGATTACAAAGTAATTTTGCAGTTGGCGTATAAGAAACGTAGATGGAAATCATAAAATATTTCAGTTTTTCCTTGATTTATTATAAACTTAATATTAATTGTATACTTATTTCAATCTAATGTGTTATAATTTCTGCTAGAAGTGCCTCAGAGTTCTGATGATCGGTCAGTTAGCCAGTGACAAACTTAAGAAACTTTGACTAGGTAGTTTTAATTCTAGAACAACTGGCTCAAATCGAATGAAATTTGAAATATACCGTGTTTATACAATGCCTACTTGGTTATTGAAATACTTCAGAATACTGAATCCTTGTTCATTCAGATTTCTAGTTTCATCCATAACACAGTTGTAGACGCTGAAAAATTGCCCGAAATGCTTCTAGAAAAGGCTGGTACGACCATAACGCTTTTTTGCTGGACTTGGCAAAGACACTGATGTCCTCAGATATATTTATATATTATTTTGAAATACCAAGAGGAAAATTCGAGATAGTTGACTACTTTACCAATGAGAGAATGAAGAAATAATATATTTCGAAAAAAAAATATTTTTTGCAGTATCAGCCTTCAGGTTAAGTCTACTCTATAAATCTAATATATGAAGTCATTGTTTACTGCAGTTTGTATCGATCCTGCATAACACCAACATAATGGGGTGATGCTTTTAGCGAGATTAAATTCCATTCTAAAACCAAACGCTCAGTGGATTTCCACAAATTACTTAGCTTAATGTTTGCTCTGATTACCATACTAACGTCAAGAAAAATACAATATTACAAACTTATTCATTTCAATTATTATACCAAGTATCAGTTTTTCCACTCTGATTGCGCAAGATGTTTTCATTTTATCGGGTAAATTCGGGTTTTTTCATTAGAATCTGTTAATTCTAGCTATTCTAGCAACTACTAAAAAGACGACACCGAAAGTGGAGTGTTATCAGGTTGACAGTTTTTCTAGTCGAATTGCTGGAGGAAATAGATGAGAATTCAAACAATACAAATTTATCATAATGAAATGCAAACCTCGAGGAAAATTTGGCAAGTCATGACAAAATATAAATACATTTTGATTTAAATATCAATTAATATAGAAACCTATTATTCATGGGTAATATTTGTATTTACATACATTTCAATATATTTGATTTTCAACAATATTTGGACTGAAATGAATAACAATACTTGGACATTTTGTACTTTCAATTCTTTCATTGTGTCCTAAAAAAGATGCAAAAGGCTTATGGTAACTGAAGTAAGAAATGAAAATGTGAAACACTGAAGGCTCCACTCAAAATCATCGGTATATTTCTATATTTTTCGGCAAATTTTTCTCGAGTATTTCAGATTCTTCTTTTGTATAAATCATCAAATTCTCGAAAAAGAATTGTTGTATCTGTCTCATACAATTTCCAGGCGGTTGTGTTGCTACAGATATACTTCTATAAACATGTCGGTAACGCGAACGCAAGACATTTCACCCATTCAACGCACACAGCGCGCACACATGTCGGTGACGCTTTTCACTTCCATGAATACATTATTCTCGAAGTGTTTCAACCAAACAGAAATCCGCGAAGAACTAAAACAACACCAACTATATAACATAATCTAATTAAATGCGGTACCCCAGATAACTCGATCTAATTAAGTCCCTCGTGCCGAATAAATCTAACAAAACGGGCAACAAATGGGCATGAAAGGGGGGTCTTAAAGTTTATCGGCACGCTGATGTCGGAAGCGGAGTTTAGCGAAGAGCGTGGCCATCGGCCCGTGAACATCAGCTATTTACACTATTACCCGGTTTTTACGCCTGTAAATTAACGCGAACGTGAGTCAAAGGAGGCTTTGTTTTCGTCATCGTCCAACGGAGTTATGTCATTATGTAATTAGAGTTGAAGCCGATTGTTTCGTATAGTTAGGGGTTGAGTATCCCCTGCAAATAGATGACCATCTAATTTGACATGTTTGCTGATGATTTCGTTGATAATATTTTGGGTTTTTATTTGGAGCAGCTGGGCATTGTACGACTTTCTTTTCATATCCAGTAGATGGCGGTACAAATATTAGACATATTAATATTCATAGCTGGTTATAGTGGTCAGGTTCTTTCTCGTTCTGATAAAGTGAGAGATCTTGGTATAGTGTTCGAAGAAGCTTTCCTTTATTCCACACATCACCCAACTGATTTCATCTGCCTCGAAAATATATGGATGCATTATAAACAATGGCAAATATTTTGATAGTTCCTCGATATTCATAGGACTATTTAATGCCCTAATCCGTAGCAAGTTTACACTTCTCATCAACGCCATCTTCGGGTCATTCAGAGAAGGTTCTTGCAATTCTTAGTTTCGAGGAAGGATAAAGTTTATCCACAAAGAGGAGTCAATTTTAACGAATTATTGAGTCGAATTAGTTCAAAATCATTGTAGGGCAGGTGAGAAACTTTATCACCGAAATTTTCGTACAAATTACTGCACACTAGTATTGACTGTCTTCGTCTTTTGTCCGCTTTGAAATTTAGTGTTCCTAGGCAAAATTCTTGTACTACAGAATTATTTCACCTAGTTACTCCAATGACCAACTCGCAACTACAATGCCGCATTTTGTTTATGCAGTCAAAATTCAATAGAGTTGCTAATAATTGTGACATTCACTTTGATTCCATAAAAGTTATTATTAGAAGTAGTGTGAACAAAGAAAATTTACTAGAATGTACTTTATTGAACGTTCTTTGTAATATTTCATTCAGTTCTATTATTCAGTTATTTTTTTCTTTTTCAGTTTTTTTAGATTATATCGAGCTTTTTGTTAAAATACCTTATTCAGTTTATTTATTTAGTTTTTCTTCAACATAATGTTATTTTTTTCTGTAATTGGATATTATACCTGTTGAGAATGAAGAATTGATTATTATTTTTACAGCTTTCAAGCACTACAATAAATCAAAATGGGACATATGTCAAAATTCGAATTAATTCCTGTTTTATCCTTCAGAATTCTGAGGGATAAATCTGATTTTATCCTCAGAAACATTTGATTGGATTTGAACTTATACGATAAAATTTCATGTAGTTATATCAATGCTATAAAAGAAAATTTAAAGAAACAAAAAAGTAGAAGAGGATTTGTATTGAAAACTATATAGAAAGTGTATATTTTTTGTGCATTTGTGAAACCAACAAAATTAGGACTACTTTCAGTCCCAAATTTCTTGTATAGGTATCAACAGTTTCTTCAATTTCTTTCTGAAAGGGTTGTCCTGGCAATTGAGGCAAATCAAATTTCGTTCAAAAGTACCACAGAAAATTCATGTTGAAGTGAAGGCCTCTTCGGAGAAACCATCAGCAAAATTTCACCTTTTAGACAAATGTAAATAACTACAAGAAGCACGACATTCATTTTGTGAGTGAGCTGAAGTCATGCGCCACAGATTTGAAGGCCAAGGTCTTCATTTCTGACCAAAATGAGTGAATTGCCATTATCGTAGGCGGATTAATGCAACAATATATTTGCATACGGATTTGCATATTTGGTTCATTTTTATCGGTTACTGCATATTTCAGTTTAAATGTTTTGATGATTTCCTATGTTGATAATTCAAAATAAAGAATAATAGAAAACTATCGAAATAATGGAATAATGTCGATAAACTCCAAGAAGGCATACCAAAAAATCTATGGTTCAAATATTCCTCGGCAGAGATATAAGTAGATATCCTCTACTTTCAGTTCAGTTGTGAAAATATTTATTATGTCTGAGAGCTGAAAACATGTTGTGTGAGAAAATTTTCAGTGGAATGTACTTAAGAGTGCGAATTATAATACCTAATTATTATTCTTCAAACATCATTTGATGTGATTACCCAGTAAATATGGTAAATCGTTTCATTAATATGATTTGTCGAGCAGTTGATTGTGGTGAGATGAGTTCCATCTACATAATTTACGTATTTCGTTCTGATGAAAATTGTCATTTATATGATTACATTTCATGTCGTTGATTTTGTTTCAAAATTCATGAATAAATGAAGAATATAATAATAGTAATAATAATATTCATTTAGCTGAAGCTATGCAAAAAATTTATATATTTTTAACTGTCAATTCTGAATTACATACCTATCTCATTATTCAAAATATACTTTCTTATGTCACGCTTAAGTATCTTAATACTAGTACTAGTTTTCAAAATACTTGCTAAATTATTGAAATCCGTAAATGCTCGTAGTATATGCTATTTTTAGATTTCGAATGCTAACAACTTTGGATAGAAAAACTCAGTATTTCTAGTATTATACCCATGCACATCACTGACATATGTTGCATTTTTTAATACATTACATGCAAGCAACTGATTTTTTTTAACAGACATTAGTCCCAAAGAATTCAGCATAATTTCACCAGGGGTAGACCTATTGCATTTTAAAATTGTCCGCATGGCTCTATTCTGTAACTTTTGTAATTGTTGAATTTTTTCTTCAGTCAAATCAAATAAAAAAGTGGAGCAATATTCAAAATGTAGCATTTTTATTGATTTGGACAACAATAACTTCACATATGTCGACAGATGTTTTCCTATTACTCCAAAGAAATTTATATTTTTCGATATTGGTGTAATTTGTAATGGGATAGAGGTATTGGGGTATTCTGTAAGTGAAATACGAAATTGTTTCCGATTTGTAAATCCGAAAACATTAAATTTTTTGTGATAATAATCATTCAATTGTCCACGGATTAACATCAGAATTATTGAAAGAAAAGAATTCCCAGGCAGAGATCAACATTGCAATTTCTATTCTCTCTTCCGGTAAACGATACTTTCGAAGTTGTACCTATAAAAAGTCCGTCGATGATGTCAAACTAACTCGGTAATGTTTCTTCAAGTGCCAACCAATCAACTTTTACCGTAATACCAATGAAAATGGTATCTGTAATTGGCATAACTACACCGTCGAACGACTTGAAATAGCCATATTCGATGGAGCGTATTTTACCCCACATCGATTTGAAAATAATCCGACTGACGTATATGCCGGGATATCTAATATCAAATTACATTGACCATAATACAACATACACATGTCAATACATAAATTATTTTAATTTACGACGCACACGGGTTCTTCGTGGACCATAAATTATGATATGCTGCAGCAGAAGAATATATAAATACGATGTCATTTCGCCAATAAAAGTTGATTTGACGCCATAATAGGAAGAAGGTATTCGCGCTTTGATATTGACTCTAGTTATTCTTTGCAGTTTCCGAGGTTTCTCTACGATTGATTTAGTGGAAACAGTTATAATTGGAAGATGGCATTGCGTATTTTGAATAATCGAGATGATATCTTTTGCGCACTGGCGCCTTTAAGACTATTGACCAATAAAGGTTTTTCTGATGTACAAATTTCCAGCTCTTTGCATTTGATACGTTGTGGGATCTGTTGAGATTTCGACGGTTTCGAAATACTGAAGGGCAAAAAGACCTTCCACGTACGGTTGAGAACTATCTTTCTAGAAATGGACATAGAAGTGAAACTAATGATTGTGCGGAGTGATAATAAACAGATATCAACCAAACACCACTGCTAACTTCATGTTGAATCTATCTAGGTTTTCAGAAATAAGAGTCAAATTCCAACCACCAAAGCGTCAACATCTACGTAAACTGAAAGAGGTGACTCAAAATATGTACGTGCGGTTTACAATCATCTGATTATCTACAACTCAAATTAGTGGCGTTTCATATTAATTCAAGGGACGCAGCAGTGTATCAAGTTATAGCTGAACGTAGACACGCCATATATGTTGTTATTGAAACCTCACAAACATAATAGCAAATTTAACAGGAGGCATTTTTCCAATGAAGCATATTTTCTGCAAATAGATGACCATTCAATTTGTTATGCTTGCTGATGATTTCGTTGATAACATTTTGGGTTTTTAGTTGGAGCAGCTGGGCATTGGGCGATTTTTTTTTCATACCCAGTAGATGGCGGTACTAATATTAGACATATTTATATTCATAACTGGTCATAGTGGTCAGGTTTTTCCTCGTTCTGATAAGGTGAGATATCTTGGTCTAGTCTTCGATCATAAACTTTCCTTCATTCCACACATCACCAAACTTAATTTATCTGTCTGGAGAATATATGGCAAATATTTCAATAATTCCTCAAAATTCATAGGACCATTCAATGCCCTGCTCCGTAGCAAGTTTACACTTGCCATCAACGCCATCTTGGGGTCATTCAGAGAGGGTTCTCAAAATCCTTAGTTTGGAGGCAGGATAAAAATTATGCACAGAGAGGAGTTGATTATAACGAATTATTGAGTAGAATTAGTTTAAAATCATTGCAGGGCAGGTGAGAAACTTTCATTACTGAAATTTTCGTACAAATCACTGCATACTAGTATTAATTTTATTCTTCTCTTGTCCGCTTTGAGATTTCGTGTTCCTAGGCAAAATTTCCAGGTGTTTACCTACATCTAATGGGTTGGGGGATCTGTTGAAAATGCGAGTGTTTCAAAATACCTCAGGGTAAAAACACCCTCCAAGTGCGGTTGAGAACCATTTTTCTAGAAATGGACATAACAAGTGAAACTCATGCATTTTGCGGAGTAATAATAAACAGATGTCAACCAGATACCACTGCTAACTTCGTGTTGAATCTTTCTAGGTTTCCAAAAAGAAGAGTCGAATTCCAACCACCAAAGCGTCAACATCTACGTAAACTAAAAGAGGTAAATTGAAATACGTGTAGCTCACTATCATTTGATTGTCTTCAACCCAAATAAAAGGCGTTTCATATTAATTTAAGAGACACAGCATTGTAGTGAGTTTACAATAGTTAAGCGTAGACAATGTCTTATACATTGTTTTTAAGGCGTCACAAACCTAATAGCAAATTCGACAGGTCACATTTTTCCATTGAGAAATATTTCGTGATATTTTCCTGTGAATGATATGGTTATGTTTTCGTATAGACTTTCAGCTATATTCAATTTATATATAAATTGTGAAGTACTCATTGCTTGACGGTATTCCACTTGGAATCATAAGAAGATGTTTGGGGATTGAAAACAATGCCTCACTTTGATGGACGTGGTGTGACTGACGGGTTCCATGCAGAAGGAAACAGCTGTCTCGCACTTCAATCAGGTTTGGCATCGATTTCAATATTTCTCTAACATTTATCTCTTGATGGTTAATGGAGACACCACATATTACACGTTCACATAGCTAGCTCTACCATAACATTTTTTCAATTAATTTGAATTTTTCGAATTAATGTTCTAGTCTTCATTTTCTTGAATATTTTATTCAGTGTCATCAGCACAAAGATTTCATCTCCTTATAAATATCGCTGATTTGGCTCTTGAAATACGGGAAGAATCGCGAGCGTACTACTAACGCAACTTACTGACATTTTGAAACATAAATAAACGTTGCAATTTAGTAGAAACCTACGGTTATAGAATATATGTCAACATTCGATGCTTGGTGTTTCTATGATCTGAGAATGTTTTCTCTTGTTTCCTATAGATGTAAAGTATTCATTACTTGAAGGTATTCCACTTGGTGTCATAAGAAGATGCTTGGGGATTGAAATCGTTGCCTCACTTCGATGGACGTGGTGCGGCTGACGAGTTCATTGCAGAACGAAACATATATGTCTCGCACTTCCATCAGGTGTGGCATCGATTTCAATATTTCTCTAACATTTATCTCTTGAAGAATAATGGAGATCATAAAAAGCATGTTATTGCTAAAAACTATATATATATATATATATATATATATATATATATATATATATATATATATATATATATATATATATATATATATATATATATATATATATATATATATATATATATATATATATACTCAATTTATGATTTCTTCCTTTATTTCTTAGACTTATATTTACATATATATATTTTTTGAATGGAGTTCTTGGGTTATTAAGTCTATTAGTAACTGTTGGTAACTCTATATTTTATTTACATATAGTTTTTAACGTTTCGACAAACCAATGTTGTCTTCTTCAGAAAATTTTTTTCCTTATAACAGCTCTTCTCTGCACATCATAGTGTTAAATTCTTTTAAAATTAAATACAATACGATAATAAATATCACAGTCACAAAATGAACGTTTTAAATCAAACTGAATCGTCAGGTAGGTACGGTGAATTAAAAATACTATCAATAAGCGATTTTCAACAGATTATTTATTTTTTGTCAAACTGCATCGAAGTGTCCGTGTGTAGCTGGTGAACTCAAGTCAAACTTGAGTTCACCAGCCAAGAACTCCATTCAATAAATATATATATATATATATATATATATATATATATATATATATATATATATATATATATATATATATATATATATATATATATATATATATATATATATATATATATATAGAAAAAGATGCTTACGGTATAGAACAGCAGTTTTTTTGTAACAGTAGCTGTTGTTTGAGCTATTGGCTCTCTTTAGAACGGCGCATTTCAAGTTTTAGATATTCGAACTTGGAAGTTAAAACACAAAACCGACTTCTTTGTGTCTTGAAATGAATGTCTCTGTTAGAGTTCTGTTTGACTCTGTTCTGGAAACTGAATCATTCGCTGAATCGCCTCATCGGCAGATAAGTAATTCAGTTTCCAGAACAGAGTAAAACACAACGCTAACAGAGACATTCATCTCATGCCACGAAGCAGTCGATTCTTCACGTAGAATTTTGTGTTTTGTGTTTTTCAATAAACTTTCAAGTTTGAACATCTAAAACTTAAACTGTGCCGTTCTGAAGAGAGCCAATTGCTCGAAACATATGTCAACGGCTGTTTCTATACCAAAAAACTGCAGTTCTATACTATAAGCTTCTTTTTCTATTTTCATAAAATGTACCTGTATAAACCTTTTTTTATATATATATATATATATATATATATATATATATATATATATATATATATATATATATATATATATATATATATATATACAAACCTCCTGGAATTTAACAAATTTTACGATCTCTCAAACTATTTGAGACTAGTTTCCAGATAAACATTAGCTTCGGATGGAGTGAAACACGCCAGAATTGCTTAAAAGTACCATTACGGCAAAGGAGAAAATATTACTTATGTTAATTCGTAGGTGATAAAACGACTGTGCGTTTATACACTCGTCTAAACGGCATGTTCTAGGTGTTAATGAACGACGTGCTTTCAAACGTAATTAGTCATCTTGAGCTTCTTGCATTCCATGATGTACAGTTGTCCCACAAATCACACTACATATTTTGCCTAGGGGTTTATTTAAAAACCTTCTCCTCTAAGACAACTCGAAACTAGGATATTAATGAATGAAAAGGAAGTTATTCTGAGGTAATCTTATTTTACAAGATCTAATATTTTCATATCCAAAAACTTCTTCCGTAAACCAATTCAATGATATGTACAGGCTGTGTTGTGTCAATCCGCAGCATTTCCTCTTATACCTGCCAATTGAAATTTTTTTTTGATATGAAAGTATATATGGAAGAATAGGCTTCCAATTTTGTGGAGCAATGATGAAAACTCTTCAGTTACAATACGACTTTTGAATAGTCCTAAATTTTCATTATCTTCTATCTACTATTAGGCATCTTTTTTTCTTGAATGAAATGGTGGAGCTATTTGAATTGAGCCTATTTCATCATACTCTAAATTCTATTTTAATCGGAACTTCAACCCGTTTCTACCAAGAAATTCAGGAGATGAAATTCTACATCTCCTGATCATCCTGCGATTCAAGATATTTTTCTGTTTCTACACCACGTAGGAACCACGTATACCATTTAGTCATTTTTGTACAGAGCGTGTATTAAAGCCGAAATATTTCTAGTATATGGCCACGAATTCAATATTGTAATTAGGAGGAGCAAGTGTGCTGACAAAATTTAAACTTCATTAGAGTCGGTCAGTTTTTCAAGAAATTTTCTCGGAGAATTTGATTGAATTTTACCTTGTACACTGTGCACCTAAAAGTTTTGCCTTCTGAACTTTCAATAAATTGGCCTGCATATAATCATAGATATATAACATGGATCTCTTGGTGAAACATTATGTTAAAAACAATAAATTAGAAATTAACACACTTGGCGTTTCACTCAAGATATTAAAAACTCTATATATGTTTCGGGTGGTTAATCCATTATCAAATGTATACAATGGCACTGTATAGTCTTACGCACTGTTACTGAAGTAACATTGTATACTCTTGATATTGGGTTAACCACCCGAAACATATGTAAAGTTTTTGATATATTGAGTGAAACTTAAGCCAGGTGTGTTAATTTTTAATTTATTGTTTTTAATCATGGATATATTAGATTATTTTCGAATTGTTAGAACAGAGAAATGTAGTGAATCATAGTTAGAAATTTCATCTTTCAAATTGGTTAATAATAGCGAATCGAAAAAACAATAAATCGAAAATAAACAAGTTGATACTGAACGCCCTGAAATATATTGAAATATAATCCTTGAATTTGACCAGAATATGCTGAAATGATATTTACTCAAAAACACCATTTCATTTGACAAAAAACTTCCTAATAGCAGGTTCTAAAAAAGGACCTTTTTGATTGTCCAAAACACTTGATAGTACTGAAGAGTTCTACAACCATTTGTGAGAGTAATCATTTAATTTATTATAATAATAATATAATAATGAAATAATAAAATAAAATTTATTGAGAAATATTCCTTACATTGTAAAATTACATTCATTCAATTGATACAATAATTACAACTAAAAATAATGCTATCAAAAGGACTGAATTCAGTTTTGAGTCTGAACTTCCATTCAGCCCTCGAACAAAAAATTGGTTCAAACAAAAATATTGGTTGAATTTATATTCACAATAATATACAACTTTATTAGAAGAGAAAAGAAAAAAATTACCTCAGAAATATTAAACATTTGAGACAATTTCACATGGTGAAGGATATTTTTGACAAAAAAATATACAAACATATGATACACAAAAATTGATTCATACATTATTGCCTACATTCGAATCATCGAAGTACTCTGCCACACTACAGTATGACTTTGTTAAGAGCAGAGATTTAACTCTCCTCTTAAACAAATGAGCTTTCAGTACTTTCAATTTCTACTGAAAATGATTGAAGATTTTAACACTCTGATAATAGAGAGAGTGCTCAAATTCAGCTGTTTTATTCATAGGAACAAGTAGCACATCACTGTTCCTTGTTGAATACTCATGATTACTATTCAATTTAATAAACCTATCTTCATTTTCTTTAACATATAATAAACATCTACAAATATATGAACACGGTAAGGTGATTATGTAATTATCTATGAAGGTAGGTTTACAAGAGTGAAGGTTCGTTGATGAATATTGAATATGAATCTAAGTATTCGCTTCTGTGTGATAAACACCCTATTTATTTCCGTAGAGCAGCTTTACAGCAGAATATTATAATTAAGATGACTATACAAGACTGTAATACACATCCATAACACAGTTTCTGGTTACGATGTTCTTAATTCTAGAGATATCAAAAAATAGATTACTCAATTTTTTACATGAAACATCAATGTGTGTTTTTTGTCTACACTTATTCCAAGAAACTCAGTTGTTTGGGATGATGATATAGTGTTGTCCCATATTTAACATCCAAGGTACTAATTCCATTGCCTTCTGACAAAAATGAGCACATACAGTTTTGTCAACGTTCACCATCAGATTGTTCATTCGACACCAATTCACAAAGTCCCTCACAATGCATTCACATGCCTCCAAAAGTTCTTCAGGAGTCCTGCCAGAAACAACCACCGATGAATCATCGGCCAATAGTGTCAACGAAAATTGGGACAACTTCGCAGGCAGATCGTTTATAAAAAATATGAATAGAAGAGATTCGAGTAGAGAGCCTTGCGGCCCCCCAAGAGCAATGTCATGTCTCTGAGAATAACTATCGCCTATTTTCATTACCATTGTTCTTTCAAGATAACTACATACCTTTATTTATTAAACAACACTTTTCAAAAAAACTCAAGTCTGTCCCTCTTATTCACCAATAACGAACCCAAATTGTTTTTGTTAGTGCATATTTTATTTACGGTATTTTTATATAATTTTCACATATTATATTGCTCAAATTAGGTATATAACTAATTAAATGAAATATTTCATGTTGTTTATCTGAATGAAGAGGAACATTTTCTCTCTATTCTTATTATTCTAATGAATACTAGTTAGTTTTTCAGAAGCACTGTCTTAAATTGATAGTAAGAATTTTTTTGTAGTTCCTCGATCAAATCCGATATAGATTTATACAAACGTTCGTAGACACTAACCAAAAACTATATATCTGTGCTGAGAAGTTAATAAGAAAATTGTTTCTAAGTATATCGAAATGATTGTTTCGTGAAATTCTTCAATAGCTCGAGTGATTTTTCCTATTTTCTGATCCAGATTTTTGCAATTGGACAATAGTTCTTTGACGGATCTTCTAGCACAGCGCCATAATCGTAACAGGATCCATCAGATAAAAAGTTACCTTTTAAGTCGGCGTACGCAATCGGCCTAACCTCAATCTGAACTCTGGCTGCATTTCCCATGGACTTGCTTCTTCAATCTTCCGACCGTTTCCTGGAATATCTGCGCAGATAAAACCGCCAGATTAGAATCCGGCGAATACTTATGTACTTATATACGCGAAATTGTAAAATCAGCAATTTGCTAGACGCAACGGCGAACGTTCGCAGCGCCGCCTTTAACGGTAGGGTATTTCTGATTGCGGTTTAGGCCGAATTAAAATTCAGAAAACGCTTGGCTTCGATGCGAACAACAATGCTGAAGAAAAGTTTATCGCAATTCTGTATTCCATTCTTATAATCTGCGTACGGATATTAACCTCAAATGCTCCGGTATTGCAATATTATAATCTCGATTTTTTATAGCGAGGAATTCGAAGAAATACAAACGTTACTTGCAGGTGACGTCATTATATAAGAAATTCGAGTTGATTTGCCAAATTTCATAATCAACATTTTTCTGGAGTTTCAGAGAAGTTCAATCTAAAATCTCAACATAAATTACGGTCGAAAATGTGTTAATTGCAAATACAAGGACTCACTCAACAAATGCGAGCATATATATTTTTCGATTTATCTTCGGCATTTGTTTCACTATCCTTTGAACTTATACTTGATAAATGCTACAATTTAGGTTTCAGATGTGTTTTTCTGAATTGGTTACGTAGTTATCTTGAAGAAAGAACAATGGTATCGATAATAGGCGATAGTTATTCTCGGAGACATAACATTGCTCTTGGGGTGCTGCAAGGCTCTGTACTCGGATCTCTTCTATTCATAATGTTTACAAACGATTTGCCTGCGAAGTTGTCCTGATTTTCGGTGACACTATTTGCCGATGATTCACCGATGGTTGTTTCTGGCACGACCCCTGCAGAACTCCTGGAAGCATGTGAATGAATTGTGAGGGAGTTTGTAAGTTGGTGTCGAATGAACAATCTGATGGTGAACGTTGAAAAAATTGTATGTGTTCATTTTTGTCTGAAGGGCAATGGAATTAGTAACTTGGATGTTAAATATGGGGACAACACTATATCATCATCCCAATCAACAAGGTTTCTTGGAATACATGTAGACAAAAATTTGAGGTGGGCATCACACATTGATACTTTATGTAAAAAATTGAGTAGCTCATGTTTTGCAATCTCTAGAATTAAGAACATTGTACCTAGAAACTGTATTATGAATGTGTATTACAGTCTTGTATATACTCATCTAAATTATAATATTCTGCTGTGGAGCTGCTCTACAGAAACAAATAGGGTGTTTATTACATAGAAGCGAATACTTCGATTAATATTCAATATTCATCAACGAACATCTTGTAAACCTATCTTCAAATAATTACATACTCACTTTACCTTTTCATATATTCATAAATTTTTTATGTTAAGGAAAATGAAGAGTTTCATTAAATTGATTAGTAATCATGAGTATTCAACAAGGAACAATGATGTGCTACTTAATCCTATGCATAAAACAGCTACATTTGAGTACTCTCTCTATTATCAGAGTATCAAAATCTTCAACCATTTACTATCTAATTTAAAAGTACTGAAAGCTCATTTCTTTAAGAGGAGAGTTGAATATCTGCTCTTAACAAAGGCATACTATAGTGTACTATAGTATGCAGAGTACTTTGATGATGCGAATGTAGGCAATATATATAACACTATATCATATGTTTGTATCATATATTTTTTTACCACAAATTTCCTTCACCATGTGAAATTGTCTCAGATGTTTAATATTTCTGAGGTAATGTTTTTCTTTTCTTTTCAAATAAAGTTGTATATTATTGTGAATATAAATTTAACCAATATTATTTTTGTTTGAACCAAAATTTTTTCGAGGGCTGAATGGAAGTTGAGCTCAAAACTGAATTCAGTCCTTTTGAGAGCATTCTTCTCAGTTGTAATTATTTTATCAATTGATTGAATGTTATTTTACAATGTAAGGAATATTTCTCAATAAATTTTATTCAGTATTCTTATAACAAGTGCAGATTTTGAAATTAACAATTGTGAATATATAATATAATTGATAGATAATTCAAAATAAATGATTAAATGAGAGGTAATAAGTAATACTTCTGAACAATTCTTTGTTCGACTATTTTCGTCTTTTACGGCATTATCAAGAATGCCGTAAATAATTTTTTGATAATGCTGTTAAAGGCGAAACTAGTTGAATTAAGAATTTTTCAGTCTGTGGTTTTTAGACAAGTATTTCTTCTTATATAAGATATAATATGAAATATTATATTATCAATATAAGTTCATATTATATTATAAATATGAACTATCACAGAGTTGATTCATCGTCCATTGAATTTTATATATGGTTAAATATGGTTACCGTTATTTTTTGTGTGATCAATATTTGGTTTCCACAAGACGGTGTCATATGCCAAACAGCCCCTGAAACGCTTCAATTACTGCATGAAATATATTTGGTGATAAAATTTGGCCCCTTAGATCTTGTGATGTAGTACCACTAGGTTTATTTTTATGGGGTTATTTAAAATCATTTGTCACGAACCTATCATCACTCTTGCAATTGATGAAATTCAACGGTGCAGCAACAAAATTCAGTCACATTTATGGAGAATGGTAATGGAAAATTTCGACAAACGAGTGCATAAGTAAATGTCGTGGAGTCCATTTGCCTGATGTATTATTCCATATACGACGTTCTCCTATGTACTTTAAGTTTGAATGGAAAACATACAATCGAAAGACTAAAAACTGCGTTTTCTATCAAAATACACATAAAAAAACAGAAAAAGAGGAAATACCAAAGTTGATTTATATCAATACACTAATTTAATCCAGTCCAAAATATGAATGCAATGGGTTAAAAAAAACAATAACTGTATTGGGAACAATAAATTACAATTAACACATTCGACTTAAGTTTCACTGGATATATTAAGAATTCTACATATGTTTCGGGTGGTTAACCCATTATCAAGAGTATACAATGTAACCAATGTGATATTCGATAATAAGATGCTTTTTATACATAACTGTCAACACGAAAGTTTCCAATATTCATTATCAAATTGCATAATTTCCATTACTCATCACAGTGACTAAAGCGTAGTATCACAAAACTGGTAATTCTGGGAAATTCGCTGTAAATGTTAAACCGAATATTTCATGATTTCCCGTTATTTCATTCAAATGTCGAGACATTATCTTCGAATTGATTTATACAATGTGTGAAATAGTGGTTGAAACAAATGCCATTTATTTGCCTATTCAAAATTGAATATGAATGAGCAAAATAATTGAATTTTATTTATATGAATAAATTATGACTAGAGACCGGATTATATGCATTGGTTTAGTTAAACTATTCTCAACTTTGATAACATATTACACCTAAGATCTAGTTATGAATGCATATCATCGGTACATTCACAATATTTTTCTGAGTTCACCCTGTGTTCTATTCAAAATTCAACAAAACATAATACTCACAAAATTGACTCCGTTGACGCTGTTAATTTGTGGTGTAACAGCAATGGGCTGAAACTGAATATCAGTAAATGTAAAATTGTATCATTTTCTCGAAAATTGTTTCCAATTCATCATAGTTATACATTGGATGGTCAAATTCTAGATAGATGTGTTGAGTTTAAGGATCTGGGGGTACTTTTCGATTGTAAGCTGTCCTTCTCTAAACATGTAACTTGCATTACGGCTTCTGCTTCTAGGATGCTGGGTTATTTGGTTAGAAATTGGGGCAACTTTGTTAATCTGACACTATGAAAACGCTTTACTACTCCTCTATTCGCAGTAAACTGGAATATGCGTCTATAATTGGGTCTCCTGTGTACATTAATTCTATTGTCGACTTGGAGGCAGTTCAGAGGAAATGTTTGAAGTATATATACTTCAGATGTTATGGGCAATATCCTTCTAGAGACTTCGACCATTCTATCCTAACCGATAGTTTGGGAATTGAATTATTGAAGTTGAGGCGTGAACGGTTCGGCCTAACATTTCTCTTCAAAATTTTGCACAATTCGATTGACTCACCATTTCTTCTCAGCAAAATAAATATTCGCGTACCAAGGCCTGGTCTGAGGCGGAATAATACATTTTATGTCACTTACAGCAGATCAAATGTTATGTCACGTTCTCCTATCAATTTTATATGTAATCTTTATGATGTTTGTTGCGGTCGATGTGATATTTATTTTGATCGGCTAGCAGTTATCTTGGCATGCCACTCAGAACAGCGCATTGGGATGTCGTGATATTTTACTGAACTTCTGTTGTCCACATATGTCTTAGTTATAAATATTATTTCAATTTTAGTTATTTTATTTGTTTACTAGATAATACTAACGCAATCGATTTTAATTTTATTTTTATTTATCAAACATATTTCGTTACTAAATGGTCAACTTCTGCTGACCATACGTAACTTTGTAATGGACAATATTTCATTTTTGTTTTTAGTTATCTGGTTATTGTTCAATACTATTTCAATTTATTTTGAATTAATTTTTTCGTTGTATGTATTAGCTTATACTCCCTATTTTTGTTTTTTTTTTCCTTGTTAATTTATTTTCTTATTTATTATTATTTGTGTACAATTTTGCAATTTTTTGTAAATTGTAAATTTTTTTGTAAATTTCTTCTCTATAATTGGATGTATATCTGTTGGGAATAAACGTCTTATTATTATTATTAAAATGTAAGGGCTATTGAATGATAACAATTTTGACTTTGATCGGTTTTCTTGTGACTTCGGTTTGATAACATATCGAACAGTTACACAAGTTTCGAACATTTTGCGAAATTGTTAGTATCATTGATGGACAACAGAACTTTTGAGAGAAATTTTGAGTGTGAACATATAGCCCCATCGCTCAAATTCTGCCCAGTAACCTCAGTGGATGTGAACTGAACCTTATTCCCTTACAGAAGTACTCTATTTGATTGATCAAACTACTGATAATTTGGATTAGTTTATTTTTTGTTCACCAGAAAAAAGATACTTTTTGATATCATGTAATGTTACTGCAATGTGTAATGTTACGTATGGTCGCCTATCCAAAGATAATTCACTAATTGTATGCTGATTTTCAAATAGAAAAAATTGGGACTTAATTGTCTATTGTCTTGAGTTCCTAAAATTTATCATTTGGTCTTGAATATTCTGACAAATTTGATGGATATTTCACGCATTTCTCGTTCATATTTGCGAGCATATAACAATGCTAATGTTAGATGAAACCGGTCTCTTATTATCAATTATTCTTTCGAATTAGTGATTTGAAAAATGAGTCTAGCTATTTAAATGCCCATGAGAATCGAAAGGCAATATTTTACATTTCTTTGTATACGCTACCAATTAATTGAATAGAATAGGAAATAAACTAATCTGAACATTTCAAAGTTTTCAGTCTAGATTATAGAACTAGAATCCTTTAGTCCGACGTTTAGTCGAGGCAGGGTTAATAAACGTCGAACTTTTCATTGTGCCTGATGAAGTCTTATTCATTCGCAGCCGAAAAATGTTACCTATAGTCCCTCGTCCCAGGGGTGAATATAAGGGGAGGCCCAGAGTGTCCAGGCCCCCTCCGAAATTAGACAGTGAAATACAAAATTAACCTATATGAAAACGATGAGTCCAGGATTATGTGGAATTTTATTAATAGGATTAATGAACAAATGTGAATGAGTGGAACGAAATCTCTACTTTTTCATTACTAACTTTTGTGAGTAGTTGAAATGCCTAATTTGAAAGATGTGATATACTTTCTTCTATTTATGTTATATTATGAGAGCGTGGAGAGATATTTCTACAGGATGAGAAGAGTGAACACCTACTTAAAAAACAGTACATCCAAACATAGTTTTCACTGACTAGCTTTACTTTCTATCCACAGGGATAAGTACTATTTAAGGTGACCAGGAAGTCATTGATAAATATTCGAGTGCACCTGAAACATGGAAACATTGTTCTGTAATCTCTATAAATATTCTTAACCTCAATAAGTCTTCATACTATACAATTCATTTGACCTGTTTTTTTCCTTCACTACTATTCACTTTGTTTCGCCGTTTTGAAACAATATTGAAATGAACTAATCGTCGTTTACCCACTGGAAACTGCCTTAAAAACTAACGTGAAACATTGAGTATACATAACTACTTCATTACCCAAATTACATAACGTAACTTTGGTCTTGTCGCCCCCCCCCAAAATATTATGTTTTATCGCGTCTCTCAAAAAATCTGAACTTGTTGCTATCATCTATTTATAATCCCCTGTAAGCCAATAAATACAAAAATAAAAGTGAGTATTTATTTAAAAATTTCCAAACTTAAATAAAATTATAAACAAAACCTGACAATTCGTTGTATATCAAAAAAGTAGAATGACATCTAGCGTTATCCGCATGGAATCTCAGTGGGCAGACTTCTTCTCTAAGGCGAATATAATCCGTGTTGTGAAGAAAACCCACAAAATTCAACACGTACGATCGCCGACAAATTCAACGCTTATTATTTGATCGCCTGCAAGGTATAATCTTGACCGATTTTATACACCAAAAGAAAAAACTTCCTTGGCAAACTGAAGTGAAAGTGAAGCAGCTCTGTGACTTGTTCATGATCTTGGCCAGACACAATAAGCGAGGATAACAATATATGATCCAATTCTTGAATTTATGAGGGTGAAACAATAGTAGGTAAACCACAATTTGAAATCTGATATTGACAATTTTTCCTTATGATTATTCGAACTTCATTTATATACTTATATAATAAATATATATTTATTAATAAAATTATATACTTAGGCCGTTCAAGTATTACGTCAGCACTATAGGGGGACATGTCTTTGCTTTGCTCATTTTGGGTGACATGGGGGATAGGGGGGTCTAGACGATGTATACGTCATCAGTAGTTATTTACTTTTTTTACACATATGGCAACACTCACGTTGTCTTTCCTTGAAAACTAAACGCATTTTCTGGGATTCTCTCAAATATTCATATGTATTAACTGAGTGAAGGAGAGCAACAAAAAGTGAACACGCACTGATAATAAAGATAGACCTGTAAGAGTTGCTGTTCGTTTTGCTAATGAACTGATGCATTATTCAAAATTTAGAGCACGATGATGTTGAATGAGTCGATGAAAATGATGTTCCAAAAAAGACATTCCAAAATTGGAAAAAGTGAGCAGGCTCACAACGCTGAGCAGCGAAAATCCAATGTGATCGAAAACTTAGAATCATGGATTTGGGTATCATGGTCTGAAGACTGTTCATTCGAATAAATATGTGTGAAAAAATTTTTTGTTCGTAATATTACTTGAATACCGTATCAGTAAAATCTAATCTCTATCCTAAAACTATCTCATTACTTATAGAATTATAACTTCTGCTCATGAATCATTAAAAAAATCAATATATAAATTAAAAAAGGTTTGCTTAGTTTTACGGACAAGGGGGATGGAGGGGTTAAATAATTGTAATAAATCTGCTTACGTAATACTTGAATGGCCACTTATATAATAAACATTTAACGTGTCGTCTGTTTAAATATAAGAAAAGATTTTATTTGATCATTTATCAACGCAATATCACCCAAAACTTGTTGAAATTTTTCTTTGTCTGTTTATCTATTAGTCTGTGTGTTTGTACATGCTAATATCAGAAACGGATTATCCGATTTAAATGTGCTTTTCACCTATACATGCCTGTATATTACGCCAAGCTTCATTTCACATTCAGTGTTTGTTTCATAAAAATGGTTCATAAATGAAACAGTTATGCCAAGATAAATAATTACGTTGAACATTTATTGAACCATCAATAGCTATCTATTCTTTCTCTGCTCAGTAGCATTTACTGAAACTTTACTAAACTGTATAATAATGATCTATATCAAATTATATAAACTTATATTCTACCACACTATACGAGTATACGAGTATATTGAATTATATAGACTTATATAATTAGGAACCACCGGCGTATATAAGGGGGGTCCGGGGGGCCTACACCCCTCATCTATGGCCGCTTCCAACGAGGAAGAGGTCGTAGTTGCCCACTGAAGTCGGCTTTAACAATTAACGTGCAACATTCAGCATAGATAACTACTTTATTACCCAAATTATATAACATTACCTTGGTCTCGCTCCCCTCTCCAAATATTATGTATATTCGCCACTGCTAGGAAGTAGATGAAGTTTTGATATGGTGGGTGAAATGATAAAACATATATATTTGCTTCGCCGTAGATGGAAAACTGTTTCTGGAGGTGGAAATGGTGTGTGACTTATCACTGACAGTTATAACAGAGGGATAGCGGTAATCTTTTCTTCTCCGAATTATATCTAAATATTCCAAACAAGAGCGTGTTATTTATACCAATATTTCGAATATAAATATATAATATATATTAATTCCATTATGTGAGTTAAAATCATGAATTCGGTTCAAACTATCATTCATGAAATGACACTTTCTATTAAGTTAAACAGAACAATGTTTGCATTAACATTGAAACATTTCATTTTTCATTTGTTTCATTCTCAAACTATAGTCTTTATAGTGATATTATCAAAATTATTAAGATGGTCTATTTTATTTTTCGATTACCATTTCGTCAAAAATTAGCCCACTTACCGCTGACCTTTATTTGAACTGATCAGTGAAACTCCCAAAAATTTGGACCGATTTTACACCATCTTGAAAGTTGTGAAAGAAAGAGATGACGCTTGTGTATACCGAAACATTATCATATACTTTGAAATGACGACAAACAGTCTGCTTTATATTTGTTACGCAATTGTACATAGTTTTGAAGTCAGTGTTTTAGAAATGCTTATCTCAATATTGGCTTACGTTGCCTCCCATTGTTTCCTCTTTTCGTCTATGCTTTTCAAATGGCTGTTTCAATTTGGGCTTCTACTGCCAATACGGTGAATGAACCTACAACACACTTTTCCATTTTTAATTTTGATCGTTTCTTACTCAGATTTCACCACACAGTCATGTTGATGTGAAAAACCAATCGACTGCTTAAGTCTGACGTCATACTGAAACTGAACAAATAAATTTTTAGTGTGAAATCATATAAAAATATGTTGTTTCTCATTTTTGGTGATATCATATCCGTTTTGACCTCAGTGAAAACCTACAGTTTATTTCCGGTTCGAACGACCTTGGGCTTGTAATCAATGTACATTACCCAGCATATACATTATTTAAACTACTGAAATCATAGACGAACACAAACACACATGCCTTCAGCGAGGCTCGAACCCGAGTTCTACCGCACCATAGTCCGTTGTTCTCCCGACTAGGCCAAGGAGACCGGCGATACCTCAGTGAGTCAATTTGACTAAATCATTCTTCTTGTAAAACTTTTGTTTTTTCAAGCCAATTTATGACTCCGCCCCTTCTGTGGTGTCAAAAATTAGCCTGTCCATAATCAATAGACTTTGCAGCCAAGGGTTCCATTTATTTTATACATTCCTCTTTTTTATTTTTTATTTATTATTTTTCTTATTCATATTCGAGCAACGATTCGAAAAATACTTATGCCAAGTTTCAGTTTGTTTCGGAAATAATAAATCGAAATCATTAGATGGAATGTCTGGAAATACTGCATGTTTACAATTGGTAATTTGTTCCCATTTCATATTATACCATCAATATTTAATACCGCAATGATCAATCAGTACCTTAAAAGTCTCGACTCAGAGAGTGATTCATCATTGACCTAATAGTGAGACTCATTTTATTTTGGCACACATTCAACAGATTTAATCTCACCGCAAGAAATGCGCTCACGTGAATTCCTTGTGTAGATATGATTATTGTAGTTTATTACCTACATATGAAGGGGAGCTTTCAGATGATGAAATTTGGTCTCAAGATTTTGAGATACTAGAACGGAATGGTAGAACTTTTTTGATATCTACACCGTACATTGAAAACTAATCATTAATAATAAGAAAAACATTACGTTCTCCAAAATACTTGATAAATATACCAAAACATAATATATGTGTGAAACTGGCCACCGTTTTGACTAAAGTGCGCACACGCGCCACGATCGGCGGGATCTACTACAATATGATACAACGAATAAATCGCAATAAGCTAACATTGGATGTAAATGAATAATATTATCACAAAATACTATTCCCTATCATCCCTTTGAAAAAAATAAAAAAAAATAAAAATATCATCCCTTTTATAAATATGACAAGTGTTTTTTTTATACCTCACATTTTCGAAAATATTAATTTATTTTGGGAAATTTCGAATGGTATACATAGATATAAACAACCTCAATAGAATTTATTTGTTTTCAGAATTTGTTCTATCCATTTACTACTAGATTCACTCCTTGCAAATAATTAAATCTTCCTTCCTTCTCTACGCTACTGATTTCGAACCAAGCCAACATTTTGATGAAGTTTTGATGTAATTAGATGTGAATGAGTAACATCATTAGAAAATAATCATTTTCAGAATTCGTTCAATCTATTTACTACTAGTTTCACCCCTTGCAAATAATTCAATCTTCCTTCCTTCTCTACGCTACTGATTTCGAACCAAGCCAACTTTTTATGAATTTTTGATGTAAATGAATGATATTATCAGGAAATAATCATTTCCAGAATTTGGTCAATCCATTTACGAAAAATATCATCCTCTATATAAATATGAAAAGTGTTTTTTGTTATACCTTCTTTTTTTTTGAATATTCATTTATTTTGAGAAAATTCGAATGGAATACATCGACATACACATTTTCAATGAGATTTATTCGTTTTTAGAATTTGTTCAATCCATTTATGACCAGTTTCACCCCTTTCAAATAATTCAATCCTCCTTCCTTCTCTACGCTACTGATTTCAAACCAACCCAACATTTCGATTTTTCGATGTAAATAGATGTGAATGAATAATATTATCACGAAATAATCATTTTCAGACTTTGTTCAATCCAATCACGAAACATATCATCCCCTTTATAAATATGACAAGTGTTTTGTGTTGTACCTTGTATTTTTGAAAATATTCATTTATTTTGAAAAATTTCGAAAGAACTACATCGAAATAAACAATCTCAATAAGACTTATTCGTTTTCAGAATTTATTCAATCCATTTACTACTAGTTTCATTTCTAGCGAAAAGACTAGGGATGAAACTAGTATATCAACCACCTTTTGAAATTGTTTTCCTTTGTGTAAGAAATTATTTTTGGTACCCGTGACACGAGGCTTTTATGGTCACCGATAGTTTGTTTAGTCTATGATTTAAAGGGCTGTGTTTTTGCACGTGCAGTACTTGACGATAGATTAATAGGATTTATAAGATTTAATAAGATTTATATGTTCATAATATTTTACCCCTCTGGAGAGTTCATAGTTCATAATCATGAGATAAAGAAGGGAGTATTGTATGAAGCGTTGTATACGAAAGTCATAAGAACTTATTTAATTGAAAGTTACGTGAATATAGTAAAATTTTGAATGTAAAAAGACGTGTTTAATTAATTATATTTAAATATAATATAAATATATTTTGTTGACTGTGTGCTTATGGATGCTAATGAAAAATTTTAAAAATTTTGGACTTTTTGGGCGAGGGATATATATGTTGGATGTTTTCCGGAGGAACAATATACGGTTACGGTCGGATAGTGATGTTGAGTGGTTCAGTCGGGAGTTGCGAGCTATGAGGGAGCATCTGAGGTTTTCAGGAGATGTAAGCAGGAGATACAATACTTATGAAAACAGACAATGCTATATACAATATAAAAAGGGAGTATGTGAAAGAGATTCGCAGAGCCAAAATTGATGCAAATGATGATTGCATTCACTTCACTCTTCTAGTAACCCTACAAAAAGTAAGAGGCGAATCATCAATAAAAACATCGGAAACATGAAAGGAAACATTTAGTCGGGTGGTCTTACTTCTGAAGACTTCAATAACTACTTTTTAAGTGTTGCCAGTGGGCTTGTTCAGGGCATAGAAGAGTCAGATACAGATCCTCTGGAAATCTTGGACATATGAATATTCCGAACCAATTTAGTTTCTCTCAGGTAACCTTCAATGAAGTACGTGATAAACTTAAGTAAATAAACTTAAAAACAAAAAAGTTGGGACATGTGGTGTCAACGTGAAGATTATAAAAACAGTTGAAGATCTAATTATTGTGCCACTCACCAAGATAATAAATTGATATTTTAGAGGGGAAATTTTTCCGGAATGCATGAAGAGAGCGCTTGTGGTTCCCCTCTTCAATAAAGGTGATCCGAATGAGACCAAAAACTACCGTCCAATATCTCTGCTTCCTACTGTTTCAAAAGTTTTTGAGAAGTGCACGCCAGTACAGATGATAAATTTCTTTGAAAATAATAACATTTTCAATGAGAAACAGTTTGGGTTCAGGAAAAATAAAAACACGGTTTTGGGTGTCGTGAATCTGGTGTCCGATATTATGGATGCTTTTGATGGACGCTGCTATAGCACGGTTCTGTTTTGTGATCTGAGCAAGGCTTTCGACTGTGTGGACCACGGCACTCTTTTGCGTAAACCTGAAGCGTTTAGGTTTGCTGTTGACAGCTTTCGATATCAAGTGCTAAAATATGGGGATGTGATGTCGTCGAGTCGGAGGATACGAATTGGGGTGCCTCGAGGATCAATTTCAGGCCTCATTCTGTTTCTAATTTATGTGAATGATCTGCCGTTGGTGGATCCGGTGAATAACTACACCCGACGACACAACCACCTCTGTTACAGCGGAAACGCTTGAAGCTTCTTTATTGGGTTCTTTGAGAGCACAGAAGATAGCGTAGGGATGGTTCAATTCCAATAGATTGTTTCTTAATAAAACTTAGGCAGAAAAAATGATATTTTCGTTCAGAAGGCTTGAGCCTGTGGATGGAGAGGTGCTTCAAGCTAAATTTCTTGGAATGATAATTGGTGCAAAATTGCAGTGAGACTTGCACATTGAGGCTGTTGCTGCAAAACTGGGAAAATGAATATATCTGCTGCGTCGACTCGCTAATAATGTATCCCGCACTATGCTGCGGATACCTTATTTTCTCGTACTCGTGTGGGGGCATGCCTCGGGTGCTTGTCGTCTGTTTGAACTTCAGCGTAGGGCAGTTAGATTGATAAGTGGCTTGGGCTATAGAGAGGATTGTAGACCGAAGTTTAGACAGTTGAGAATACTTACCCTGCTTTCTTTACATATTTTGGAAAATCTAATTTATATCAAAAATAACGAGCTTCTCTTTTCACCCATGGAGAATTCATGCTTATCCGACCCTAAATAGAGATAGCCTTATACCTGGTACCGGCGACTGGGAAGGTGTCGAGATGGTCCAACTTACTTGGCAATGAAATACTTTAATACATTGCCAAGGGAAATTAGAATACTTCCACTTAATATATTCAAGAAACGAATGAAACAAATTTTTATATCAAGTGTGTTTTACTCCAATGAAGAATAGTTTGACTATTTTCTTGTCATTTTATTTTCATTCACGACGTTTTGAGCGCCAGTGTTTTAGGTTCTCTTTTGAAAATTGTTTTTAAGAAAGTATGTGTATATAATCTAAGTGATTTTTGATTTTGTATTTTTTCTCTGACGTGTGTACATTTCAATTTTTATGCAATCTTAACATATATGAAGAGATTATTATTATTATATTTACTACAGTTTCTTATGTGCTTCTTCTTGTTTGTTAATATTTGGGAAAATACTGTCATTAGGTGCTATTCAATAAAGTTGTATTATTGAATATAAGCTAAAATTCAACACTAACAACAAATTTGTCAAAACAGGCATGAATAACAAAGTTGTATTATGATTATTATTCATAAATCTAGGTACTATGGAGTAATGTGTATAGAATGCAGTATAGAATATGATGCATTAACTTTCGTATGATAGAATATATCCATTATGTAGGGACAACCTGTAAATTGCTAGACGAATGCGACATCGGATAGTGTGTGAACATAGCTTCCAGAAACTCCCACATCGTAAAATTCCCTGCGCCAACCTGTAGGTATTTACATTATCTGAGTCCTTCGATTTCATAATTTCTAACTGCCTAATTTCATGGGTTTCTAAGCAATCTAATGGGAACTAATGAAACCAGGACGCGAATAATTATTGCCCAATGAGCACTTTGTTTCTTCTTTTGCCCACACATTGTTACCAACCGATAGAGTCCACCATGCGTGAAGAACTTTATTCTAATTCGAGTATCTGTTGATCCATGCGCGGATGTCCGAGACCCAACTGTTCCAGAGTTAAACTGGTGTTTCCGGCTTTCGAATTTATTGTCTCAATTTAATATGATTAAACCGGAAATTGACATGTAACGACTGAAATGTTATTATTGAAATTATTAAATCTTTCAGTGTGAAGGGTGGTCGAAATCTGAAAACTGTCAGCAACCGTTTTTAGTGGGAACAAATTGAAATTGACGAGGATGTTCAGTAAATAAACACAATACAACATAACACATAAATATTATTTCATAAATAATTTTCAAATTTTTCATAATTAATGTGAATGTATACAAAAAAAGCTCGAAGTAATCAATGTATATTTCAAATATGCAGGGGACCTATGAATTTTTGTATTGTGTTCTGATTTGATAACTGTGATCAATTAATAATAATAATAATGGAACAATATTCAGAATTTTCTCATAATTTTAATATCTACAAATACGCATGACGACGTTTCGAAGTACTAATTCATGCGTATTTGTATAGAAATTATGATAATATTCTAAATATTGTTTCATTATGGATATTAATTTTCTCCATCATTGATTATTGATGTATCGGTCTCATCAATCATCAAAATTATGATAATATAATAGTTCTTTATTATATGAAAAATTAATACAAAAAGTTGATTGAATGTTCTCTGATCTCTTGGTGAAACATTGTTTAATATATTAAATGAAAAAACTTGTTTTGGTTTCACAAATTTTATAATAAATAGTTTAACTTTTGAAAATGGTGTTTGAAAACACCCCGAAATAATTGTTAGTTATTTATTATAAATTTTGTGAAACCAAGCCAAATGTTTTTATTTAATATATTAATACAAAAGCTATTGATCCTTTAGTCCATTTAATATATAGTATTATTTTAGTTTTTATGAATTAGTTTATAACATGCTTATTGCTTTAAGTATCGTCTCAGTTGGGAATTTTCTTCGTACATAGTTCCTGTTGTAGATATTATGGAACATCGGTAAAATATCATTCAGTTTGTTCAGTCTTGTTTGAAACTTTCAGTCAAGTTTCTGATTCCTATTTTCATTGATTCTCTTTGTTCTTGAATACAGCAGCTCATTAGAGGGTTTGTGTAGTCTGTTCAGAGGGTTTCTCATTCTTGTATTGGTACGCAGAGCTGATCTCTTTGCTACCCCTATATTCTTGATCGACGACTTTTTGCATTTCGCAAAGATAGTGGGTGGATATTCCAGTATAGGTCTACAAATGATTTTGTATATTTTAACTGCACCCTCAATGTTTTTTTCTGTTTCCATACGTTAGGCATCTAAAATGTTTTACTTTAACTAATTTACTTTTACTAATTGCTTTTTTCATTGACTGTGAGTGAAGAGTTAATTTAACCAATTTGAATTTCACACCACATTTAGTCAATAATTGTTTATTGTTTGGTGAAAACTGATGCATTGCAAAAAAACTAGTTCTTCCCTCGAAGTCGTCTTTATAACCTATATAAATATAGGTTATACATATGAGAAAGTTCATTATTATACATATGAGAAAGTTATGGAGATGAGGACTAGGGATATCTAAGTTCGAATGGGTAAGACATGGATATTGGTTAAAGTATAGAAGATGTGAGTAGTTTCAAATAATGAGTAGGTATATATGATTAGTAATGTACATAGCTCAGGAACTTAATAAATGAACCAAAAAAAAGAAACTCTTCCATTTGTTTCTATAAGACACAATCTGCTTGAATATATTCAACATTCTTTTCTCTGAAATTTTCCATTGTTCGAAAGCTTTACATTCCACAGATTCAATTGCTACAAAATATTGTTCAAACACTAGCAATTTCATTCTGTTGCTATAAAACGCGTTAGTCAAGAGGATGATTCAGTGTTTTATATATTTTTGATTGCTTGCTAAGTTGTACTAATCGTTTGAAAAAAATCACCCATTACTTTCTGATAAAATTCATTCTCTCTGTGTGCTTCTACGATAAGTTTGCAGTTATTTGTCTTCAGTATAGTCGTTCATTTTCAATCTGAACCTGTACATTATTGATAATCTCTTATAATCTGGATAGTTGGAAAAAACTTTTGAAATATAGTTGAAAAAATTCTGATTGAATTTTGAATAAACGCGCTGAAATATATGTTAATTATTCTTCAATTTATGCGTATGTCGATTTACAAATAGATATACATATTCTCAACTAAGTTGCCTAATGCTTTTTGGTTGAAAGATAAGATCTATGGCCTATCTATTAACATCAATTTTATAGTTGACCACAATAATATTGTTTCTTGATTCCTGGGGCATATACAATAACTACTTCTAGAACACGTATTCGTAAATTCATAATTCATTTATTAACCGCTATTTCTAGAATAAAGAAGTTAGTGAATTATGTTGCTTTAAAAAAACCTTTGGGTGTTAATTTATTTCACCACTTCACTGTAGAGTACGATATATCTCACATTTCTCAAAAAAATAACAGCTTCAACAAAAGGAAGTAGGTTACATCTTGACTATGAAGATTTATTTTAACAAGATGCACGGTTTCATTGATTATTGCTAATTGGACATAAACACACCAAAGTTGTACATTATAAATCAACTATCTTTGTAATGAATTCTTAAGGAAAGCATCGTTTACATTGAGAATATGGGCCATTTAGGATCTAACAAGTTTACATTACGACCAATCCGATAATATAATTCCGAGATTATTTATTACCTTCATCTGCGTACACACAAACAAAGTGTGTAATAAATAACATACCTATCAAAATTTATTTGTTCTCTAAATCGATTCATCAAAAATATGGGTCTTATAGAATCTATTCTTATACATTTCGTAGAATCACATTCTTTCTCTGTAATAAAAATCAATTTATTCGTTCAACAACCGGTTCGAAGAAAGTAATCTAGATCACATTTTCGATTTTCTAATATATCCGCGATGAGCCCAATGTAATTATAACTTTCTAAGACGTTTAGAATTTATAGTATGTAATCAATCCATCAGGCTAACTCTACGAACCAAACTGGATCTGAACATAAAAAAATGAGGTGACCTGAAACATTTATTACATAGATTTGCTATGACCAGCAGGCAAAAAATGGAGTTCTCCTTAATTTTTGATTATATTTTACATATCGATTTTCTTGACAGTTTTCTTGTCGGTCGTGATTATATTTTACGTTGAGCACGAATCGTGCAAAATTATTGAAACACATAATCTCGTTATAGTATACACTGCACAAAACCACGGTTTGCAAATCTATAGAAAATTGAAGAACAGGTCAATTCCTTTAACAAAAAACTCATAACTGTAATGATATTTCATGCAGTAATTGTGGTAAAAGCTTTAAAGTTCAAACACCACTAAAATGAACGTATAAGAGCTCATAAAAACGCAAACGACCACTACTCTCCTACATAAACACAACATAATCAAAGGAAATGGGTCCAGATATATAGCAATCACATTAAATTTCAAGCACTGAAAAAAATACAAAATTTTAGAAATTGTTTTTCATACTCAAAATTTGTAGATTACTTACTATGAATGACGAAAATATTAAAAAAAAATTTATGATTGAATGAATTTCATGATGAATTTTTGATTTGCTGAATTTATCAATTAACGCTTATCAAAACAACACTCCAAAATCATCCAGTTATGAAAATATTTGAAAGTTATATATTATATAAATATTTCATCAGTTATTATCATATATCTTGTCTAAGGCATGACGTACCTACTTGTAGAAGTTAATACACTTCATAAATTCTATAATATTTCACGAATAAAAAAAGAATAATGAAAATATTTACATTATTTGAAGACGAAGAACAAACATTGCGAAAGTAATGACATTGAAATCTTTCAATTCAGTAATAAAATAACCTAAAAATACGATTTAAATTATACCAAAACAAAGAATTTGGCAAATAAGAAAGGCAAAAACTGTAGAGAAATTTTAGGAATGTTACACATTCGTCAAAATTCAGAAAATTCAATAAATGAAAGAACAGACATAAATATCTTAATTCTATCTATAACAATTTCATAAACTTTACAAATAAGACTCATAGAATTAATGCACAAAAATCATCAAACAGCATATCTCAAAACTTATTATAATCTACCATCAATTTAAATATAAATTTTCTGGATCAATTTCTAAAATTTCAACTTTGTAAAATTAAATCTTGAGAAATATATCACACTGATTTCAATCACCTGGCTTATGTTTTCAAGAAGACTAAAAACTTCACTGATTAAAATTAAATCTTGAATCACCTGGCTTACCAAGAGTTTTTCAGAGGTTTTCTCATGGTGAAGAAGACTAAAAACTTTCGAAGCGAACGCTGAGACAGAAATTTTCCTCTGAGTACTGAAGGGGCAAAACCGCCAACTTGAGTTTCTGAAAAAAATTACGTTTAACGTTTGAATATTCAGAGTAAATTATAAAATACAATTATTCATGAGACAAAGTGACATGAACAAAAAACATGACAAAGTTTTGATAAACAACAATACGTCAGCAAAAATAAAGATTTTTGGATTACAAATAGCTTGTTATTAATGTATTTATTGCTATTGTTTTATTATGTATACAAAGAATTTAATCAGCCTGGTGAATTCTCAGAATTTGGACACTTCTTGTGCCTTTCTCATACCCCTTTTCTTTTTTCATGCTCATCTTTCTCATTTTGCTTCACTATGTACCCCACATATTACTGAACAAAATGCTCTGAAATGTTGCTGTAAATGGTTTGCTTAAACCTTCCGATTGTACCATATAAGAACCTTCAGTAATTTGTGAAAAATTAAAGTATTTCAATATTGATTTGGACTGTTGAATAATTTTGAATCCGATGGAAGTTTTCAGAAGTTGTAATATGACTGAAAGATAAGCCGATAACTAAAGAAAATAAAATATTTACGAAAACTCCCAAATCGGTATCTAGATTCAATCATTATAATACTTGTATAAATAACTCAAATAGTAGTTTATCACTGAATTTTGTATTCTAACCGAATCAAATAATTGCTTTCTTAAATTTTCCTCCACAAAGAGAAATTGTCAATTTTCTTGCAGTATGCCAAAGTATGCCGAGTAAAATTCATAATTACTCGGCGATGATACTTGAATACATTTTCGAAGAATTTGTAAATATGACTTCATTATTAATTGTTTTGAATAGAATTCCTTCGCCTCATTTCAAGATTTCAATGGGGAGAAACTGAAAATGCATCAAAGAAAATGCTCAAACTTAATTTTCAGTTTTTTCAGTCGAATATTTCTAGGGGTGTATAGGAACTATGTCACCGTGTTTCGAACATTTAATCAGTTGACCTCTGAAAAGACCATAACACTTCCTTCAGGGTAATTCAAAATTTTCGATTGACCATTCATTCGATATCTTGATAATGACATGATAGTTCATAGTCTCATATCAGAATATTTAGCTGGCCATTTTCGATATAGCATCTCGTTTACCTATTACTTCATATTGTTATTAATTTATAGAAAGTCACAAACGAGATTATCTAAAACCTCTCAAGAAGTGTTATATGTAACGAATGGGTGGGCTTTGCAACAAAGTGATAGCACAAAAATTCATAATTAAGCGTTTTGTTGATGAGACGATATATCAGCATTTATATTTGTCAAAGTTTGGCAGATACAGAAGTGTAGGGGGCTGCACCCAAAATCTGAATCACTGAACACTAATTATACATTTCTAGTTGATTATATGTATGTGTGTACTACTACCTTCAATTATATACGGATAATTACAATGTCATCTTCTCTGCTGGATATCCCATTCAAGGATGTTGGCACGAACCTTCAGCTTGACAATTTCCTTCGAAGAGAAAAACATTCATTTAAGCCCACGAGACTTATTTGAAATTCATTAATTTCAAGTATGATGTTATAGCCTACGTCAGACGTAAAGAATAAGAAAAGTTGAAGTACCTGGACTACTCAATGATATAAACTGAGATACATATTACGTATATGCAAACGTTTACAATTTACCTAAGGCTGTTTTCCAATATTTTTTAACCCCCTACCCCCATGTAAGGAAACATCAAGTTAGGAGATATCCTCTTACGTGAGAATCATCTATTAAAAATAGAGGAGACAATTTAACGCACATCGAAAAGTTCAAACGTAATGACGTTGTATGAAAAGTAAATAAATAGCATATGTATGTATTATGGTTTATTATGAGTAGTTTATCAAAAAAAATCTGAAATATAACTTGAAAAACTAAAATATCAATCTAGATAATAACTAATCAGCATCTGTCGGTTTGTTAACTGGTTTGTTAACCAGTCTGACATATAGTTGACAATTTTGAGTGTGGCCGAATACTGATTATAACTAATATCAACTAGTAACAACTAAGTACTTCATCAACGAACATCTTGTAAACCTATCTTCATTAATAATTACATACTCACCTTATCGTGTTTATATATTTATAGATGTTTGTTATATGTTGAAGAAAATGTTAGGTAGAAGAAGATAGGTTTATTAAATTGAATAGTAATCATGAGTATTCAACAAGGAAAGGGATGTTCTACTTATTTCTATGCATAAAAGAGCTAAATTTGAGCACTCTCTCTATTATCAGAGTATTAAAATTTTCAACCATTTACCATCGAATTTGAAAGTACTGAAAGCTCATTTGTTTAAGAATAGAGTTAAATCTCTGCTCTTAACAAAGGCATACTATAGTATGGCAGAGTATTTCGATGATTCGAATGTAGGCAATAAATTTTTTGTATCATATGTTTTTATATTTTTTTTAACACAAATGTTCTTCACCATGTGAAATTGTCTCAAATGTTCAATATTTCTGAGGTAATTTTCAATATTTCTGAGGTTTTTTTTTCAAATAAAGTTTTATATTATTGTAAATATAAATTTAACCAATATTTTTGTTTGAACCAATATTTTTGATCGAGGGCTGAATGGAAGATCAGGCTCAAAACTGAATTCAGTCCTTTTGAGAGCATTCTTCTTAGTTGTAGTTATTGTATCAATTGAATTGAATGTAATTCTACAATATAAAGAATGTTTCTCAATAAATTAATTTCATTATATTTATTAATGAAGAGTTTCATTCGTAGCTTTACGTACTGTTCTTTGAATTCGAGATGTTATACGAATCAATTTGAAATCGCAGAAAGTCAACACGCAAAATAGCATTTTAACATAGTCGATAACCTTACGTAAATATGATGAATATACCCCCTTCCCTCATGTCACGTTTCATAAGGGATTGTCAACCTCTTCCACTCCCCAATAGGCCTTAAGTAATTTTTAAACGTTCCTATGTCCATATGAGATCATATTCAAATCGCATTCTAAAATATAAGATATACAGAAGAAGAATCTTTGGAGGAGAAGGTGTCAGGCATTTTGAATTAACCTTATATACATATTGGCCAAACTAGCAGGCACTCTAGTTTCACATCAGTATCTGGACATGAGAAAGGTTTCGATGAGGTGAACTTGACCAATTTGAATATAAAATGATTTTATATATCGATACTGGAGTTTTTTAAAACCATCATTGTCATTTCGATAAATATTTCTGAAAATTTTCAGTTTTTATCAGTATGAAATTTAAAATGTATCAATTATTGTGAACCTGCAGTTTCTTAACAAGTTTTGATTGTAATGAATTATAAATAAGATATGTAATAACAACGTGATTCTAGATATTGTATATTATTTACATACCTATATAATACGAGTTAGCAATGACTTTCATTTTGTTATCAATCATTTATTGAAGTATGTAGTTTTTACGGAAAAATAGTCAAATTTCATCATGAATTGTAAATTGAATTATAAATGACGAGTATAAATACTGTGTTGTTCAATCATGAATTGAGTTGTAGTTTTCATAAATATAGGTAGTTTTGTGGAAATTTTTCCATTTATATACGAGGTTTGTTCAGAAGAAAACGGGAATTTTGAATTTTTCGAAAAGTATTTATTAATTCATCAAATATCTATTTTGTCATCCCAATCAGATGCAATGCTCTCTTTGTCAGCCCTTCTTTCATTCCTCGAAGCATTTCTGAAATACGCTTTTCGGTATGGTCATCAGCTCGTTCTTCGATTCTGACTTTATCTCAACAATTGTGACAAAACGCTTTTCTTTAATTGGTCTCTTCAGTTTTGGGCATAAGAAAAGTCACAGGGAGCCAATTCTGGTGAAAAAGGTGGTTGGGGTATGATTACCGTGTTGTTTTGACGAAAAACTCATGAAACAAGCATTGATGTTTGAGCTGGTACATTATCGTGATTGGAAATCCATGATTCGTTTTTTCATAATTCCGATCGTTTGCGCTGTATTGCTTCACGCAAAAGTTTCATAACTTCCCTGTAGTGTTTCTTATTAACTGTACGACCTGTTGGAAATAACTCATGGTGCACCACGCTGTTGTAATCGAAGAAAACAGTGAGCAAAACCGTAACATTTGATCGAACTTGGCATGCTTTTTCCGGTCTTGGCTCTTTGTTCCGTGTTTGGTCCTTGGTTTCGACGACATAATCATATACCCACGTTTCGTCACCAGTTATAACCTTTTTGAATAAATCTTAGTGATACTTATGCGACGTTGCTTTTGCTGAAAATTCCGTGATTTCGGAACAAACTTCGCTGATACACATTTCATCCCCAAAACATCCGAGCAAAATTGCATGGAATGAGCCGATTGATATGCCAACATCCTCTGCAACTTCCTTAAAGTGATTCGACGATTTTATAAAATCATTTTCGTCACTATTTCGATGTTTTCTTCGTTCGATGACGTGGTTGCAATATTTAACGTTTCCTTCTCTAACGAAGAATTTAATACAAATTCTTTGATCCTTTTTTTCCAAATCAAAATATCGAAGAACACACAAAACGTGCCATCTTTTTCAGTTCTCAAAAGCAACTACTAATCCAAAATGCCTAATAATGTGATCATATAAGAAATGTGCATGTACCAACATGACAAAAAAATTCAATAATGGAATGTACACATTTTGACATATGTCTCATTCAACAAACGTTGTTTTGTTATTGTCTTGATGTTATTAGATTAGAAACTCATCTCTGCTATTGCTTTCATTGACAATATATCTCATTTCACCAAATTGAAAAGAGATAAATTTGAAACAATTCTCCGTTAAATGATCCAAATACTCAAATATTCGATGTTTGAAATACAAACCTACATGTATAAAATCAGGTGGCCATCGAGCGTCTACCTAACACAGAGATCATCGAATTGACAACGCTAGTGTCATAAAAATCGCCGCAACAGCATGGGGCGGAGTTCCACCATATGGAATAAACTGCGGAATGAGCTCGAGTCGACATCTAATTTCAGTTATTTATCGCACGGTGTTATTACCAGCACTCCCGCGGTCTTCTACCATATCTCAGGCATGCTAAATTTTACCAGCACTTATTCTATAACGAATGGAACGCTGCCATGTGGACGTTTGAACTCTAGCACGGAACGCTGGTGCAATTTGCTATGGGATTATCTTCCCGATATTATTTTGTTGGGCATATTACTATCATTATGTGCGGTGCTGCTACGAATTCTGGTTTTGTGCAGAACGGTAACATGTTTATTATTTCTGAACGGGGTCGTTTTTTCCAGAACTGAGTTGCTCACGGGTGTGAAAAGGAAATTGAGAACGTTTACGAGGTAGCCGCGAGTTTTATCCACCGACGGCTACTCACGAATATAGAATTGAAATTATATTTGAGCAGTCTTCGATAATGTCTTCAGTTTCGTACTTCAGATCGTCAATTCTAACCAAAACTAACCAAAAAGATAGCTCGGTTTTTCATCGTCACCAGCAGAGTAATGAAGCTGAAATATCTTGGTTAAAGGCTCAATGAGACATAGGTAGAAGAGAGCTACAACATATTTTCAATTATTACATGAAAGGATGAATTTTTCCTCAAATGTCTAAGATTATGGTTTTACCGATTTATTATGGGAATATCTATAATAAGATAAACAGAAGGAAATCTCTGATGAGAAACAATGAAAATAGGTAGAAATAACACAGCCACCAAAATATAATGTTCTGAGGGAGTAGCGTAGGTCTTAGACATGAAATTGAAATGTTGAAACATGTTTTACACTTGACATAATTTCAAGCGAATTATGCGTCTCCCAATTATAATATCCTGTGGAAACCCGTGCTTTGGATAGAGCTCGTCTGTCGAAAATCTAAGATATTTCGAGATATTTATATGTTATGGATGTGTACACTGTACTTATTACTGAAGAAAAAAGTTATTTCATTTTTTATCTTCTTCTGTATCTAAGTCTTAGTGAAAGAACAGGAAGATGAAAGTGAAGAGTACTTTGTGGTACGGCGTTTTCTCATCTCTTGTATTTGGAATGTATTCCATTATTTACAGCTATTTGTTTTATGATATTCAACAATATCTATATGGGTATTGTTGTGGAGTATTGGAAAACTGTACTTGCCGAACTGTTAACTTATTGAAAGATCAGGAAAAATTATTCGTTTTTCTATTTTTACATAAATCAATGTTGTTGTGCAATGAAAGAAAATAATTCAGGTGAAGTTCAGATTGCATACATCATTTAACCAAGCTACAGTGTGAATAAAACGAGTAAGCAGCTCACAATATAAATATAAGCGGAATATAAACAATTATTCTTGTTGATAATATTATAGATATAATGAATTTAACTCAAGTAAATACCATATCTATAATAAAACGTAGTTAGAACTTCGAAATTAACCATTTTTACCGATTATTCATCAATTCATTATTAATTTTCACGTTATCATTGAAAAGGATTGATTTGGTTCAATAGAATTGCGGCCACTCAAACCAATCAGCCGTTCAGTTTCTTAAATCTGTTCACGAATGCTTGGATAAACATCTGTTTGTGGTGGGGTTATTTTTTGATTTATCTTCAGAATTTGATTCCCTATCCTTTGAATTCATACTTGATAATTGCTACAATTGAGGTTTTAATGGTATCTTTCTGTAATGGTTTCATAGTTACCCTGAATAAAGAACGATGATAGTCAGAATAGGCGAGACTTATTATCAGAGATATAATATTAACCTTGGAGTTCCACAAGGCTCTGTACTTGGACCTCTATTATTCATATTATTTATCTGCCTGCGAAGTTTTCCTGATTTTTGGTAACATTATTTGCCGGTGATTCATCGGTATCGGTGGTTCTTTCTGGGACGATTCCTGAAGAACTTCTGGAGGTATGTGATTGCATTGTGAGGGAGTTTGTAAATTGGTGTCGAATGAACTATCTGATGGTGAACGTTGACAAAACTGTATGTGTTAATTTTTGTCGAAGTTAATGAAATCAGTAATTTGAATATTAAATATGGAGACCACGCTATCTAATCATCTGAATCATCAAAGTTTCTTGGAATATATGTAGACAGAAATTTGGGAAGGACTCACATCGATGATTTTCGGAAAAAATTGAGTGACTAATTTTTTGCAATTTCTAGAATTAAAAACATTACCTAGAAACTGTACCTAGAATTTGTGTTGTGAACGTGTATAACAGTCTGGTATATAGTTATCTGAAGTATAATATTCTGTTGTTGGGGTGCTCTACAGAAATAAAAAGGGTTTTTATTACACAGAAGCGAATAGTTCGTTTTATATCCAATACTCATTTAAGATTCACGAACATCTTGCTAACTTATCTTCATTAAAAATCACCTACTCACGCTAACTTGTTTGTTATTTATAGTAGTTTATTATATATTGAGAGAAAATGAAGATAAGTTTATTAAATTGAATAGAAATCAGAAGTATTCAACAAGGAACAGTGATGTGCTTATTCCCAAGCATAGAACAGCTAAATTTGAGTACTCACTCCATTATCAGAGTTTTGAAGTCATCAACCATTTATCATAGAATTTGAAAGTACTGAATGATCATTTGTTTAAGTAGAGTGTTAAATGTCTGCTCTTAACAAAGGCCTACTATAGTGTGGCAGAGTACTTTGATGATGCGAATGTTGACAGTAATGTATCGATCAGATTTTTTTGTAACATATGTATTTTGTGAGTACCTACGACTATTGTTCACAAGATGAAATTGTATATCAAAACATTTTATCTTGTATAACATAACATTGTAATTGTATATCATTACATTGTATATTGTATATGAAATTGTTTACTAGATGAAATTGTATGAAATTGTAAAGGATTCATATCTTCAAGGTCATTTTTCTTTCCAGAAATGTCGTTGATTACCACTGTAAATTCCTTATAAAATTGAACCAAATTTACTGTTCGAGGACTGAATGAACACATTCGAAACTGAATTCAGTTATATTTATATATTGAATTATGAGAATCTTTTAAATATTGTTTTATTATGGATTTTTATATATCTATATATCAAAAAAATTTTCTATCATTTCTGAGTATCAATAAGGATTCAAAAGCAATTATTCTTTGCAGTGAAAAAACTGAATAAGCTTGGCTTTGAGGGAGTACTAAATGATTGGTTCGGATTTAACATGGACTCGCGAACACAAAAAGTTAAGTTTAATGGCATGCTGTCGAATAGCATGAAAGTGGATGTAGGCGTACCTCAACTAACTATCTTAGGTCCGTTGTTGTTCTCCTTATATATAAAAGATATTGTCTCTCATGTGAAAGAATGTTCTATACGTTTATTCGCTGATGATATGTTCGCTGTATGTATGTGGCAAATATATTAAGAATATGACAGAGTAGATCAATAGTGACCTTTATGCAATTAATGAATGGTTATTTGACAATAGCTAATCCCTAAATGTGCAAAAATCTAACTTCATACTTTTAGGTACAAGTAAAACCCTTAAGATTAATAAAAATGAGGATGAAACTAAAAATTAATGAAGAAAAAATTGAAAGAGTAAAAACAGTAAAAATTTAGATATTATGTTGGACGAAAATTGAATTTCAATGATCATATTGATTTCATATTATCTGAAATCTCTGAAGGAATCAATTTTTTGAAAAGAATAGGAAAAAATCTGTCGACATATGTAAAATTATTGTTTTTCAAATCATTAATAATGCCACATTTTGAATATTGCTCCACTTTGTTATTTTGCTTTTGTAATTCTACAATTACAAAAGCTAACGAGTCATGCGAACAATTTCAAAGTGCAATAGGTATACCCCTGTTAAAATTATGCTGAAATCTTCGGAACTTATGTTTGTTAAACAAAGAATACTCTTCGTTTCATATACATATATATATATATATATATATATATATATATATATATATATATATATATATATATATATATATATATATATATATATATATATATATATATATATATATATATATATATATATAAATATATATATATATTTATATATATATATATATATATATATATATATATATATATATATATATATATATATATATATATATATATATATATATATATATATATATATAAATATATATATATATATATATATATATATATATATATATATATAGATATATATATATATATATATATATATATATATATATATATATATATATATATATACCCATATTTAAAATGAATAATCAGTTGCTTCCATGTAATGTAATAAAAAATGTCATTGATGTGCATGGGTATAATACTAGAAATAATGTTCGTTTTTATATCCAAAGTTGTAAGCTCTCTAAACCTAAAAATATATCCTGTGACGATGTGAACCTAAATATAAATCCTGTGACGGATTTAAGGCTTTCAATAAATTACCAAGTAAATCGAAAACTAGTACTAGTATTAAGATATTTAAGCGTGATCTAAGAAAATATATTTTAAATGATGAAATTGCAATAAATGCAATTCATAATTAGCAGTTCAAAATATGTGAATTTTATGTATAGCTTTAGCTAAATAAATATTATTATTATTATTATCTATATATTAGATATCTCCCATCTAAAAATATCCGAAGTGACAAGATACATACGAAGAACTTGATGTAAAAAACAATAAATTAAAATTAACACACTTAGATCAAGTCTCTCTAAATATATTAAAAACTCGTCATATGTTTCGGGTGATTAACGTATTATCAAGAGTTATATACAATAATACCAAAATTCAAAATGTAAAATTTCTTTCCGCATTTTAGAAATATTGTATACTCTTGATAATGGGTTAACCACCCGAAACATATGGAAAGTTCTTAATATATTTATTGAAATTTACGCCAAGTGTGTTAATTTTAATTTATTGTTTTCAACATAATGTTTCACCAAGAGATAAGCCAAACCTCCGTGTCATCTAACTTGATGTAAGATAACGATAATTATAATTCAATTTCTACAAATTACAAAAAACATTTCATTTAACCCTCCAATTAAAATTAATCGGATGTCAGTTACACTCAAAAGTTAATTACGAAATTATCTAATTGTAAAGTCGTTATCGAGTTAACGGCTATTACTTATTAAAATTGCCAGATGCCGGCGGAATGAGACCTTAAATATCTAGTCGTAGGTAAGGAGCCTATTTGTTTCGTGGGCAAATAAGGAAGAAAGAGACTCCTAGCGATTTATTAGACAGTTAGAGCTATTTTCTAGTTAATCCGCGAAGATATAATTGCGAGTTTGTAAGAACTCGTCGCTTAAATCATAGGGCGAGAAAAGGAGTAGACTTAGTCAGTCCAGTGGCGTTCACATGACGTATTTTGATTCGAAAACAATTTTTGAACCGTTGATTATTGCTGCATAATTAATCATAATGTAATAATATCTTGTACCAAAATTGCAGAATAAAGGCTATGCGAATAATTTTGAAATGTAATAGAGATACTCCAATCGAAATCATGTTAAATTCCTTAGAATTGATGTCAGTTAAGCAGAGTAGTTTATGATACAATATATTTATATTTGAAATTAAAAATAAATTGTTCCCATATAGAGTAATAAAAAATGTAACAAGTGTCATTTCAACAATCGTGTCAGCACGATTATAATACAAAAAATGCCGGCAGTTTCTACATGCAAGTTCGTAAACTTTTTAAATGTACAAAAATAGAGGATTGTCCACGTGAAACCCGGCTAGGCGGGTTTGGCGATACGTTGACCAAATCTCCAAACCCGGAGAGTTCACGCGGAGGCCAGCAGTGGAGACTTCCTTTACAGGTGTGTTCTTTTATTGTTGATTCCATCTCCAGGTTCGTACACCTTGAACTTGGCTACGCCGTTCTGAGGAGAGCCAATAAGCTCGAAATACGTGTCAACGGCTGCTTCCAATTGAGTTGCGGGCTATACCGAGAATTGTGTTTTTTGTCATTTGTACTTTTAACCGCAAGAAAATTTTTCATTCGTTATATATATGTTATATATTTTTTATTCGTATATATATATATATATATATATATATATATATATATATATATATATATATATATATATATATATATATATATATATATATATATATATATATATATATATATATATATATACATATATATATATATATATATATATATATATAGAAGGTATAACTATCTTGGCTGTTATTCAAGTATTAGTTGATAGTTTCATGGTATTAAACTTAAAACTGTACTTAGAAAAGTGTTTTGTCGTTTCTAAATTCCGAAGCACATTCATTTGTTGCAAAAAGGATTGTTACCATCAAAGAATCTTTGGCAAGTTGGAATTATTTGTTTGGTGAATCCAGTCTCCATGGTGGTATGAATATTGAGTTATAGTCATAGCTATTTCGTCGGTATGAACACAAACCAAGAAATGAAGAGTTTAACAAAAAGCATTGGCCGCTTCTCTGCAGATTATTATTCTCAGGCGATATATACAGCTTTTAATATTAATTTGATCAAATTCAATATGTAAAACTATTTTTATTTAAATTTGCTTTTCGAAATTATAATAATACACACTTTGATGAAATCAATATGATACATTAATTTGTGATTAGATTTAAGATCCCTATTGCAAGTGTTCTTTCAATTCATCTAAAATTATCATGAAAAATTCTCAATCAATTTTTTTTCGAATACTGAAGAAAAAACATTCTTCAGGTAATTGAGTCGTGGTTGATTGAAAGTTCCCTCATTCTAAAATACATTCATTATATAACTATTATTCATCGATATCTTTATAATTAATTATCTTTTCATTTTCATTAAATGTAATATTATCTTTGCTTATTTTTTTTTTTACTTTTTCTATTCTGAAGATCTACTATATGTCTTCAATAATTCCCAGTAGAAGTATTATGAATTGTAGATCAAATGTTTCAAATATATAATGTTTCCAATACGTTGCTTTGTTATCAACATTTGTAATATGTGCTCCTTTTTCATAGGACAGTTTTAAGCTGTCTGTTGAGTGAGTCCTTGTAAATAAAAATAAAAATACAAAAAATAAAAAGGTATCGAATTGTGAGGATCATATCTGCAAATCTCGACATTTTCACTTTACTGAAAAGTAGGGGGAGTAAAATTTTTCCTTTTGAGGAAAGAAATGTTTGAGAACGGAAAATTTCCTTTTACCTTAGCCGAAAAAAAAGTTTCATCTTGATAACATTTGGACACTGCCAATAAAAGCCTTCATAATTTATTAAAATATTAAAATAAATTAAACTCTTGGCTTAATGTTTCACGATTTATAACTAGTGAAAGATTTATGTGAACTAGTGAAGATTTATAAATCGTGACATTAAGCCAAGAGTTTAATTTATTTTAATATTCAATTATGTTTCACCAAGAGTTAAGCGAGAATTCAATCTCGACCTATATAATTCACAAAATTCTCCATTTATAACATTTGCAAGTCTGAGATTATTTCTATTTACCGCGGGTTCAACTGTAAAGTAGCCAAGAGTTTATAATATCGTAGATTCCCTGAAGACGGCACTGCATTCCAGTTCTCGCAAAATTACCCATATAACCATTGATTGTTACTTATGACTTAACTCCTGCGAACATGACAAAGCTTTCATACTGTCTTACACCGGTATTTGGTAATACGCGCAGTGGTATAAATATTTATTACAAATAAATGCTGGAATAATCGCTGGACGATGACTTACGGTAAAGTTTACGATGGTTCATCGCAGCTATTTCTCGTATCCACAAAAATAACCTCATAGAATACCATTACTACCAATGCTAGAAGTGCAGCATCAAGAAATCCGGTAAACAACACCGTTTATGGCACTATTTCGCTTGTTAAAATAGAGGAGTCGAATGGCATTAAAATTGAATTGCGAGTTATTACAGGACTTCGGTGTACCTATAAAATTATAGAGAATCTAAGAAACCCTGCCATTTTATCAGTTTTTTTTTCAACACAACCTGAGATTTTAATTGTTTTTAATTTTGTATTAGCAATTTCCAAATCCTTTTTTGAATCAACGAATTATTCTCCACTTTTCTGTTGCCAGTTATTATTGCCTTGAAGTGATTGATGAAGTTAAATAATTCGAAATTGGATACTGAATTTGAATTTCACAGACTTCAATCGTCAGTCTAAATCCATTCTTTGTTAATCCAAATAACTAAATAAAACGAAAATTAAAAATAATCCGATAGGCCTATTTTTTTGACTGCTGACATTCCATTATATGTATAGAATGGAAATATTTCAGAATGGTTATTTCAGAAATAATCAAATTCAAAATTATTCAGAGTATTATTCAGAGTATTCATTGAAAATTTTTTGTGTAGAAGAAAGTTTGAGCGAATATTCGAGTTTCTCGTACACATACTGAGTTATTTATTGATTTTATTCATTCAATTATTTAACAGCCACTGTTTTACAGGACAGGTCCTAATTACAAAACAGGAAAGACAACAGATACTAAAAACAAAATTGGTAGTACAGAAGTTCAAAAGTTTCAATTTTGTACTTTCAAATTTAAAAGTTCAATTCTAAATAAAGGTGTTTGTGAAATGAAATGACAACTGATAAAATGAAATACAATGATAGGAATAAAAAAAAACCTAAATGCTGACCAAAGTTATACATACATATAAACATTAACACATATACACATATACACACATACAAGTATATGCGTGAATGTGAATCATGTACGTGAATACTCATAAAATATTGTTTTAGCCGAGATTATGCATATCAAGGAAAATTGCCTTAATATCAGTAACAGAACAGTTGAAAATATCCACCTTGGCTCCCTAAATATTACACTGTTGACACATCGTGTGTAATGGAGAAAATTTTAGAACATTCGTTCTAGCTGCTGTAAGGTATAACGTGAATTTTGGAAGAAACTTTTGGAACAATAAAGTTAAGCTTTTGCAATAATTCCTGACATTTCACTTTATTGTTAATTATTTTATGAAAGAAGATTATTGTATGGCATTTCCTTCAAGCACTGAGTGTGTCCATTTTATGTCGACTTATAAGTGTTTCATGTTGTAGATATTGGATGTATATCTATTGGGAGTAAATGTATTATTATAATTATTATTAGCTAGAATAAGTGAAAGAGATAGTTCTCGAACACTTTCTGAGGAGCTGTCAACCTCAAATGACATTTGATATACATAGCCTTCTTCTTGATATCACGTATTTTGGAATAGATGAATACGGAGTGATAAATGTTATCGTAGTCTTCTCTTGATCCACTGAAGTGCTTTAAAAAATTTAATTCCATATAACTTAACATTTTTATCACAATGCACTTGGAGGTTTATATCGATTTAATATTGGCATTCGTTCTATATGAGGATGAAAGCGTTATTAACATATTAATCCTCTATTTCTAATATCAATATAATCAGATGAATTAGTAGAAATTTTACATTAATCAAATGAAGAAACAATGAATATATTCACGTAGGTATATTCAATGAAACATCTATATCTCCGAATACTGAGTAAAATCTCTTCACTGATTAGTGAAGATTTTGTTTGGTCTTTTAGGGTATCAACTCCTAGTTCCGATTTTCATATTTCAAAATTGAGATGCAAGATTCAGTGTTGAAATTACACATTTCTTATAATATTTAACTGTAAGTTTCAGCTTGAACTTATTACTAAACATCAAAAACTTCTGTGGTTTTCATATGATAATTATTATTGTATGAAAGAAATTTATCGATTTTTTCTGCTTTCTGGAGTAATTTGGGTATTCGTAATAAGTTCTTTATTCTCAACAGGTATAATGCCCAATTATAGAAATTTTATATAATTTATAGAATAATTAAATAAGTGAATAAATAAAATGAAAATAAATATAACAAAGAGGTCAATCTATTCTAAAAAAGACTGAAAAAGTAACCAATAACTAATTAATTGAATTAAATGGAATATTAAAACAAAGAACTCAATCTAAATCAATTCATTTCATTTTAGTCAATTTCCTTTGTTCACATTACTCCTAATAATAACTTCTATGGAGTCAAAGTATAATTTATATATTTAAATGTTTTTTACATTTTTTTACGTTTTTTACATTTAAATGATTATAAACATTTATAAGCAACTGTTTCGAAAGTAGACTGCATAAATCAAATTGGGAATTATATTAGCGAGTTGGTCCTTGAAGTCTTTAGGTAGAATAATTCTGTAATACGAGAATTTTGCCTGTGAACACGACATTTCAAATCGGACAAAAGAGGAGGACAATCAATACTATTGTGCAGCAATTTATACAAATATTTTAGTAAAATGGGAGGTTATAATAAAAACTTGTCTAAATATTTTAGTGATAAAATTTCTTTCTTATCCTGCAATGAGTTGAACTAAAAATCGAATAATTCGTCATGTTTGACTCCTGTCTGTGGATAAACTTTATCCTCCCTCCAAACTTAGAATTTCAAGAACGTTCTGAATGAGCTCAAAATGGCGTTAATGGTAAGTGTATCGAATCATCTCTCATTAGCAATAGTAATGATCCAAATTGTGATTTGATATTTTCTAGTTGTGTGATGATAAACGTGGAAGTTAATTCATTTGTTTCCTCTCAAAAACCTATTTTAGTATAAAGTGAATATAATGATGACAAAATATCAAATTAGACTATCGAACACACCATAATATCATTGATTTTTGGTCTCCTGTCCTCTTTTAGTGTTGATTATATCTACAACCTCGATATCAATAATTTTATATTGAATTGCAGTCCTGTCGAAATGATTGCTATGAAATAGAAATAGAAGAGAACGATGGACAGAATAAATAATGAAATCATACCAGTGGAATATGAATATAGCGCTTGGTCATAACTCGTGAACGACTAGGGGCATCGTATATCATCAGAGGTGAAGCCTTTTAACCCGCAGATTCCAGCATAATGATGATGTTGTGGTATCAAATTATCACACGGAAAAGTAGCAATCAATAATGGAGGAAAGTCTGCCAACTGGGCAAAATATTTCATTGAGTAAAATAATAATACATGCTTAAAATATAATTATTGTAAGGTTTGAAATAATTAATGAGGGGTATGGAAAGATGTTATTATTTTGTTATAGATAATAACGATCTGTTGCACAGATCGATATTAATGACAAAATTGATAATTCAGTTTTCCGATTCAACGACATACATTGATAATTTCAAGTAAAAGAACTTTTGCCTGAGAACTTCAAGCAAACGGCTTTGCTCGCACAAAAGCGACATCAGACTTAACAAGAGATCGTGTGCAACATCCAACCATTCGATTGATACTGGGCATAACCCAAACCCAAAAAAAGATTTTGGTTTCCTTCACAAATTGCTGTAGCAAATCTAAAAGACGGAAAAACACCTAGTGAAGATATTATTCATGCAGAAGTTCTAAAATTGATGGACCCAAAAATCTTATGTCGATTATTTAATAAGATCTATGACTCTAGTATTATTCCTACGGGATGGTAAATATCAATATTTATAGCGTTACCAAAAACGAACAAGGCCTATAACTGCGGTGATCATAGACTCATAAGTTTAACGAGTCATGCATTAAAAGCATTTTTAAGAATTCTCCACTATAGAATATATAGGAAATGCGAAGAGCACAGCGGCAGCACACAATTTGGATTATAAGTGCAATTTGTACAAGGGAGGCTATGTATTGCCTACAATTATTGACCAAAAAATGTTACGATCAACGTAAAGACGTGTTTATAGTTTTCATTGATTATCAGAAAGCTTTCGATAGCATTAAGCATGAGCACATGATGGAAGTACTACAACAAATTGGCCTTGATACAGAAGATCTTAGAGTTATCTAAAAATTTGTATTGGAATCAAACAGCAATACTTCGTATTAACAACTTTTTAGATATGCAAGAATTAGAAATAACAAACAGGGTTCGCCAAGGTTGTATTTTGTCTCCGCTGCTATTCAACGTATATACTGAGATGATTTTTCAGAAGGCGCTGGACAATCAGCAAAAAGGTATAAAAATAAACGGAATCCCAATAAACAATATATGTTATGCTGATGACACTGCCATCTTAACAACTGATTTGGAAGATCTACAGCAATTTCTAAACAAAATTAATACGATTGGTAAGGAATATGGACTCAAAATCAACACCGAAAAGACAAAATTCATGATCATCAGCAGAGAACAGCATAATCATGCCCAAATAATGATTGAGGATGAACCCATAGAAAGGGTCAATAAATTCGAGTACCTTGGTTGTAGCATTAATGAGAATTGGATAGCGATATGGAAATAAATATACGGACGGCGATGGCAAGAACTACATTTATTAAATTTCAAAGATATCTATGTCGAAGAGAAGTATCATTAGACATAAGACTTCCTATGGTAAAATGCTATATTTAGCCCATAATAACATATGGGGCCGAAACATGGTCACTCAAAATAAAATCCAAGAACCGTATAGAGGCTTTCGTGATGTGGACACTCCGCAGGTTATTAAAAATTCCTCGGGTGGACCGAATAACGAATGAGGAAGTACTTAGAAGAGCCGGCGTCGAGCGTGGGTTATTAAAAAATATATAACAACTCAAGATGTCTTATTTGGGCCACATACTCCTAGGTAATAAATATGATATCCTCGATATGATTCATTCGAAAAAGAACGTTTGAAAGTTTGGGCATTATATACTCAAATCTATTAAATTTGGACAGATATCAAACGACAAAGAGAAGGCTTTTAGTGAATTTTCACCAATAGACGAAAACATTACATTGTCGATATTATCCTCCTTATATTCCTTGATAATGCCGTAAAAGGCAAGACTATTCGAATGAAGAATTGTTCAGTCAGTAATTTTAAGACAAGTATTTCTAATTATTTCTCATTTAATTATGAAATATTTTGAAAAAAAATTGCTTTTTTAATTCAATTTATACCATAGTCTGGCATGGTTTAATCAACGATAAAAATATCTGTCAATATTAAATTCATGTTGCAAAATGTTCCATAAAAATAATGAAAGAAAACAAAACTTCTTAAAATGATTTGAAAAATCGATATTTCACCTGTACAGGTAGGATGCACACTGATAAACGCAACCACTACCGCCAGCCAGACGGCCCTTATGACGTCTGGGAAAGTGAGAGAGATAACATATCTAAAAACTGGCTTACCTGAAATGCCTGTTTTTCCGACGTTGTCTATTCCCAAACTAATTGATAGTTGTATATTCCCAAACATCGTATCAAATTTGACAGTTGTCAAATGTGTCTTTACATGAAAGATATATGAGAAAATATATTATTGCGAACTTTATCAACGCAAGATCACTCAAAACAATGATTGTTGGATTTCTTGTCTGTGCGTTTGTGCACGTTAATCTCAGATACGACTTATCGGATTCCAATGTGCTTTTTACTTTTGTATTGCTCTAAGCTTCACTTAACTGAAAGTGTTTATCTCAGATCGATCGGATTATAAATCAGGAAGGTATGCCAATTTCAAGAATCACGTTGGTCATTTCTTAAACTATATCTTTCTTTTCTTTCTCTGTTCAGTAGCATTGGCTGATACTTAACTAAGCTACATAAAAATGATCTATAGAAAATTATGTATATCTATATACTACCAGACTATATATTCGGATTATATAGACCTATATACCTCCAGAGTCCAGACTTATATAGACCCATATACTTGACGAAACTCTTATATAGAGCAGTGTTGTTACAAAAAACATGTATTTGCTAAAGGGATTTTCCAGTGTCGTAGATAACAGTCTGTTTTGCCTGAAGATGGAAGTTTAGTGATGACTCTTCACTGACAGTTGTGAGAGAGTGAGAGCGGTAATCTTTCCTTCTCTAACTTTTATCTAAATATTTTGAATAAGGCGTGTTATTCTTACCAAAGTCATGATTATAAAATTGTATTCATCTCCGGGTAGGCAAGTTTATATTATAAAAGATCACTTGCAGCGATATGGAAGAATATAAAACAATATGTAGTCAAGAGATCAAGTGATTCAGATGGCACTTTTAATCTCAAAGATTGATGACAATGAATTATTTCAAGAGCAACCAGCTCTAATAATTTAGAATAAATTGTACTAAAAGTTATCACGTACTCTGAATTTCTGCATTGGAATTAAGGACTAAAAATCTTGAAATTTTACAACTACGAAGGGGGTCAAGCAGTACATTCACACAGAAGTAAACTTGGTGAAACACTTTGATACTAAACTGCAACGTTCTTTCAGCCTTTATCTCACTAGAATCTCTACAAAAATTGCATTTAAAGTACGATCTCTTAATTGAATATTCTCATTGGGTACTTCTGTTATCTTTTATTATTTCATTAAACCTCACCATCCCCAGCATAAAGGCTCACGTTCACATTTCCATAAAACTTTAATGCCCAAAAAGCAGATATTTTTCCACTTTTATTTCCAGCAATAAACTGTCGGTACGTATGTCAAGTAATGGAACATAAATCAAGTTTTTTATGCCTGATAAATTATGGCACAGATAGGTATTTCTTCATTTTCAACGTAGTGTCTTGTGGGTGACAATTTTTTTCGTCAGACTGACGTCATATCTTGATTAGATGAAGGATGTTGCACTAGTTTTATGAAGCTAATCTTTTCGTTGTCACAATAACCTTGTTTTTCATCTATTCACCTACTATGGTTTGACTAAATTAGTCTTCTTAATTATCAAATTTTAATAATACCATCCGGTCGACAATAGTTTTTATGGGGTAAAAATTTCGAAAACGCAATTTCGTGGGAAAATTTACATGTGAATTCAATACAAATGATTTTTTTGTTGAATAGATAGGAATTAATCGATAATTAAATAATTATTTTTATGTGTGTCGCTCTTGAAATTTCAAGCTTTTCAGTTTTTATGTGTTATATATAATTTTATTTCGTGTGAATTCGACATTTGGGTATATACTTCCATAATGGAGAATCCAGTTCACTTGTATAAATCGGTTTATACAATCTTTTAGAGGATTTTATATCGACACATTTTCCATGACAACGCGTTTTCATCCAAAGTGATTTTTTTATTTGTTATTTAATTTGTAGTGGCAAAAAATTTGCACAAGAAAATAATCTTGAAAGATTCGAATTTATCGTGATTTGTAAAAAAAATCAGGACGTGTTATTTGCATAAATTTCAATTAATTGAAATAAGGTGAGATAACCTACTAGGAATGTAACAGTTGACTCTTTGGGAACTCAATGGCTTTGGTCTATGTATCTGAATTTCACAATACTTAATGATTATTGCTCCACTTGGTTATTCGGATTGACTTTAAAAATTTAACAATTACAAAAGTTACAGGATAAAGCCATGCGAACAATTTCATAGTGTGAGAGTGATCTCACTTAAAATTATGTTGAACTCTTTGGAACAAATGTCTGTTAAACACAGAATACTCTTTGCTTCATATATATATATATATATATATATATATATATATATATATATATATATATATATATATATATATATATATATATATATATATATATTAGATCATTTGATCTAATGGCCCTATATATGCTATAAAGCTCATATCATCCCACTATAAAATTCATTTTCTATGTAGACTAATTCTTCAGGTTTTTAGTTGCCATTGATGGCAACTTCTGAAAAAGTGAAACGGAACGTTTCCACTATCGTAACCTAGATGGCATTAGTTCATCTAATTCAATGAAATTGTTCATAAACAAGAGTGGTAAAATGTAATAAATATCTGAATTTATAAAACGTATGAAATTTTAATGTTAAATGTATTCATGTTTCTTCTATAGATTCCTAAGATTTTAAATGTATAGTAATATATGAATTATATATGCATACCACTCAATAATATACTTCTGTCTTCTGATTCATGACAGGATATTTATGAATTGAAGTCGATGACTCTCGTTTGTTGGACGAGAAATAACTGAAGAGTGATTTGTAGTACGAAACGCAAAACACTAAATGTTTTGCGTTTCCAATAAGTGTCGGCACAAATTTCATTATTCTCTCTCCCTCCCTCTCTCTCTCTCTCTCTCTCTCTATATATATATATATATATATATATATATATATATATATATATATATATATATATATATATATATATATATATATATATATATATACGTATTACCTTATTTACGTTGTTTGTTTTCGTGGCAGCCGTTTACATATGTTTCAAGCTAATTGGCTATCATCAGAACGTCGTAGTTCAAGTTATTAGATGTTTCAAACTTGAATGTTGATTGAAAAACATAGAACAAAACAAAACACAAAATTTCACGTGAGGAATCGACATCGGCTGTCAAAAAAACAAACAACGTAAGTTGCAGGTAAATATCGTAAATTTATATATATATATATATAAATATAAATATATTTATATATATATATATATATATATATATATATATATATATATATATATATATATATATATATGAAATTTTTTTGTGCTTATGGCACCGAATGGAATATTTAAGAAAATGAATATTTTTCTTATTATTATAAAATATAATCATTTTCTTATATATATATATATATATATATATATATATATATATATATATATATATATATATATATATATATATATATATATATATATATATATATATATATATATATATATATATATATATATATATATATATATATATATATATATATATATATATATATATATATTTTACATCAGCCAACTTATGAAAAAAAAACTGAAATTTGATCTTATTATAGTCAAATACTTGAAATATTTCAATTTCAATGCGAAATGTTATCAGGTGACATTTAGAAATCGATACCGATATTTTTGGAACTATTCTAATTTGCATTTGAAAGAAATCAAATAAACTGAAAAGAGAATTTATTGAAAATATTGATATCGCGTTGACTTTCAAAGGAACGCGAAACACAGTCTTTTCAACCTATAATATTAGAATTTCATATCAGAAAATGAACTATTTAATGTGAAATGATAATTTGGTTAATCTTCTGATCTGTTCATCTGATAATAGATGTGCACCTACAAATTTTAATGATTTGAAAATGATTAAAAGGGTTGGAGTATTCTTTAAAATCGTGATTTGAACTGGATTCTGACCTAATTCTTCAACTCACATTCCTCTTTGTTGATATCTAGTATTTGCTGATTTTGGTGACATTTGAACGAAAACAAGTAAATCAGATGATTTTATGAAGATCAAAATTATTAGCTTATTTTCGGGATTGTCTCTAAAATGAATTAAAACCGAAGATCTTACACTTGTCACTTGATTCCTATACATTCAACCTTCTTTATATGCTTCATCCATCTGAAATAACACATGATCTAAATAGTTGATACGGTAATATTCTTATTTAGGTCGAAATAAGTGTAACGATTAAAAGATGCGTTTAAAGATTGTTTCCATACCTTGTATAATATATAAAAAGTAATGTCCTGCAATACCTTGAAATAAGAGAATCATTTAATTATATACTATGTTGTATATGCTCTGTTGTGACACATACATTTAATGTATTGATGAAATTAAGTAAATGCCACGGAGGTTTAGCTCATCTCTTGGTGAAACATTATGTTAGAAACTATAAATTAAAAATCAACACACTTGACAAAAGTTTCACTGAATATATTAAAAACTCTTCATATGTTTCGGGTGAACCCATTATCAAGAGTAAACAATATTACTGATAGTAATACATGACAATGACAGTAATATTGTATACTCTTGATGATGGATTCACCACCCGAAACCTATGTTTTTAATATATTCAGTGAAACTTGAGTCAAGTGTGTTAATTTTTAATTTATAGATAAAATTGGATAACAATTTATATATCATAAAAAATATATATTATAAAAAATAAGATAATGTAATTATTAATAAATAACGACATTAAGATAAGAAGAAATGAAAATTTTCTGTTCATCAATTTGAACATTATTTTTCCAGCTATTCAGTTGCATACTTGTCAGTTTCTTACCAACATAGATATACTTATGATATTTCTATACCAACAAGAAATAGCCTTCCTCAGTTATATAATTCACCACAACTGTAATTGTAGAATTGAGGAAAGCTTTAGAGTCATTTCATCAGATTTTTTATGAATGATATATACATATATATATATATATATATATATATATATATATATATATATATATATATATATATATATATATATATATATATATATATATATATATATATATATATATATATATATATATATATATATATATATATATATATATATATATATATATATATATATATATATATATATATATATATATATATATATATATATATATAATATATATATATATATATATATATATATATAAATTAAAACACTTGGCTTGAGTTTCAATGGGTATACTACCAACTCTATATATGGTTATAACAATATTTAAGGTCATTTAATATTGTTATCATCTACTCTTGATAATGGGTTAACCACCCGAAACATATATAGAGTTGTTACACCAAATATTTTAATTTCGCTTTATTATTTAACATAATGTTTCAACAAGTAATAAGCTAAACCTCCGCGTCATTTTTTCAAATAATTCATACTGCGTTCATGAAATGTGATAGACCCTTCGGTAATATGAGAATTACTCAAAATATTTTGTGTAATTTACAAATAGCGTCTCACAATTAAAAAAAAACCTGCAAATGATAGTTTTAGTATATAATTTTACTTTACGAAGAGGATAAATGATAGAGTCTTCAAAACCTAAATATATTCTTTCATAAAACTTCTCAAATAAGGTTTTCGAATTGCAGAACTTCAATTAAAAGTATTATTGCTTAATTAAAATTTTTGTATACATTCCTCTAAAAATGAGTTATTCAATGACCATTTGGGTTGGATTAATAATTCATGATTTTTTATAACCACAAAACTTATTATTACTTAGAATGATTCGAATCGCCTTTTTCAGAAATTGCTCTATTACACCAGAAAATAATAAACCTCTAAATTCTTTTTAGTGTTTACAAAGCTTTGCAAAACTTAGATTTTCAGACATTTTTTCGACTGTTTTTTATCGAAACAGTTTTTTACTATTTGAATCGAGTAAATCCTTCTGGCGCGTTGATCAAATGCCAGGACAGGCGTAGTAAAATTTTATTTCAACTACATATCAAAATTTCTTCGACACTCATTTCCGAAAATATTAATTTTTTTTCAATGTGAATGATAATAATATTTTTCAAATCTTTTTTCAACTTAAAGTTGAAGCGGAATTTCTCATGAGTTCATATTACTTCATAATGTTTTTTGTGAAGCTCAACGAAAACTCGCTGAATTTTTTATAAAGAGCTGAGGAGTCCTTTTGTCTAATTATCTCTATTTATCTCTGAGAAGATTTCACATCAGAAAAAATCCACATTTAATACAAGAAAAGGCTCGAACTATATTGAGAAGAACTAATTATTTTATATAACTCAGGTTACAATGTCTAAAATATTATGTCAATACGCGTCAATAAAAAAAATTAAATGAAGTTTGGATTTTATTAGATACACATCAATGTTTGAGACCTAAACATTTTGCGAACTAATTATTCATGCTAATGTCATTGAGCTTCAATTTCGTACAAAACCTATTGAAATGTTTCAAATAAAAACACTTGGCTTGGTTTCCCATTTCCAAATTTATAATAATACTTGACAATTGTTTCGGGGTGTTGCCCCATTTTCAGAAGTTAAACTCTCTATTAAGTGAAATATTTATGGATTATCTAGAATGTAAGCTTTTCTATTCGCAACATAAGTTTATTAAAAATGTTTTCTAGTGAAAAAGATATGTAGACAATATCTTTTGTATCTGGTTAGGTACAGAAAGACTGTTGCAGCAATTTTTACAAGTTTTAAATTCCTTTTATAGCTCTATTCAGTTCACGTTAGCAATGGAAAATTCAACCCATAAATGATGTTTTCTAGATTTATAAAATCTAAATCTAAAAATTTATAAAACAGTCTATAAAAATTGAACTAAGTGATTTCCATACTTTCATCAAGCGGTTACTTTCAATTCCCGAGAAAATCACTATAAAGAAGTTTACATAATTGAACAATTAGCAATAATGGTTACTCGGAATCGATGATTGACAAATTAATAATGGAAAAGCGCCATACACGACTGATGAAATCTATTTTTCCATTCACAAATCCAGAAAATGATAATAAAAAATTCCACAGTATTAATCACATACCAAATCTCACGAATAAAATCGAAAACAGATTGAGGAAGCATAATATTAAAACTATTAGCACGAACAGGAGAAATTTGGGTTAATTTTCAGTTGATAATAAAGAGAAACAGGCTACAAAAGATAAGAGTGGAGTATACCAGATTGATTGTGCTGATTATGGCGCATACTACATTGGCCAAATTGGACGAAGCATCGAAATAAGAAGGAAAGAACATTAATTCTACATATTAAATAACAAAAATTCTACGGAATTTTCGACACATTGTAAACACCAAGAGTAAAACTCTGGATCTTCTTGAACAAGTGGAAATTTCTGATTCACACCGAAAAACAACCAATATTAAATGATGAAGTTACCTTCAGTTTATTACCATTGTTATCACCTCAATCTCCTAATTTAAGGCATTCTTTGTTATTCGGTAATTCATAAAATTAATTTAATACTTCTACCTGTATAGTGATCTGTGCCTCTACTTCGGAGACATCGATATCAGCCGTAAGTCTATTGAAGATAACGATGTATATTATAATAAAAATAATACAAATTTATTGAATGGCAGCTCAATACAGTGTTTCCTTAAATATTAAAAACAAACAAGTAGAAGTACATAAGCAGCGGAAACCATTTCAAGGTGGTTAATATTAGCTTTCGCGAGTCTTACTATTAACCCCATAGAAGCAATATATTGTTCCAAAGAATAATTTGCTTTCCCTTTTTTCTGTTTATCTATCTACAGTAAATTATTCATTTGTGTTTTGAAATGCAATAGTTTCATCGTTTTGTATTCATTATTCAGTTGGTTGAAATATTTAGGGAAGTACGAAAATGATGGTATATATACAATGTTGGTCGAAGAATGTTGTTCAGTTTAACTTTTGAAAATGGGGTAACACCCCGAAACAATTGTCAAGTTTTATTCATTATAAATTTTGTGAAACATAGCCAAATGTTTTTTATATAATATATTAAACAATGTTTTACCAAGAGATCAGCCAACAATCAATCAATTTCATTGAAATGTTGTTTTTCATTACAAATGAGTCATTAAAAGTCGTTTGAACATAAATCTGACAACTCCTCTGATCAGCATCATTTACAAAATAACCGAATGAAAAATAACCAGAGATCACAAAAGTTGAAATTAATGTAGACCACATACGATGCTAGAGGATGTATCTATGGTACCGTGGCAGGCACTCAACCCACACTAAACGGAATCAAACCAGGGGCCCTCTTTGTGGAAACAGTGACATGCAGTGGGGCCTCTTTTCATAAAGACGTTTTCTAGTGTTTTCACAAGAAGTCTCCATCATTATTTGTACAAGCTAGAATAGGAGATTCAGTGAACAAACACAAGAGGCGAGCCTGAATGGGTGATTTACACGAGAGATGGCACTTAAGAATTGAATTGAGTACGACGAAGATTGAGGATGTCTAATGCAAATTTATACTTAATAAACACACTGTCCAGAACATTCTGAAAACACTCGGTATTCTGAGTAACGTAGGATTAAAATTATTCGGAGGCACTTCGCATATATTAACAATCATCTTGTTTGTTTGTTTACTGTGATTTTGGACTAGATAGCTTTTATTAGCGAAAACATTTGTTTCTGTCAAGATTTTCAACTACTGGCGTAATTTATATGTAGCGTCGTTGGAGGTTCTACTTATAGATGAAAACGGATTGATGTTTAAGATTTATTTATTTATTTTTTTAATTTTACATACAAGGGCTCACTCAACAGACAGTTTAAAACTGTCCTATAATAGAGGAGCACATATTAAAAATGATAATTTCCTATAAACTAAGATTCAATAAACTATATATCTAATATGTATATCTTACAACTAAAAATTTTTCATACATCTCATCGAAATAAATTTTTCGATGCATCGAGTTGAATCTTATCATTTACAAAGAAAACACCTAATTCTACTTGAAAAGATTTGATGAATATATCATGAAAAAAAAATTATAAAAACTTATAATTATTCTATTTTTATTTTTTTTTCAAAAAACCGGTTTAACAAACAGTTTTTTGACAATAACAATTTACCAAACAAAAACTTTTCGACGCTCGAGGTCTAGATTCGTTTGATTTTCCAAAACAAACAAAAAGGTTTTCTACAAATTTTCTTTAATACCAAAAGTAGAGTCGATATATCGGAAAAATGCGAAAAAAAGTTTTTTTAATGATCAATAAACAGAAGGTTAGCATTTTTGAGTGGCCACTCTTGGCCTACTCTATTCTAAGCACTTTTTTCGGCCTTTTTCCAGTTTCATCCATGCCCAAAAAAGAGGCCTAGAATGATGATTTTCGAAGTACATTTTCTGGACTATTTCAACACATATGAAGGGCACAGGGGAAAAACATGCAATGTCACATTTTTATTTTTTTCAACTGGCAATGCAATTTTATTGTACAATCACGTTAAAACGATACGCCAAAACACACTTTGCTCAATACCATGCACAGTCACTGAGTAATCTTCATTGAAAAATATTGATACAGTGCATTGTCAAGCAATATTATATTGAATTGAATTGAACTCTTGGCTTAATGTTTCACAATTATATTTATCAATATGAATTTGTCAACATGTTTCGAGCTCATTTTCAAGACTTGAGTCTTGAAAATGAGCTCACGCTCGAAACATGTTGACAAATTCATATTGTCAAATATAATCGTGAAACATTAAGCCAAGAGTTCAATTTAATTCAATATTTAATTAAGTTTCATCAATAGTTGAGCGAGAATTCAATCTCAGTCATTATCAAGCAATGTCCAAGTCGAACAGGAAAAAAACAAGCATTGTCCATGGTGGGTGATTTGACGTTGACGTTTGAATTTTTGAGGTTATTACGTTCATCTGTTGTGTTGTTCGGCTAGTATTTATTTAAGTAAAAAATGATTCAGTTCTTTTTTCGTATTACTTCGAAAATGTTGTCGCAAGACGAGGAAGACGTTGTTAATCTAAAGCAGTCTACCAAAAAACGTAACATTTACGGTCGAATATCGGATGTTAACAAGAGGATTCGTATTATATAAATCATAATAATTCAGATAATGAAATATAACAAATAATCATATTTCTTCTGTTATCCAGAAACAATAACAAAAAAAGGATCTGATGAAGTATGTTCCTTTCTTCATCACTATATCTTTAATATGCTTGATATAAATACTCGAGAACTGGTGATATTCTGTGATTCTTGTGGTGGGCAAAATAATAACTATACCGTGTTTCGTTTTATGCACTATGTTGTACACAATACAAAGCGTTTGGATGTCATCAGAATAATATTTCCCGTTCGCGGGCACTCATACTTAGAATGTGACAGAAATATGGGTTGCATAAACCAGAAATCACCCTACGAAACACCTGATGACTGGGTAAAAGTGATTCGTGAAGCTAGGCAGCAGCCATCCCCCTTTCAAGTGATTGAAGTTGATCAACCACTTGTCAGACAATGGACAACATTTTTGTATAAGCAGGCATGCCCTCTCTTATCTTGACCTATAAGAGAAATCAGCGCTAAAATGCAGGGGTTAATTTTTCATAGAGAATATTACAATTTCGCTTGGACGTCATCTGTTCTCATGGGACCCAAAAAAAATTTGAAAAAATCTTCCTATACCGTTGGTGTCTCAGAGAGAGGCAGAACAATCATATAATGAGAGCCTACCGGTTTCAAAGGAGAAAATCATGGATATCCAGGCCTAGTCAAAGTTTTGTGGACCAAGAGCTAAGCAATATTTCTCATAAGTAAAATATAATAATGCTTGAAATCGAAATCGATAAAAAACATTATCGATTTCGCAGACATTGCATATTTTTTCTCTGTATTTTATGACAATTTTGTGGACATTGCATATTTTATTCCTGTATTTTCTGACTTTGTTCACTTTTTTTCTCTGAACTCAATAAATGCAACCAAGAAGGGTTTTTTTGTACTGTAAACTCAAAACGAATATGTTTTCTTTATATATTATATATTTCCGTTTTATTTGAGGCTTAAATGTACCTTTTTTCAAGGATCAAAATGTTTATTTAACAATTTTTCAGTTCATTGACTTAGTGACTTCGCATGTTTTTCCCCTGTGCCCTTCATATGTGAAGCACGAAAAGTTCATCTCAACAAAGCGGTTATTATTTCATCTGGCCTCTTTCTGAAGAAGATAAATGCGGCTGCTAGATTGAAATATACTCATAATAAGTGGAATTCGCATCGGAGTGAGCTGATTGTTGTTTATGTCATTCTAGATCAATTTCGATTTATTTATTATTGAGTTATATTGTGAATAAGCGAATGAGCAGGTACTCATGTATGACTTGGTTTATTAAACTGCACAACTGCTTTTCAAATGCATCTTACGCAAAATCAGAATATGATATGCAGTTTATCAGTTCTTATTTGTTAGTTTACGATTGAGTAAGTTTCAATTGAAGCTCAGATACTTATTTGAAATGTCTGACGTGTTATTTCGATATTCTCCTAAACAGTGGCGGGTAAGAGGGTATACTAATGAAACGCTTCTGTAAAAAGAATTAGAATTTAACTGAATATATAATCCATTTTGTTCTCATTCTTGATGCTGCGAAAAGCATGACTACTGATGAAAACTGGAATTGAATCTTAATTCGCACAATGGCTCTGGTTTTTGAATTAGTGAACACACAGTTTTACTTCGGTTACGAACAATAATTTGTTTTGTAATCGAAGTTCATCATTTATAATATATCATAAATGTATCTGATTGAGAAGGGAGATACGTGTTGAAATTCCATGCCAACTTATTTATAATTTGAACATATTTTCATGAAGTTCCAAAATATTAATAATAATAATGATAATAATACTTATTTCAGCAATATCAATTACAAAATCATATATACATTTAGGTTCAAAATGTATTATTTACAGTAAGTTTAAAATGACCTTAGCTAGTTTACTCTTGAATAATTCAAGCTTACTAATTGTTTTTACATCTAGGCAATTTATTGAATGCGTTGAATCTTTCATAAAATATACTATTCCTATTATTGGAAAGCTTACAAACTTGCATGTAGAAATTGTCAGCATTTCTTGTATTATAACCGTGCACATCTCTGACATATCTTACATTTTTTATTATTCTATATGGGAACAATTTGTGTTTAACTTTAAATATGAATATATATGTAGCAAAAAGAAGTCTCACTCGAACACTCGAATTTCATCCCCTACTCGATCTATTTTTGATGTTCTTTATAAAATTTCCTAATGTATCACAAAGAGTGTCGCTATAAAATCGCACATGTGAAGTTTGTGCAAAATCAACAAGCCAACCTCTAATAAAATGGACAGATGAACAGATAGACCATTTCGAGAGGATGAAGTGTTTTTGGACAGCAAAAAACATGAATCAGAAGCCCTGAAAAATGCGAGTTCGGGTTCAATAGCTCTTCACATGTGGAATATTCATAATAATAATAATAATATAACATTTCCGTTAAATATAGAAACTTTTGTATTCGTGCAGATGCTTTACGTAATAATAGAAATCAATCAACGTTGTTCGGAATGACGTTATGAAAATATTGTTCGTTGATATTCATACGAAAATAGAACATATTAAGACCCCTTCAATCGAAACGGTCTCTATCGCCGCCTATGCTTTCACGGTATGTAATGAATATTCAATATAATCTTTCGCACAGTCAAAATATTAATAGAAAGGAATTCAAGTTCGCAAATGTCAATGGATTATGAATATCTGCAAACAGGACCAGTCGATAAGCTGTTCAGTACTCGTATATTGATGAATTAGTTACCAAATAAAGCAATCGACTTGGTTTATACGCACTTGTAACCCAAGGACAAGTAAGACCGGATCTGAACGACTTGCCAGATCAATGAAATTTTCGCGGAAGCGGATAAAGGACTGAACAGAAACTCGATAATTTTTTCCAAACCTTTGAAGAAGTAAGGATGTGTAAAATGACGTTGTAGGCTAATAAAGGTAAATAACTTGTGATTAATAAGAATCTTTAATATAAAGTCAAATTTTGGAATTGATTCTCTTTTATTTGATTTGACAAAAAATATGACTAAATCTGGAACTTTGGAGGTTGTTTCTATAATAAATTAATTTCAACAAGAAAATGTTGGAATTAATGTGTAAAAGACAATAATTTATAACATACTCCCCTCTGAAATGTTTGACAACACCGGCTAACTCTGAAATTGGGGAGACGTATTTAAATTCATCTGATTTATGTACAATATACAGTGGAACGAAATCATTTTATTTAAAATTTCTGTTAAGAAAACTTTTAATTCTAAGATTACGAATAGAAAAGAAAATATCAAGAGTGAAGGTCTCTCTTAACTTAAAATCCAGATATCTTCCTGCTTGATCAGAATGTTTATTCCCAGCTATTCAGATTGGATTCAAACTAATCAATCAATTTCCAAAGAGTCACTCGTGATTGGGTAGCACCTTTAACTTCCAAATCAAAGGGATATGCTAAAATGCATTGCGAAAAGATTCATTTCATGAATATCATATTGATATGTTGCGTAGATTTGTCTCCTATCTTGTTTACAACATGAAAACTCATATTGTCGCAACAAATCGAAGAATTTTGAAACGAAAAACATTGGACTTCCAATGAAATTAAATTAATTGGAATAATGTAATAAGTAGATGAATAAATATTAAATAAAATAAATTTATTGAGAAACATTCCTTGCATTGTGAAAATACATTCATTTCAATTGATACAATAATTACAACTAGGAAGAATGCTCTCAAAAGGACTGAATTCAGTTTTGAGTCTGATCTTCCATTCAGCTCTCGAGTAAAAATATTGGTTCAAACAGAAATATTGGTTAAATTTATGTTTACAATAATATACAACTTTATTTGAAAGAAAAGAAAAAAATGACCTCAAAAATATTGAACATTTGAGACAATTTCACATGGTGAAGAACATTTGTGTTAAAAAAAACATATGATATAAAAAATTGATTCAAACATTATTGCCTACATTCGAATCGTCGAAATACTCTGCCACCCTATAGTATGCCTTTGTTGAGAGCAGAGATTTAACTCTCCTCTTAAACAAATGAGCTTTCAGTACTTTCAAATTCGATGGTAAATAGTTGAAAATTTTAATACTCTGATAATAGAAAGAGTGCTCAAATTTAGCTGTTTTATGCACAGGAATAAGTGGTACATTCTTGTTCCTTGTTGAATACTCATGGTTACTATTCAATTTAATAAATATATCTTCATTTTCTCTAACATATAACAAACATCTATCAATATATAAACACGGTAAGGTGAGTATATAATTATTAATGAAGATAGGTTTACAAGATGTTCGTTGATGAATGAAAGTAAGCAATGAAGAAAAGATCGAAAAGTTTTAAAACAGTTTTTCATATTGGAGAACATTATAACAAGAGAGACACGCAAAAGTGAAAATGTAATATAAGGTTCATAAATTCTGTTGAATGAAAAATAATCGAAACAATATTTAATATAATATCGATATTCAATTCAACAACCAAAAACTGAAATTCAAAAATTCAAAATCTCATTCCGAAAGTGAAATATCGGAATGCATTAAATTTATAACCGGGATAACTTCCTACTTACATCGGTGCATTTTGCATTATCGGTTCAAAAACTAGAGTTGTAAAATGTAGTGTATTAATTGATAATGACGTGTGAAACTTTCCATGTTAGATGTATTCATGTGCTTTCTATTGGTAAATAAGATTCAAGATATTCAACTCTATGCATTATATAGGAATACGATTCAACAGTATATTTCTGTCTTATGATCAATAAATGTAGGCACCGATTTCAATATTCTCTAACATTTATCTCTTGAAGGATAATAAAGATATCAAATTGTTCAGGTTTCACATTGCCAGCTCTGCTATAATTATATTTTGAATAATTCGTCAAAAAATTATCGAAAGAAAGTTATAGTATACTTTTAATATTCAGTATTTGCAAGAGTGATGATATAAGCACGATAGCTACAGAATACTTTTGTTGTAGTCGATTTCTTTCTATATATATATATATATATATATATATATATATATATATATATATATATATATATTATTATTATTATTATTTTGATTGTTCCCCATGAGGAGAGCGACTGAACTTGAATTCGCAATCATTAGGAATTTTGCTTCATCTTTTTAGCCTCCCAAAAACGCTTCATCCTCTCTGAATGCTCTTTTTTCCGTTCATCTGTCCACTTTACTCCAGGTTGACGATTTACTTTTTGCTCAAACTTTATATGTGCGATTTTATAGCGGCATTCAGTGCGATCTTCGAGATTTTTTATATTGATCTGTTGTAGATCCTCTTGGACCTCTTTCAGCCACTCTGTTCGGCATTTACTATTCATAATTATATTGAGTAGTTTCTTCGGTATTCTGGACTGTTTCATTCTGTAGACATGTGCATAGAACTTTGCTCGTCGTTTTCTATATATATATATATATATATATATATATATATATATATATATATATATATATATGCAGTAATAGTAATAGGAATATGAAAGAAACCCCTGTAAAGGAAGTCTCCGCTGCTAGGCCTCCACGTGAACTCTCCGGGTTTGGAGAGTACAGGTGTGATCTTTTCTTTTTTATTCCATCTCCAGGCTCGACACCTTGAACTTGGCTACGACGTTCTGAGGAGAGCCAATAAACTCTAAGTTATGTTTTTGTCGTTTGTACTTTTCACCGCAAGAAAACTCGTTGTTAACTTTTTCGGTTGAAGACTCCGTAAAGGATAAATAGTCGCCACAAAGGCGATACGTTGACCAAATCTCCAAACCCAGAAATTTCAACTCTAGAAACTTCAGGATACATTTGCTTGGGATCTCCGAAACACTGTCAAGTATCCTGTATTCTCATATGTTTACTGTAGAACATAAGAAATATACGCATCACTTCAGATGTGTCTCGCAATTTAAGCGAAACGTTTGGGAGAATTCATGTTTTCTTTGACCACCCAGCTCGGATAAAATTAAATGTTGGATATTAATCTGACAAAATAATAGTTTCAAGGTGAAAAACTAGTCTATTTTCACATATTGTATGAAAATATAAAAACATGAACATGTTTTTGAGGAATATTTAAAAAAATAAGATACTCTTTCAATTCAATCAATACAAAGGCAGGCCATGAACTATTATTATACGCGCATTCCAAACTCTTCTAATATCTCTATTCATACTAGATGAAGAAATCTTGTTGTGATCAGTTTGATTAATTTGTGATAAAACACACACAAAATTTCTTCAGGATTATTTCCAAATGACTTGAACCCGTAATAAATCGTTCTGATTGAGCCTATTACCGTCTATAAACGCTTGAGCGTTATCACATTTCTTAAGAAATTTTGTAATTTTCTAATAGCTCTCTTATACCGGTAATAAATTCGAATTTGTCAGTTACAACAGTCTTAACGGGTGTAAACTAACATGAAATAAATGTATTCTTTAAAGAACCTTTATGACACACTGCCGTTGATTATTTTAACATTAATCACGATTTGATGTGATGGTTCTTTGAAAATATTTAAGGAATACATACGATAATCAGGAGATTATTACGGGGCCTACTTAGAATAATACAGAAATTATGAATTGGTATATTTAGAGCCGTTCTGGTGGTAGAAGTGTGTTAGTCATAACCTCATTATGCACTTCATTGATTGGAATGATTTATAATAATAAATTTTTCATCTCAACAGGTACAATACGCAATTACAAAAAATAATAACATAATTTTGAATAATAACATAATAACTAAATAAATAGAACGAAAAAAATAAAGGAAAGAGCTCAATCTAATTTAAAAAACTTAAAAAAAACTAATAACTAATTGATAGAATTGAATATAACTTAAATTCAAACACTTGAACTTATGATTTACACTTTATTGACTACATAGCATGACGCGTTTTGTCGTTACAAACAACTTCTTCAGATGCCTACAGAATAATAATATATTCTGCGTGTTGATAGCACTTTTAAGCAACAGCTCAAAGTACCACCGTGCCAAAAAGCTGTTATCAGCTTCTCTTAAATATTTAATAGTGTTGGCGTTTACTTGATGTAAATCCATTATAATTGAATATAAACTTAAATTCAAACACTTGAACTTTTGATTTACACGTTATTGACTACATAGCATGACGCGTTTCGTCGTTACAAACGACTTCTTCAGATGCTTACAGAATAATATTCTGTAAGCATCTGAAGAAGTCGTTTGTAACGACGAAACGCGTCATGCTATGTAGTCAATAAAGTGTAAATCATACAAACGACTTCTTCAGATGCTTACAGAATAATATTCTGTAAGCATCTGAAGAAGTCGTTTGTAACGACGAAACGCGTCATGCTATGTAGTCAATAAAGTGTAAATCATAAGTTCAAGTGTTTGAATTTAAGTTATATTCAATTATAATGGATTTACATCAAGTAAACGCCAACACTATTAAATAATTGATAGAATTAAATGAAATATTACAAAGAACTCAATCTAAATCAAATCATTTCAGTTGATTTTCCTTGTTCACATAACTCCTATTGATCAAGTCTATGGAGTCAAAGTGAATGTCATATCAATTAGCAAATCTATTGAATGTAGACTTCATAAACCAAATGAGGGATTGTATTAGTAAGTCCTTGGAGTCTCTAGGTGGAATAATTCTGTGGTACGAGAATTTTGCCTAGAAACACGAAATTTCACGAAAACACGAAAGAGTTGAGGACAATCAATACTGTTGTGCAGTAATTTGTAGAAACATTTGAGTGATAATAAAAATAAAAAAAATAAGTTCTTTATTCTCAACAGATATAACACCCAATTACAGTTGAATGCTTAACTAAATGATTAAAATGAAAAAGATATAACAAAGGCCCAATCTAATCTCAAAAAATAGAAACTTATAACTACATTATGGCATTCAATGAAATATTACAAAGAACTCAATCTAAATCAATTCATTTTAGTCAATTTTCTTTGTTCACATAATTCCTGATAATAAATTCTATGGAGTCAAAGTGAATGTCACAATTATTGACAGATCTATTGAATGTATACTCCATAAACCAAATGGAGGATTGTATTGGGGAGTTGGTTCTCGGTGTTTCAAGGTGGAATAATTCTGTATTACGAGAATTTTGCCTAGAAACCCGAAATTTCAGAGCGGATAGTAGAGGAGGACAATCAATACTATTGTGCAATAATTTGTAGAAAAATTTGAATGATAAGGTTTCTGTCCTGCTCTGCAATGAGATCAAACTAAATCGACTCAATAATTCCTTATGATTGACTCCTCTGTGTGGATAAATTTTATCATCCCTTCAAACTAAGAATTTCAAGAACCTTCTCTGAATGGCCCCAAGATGGCATTGATGGCAAGTGTAAATAGGATGCCAGATCATGCTGTCATACTCCAACTCGCTGCGGATAAATTGTTCAGTTGTATCTTTATTCTGATGTCTTGTTTAGTTTTCGAGCTATATGGTGTTAATTTAATACAACGTGTTGATGATGCAACGTCAAATTTTGAGCTATAATACGAATAACCTTCAGAAGAAAGCCTCCACTTCAGGCAGAAGTTCTAGTCTTCGATCAGGAGAACTGTTTAATCGTTTAATAGCTTTGCAATATATAAGGATTTAGTCGACTTTGACTTTGCACAACGTGTTAATATTTTTAACTCGTTGAAAAAACATTGAACTGATGGGTCTGAATCATTTGTTTAAAGGTTCATGAAGGTAATCGAAAAAATTATCATTTTCATCTTTATTCAATAGAAAGCACTCACAAATTCAATCGACAAGGTTCTTCTGGAATACATATGTGATTTTTGAGCAGAAATCTTCTTCAACAGTGTTGGGCTTTTTTTGGTAGGGAAAATATTATGGGTTCGAATCGCCCACATGGTGCGCTGAGTGCTATGAGCCTTAGATGCTTTTTGGATGGATGAAATCACATGCGTTCGCGTCACCGACATGCTTATATCAGTTTCTCACTTTAGGTACCGTAAGCCTATCTATCTCTTTTAGAACACAATGAAATAATTGAGTGTACAAAAAATCTTAAAAGTTGAAATAAATGATGACAATGATGCCAACAGGAAAATCATTCTGAAAAACAATTACATCGAAATTCATGTTGAAGCAAATACTATTCATACATTTCAGGATTGTATAGTAATGATAATAATATTTATTCATTTATCTAGTAAGACAATTACAATTGTACTGGAGAAGTCAATGTTAATAGGAATAATAAAAATGAAAAATCAGGTGTATATAAAATTAACTGTGGTAGTTATGTTAAGTTTTATATTGGTAGAACGTTTAGAAGTTTTCAAATAAGAATTTCGGAACATAAACGTAGCTTTGATAATCAGAAGACAGAATCTCATTATGCAAATCATTTGATTAATGAAAATCATATATTCAATTCCGATTTTGAAATTTTGAATGCCGCAAACAAGGGAATGAAGCTAAATTTGTTAGAATCACTTCAAATTAATAAATACAAATATTTTGGCAACCTTTTGAACATCCAAATCGATCATACCTCAAGCTCCCTTCTCAATCTTTTCAAAATTACTTAGTTTACTATATAGTAGTTCAGTATGAATTGATCCCTTCTACCTGTTATCTACCTGTTTTCTCTGTATTCATAATTTAAGTTTACCTATTGTATGTATTCGAGAAATGTCATTAGTCTGCACGTAGCATTTGAAAAAGGTGAATGTCATCGAAACGTACGTCATGCAGTATTCTTTTTAATACATGTATAAATCAGTTTAACAATTGTTTTATTATGTTTATCGATTTACATCAAGTATCGGCCTCATCAATTATTAATTTAATAGGAATATATATGCCTGCAGACAAAACAAAAAAGAAAATGTTCAAAACTATCTCAAACTACATTAATCTTAATACAAATAATCACCCACATTGTAAAGGGCCTATAGTGATAAAAATTTTTTAATATATTCCTTAATAAATTCAATTTAAGTGACCTTACTGTCTGAGTAATGTGATTAAACACTCTAATATATGCTTTGGTATGCCTAAAATTCGTGAAAAACATCATTTCTGATATCATAATTATGGTACTAGTTGCGAAAGTTTATCGAATTTGTGTTAGTTTTCTTTCACACAGGCATATTGAACATTTGTAAGTTGAGTAATTTGTAACATTGTGAAATTTGTTAAAATTAAGTAACATTGCATACTCTTGATGATGGGTTAGCCACCCGAAACATTTCTAGAGTTTTTAATATATTTAGTGAAACTTAAGCCAAGTGAGTTAATTTTAATTTATTGATTTGTAAATATGAAAATAGGAAACAGATATATTATCATTGTTATTTTAATTGAATTTTATTTATGTTTTGTCATGGACAACATCTGCAGGAATGTATTTGAATAATGAAAAAACCATATATACATACCTATAGATAATTATTGCTCGGAGTGTTAATAGATGTGATAATAATGGAAGTGATAATGGTGTCGGTAATATCAATTCAAACATTATGAAATTACAAATTTTAATAATAAAAATTCTCACTTCTATCAGCAGTCCCTGTAACTGTCACTTTTTGCATTCTTTAAACGTGAACAGAAAGCTCTCAGGAGTCAGACGCAATGACAAAGACCTTCATAACTCAACATCAAGAATCGACGTGCCTGTATTTCCTCTACCAGTTTCCCGCATGCTCGCAGAGGAAGTCGAAAACGGCAATAATTACGTTCGCTACATTTAGAAAAAGTCATATATCTCTCGCCAGGACGCATAAACATTAAAGGACCACCGCTGCACGGGGAGCAGGTGGTAAAAAAGGGACCTGCAATAAAACAATGCGTCAAAGATCGAGACCAGTACGCGAAAGACGACAGAGGGCAGATAAATCAAGACGCTGCTCGTGCAACTCAATTCTTCTTAATTATCTCGTCCGTAGTCGTAACGTATGCAAAATAGTGACCGTTCTTAGCTTTTTTACGAGCACCGAGTTCGTTGAGAATTATGGAAGATTTCCTGGTTTTCAGTAAATCACTTCTCAAAACTCGGCATGCGATCGGACACTGAAAACACCAGACATAATTCTAGCTATTTATGAAGTTAACCGCTCGGTTAACTGCTCTCTCTCTAACGAGAGACGCGATAAAAATGCGTCTTACAAAGGAAGATCTACGACAGGAGGAACTATGCGCGCAATTAACATTTTGTTTATGGGCTTTTTGTTTCGAGGTTGATTCTAACATCTGTTGAGAGTCGCGCTTTTTTCTCTGTTTCCAGAGAATAACTTCATTTGCGGATTTTCAGAGCTCGTTGATGAGTGTCACCTTGTGCTCCGTTTTGGTATTGAGTTGGACTTATCGTGTCCGAGGAGATGTTTACGGTCTAAGTGGAGGTCTTTCCCGTAAGTTTGTAATATATCACCCGATACGTCGATACTTGTTTCATAGATATTGCAGTGTTAACAACACTTGCATTGCTTACATATACCTGGTGCATCTCAAAAGGTGTAACAATGAAGAGGAACGTCTTGACAAATGCAAATTATATTTCCCCAAATATCCAACAAAGTATAATGAAGGGCGAAATCTCTAACATAGAAAATTGACACTGATAATAATAATGAGTTTAAATAGTCTTAAACATGCTCAACCATTCAACGATTACAATAATTCACTCAACAGAAATTACATCTGAGAAGGATGCTACCAAAAGTAATGAATTCAGTTTCAGAGCCTCATTTTAGACTGCCATTCGTATGTAAAACAAGTTTCTAGTACTCTAGTAATCTCTTAATGCAAAATGCAATCATTAAGCCGTATATTGATGGTCAAATTTGAATCCTATATTGAGCTGGTTTTAAATATAACTAAGACGAATCCTCTGCCTTATTTCTATCCTATTTCTATCGAATATGCAAAAAAATGTAATATCGCATAGAAATATCGTGAAACCTTAGTTATTATAATTTATGAGTGTATTATTATTATTATTATCATTAGTATTATTATTATAATACCAAAGATTATTATTATTATTAAAAGACTTGAAATTGAGAAATGTATTTCTTAGACATTTATTGACATGACCTGTGAGTTTTAGACTGTCGTCCATATGTAAACTCTTGTTTCTAGCACAAGCCTTTGGAAGCAACATGCAATCGTTTGAATGTTTGAATTGATGTTCAAATTTGAATCGTTCATTGAGCTGAACCTGTGGTATCCGAGTGAGATATTTACGTTCATCGTTCATTTCGTATGTTTATATTATATCATTGACTGTGGTTTCGTTTTCAAAATTTTCAATCTTTTATGGAGAGTGCATATTTAACACTTTTCGATCTCTACGTAGATCAAAGCTGAGCATACGCACATATATGATCATACATGATACGCACATATGTGAAAATACACACATATATGATCATACACACACACACACACACATCAAGTTTTGTGCTTACTTAAGTATTAAAGAAATTACTGAAACATCCATTTGATCAAGAGAATGTCATAGTAAAGCATATATTTTGTTCACAACTCTACATTGACATCTTTTCGATTATTCTGAAATTTTTTCGGATTAATTACCTAGTATGTATACCTTTAGTGATTCAACTTTTGTGCACACGAGAGGTATCAAAGATTTTCAAGTAAAGTACACCTGTTGAGTTGTCTAAAAGTGACAAAGATCTTCAACAAATCACTGGAAAAATTTTACAGAAGATAATGTTGTCTCTGTTTTGTAGAGATTCTTCAGATGCTATATATATTTCATCAGACAAAAGCCCTAGAAGTAACAATCAACTAAGCAATGAAAGTTGAACAACGAATATTCAACTTAGTATTTATAATCCTATCTAAAATCCAATTTTGGATGGAACCTAAACAGATAAAAACTTATAAATTTTGAGTACAAATTATTCTTAAACGATGTAATATCTAACCAATACATGAATTTCTTTACTCATCTCATCTAAATATAACAACCATATTCATTAATATGTTGCGTAAAGCGAAGAAATGAGAAAATATATTTACAATCTTGTTCATAATTCATGAACGATCTGACAGCAAATTAACATTGCCATGTAGTTTTCTATATGCTGATGACACAACCCAGGCAGTAGGGGATATTGATAGTGGGATCTTGAAAATGAGATCAAGACAGGTGGAAGAAGACGCGGTTTCACATATATAAACTCTATTTGAATGCACAGAAATCTCAGAAGATTATCTTCACTACGTTCAGAAAATTTTTTTCTACCAGTGGATAGTATTTGGACATAAATATTGTTAACACAGTTTTATGGAATAACGAGAACACCTCTCTCAAATGAAGAGTATAACGCAATATCGAGACTCAGTGGTTGAGTGGTATAGCGAACCTATACGCTCTAGGTTTGCTGGTGCTGGGTGGGTTTGATTTCCACCGAAATCTTGGACCGTTCGGAATCCGTAGAACAATGATAATAATAGTAATATGCAATGGGCAGAGTAAGACATGTTATAAGTCACAGTGCAGCTCTATAGACGTTACATGCTCTTTTTCATGCAAGAATACATATGGTTTAAAAATTTGGGGCACATCTATTCATATGCAAAATGTGCTTCCTACAAGAAGGTGCTTTTATTACAAAAAGAAGCCATCCGTGCACTGAATGAAGTAAATTCCAGGACGCACTGTAAACCATTGTGCAGCAAATACAGAATATTAACAGTAACAGGGGTATTGATTATGAAATCCCTCATGGAAAAAATGGAGTACACACACCATCTGTGTACAAATTTAGATATTCTGGAAGCTAAATTGAAAGTCATCTCGAGTAGAGCCTTAGGAGCTAGACTCAACAATAAGTTGCCCCTGAATGGATGATTTTGGACAAGAGAACAATGAAAAAACTAGAAACCTACGAATAGAAACCTCTCCATATAGGGAATTCTTCTCCTGTAGGGAAGAAGAATTCGATTGACCGAATTTAACATTTCAATTTGTATTATATTCTTGACTTGATTGTTGTATAATCGAAATTAACTATTATTATTATTATTCATAATAAAACAATATTCAAATTTTTCTCATAATTTAATATAAAATACGCATGACGACGTTTCGAAGTACTACTTCTTCATCAAATGCTGGATTAATACATCTATTAATGGTAGAGTTCAATTAGGGCAGTAATTAGGGTAGTAAAAAAAATAGGGTAGTATTAATCCAGCATTTGATAAAGAAGTAGTACTTCGAAACGTCGTCATGCGTATTTTATATTAAATTATGAGCAAATTTCAAATATTGTTTTATTATGGATATTAATTTCCTCCAAGTATCGACCTCATCAATTATCAATATTACTCGGCAAATGTTTTTCTTCGTGGTTTGTAAAAACACGCCAACATTATCATCTTGTTTTAGGCCTTAGATTAAAAATGAACATTTAAATTGCAGATCTAAAATATACAATATAGCTGAGGTTACTGAGTTATTCAGTTCATCATTCCATACAAAAAAGCTAATGAGAAGTTCGATTATCATATCCGCTGAAGTCAACAATGGAAATGATTAGTTGAAATTCTCACAAATTGCCCCTTCTTTAGATCCATCTAATTGGTCGGTTGTGTTTCCATTTCCACTCTCATTACGGTACACGTAACAAAGACAATTTACCAATGATATTTTTAATGATTGACATGAGTGACCATAGAATCACGGTGGATGAGCATAGAACGCAATCATAGAAACTGACAATGTTGATTTCGATTATCGATGCGTAAAGTTAATTGTTAAATTTCCGGGAGCCATTAAAAAAATTACCCGCATGAGCGCTGTTGTATTCGGTCTTCGAGCGGTGATTTGTCGAATATTCTACGACAAATGAGCAATTGTGCTTACTAACCGCGAATTTGAGCGCAACGTTGGTGGGGAGAACGGCTATTGAAAACAAAATGGAACGCAATTTTCTTGTCATTTGCTCATAAGTCATATGCAGGAAATATGGCATGAAAGTTCATTGTTTTATTAGGATTTGAAAGTCCTTTTTTGCAACGTTAGAAAAATACCTAATAAAATAACTTTAACTAATAAAATAAAAAACTAGCATTTGGAATTTGGACCAAATTTTCTAGTTTTTCAGGTCTCAAATAATTTTGATAGATATTTGGAAAGAATTACCTGCTTCAGAAATTTGAACAATTGGCACAATAAAATATAAAAGCTACGTAACGTCAAAACTACAAACACAAAGGACCATAGAACACATAAGGCTCTCTGCAAATTCTTGCACTCTCAGTTATTCATACATCAAATAATTCCCTTTGTTGCCTCAACAGAAATGTTTTTTAGTCTACTTTCGATTATATTGGTATCTTTAGTTCATTTAATTTCAATCGGGACACAATTGTCAACACTGGGTAACAAAAATGCAAAAGATCGCTGACAAATTGATTCCAACATTCTGAAAAAATGGCACAACAGTCTCAGTCTATCGCCATAAGTATGAGATGGAAGTATGCCCACTTCTTTTGAAGAGTGGGTTTGATAGAAGTAGACAAGAAGTAGTGGTGTCCTAAAATTAAAGCAAAATTTTAGTCTACCGCCATTGATGCTGTAAAAAGTTGGCAGCCCTAAGAAAAATAAATAGACAGTTGGCAGCTTACGGTTAAGTAAAAATGGAGCATTAGACGATAGAATGTCTTCTCTATCGAGCTCTTAATTTTCGTCTGAAACTAATAAACCGAATACTATTTTGATTTTCATATATTTGTCTTCCATATGAACTAATAATAACTTAAGAAATTATAAAATTCGGATATTTTCACAGGTTTGAAACAAAAAATGTGGTTTTTGTGAAAAAATAATAATTTCAATTTTTTTCGGGTAGGTTAGGTTACCTATGTTTTCGAATAGAAGAGAAAAAATACTAAAGTTTACAAGCATTGGTTTGTTTCGAATGGTGATCTAGTTTTTGACTATCACTACCGCCAGTTCATAAAATCATAAAAACCAAAAATTTTTTTCAAAGTTTTCGGTTAAAAAATTTTTTTTTGACAATTATGGTTAAAATACGCCAATCAGCTATCGCTGCGCAAAAAACCTTCTTCCTCCTCCAAAAACTCGTTCTGATGAAGTTGTTGGAGTCTACGGGCAGTGGGACCATCCTTGCTGAAAAAGTTTGTACGTCGATTTTCCCTCACGATCCGTTGTGTGAAGACGTTATCCGCGAAATATCTTGAAAATTTGGCCAATTTTCAAATCGAACAGCTGTATGATATTCAAAACTGCAGAATTTTGATCGCTGAACATTCCTGCAGCCATATATGCAGCAATTTCAATCATCTTCAGGTGTTCAGTTGAGCTTTGGGTTGATGCGCTAGACGGTTGAGTTGAAACATTCGTCCGAATTTTGCTTATACCCGCCTTAGCATCGCGTCAAGAACTTTTCGTTTGAAAGTTTACTCGCAAAAGTAAATTGGACGAATATTATGACAGATAGTTCATAGTTTTTCGACCGAGGGATGAGAGCGTGCCTCCACTGCGTTTAGTGCTGTATCACGGCCACCTTTAATACAGGCCATGAAGAGCGTAGTCTCTCGGTGTTGCCAAATTGTGCATAGTGGTATACAATCCTAGTCGGATGTTCCGAAGCTTTCAAGCATTATTTCAACTCTTTTTGTATATTGCGAACAAACAAGAAATATTATTAGTATTTATAACACATAGAATATTATATTCGGTATTGTGAGCACATATATCTGTAACAGACAAATGTAAAACATTTATTATTGCAAGAAAACAACGATGTTTTCGATGAAGCCCCACTGCGTAAAAAAGACTTCTTTAAGTCAGTGGGATTTATTTACATGACAAGTTGCTTAACCCAATTTATTGAATTATTTGAGAAAATAGGAACCTTGAGAGAAACGCTGTAGGAATTACTCAAATTGAATTATCTAAATTACCTAAGTATAAATAAATATTATATTTCTGATTAGCGCAACCAACAAACTACTTTATGAAAGTATTGAGCTTTCTTCGTTTATTTTTTGATTCAGTTTTCTCGTGTCCGGCTTCATTATTTTTTTGTCTAATCATTCAATAAGATATTCGAAAAAATGGAACACAGCATGTTCAGAATATTTTTATTGTCTTCACCACATAAACAGCAACAATAAAAATCTTTCAAGGACTCATCCAATGACACTCTTAAAATAGTCAGATTACACAAAATTGCTTTCTGGTGTATATTATTCAAAAAGGCCCGTTCGGGAGAAATATCACTAATAATTTTTTTTAAATATGGCACCCATGTGAAATAAGACATTTTCAATTAAATCTTTTATATATTATAATATTATAAATAAAATCATAGCTTCCAAAAATTCTGTTTTTGAGAAGAGTGTATAAAATGAATGACATAAGTATTGTATCAGACGAGTATCGTTTCTACTTTGGAAGTAATAATTTTATTTGATCAATTAAAATTCGAAGGTTATTCAAACAAGTAGCCTTGTTTTCTGAAAAATCTTCAACTAAATCACAACTAATTTTAATCGATGCCTCATTCAAATAACATAAACTTTTCTCGATTAAATAAGTGAAAGATTCATCCACACTGTATGGAATATTTTTGTATCTTATCAACAAATTTTCTATTTGAGACCACCTATCCAATTTGAAGTCAATAGGCAAAATCCAACATAAATCAGTGTCCAACAACTTTTTTCCTTTCAAAAATACTGTTACTAACATGTCTTCATTCACTGTAATTTGGTTACTTATGGTAATAATTTCTTCACTTGAATTGAGAAAATAAAAATGAATTTTCTTTTTGATTCAACCCATTTTAATATTCCAACGATCAGAAATATTTATTTTACTGTAGTAATGAAGCATTAAATAAAAATTGACAATTAAATCTGATTTTTCAAACATGTAATTCAAATTCTCATTGCGAGCTAAGTAATTTGTCCGCCTTTCCTCTGGGCTTTTCCTAGGTAAGGGCATAATTTTTGAGAAATAATGGGGTCAATTTGGAAAAATTGAAGGAACCGCGTGAGACTAAACTTGTTTCTGTAGGTATGCTTACAATCTCACTAGCTGAAACGAATTTCTTTTTCTGATGATATCAGTTTCAGAAAAATGCAAGGCACAAACAACTGAATATTTTGTTGGATCTCAATTATCTCGTGGTATAGATTTCGTCCATTTACTCTTCAAAAATTAATTTTTAGGGAAACTGAAAATCGATACTAGTTGCTCACTCGCTCGCAGGGTGCTGTAATAATTTGATTTACAACTAGGAATGCAACAAGTTTTTGCCATTTTAAGAAAATATTCTCATTAGAGAGTCACCTGTTCCAAGCTTGAAAGATATTGAATCATCTACGGAATACCTATCCTCTACACTATATTTCACAAAAAAATTATTTGTAAGTAATCCGTACTCAAAACACAACACAAATTAGATTCGATTAAATCGGTACACACAAAACACTTCCTTTTTATAATTTGATGTTATGTGATCCACAAACTATCAACAGTATAGCACATAAACAACACTATAGAAAATTGATGAATAGAGGATTAGAACTGAAATCATAAAATATTCAACTTCAAACTACCAAAGTCTTAAACAACAGAAAATTGATTTCGTTCCACTGAAATTTGTAAACAAACAAAACACTTTGTTTTTCATCGTTTTATGTTGAGATTTCAACAAATTATCAACATCAACACTTGTATTACACAGTACACAATTGAAAAATATGGAATTTATACCAAAAGCTCAAATTATTTAACTTCAAACTACGAATATTGTGGGAAGCGTCCTATTTGCATTAGTATACCAGGTTAACTAATGGCGGGATTGTTGGACCACTATTAGTCTAAGAGCCAGTAAACATCTGACGACACATATTTTATGAAAGCCCAAAATTTTCTCAGTGAGAGAGTTGTACCTACTATATATGAAATGGGACTTGGTTTAGCGAGGTCGCGGTAGGTTTGGTACTGCGCAGCATTAATAGGTGTGATATTTTGGGGAAAAAAAGACATATTTTATGAAAGCTGCCGTTTTGATATGTTGAAATATATTATTATACCTACTCAAAACCGAAAGGGCAGACCATTCCCGCGGTTATTTTTTTGTGGCAGACCATTTGAAAATGGAGAAAAAAAACTTCTTTTTGACATATTTTATGAAACTTCAAATTTTGATATGTTATTCTTGATAGTATCAGAAGCATATATCTCTCAGGGCAGACCGATCTCGCGGTTGCTTTGGCACGGCAGACCGAAAAACACTTTTTCCCGCGCAAATTTACCTGTGTGTAGTATATACGTAGTATACGGAATGAAGGGATTTTCGTTTTCTCTTTCTTCTTCCTAATTTACTACTGTCGTATTCTTTCTCTTTCAACTCTTTTTGACGGCAAAATTCACATACATTAAGAAAAAAACCAATATGAAAATAATGTTTTAAATTTGAACGAATTTGAATTCAGTTGATTGAAGATAATAATAATATTATTAACAGTTTCGATGCATATCATCACTCTATATAGTGCATAATTAACATATATGAATTTGTAACTCTCTGAGATTATTTTTTCCACTTTTTCAAACGAAAAACACTTATTTCCGCACAAATACAACAGTGTGTTATATATCGCCACATACGGAATGAAGAAATTTTCTTTCACAATTGCTCATTTCACATAATTATGAATTTTCAGTTCTTTGAGATAATTCTTTCTATTTTAATCTTTTTAGATTTTAATAGAATATCCAATATTATTTTATATATCTTCAGTAAGTAAATTGTTAGATTCAAAAATAACATAGAAATTTCAAATTTTCTGAAATACATATTAAATAAATTTGTGTGAATTTCAAATATTGTTGTCAGGTTGGTTTTTTCTTTATGTGTGCCAATTTTGTTGTCGAAAAGAAATGAAAGAGAAGATCGAAAAATGAAAGAGAATACGAGAATAATAAGTATATTATGAAGAAGAAAGAGAACACAAAAATGGTTCTATTCTATATACGACGTATATATATTAAAAACTGTTGTATTTGCACGGAAATAAATGTTTTTCTGTTGAAAAATAATCTCAAAGAGATAAAAATTCATATCAGTTCTGTGAAATGAGAAATTATGCAATTTATAGAGTGATCACATGCATCGAAACTATTAATATTATTATCTAATCAACTGAATTCAAATTTGTATAAATTTAAAACATTATTATCATATTGGTTTTTTTCTTAATGTATATCAATTTTGCCGTCAAAAAGCGTTGAAAGAGAAAGATTACGACAGTAATAAACTAGGAAGAAGAAAGAGAAAACGAAAATCCCTTCATTCCGTCTACTACGTATATACTAGACACAGGTAAATTTGCGCGGGAAAAAGTGTTTTTCGGTCTGCCGTGCCAAAGCAACCGCGAGATCGGTCTGCCATAAGAGATATATGCTTCTGATACTATCAAGAATAACATATATATCAAAATTTGAAGTTTCATAAAATATGTCAAAAAGAAGTTTTTTTCTCCATTTTCAAATGGTCTGCCACAAGAAAATAACCGCGGGAATGGTCTGCCCTTTCGGTTTTGAGTATAATAATATATTTCAACATATCAAAACGGCAGCTTTCATAAAATATATCTTTTTTTCCCCAAAATATCACACCTATTATGGCTGCGCAGTACCAAACCTACCGCGACTTCGCTAAACCAAGTCCCATTTCATGTATAGTAGGTACAACTCTCTCACTGAGAAAATTTTGGGATTTCATAAAATATGTGTCGTCAGCTACTTAGATGTTTACTGGCTCTTAGACTATATCTACTTTCAACAGATGTTCATTTCATGGCCTGTACTGAAGGTGGCCGTGGCTGTATCTTTGAGAATATTTCTAATTAGCCTGAATAACCTTGTCTACACATTTTTAGATGCTTAAGGATTATATTCAAACTATAAAATCGATATTTCAAACCTTCTAGATCAGGATCCTCCTTAACCTCAGGATAAAATTTGAAGAAAAAGATGTTGATATCGTATATCCGAGTTGAAATGGTTCAAAAACTCTGAAATTTTATGTCGAAAATCATTGAACACCATAATGACATGATCAATTGAACTAAATTCAGTTCAGATGGTTTGGGAGAGATTATTTTGAGGAATCGATATTGGATAATCTTTAATGGTTTTATATAACATTCAAAAGCAACCATGCGAAAATGCAGTAACAACTATTACTTTCAAAAAGTGTGTAGTTGAGTGTTGCGAGGTAGAATGTATTCCTATTCAAATCATTTATATGATTATGCCACTAAATTGGAAGTATTGGTTTTCCCTATTCATATATCCCATCAAACGTAACAGATTGCTGTAATTATTAGGGTACCTACGCCAAAACATCGTTATCGCCGTTACGCTCAGCTTTATCACTTTGACGAGTCCGGGCGAGCGTCCGGATGTCCTCCATTATCGGAAGCGAGGTGGAAAAACGGCGCTGTGTTCTGCCCACGCAACAACATGGCGTGACCGTCGTCATAAATCAACCATTCCGTGGAGTTACACGGACATTATCATCAGTCATGATGGTCAGGCATTATTATTTTTAATTAAAGTTAATGTTGCGTGATCTTGGAACGGCTATGAATTCCTGGACGTATTTGGTACAATAAATTTCGATATTCGTAAATGTATTAGGCGCGAGGCAATTTTTTTCCGGTTAGTTATGACGTTGATTTTATCCGAAAGAATTATGTTACTGGTTTTTTAGGCTGATGATTTTAGGTAGGAAATCCTATTTAGGAATGGCTGAGAGTTCTGTAGAAATTATGATATGTTACGTAACATCTCTCATGTATGCCAAAAATATATATTAATATAAGATTGGATATTATTTATAAAAGACCAAATACATACCGTTCAGAGAGAAGGGTAGGAACTGGAGTGGATATTAAGTCTCAGGAATATTTTTTGCACGGATAATAATAGTAATAATAATAATAAGTTCTTTATTTTCAACAGTTATAACACCCAATTACAGAAAATAATAACATTATAAATATTGAATACATAACTAAGTAATAACTAAATAATTAGAAAAAAGATTTAACTAAATAATTGATTTAACAAAGAGATCAATCTAATCTAAAAACAATAGTAACTTATAACTACATTATAGCATTCAATGAAATATTAATGGGTATAACACCCAATTACAGAAAATAATATTATATATTGAATACATAACTAAGTAATAACTAAATAATTAGAAAAAAGATTTAACTAAATAATTAAACAAGAGATTTAACAAAGAGATCAATCTAATCTAAAAAAAATAGTAACTCATAACTACATTATAGCATTCAATGAAATATTAATGGGTATAACACCCAATTACAGAAAATAATATTATATATTGAATACATAACTAAGTAATAACTAAATAATTAGAAAAAAGATTTAACTAAATAATTAAACAAAAGATTTAACAAAGAGATCAATCTAATCTAAAAAAAATAGTAACTCATAACTTATTATACATTCAATGAAATATTAATAGCATTCAATGAAATTATTATATTGAATACATAACTAAGTAATAACTAAATAATTAGAAAAAAGATTCAACTATATAATTAAACAAAAGATTTAACAAAGAGATCAATCTAATCTAAAAAAAATAGTAACTTATAACTACATTATAGCATTCAATGAAATATTACGAATAACTCAATCTAAATCAATTCATTTAATCAATTTTCGTTGTTCACATAACTCCTGATAATAAATTCTATGGAGTCAAAGTGAATGGCACAATTACTGGCAATTCTATTCAGTGTAGACTCCATGAACCAAATGGGGGATTGCATTAGGGAGTTGGTCCTCGGAGTCTCTAGGTGAAATAATTCTGTATTACGAGAATTTTGCCTAGGAACACGAAATTTCAAAGCGGACAATCAATAGTATTGTGCAGTAATTTGTACAGGAATTTGAGTGATAAAGTTTCTCTTCTGATCTGCAATGAGATAAAACTAAATCGACTCAATAATTCGTTATGATTGACTCCTCTCTGTGGATAAACTTTATCCTCCCTCCACACTGAGAATTTCAAGAACCTTCTCTGAATAGCCTCAAGATGGCGTTGATGGCAAGTGTAAATGGGATGCCAGATCGTGCTGCCATACTACGTGCTACGGATTAGGGTATTGAATAGTCCTATCAATGTTGAAGAATTATTCAAATATTTGCCATTACGTATAACGAATCCATACATTTTCGCAGCAGATGAAATAAGTTGGCTGATGTGTGGGACAAAGGAAAGCTTCTGGTCGAAGACTACACCAAGATCTCTCGTCTTATCTGAACGAGAGAGAACCTGACCAGCGACGCTATAATCACAATCAATGCGATCCCTTTTCCTTGTGAAAGAAACAACATTACACTTTGACACATTTAAACTCAAATAATTGTCCTCACACCAACTAGCAACATGGTCCAGCGCGAGCTGAAGTTGAACACAGTTGTCCTGTGATCTAATTGCATGATATAGTTTCAAATCATCTGCGAACATCAAATGTGGAGAATGAATATTATCCATCAGATCATTTACGAACAGAATAAATAACAGTGGTCCAAGATTAGACCCTTGAGGTATTCCAGAGGTAGGAATGAACTCAGACGATAAAAGACGGAAAATATCAGAATTTGTAGATTGAGTGAGTGTCTCGGATGTAATACTGTTAAAAATCTTCCATATATTGACGAAACACTGATAACTAGTTGAATATTGACAGTATGTATCCATTGACTTTATTTCATTCTGATTATATTTCTTTATTTTATATTTCATAGCCCTGAGATTGAATTCTTGCTTAACTCTTGGTGAAACATAATTAAATATTGAATTAAATTAAACTCTTGGCTCAATGTTTCACGATTTATTTAACAATATGAATAGTCAACATATTTCGAGCGTTAGCTCATTTTCAAGACTGAAAACTCAGTCTTGAAAATGAGCTAACGCTCGAAACACTTTTCATATTGTTAAATAAATCGTGAAACATTGAGCCAAGAGTTAAATTTAATTTAATATTTAATAACCCCTTTCAGTACCAGAAAAATGGCAACTGAAAAAGTTCTATGTGTACGAGTACCAGTACAAACGGTTTCTATGTGTGTTAGTGTGTATTTGGAGGCTCATATTTTGTTATTGATGACAAAATTTTACAGATTCCGATGTTATTATTTATATAATGAGAAATCTTGAAAGTTTCAATAAGGAAAAATATTAAGATTTTGAACGAAATAGCGGATTTGAATATAATATTCTCGTTATTATCACTGCCGATGCCGGTATATGAGCGTTTCAAAACATTTTCAATTGACCATTTTCACGATCAAGATTATCCATCTCTTTCGCAACGAAATGTCAAAAATCTGTGATAGTGATTTTTATTTACGTCTTAACTAATTTAGAATCCATCTTACAGTACATAAGACAATAAATATAGTGGTGAGTCGGAGGTTTCGCTTATCTCTTGGTGAAACATTATGTTAAAAACAATAAATTAAAACGAACACACTTGGCTTGAGTTTCACTAAATATATTAAAAACTCTACATACAGGGGTTAACCCATTATCAAGAGTACACAATCTCACTGAATTGTATAACTAGTATTAAATTAAATTAAACTCTTGGCTTAATGTTTCACCTTTTATTTCACACAAGCCAAGAGTTTAATTTAATTTAATATTGAATTATGTTTCATCAAGAGTTAAGCGAGAATTCAATCTCAGTCATAACTAGTATTACCAGTAACATTGTATGCTTTTGATAATGGTTTAACTATCCGAAACATATGTATAGTTTTCAATATATTCAGTGAAACTTGAGGCAAGTGTGTTCGTTTTAATTTATTGTTTTTAAATATAGTGATCACTGAATATGAAGCTTACCTTTTTATATCCCGAATATATCTATATATATATATATATATATATATATATATATATATATATATATATATATATATATATATATATTAATAAATTCAAATGAAATATCCAAAGCACATTGACTATGATATGAAATTTCTGAACACTAATGTACCAAGATCAATTTCTCCTCTAATATCTAACACAAGACCGTCAAGTTATTCGGAATATATGAGCATAAGTCTCAATAAAACATCATCTCCCTTTCATTTCAACCTTGACATGAGACAACGAGACGATGTCCACCCTCTAAAGAAAGTTCCTTATTCAGTTATGAACTCAATGTTGAGACATTATTGGAATATTTTATAATTTCAATCGATGACTATCGATTTGGTGTTGGAGTTTCCGGATGGTTTTAGACAAACCCTATGGTTTAGCGGTCTACAATGCAGTAATGAATTTCGGTTTGCCTTTAGGGACAATCAGATCGTTCTATTCAGGTTTGCCTTCTAAGGATTGTGTTAACTTACTGTTATTGTGCGAATTTGAATTTTAATCACACTGGCTTGTTCTCATGGTAAGATGTTTTCCCAAGTTTCATATCTTCTATAAGAAAATTTTGGAGTAATTATTTTTAAGTTTTCCTTGAGTTGTATCATGGCAAATAGCCAAGAATTTCATCGATAATTGAGTATATTCGTATTATATGTTAAGCCATGAGTTCATCACGATTTCTACATCGAGTGGTGATTTAATTGAGTGATATAACCGACGAATATCAAATTGTTATACATACCTTCCACTGATACAAAACATAAAGATCACAGTACTTCAATAATTGTGGCGCACTTTGTGTTTATAATACTCAATTTCTTCCTTTAATCATTACCCAATACTATAACCTTCAAATCCAACAATTAACCGTTCCGTCTTGGCCTGATAACCTGATCTGCTGTAATTCCATTTTTTACTCCGATTATATCAAGCATATCGAAACATATGTGAACTTTTCAAATCCTTGACTACCACTGTCACCATCCATAAAGCAACACATATTCACCTGTATTCAATAAAACTAATTATGCTCCTATCTTTATTCATGACCACCTATAGTCCTTTTTATGAACCATAAAAATCGAATTGAATGCAAGACCCTGAGAAATATTTCCGATTATTTATGGAAATTCACAGAAAAATACTGAATCGATATATTTAACGTCATATTATAACTAATCTATGCTTGCAAATGCATTCACGGAACTATGCAGAGGAATATAGTCGATAACGAATTGTTCTATGGTCGATGTCTCGGTCAGTGAGAGTATTCTCGGATATGAACGAATACATCAAGATAGCAGAGCGTTTTATATGAAGACAAACACATTTGCAACTTCATTCAAAAGCAGGTACAAAGGTGGCGGTTAAATCATAGCGATAAAACTAGTTTGTTCTACAGATGAACAACTGAACATTTCCTATAAGAAAGAAGATCGTACGTTCGAAATCATTGAAAGTTACGATTATGTCTTCACAGATCTCTGTGATCCACCTCCAGTCGAAATTCCTCAGAACGACGTTATCTTCTTGCCATTATAATGGACAAGGGATATTGGCTTACTATCTGGGAAATAAAGCCAGTTGCCAGTGGTGTAGTTCATTCTTCTGCCACATATAGAATCTGACGAAATCATCTACTTTACTAAATAATTCGAGAGCTAACTAGCGTGTTCTAGTAAAATAATGCAATCGCCATAACAAATTTTTTACATCTTGTGTTATCCGTAATAAGGAGAAATTGGGAAATGTCTAGGAAGAATATTAAATCTGAATTCGAGGGAAAGTCCTCAATCAAAAAACTTGAAAGCCTACAGAACTGTATTATAATATTTTCGAAAACGCATCGCTACATTTCATAACAACTGTATTACGTTGACGCATTATTATTGTTATTATTAAAAACATGATTAGAGTGGTGATAAATATTCTATGTCTCTGCGGCAATTAGTCACATCCTGCCACCGGATGCATCAACCGATAGACTAGTCACAGTGAGGAAGAAGAAGAGAACCAAAAGAAGAAAAGACGGCTGCTCATGCTCGGGACGCGATCTCAGTAGAAGACAACAAGATCTTGTCTGTTATCTACTAACATTAGTAGTGCACCTCAAATGTAGATTATTGTAAATACTTAATTAAAAGAAGTTGTTCATACTGAACAGAATTTGGGTATACATCCGCATAATCTCAACAACTCAATTAGAAAACTTCTGAAGGAAGTGTACATCATACATTAAACATATGAAATGATATAAATCCAAATATGAAATAACTAAACAAATTACATCAAGTAAAGCTACTAAATCAAAAAATGTTCGAGACAAAACTTCAATGTTTTCACGGGAGACACAATATGTCAGTAAGAAAATTTTTGTAATTACTCTGAGTGGCGTTGAAAACAGATTAATCTTTGCCATTTCTGAAGGAGTTTAGAGTGACTAGTGATTTAAAAACGACTATCTGATGGTAGTTTCAAAGCTTTCGCGGAAGTTTCAGCAAATGACTTCGTAGACGTTTGTTCTCACTAAAAGTGAATATTTCATTCAAATCAATTGAAAAGAGTTCATTCAAGGCTCTAAGGGTGGTGATAACATATCCAATGATTGAGTCTGTACTATTCGGTGTTGAGGCCAAAGAGTAGTAAACCCTGCTCGTAATTAGGTCTATTGATACCATGAGGCATTTTTGTAACCCTTCTCTGAACACTTTCGATAAGATTTTGGTCACCACTAAAATTGGGCACCAAATAGAGGAACAAAATTCCAGCAACGGTCGAATATAACGGGTGATTTTTCAAGAGTTTTTCAATTTGGCGGTACGGGTTGGTAATGGTATCCAAATGTCATCTGTCAAAGTGAAGAGTATACTCTGCCATTTCAACGTCGAAAGACTCACAAACGAGCAACGATTGCAAATTGTTGAATCGCACCAAGTTCACTTTGTTGAACATTAAATCCATTATCTCGCATGCGTACAGTGTGTACTGAAGAGAATATTGCAGCCGTAGCGTACACTGTTAATGAGGATCGTGAAATGTCAATTCGTCGCCATTCTCAGCAATTGGGCATGTGTTACTCAACCACATGTATACAAAATAAGACAACGACGAGTCGTTCGAAATCACAACACTGAGATCTTTCTATGTAACGACCAAAACGACTTCTGACCTGTTGATAAAGTATGGCAGATTTGGGTTATTCTTGCCGGTACGAAGTACACTACACTTGCTGACATGTTCCAGGCTTCGGATACTGATAATCAAAATTTCATAAAACTGGATGAAACGGTTAATCTATCTTTTTATATTAAGTCAATTCTATGAGAAGATTTCTAGGATCATAATCTCGTAGCAGGTGAAATCCTCATTTTTATTATCACCCTTATTACATCGGGAACCTCAAAGTCCATAATTTCTTTTTCTTTGCATCTGTTTATTTCGTCTTCTTTATTGAATACCTCCATGTCTTGCTGAATTGATTCCAATGGAATCTAGAACGTCAAATTTTCTACCTTCGTTGCAAATTAATATCTAATTGTAATAATAATAATAATAATAATACATGTTTTCCTAACAGATATACACCAGATCCAATTACACGGAACAAATAACAAATTGTACACAAAAAATAATAAATAAGAAAAATTTCAGAAAAAATCAAAAAGGAGAGTATAAGCGAATATATACAACGGAAATAATATCAGAATAAATTGAATTAGTGATCAAAAATAACTAAATGGAACAAACTAAAAATAAAATATTATCTATTACAAAATCGACAGAAGTGAATGAAATATAGTTGATGAAGTCGTCGAAAATAAAATTGAAATCAATTGCAAAAGTAATATGAAGTAACCAAATAAAACTAACTATAATTAAATTATTATCTATAACAAAGTCACAGTAGAAAATATCACATCTCATTACGTTGTTCTGAGTGGCATGTCTAAATCACTGATAGCCGATCAAAATAGATATCACATCGACCACAACACCTATTGTAGTATGAAACAAATTGTATCGAATATAGTGGAATATTTAGTACTTTTCGAATCAGAGCCTGCAGCTTTGGGAAGGTAATTGTTTGCTTTATGAAGTATCTGAACTCTTCTGTTGTGAAGTTTTTAATCAGCTCGTATCTCAACTAAAAACCTTGTTATTTTATATAATAATAAATTGTATCACAAAAATAATTACATAATGTTGATAATAACTGAATAACTATATAAATAAAATGAAATATTAACAAAGAGCCCTATCTAATATCCAGAAACTAAAAAATAACTTATAACTAAAAAATAAAAGTTATTATAACTCATAACTCATTATAATAACTGCTATGGAGTCAAAGTAAATGTCACATTTATCAGCAACTGTATTGAATGTAGACCACATTAACCAAAGAGAGGATTGTATTAGCGATTTGGTCCTTGCTATCTCTAGGTGGAAAAATTCTGTAGTACTGTATTCTCTAGGAGGACAATCAATGCCCTTGTGCAGTTTTTTGTACAAAATTTTAGTCATAAAGTTTCTCTTCCGTCCTGCAATGAGGTTAAACTGAATCCACTCAATAATTCGTCTTTATTGACTCCTCTCTGTGGATAAACTTCATCCTCCCTCAGAACTAAGAATTTCGAGAACCTCATCTGAATGGCCTCAAGAGGGCGTTGATGGCGAGTATAAATAGGATGCCAGATCATATTGCCATACTCCAACTTGCTACGGATTCAAAGTGGTTCAAATTACTAGGCATATCTCATTTGTATTACCTTTCAAATCAAACAATGTTGTATGTAACTAAGAGATTTCTTCTTATAATTGCAAAATAAATTTGAAATTGAAAAACGTTTATTATTGTTTATAATGGTTGTTTACCTGGTTGACCGATGTCAATTCGTACAGCTGGAGGGTATACAGTTGTCTGAGTTCATACCTGCTTCTGGAATACCTCAGAGGTATAATCTTGGACCACTGTTATTGATTCTGTTCGTAAATGATCTGATGGATAATATTCACTCTACACATTTAATGTTCGCAAACGATTTGAAACTTTATCATGAAGTTAGATCACAAAACGACTGTGTTCAACTTCAGCTCGCGATGGACCATGTTGCCAGTTGGTGTGAGGACAATTATTTGAGTTTGAATGTTTCAGAGTGTAATGTTTCACAAGGAAAAGTGAACGAATTGACTGTGATTACAGCGTCGGTGGCCAGGTTCTTTCTCGTTCTGATAAGATGAGAGATCTTGGTGTAGTCTTCGATCAGAAGCTTTCCTTGTCCCACACATTACCCAACTTATTTCATCTGCTGCGGAAATATATGGATTCGTTATACGTAATGGCAAATATTTTAATAATTCCTCAACATTTATAGGACTATTTAATACCCTACTCCGTAGCAAGTTGGAGTATTGCCATGAAGTCCATCTTGATGGCAATCTTGGCTATGCAGAGGAGGTTCTTCGAATTCTTAGTTTGGAGGGAGGATAAAGTTTATCCACAGAGAGGAGTCAATCATAACGAATTATTGAGTCGATTTAGTTTAATCTCATTGCAGAGCAGGAGAGAAACGTTATCATTCAAATTTTTGTAAAAATTACTGCACAATAGTATTGATTGTCCTCCTCTCTTGTCCGCTTTGAAATTTTGTGTTCCTAGGCAAAATTTTCGTAATACAGAATTATTCAACCAAGCGACACCGAGGAGCAACTCCCTAATGCAATCTCCCATTTGGTTTATGGAGTCTACATTCAATAGAGTTGCCAATGATTGTGACATTCACCTTGACTCCATAGAATGTATTATCAGGAGTTATGTGAACAAAGAAAATTCACTAAAATGAATTGATTTAGATTGAGTTCTTTGTAATATTTCATTGAATGCTATAATATAGTTATAAGTTACTGTTTTTTCAGATTAGATTGAGCTCTTTGATATATCTTTTTCATTTTAATTATTTAGTTATGTATTCAACATTGTTATTATTTTGTGTAATTGGGTGTTATACCCGTTGAGAATAAAGAACTTATTATTATAATATTTTTTCCTCCCACTTGTAAAATCAATTTTCCAGAACTGTGAGCAAAATGTTTATTCAATCGATAATTACTATAAGTAAAATTCTGACTGGAATTTGAATTGTATGAAAATTCTGAATAATCTGAAATCAATCCGTTCAGTTTCTTCCATCACAACACACCACTGCGCAAAAAAGTGACGCGGAATTGAATATGCAAATTTGACATGCGAACGTATGAATTCCAAGTAGCGGACCGACAGAAATTAATAAATATAAAATATATATTTCGCAGCCTCTAGTCGATAGCCGGCGCATTATTACAGCCGGAAAGAGATGAGCGTGGGCACAGCTCCCGGAGTCGATTTTTTCAACGATCGGACATTTGTCAAGACCCAGACTGTATATCTGTCGACTCGGACAATGCTTTGCCAATGTTATATGAGCTAACAGTGCCGACTTCTCTCTTGAGCGTTATAACATATCTTTCACGTCGTCCACGAGTACTTGTTTGAGAACTATGCCACTATGCTATGCAAATTTTTATTAATCTTTCATTTTCTATATCACAAATCCGTGAATAAGAATAATAAGTTTATTGTCATTACAAACAGTAGAAATTTCAACAAATTTCAATTATTCTATGACAAAAAAACCATAAGAAGCACCCAATATAAAAACAATTACAGTATTTAACAAAAAGACAATACGATTAAATCAAGCTAAACATATCATAAATTTGATGTTTCCAATATAAATGCATCGAAACCACAAACCCAGCGGCTGTCTGTGGTCTACTCATCAATTCACATTCATCAAAAATACAGGTTCAAACGTTATAAAAAAGTGAGCTTAACCAGAAACACAAAAGAAAACAGAACTGAAACTCTGCATTGAATCATGTCATGGAACTTCTCACTATCATATTGCATCAAGAATTTTCTGGTAGATGGTAAATAGAATATACTACCCATAAATAGGTAGAATATTTCTAATACTCTTAATCTCTACCGGTAACATGTTTTAAATCCGAGACCCAAGATACTTTGTGCTTCGTTGATCCAATGATTTGAAGGAAAATGGGGTTTCATACCGTATACCTTTCTGACGAGTGCTATAACAGTGCTCCACAATTGACAAACACAAAATTGTTTTGATTTGTGAACTGTTTTTAACAATACCAGCGCAAAAGTTTTTCTCAGGTTCAATACTCCAGTTTCAGCATATAGACTCTCTGAAGGGTAGATATTTGGCTTCCTAAAAATAATTTTCAGGGACTTCTTTTGCTGTACCTCTATATTATAAAGGGCGTTTTTTTAGAGGCATAGAACTTTAAATTGCAATAAAACAACGATGGATCATTCGGTTGACAAGAATTTTTTTTTATTCGAAAGATAATCTTGTGGCATTAAATATGATTTCTGGCATATGACTGCCACGGCTGGCTCGGATGTAGTCCAATCTGGATGTCTAATTCTCGATAACCCCACAGAAATTAGTCTAGCGATGTTAAATCACAAGATCTTGGAGGCCAATTCACAGGTCCAAAACGTGAAATTAGGCGGTCAACAAACGTGTCTTTCAATAAATCGATTGTGACACGAGCTGTGTGACATGTTGCGTCGTGTTGTTGAAACCACAGCTCCTGGACATTATGGTTGTTCAATTCAGGAATGAAAAAGTTAGTAATCCTGACTCTATACCGGTCACCATTGACTGTAACGTTCTGGCCATTATCGTTTTTGAAGAAGAACGGACCAATGATTCCACCAGCCCGTAAAGCGCACCAAACTGTCAGTTTTTCTGGATGTAACGATGTTTTGACATATATTTGGGGATTATCTTCACTCCAAATGCGGTAGTTTTTTTGTTGACGTAGCCATTCGACCAGAAACGTGCTTCATCGCTAAACTAAACTCGCGCGATACGTATTCCGCACAGAACCATTATTTTCGAAGTAAAATTGCACTATTTGCAAGCGTTGTTCAGGCGTGAGTCTATTCATGATGAATTGCCAAACCAAACTGAGAATAAATCACTTCTCAGCTGATAAATCGGTCGCCATGTTAAACAGTAATGCCACCTTAAAGTTCTATACCTTTAAAAAAAATACCCTTTATATGTCTTCGTCATAAGCCGATCCCCAAGTCAGAATTCCGTAGGTGATTCTCGAATTTATTAGCCCATAGTATATGCTTAAAAGGTAACTGACGTCAAATACATCTCTCAGTTGTCTAAAACGATATATCATACTGCACAGTGTACCTGCAACATTGAAGTTAATGTTAATATATTAATTAATTATATGATGATCTTCATAAAATTGGAAATGGTTACGAAAATTGTTTTATTTTTTTGTGTTACTTTTCAAAATTTTTATACATGTCGAAATTTAAGTTTTTTCGAAATTTTTAAGTAATTTTATGGTTTATTGAACGCAAGTCATAACCCTTCCTCAGTTGGATTTCTCTTGGCGAATTTCTCGTTTAAATCCAATGTTTTATATGAAAGTGACGCGAATATTTACGAGATAGTGATGCGGATGGGGTTAACACGCAGATAATTCTTGCTTTGACGAAAGCTCTAATCTGCTTGACTTCATTTATGTTTCAGTAATAATAATACATTTACTCTCAACATATATACATCCACTGAAAGGGACAAAATAACAAACTGAAATAAATAATGACAAATACAAAAAATAAGACAAAAAGAAGTATCCATGCAAATATATAGAAAGAAAATGAAGTTAAAATTAATTAAAATGGTAATATGAAAGTCATATGTAGTCAACAGATGTGAATGAAAGTATCAAGATACCCCAATGCACTGTTCTGAGTGACATTTCAATATTACTGATAACAGATCAAAGTAGATATCACATGGACAACAACACGCATCATAAAGACAACCCATACAGTTGGTAGGAAAACGTGACACAACATTTGATCTGCTGTAATTGACATTAGAATGTATTGTTAGAGTTATAAAGAAAAGATTCTGCCTAAACTTATAATATGAAATAACTTAATGTTAGGTTAAGATAAACACAACAACCTTCACCTTAATTGTGAATGAATTTAATTGGGATGTCACAACAATAAGGGAAGAAAGACTTGATATCAGCGTGTTACTTGTACTGTCTATGTCCTAATACCAATCTCTTATTTTTTCTTCTTCTGTATGCATTCAACATTAATTAACTTCTGACCATACCTTAGTACGCGAATATTTATTTTGCTGAATAGAAATGTCGAGTCAATCGAATTGTGCAAAACTTTGAATAGAAACGTTGGACCACACTGTTCACGCCTCAACTTCAATAATTCAATTCTCAGACTATCGGTTAGGATAAAATGGTCAAAGCCTCTCGAAGGATATTGCCCAAAACATCTGAAGTACATATATTTTAAGCACTTCCTCCGAACTGCCTTCAAGTCGAAAATAGAATTATTGTACAGAGGACACCAGATTATAGACGCATATTCCAATTTGCTGCGAATAAAAAGAAATACAGTGTTTTCATTGTGCAAAGATTTACAAAGCTGCCAAAATTTCTTAACAAATAACCCATCATTCCAGAAGCCATGATGCAAGTTAAATGTTCTGAGAAGGACAGCTCATACCTAGTCGAAAACAACTCCCACATCCTTAAACTCTACTCATCTATCTAGAATTTGATCTTTTAATATATAGCTGTGGTGGGTTGAAGTCAACTTCCCAGAAAATGGTACAACTTCACATTTACTGAGCATTTACTTACTTTATACCAAACGATGAATGTATTATTCGTTTGATCAAGTATCTGTACATCTTCCGAACACTTTGTCCAAAGATAAAATCCTAAGTGCAAAGACAACATTTTTTAAACATTTTCAGACATTTGAAATAACGAAAAATGTTTGGAAGACTTATGAAATATTAAAATCAACTGCGATATGGCAAAAAAGTTTCAACTTTTAATACATGACCTAGTCAAATACATATTCAAACCAAACGAAAATAACTGAATAGGTATCGAAGGATTTGATACATTATCCAACGCATACATTGATCTTTACAAGACACGGGGGCATTGCATTACGATTACATTATTGAGGTGGCCACAACCAGTCAAAATAAACTTGAATATTACATCGATTAGAACAAATAGTCTAGAATATTGGGAACACTATTACAAACGATCATGCAAGTACATATATATATATATATATATATATATATATATATATATATATATATAAACGTAAGTTTATAACGTTATAATTTTGTTTAGTGTCATATCTTTTCTTCAGAGTTTAGTTTTGTGAGGTTAGGTGGGTACTCTTTCGTCCTAAAGTTAAGTTGGTCTGATTGTCATGTTGTGTTCTTTGTTAGATGATTGGAAAGTTAACCTGACTGGAAAAAAGTTGCCTGGTATTTTTTTCGGAAAAATTATCAAGTATAAATTATTATCAAGATAGGAGACGTATTGAGACGTTCATCAATTTTATACTTTTTTATGGATTTTGTTTTGAAGAAAAGAATAAGTATCCAGTATTTGGGATTATTTGATGATCGTTAAATTCTTCTGGCATTGTTAGTTTGAAATTTGTGACCAGAAGAAGTAACCTTCAGGGACCAAAGCACGTGTTCTTGATACACAGTAAACCACACACTACATCTTTGCGTAAGTCCAGGTATTTTCAGTTTAGTTTTGATTATTTGTTTTATGAAGGCTTTTGTTTCAGGGTTTTCGTTTTTTTGTTTTCGTTTTCATTTTTATTTTCATTTTTACGTTTTAAAAATTATATTTTTTTGGACCTCCGAATACAGAAAGAAGAAAGCGAAATCAAGCTTGTGGAGTAGAGGTACTTTCTTCAAAAACGTCAGCAGTCGACTACGTGGCTTAGTCAGGAAAACACCCGACAATGGTGCGGTAGGTTTCGGGTAGGAGCTTTGGTGATGGCATGAATGTTTGTGTTTTTTATGATTTAGGTATTTTCATGATGTCTTTGTTGAGTAATGTACAATGATTACTAGCCCATTGGCCGTTTTGAACCGGCGTTAATCTGTAGTTTCACTGAATTAAAATTAAAAAAAAATGAAAAAACCGTTAGCAAAATGGAATAAATATTGTTTCTCAAATCATTTCAACACTCCTCCTGAAAAATGTTGATGTCGTGTAGCAGCCAGTTGATGCATGAAAAATAATATATAATACCGTTCACTAATGTATATAACGATCATTGACATACATATTATGAAGAAACAACATTCTCAACTTTTTGCATGGCTATATCTCCGAAATGGCGATTCATAGGAAAAAAGTGTGAAGACAATTTTTACAGATAATCCCATGACGAATAATTTTTGTCCCACCTATATTTGAGATAAAACTTGCCGTTTTTTTTTAAAATAAAACCCCTATTTTTTGAGCTAATTCGACCAAGCTAGTTACTATAGAATGAATCAGTTATTACCCTTTTTACTTGTGAAGTCAATAACTAATTAAAATTAAAATTAGTAAAAAAAATTCCATTTTTTACAGGTGAGCATTGCATATAGTACTTCGACAAAGTCTCCTTGAAGAGCTCCACTTCACTTTCTAGATTCAAGTGAGTAATACTTATTTTTATAACTCACTTTTTATATTGATATGCGATTTTTTGACTGCTTCTCATCCTGCATAAGATGAAGGTCCGTCACAAGGTATATCTCGGTACGAACCCCGAAAAGGATATAGACGTTTGTGTATGTATATGAGTTTAGTTGTTATAAAATTGAAGACATTATTGATGGGCAATATACACAAATTGAAAGTCGAACAAATCAAAAAATATATATTTGATGTTTATTAGAAATAATTTATTTGAGTTAATTTTATCAAAATTTTTGTGAATGTTCCACAATTTTGGACGATTTTCGTTTATTTATTACTTCGAAATTTTTATTTTTTTATTAATTTTCCATTTATATTTTAGTATTGAGTGGTTTTCGTCTGTTGAAAGTTTATGGATAGTTTTAGTTTTCTACAATTTCTTGCACTTCTTCTGTTTTATTTGAATTGTCACGTGGTCAACTTTTCTCAATTTTTAAATTTTTTAGCGTTTGTTAATTCTTCATTCTCCTTTTTTTTTAGCATTTATGTGCTGTTAACTACCGACTTGTATTTCTATTAATTTGAACCTATTGAATGCCTATTTTAATGCCTTATTATATTATTATTATTTTGGAAACTAATTTGAATTGATTAGATATTAAAACATAGTAGGTATATGCTTTTCTCAGTAATAATTAATTTTATTCAGTTATTGGATATATTCGTTTGTCACTTGGTGATAACGTATAGATTTACAGAGAAAAATACACTCTGTTGTTTTATCACTATCTTAAATTATATTGGAACTGCAATTTCTTAGTATTATTACATTTTCAAAAACATTAATTAATGCGCTTGAATTAGTCGCAGTATAATAAATACAGTGATGAAAAACTAAGTGTATTTTTTTATAATAATTTTCCTTAGTTTTATATTCTTTTCTGTTATTTATCAATTCGATCTTTTAGGAAGTTTAAACTTGAATCTAACAATCCCCAAGAGATATGACTAGATATGTTTTACTTATTATTTCAAAGAAATCAAAATATTCAATGCATCCCTTGGAGGGGATCGAACCCACGACCTTTGGATTAGAAGTCCAACGCGCTATCCGCTGCGCCACAGGGACGTTGATATTTGAACATTTTGTCACTCTGTGATTCATAAATGAAAATTTTAAGACAATAATATCAATTAGAATGAAGAGAAGAGAAATCTGTTAGTTTATGATAATATATTATATTTCATTTCAATTATTTATAAGAGTATGAAGTAAGCCTTCACTATAAACAGCAGGTGACTGTGTTTTAACGCTTGTTTGATGTCATTAGAAAGAAATAGCCGAGGTTCATATGTAGGAAGTTGTTGCATCTTGTCCAGGTGTCTTCGTTTGGTTTTTTAATACGAAATTATTTCAACTGAAACTTGGCTATACTATTCTGATGAGCATCAACATGTTCGGAACGCCTGTCATCGACTTCTTTGAAGTCGATGACAGCTTTAGTCCTATATTTTTATATTTATATCTTCAAAATTTACTCAACTATTATCAACCGTCTAAAGGACAGAGTCCTCTTCCTGGCAATCAATTTTCAATCTCCCATCTGGAGAGTTGATGATTATTTTGGAGCCATATTTAATATATAATTTAAGCTCAATTACTTTTGAAGAGCCTATGTTTGTCTTTTTTTCATGTTAAAGATCGTATATCTGAAAATTACCTATGTCATTCTTGATGAAAAACCAAGAAGCCCAAAACACCTGTCAATGTCGGCTTTTATATATATATATATATATATATATATATATATATATATATATATATATATATATATATATATATATATATATATATATATATATATATATATATATATATATATATATATATATATTGTGGGTTATAGGCAAAATAAGAGGCCACTATGAATAGATTTTATCCAATTTGTCTGCCTGGTCAATATTTAGACTGTGTTTACAGTCTTCATCAGGACTTATACATCAGATGTTTATGCAATTGTACTGATAAAAATTATGATTTACAACTTACGGCTAACTAGGTATAAAAGGTATGGCCAAAAACCATCAAACAGGAATGTCTTTCTTAAAAATAAGTTGAATTAAATTATAGATGTGAAAAAATTCTTATGTACTAATACATCTATAATTTAATTCAACTTATTTTTAAGAAACACATTCCTGTTTGATGGTTTTTAGCCATACCTTTTATACCTAGTTAGCCGTAAGTTGTAAATCATAATTTTTATCAGTACAGTTGTATAAACATTTTTTCAGAGACCTAATGAAGACTGGAAACACAGTCGAAATATAGACCAGGCAGACAAATTGGATAAATCTATTCATAGTGGCCTCTATATTTTGCCACAACAATTGTATTTGAATTACCAGGCAATACTCCTTTTCATTAATGTTCACAGAATTGAAGAGATTCCTTTTCAAACTAAGACGGATATAGATAAGATGTATTTGTGAAATAATAGAAATAGATAGTCTTAACTTTGTATAGGATATAAGGACTTTGAATCGATTTTTCTTTTAGGTGAGTTGAACTTGATAATGATAATGATTATTGTAAATAAAAGTTATATATTTTCTTTTTTAGAATCAATCAATCGTTTGAAATATACCTGTGTTCAATCTTATAAATCAAAGATATCCAATTCCTCAGATTTCATGGTGTTGTTTCCATTTCTAGTCGCTGTTTGATAACATTCAGCTAGAAGGTAGTCCTGAAATACAAAAATGTCTTCTTCGTCGAAATATAATCCGACCATATCTTCTGACAACGTGGCCACAACGCCTCGATAGTCTCCACGGTTTGACATAACTTTCACAGCTCTTCTCACACTTGGGATGTTTTTTATGTTCCTCAGCACTCTTTTTTTTCCCAAATCTTTTAATAGTTTTCACATTGATTTGGGGTACACCTTTCCTCACTGAGTCACATGTTAATGAAATTTCGATACGAACCATCATGTATCAAATTAGTTTACAAAAATTGATTTATAAGATTGTACCTACACAGGTATATTTCAAACGATTGATTTATTGTAAAAGAAATATAACTTTTACTTACAATATTCATTAACATTATCAAGTTCAACTTACCTAAAAGTAAAATCAATTTAATGTCCTTATATCCTATACAATCTTAACACTATCTATTTCTATTATTTTACAAATACATCTTATCTATATCTCTCTTAATTTGAAAAGGAATCACTTCTTTTCTGTCTGTTGAAATGAAGTTTCTCCCTTCCTCTTGAAAGATACCCATTCACAGATATAATTCTTATTCTTCTTTACAGTAACTATATACTATATTATTTTACTATATCATTATTATTATAATATAAGTATACAAATTATGTGAGGAGTATCTTATCATTTTATATATATACACATATATATATATATATATATATATATATATATATATATATATATATATATATATATATATATATATATATATATATATATATATATATATATATATATAGGTTATCGATACATTTTAACCTATTAGCTTGTCGATCTATCAGGTAAATTGAGTCAATTGAAATTGTGCTGAATCAAAGGAATTAGCAGGCAAATGCAAGGGTAAAACTTTTTTAAAATGTGTGTATCAACTGTGTTAAATACTTGCGTGTCTGGCTAAAAATTAATAAAATCGATTACTACAGTTATTTCACTTTTTAGATTTGAGTAATTTACCCATTCAACTCGTAACGATTGAAATTCATCAAAATGTTTCCACAAAATGTTGATTCAATACTTCACAAATGCAAACATAATCCCACATGTTTTATAACTGAACCAATGTTATCGTTTGTTGGCACATCTGTCGTTACTAACAGTGGAAGGAGTGTACTATACTGATGAATTGAAATACTATATACATCAAGTACTACCCAACTGCCAATTTCTACTTGAAGGTTATCAAAAACGTTTCATCCGCATCCCTGGCGGGGATCGAACCCACGACCTTTGGATTAGAAGTCCAACGCGCTATCCGCTGCGCCACAGGGACGATGTATATCATTTAGCATCACGATAGTGAGTTTGGGAATTATTTAATTAGTGTAATTTCTAGGTACTTATTTAGTAAAAGCAACGTTGTCAATTTTCTCAGAATTATCAAGTTTTAAGGATTTTAAGGTATAATACACTGTTTACGAACAATGATATAATATTTCTGTAAAAAAAATTAAAGAATAAGCATTATTTCTACCTACATTTTGTTATGTACTTTGTTATGACTGGAACAAGGTTAATATTACTCAACTACATTTTATTCAGATGCTGTAATATAATATATCTTCTCTTCGAATGCCATCCCTAGGACATACTAAATAAATAGTGACCAAAAGTATCGCAAGTGTTGACGAAGCATGTGCTTCTGCAATATTTATCCTATATAAAGAACTATCGTATAACTAAGTTTCAAAATGTTGTTTAAATGGAGTTACACCTAGTAAAGAACTTTAATAATCAACTCTCTTATTAGTGATAATGTCGTACAGAACCTGTGATGTAAGAAAATACATACAAAGTTAACAATAACACAGATATACAGCCGAAGCAATGCTAATAGTCGGTCAATCAAAAATAAGAAAATGGAGAAAAAAGAACGAAAAATTCTCAGAAAAATTTATAGCGTACTCCATATGAATTTGTATGAAAAACCCTCATAACAAACTTTATCAAAAGACAACTACAATAATGGTAAAAATCAGTAAACGACTAGCCTAGTTTTACGCATATGTCTTCAGAATTAAGCAGTCTAAAATAACAAAGAAATTACCCGATATAATAACAAAGAGTAAATGAAGCACAGACTGGCTAAAGGTCTAACAGGATTCTATAACAGATCAATTTAAAAATCTCGGAGATTGTACAGAGTGTTGTTTTAAAGTCGTGCTAACCTACAATGAAATGTAGCATTCTGCGAGGATGAAGGTCTTTTGGGAGTGAAAAAATATGAAGCAAAAGCCCTAAAAATTATCAAATTAAACTCTCAGGGACAGAGCATCAAGACCATTTCCCTTCAAAATGAGGAAAACATCTATTAGTGAACTAATATATTGTTCGGCCTTGATACGTTTGCAATGAACATCGAAACTTGATTGTTTGGTTGCATGCCGCTGATGATTCCCATAAAAGGACGAAACAGCGTTGTATGCTTTTTCCGAAAAATTTCAACGTACGCACTACGTTTCTTGACGAGTTCACTTCACGATACTTGACGAGGTCTTCTTCGTTTTCACTGCAATACAAACTAAACACTATTAAATAAAAATCAAACAAACGACTGTTCGTAAATAAAACGAAGGAAGCAAGAACCCTAGCGCAATTCTGAAACTAATAACTATTTGAATTATTCGGGGTGCGGTGAAATCGAATGAATCAAATGACGACAAAGGCGAATCACAGACGTTATGTAAACTTCAATATTTCAATTATGTCATTCATTGATGCATTTCAAAAGTTCTGCCATGTTCGATTAGTTTTGATCTAAAATTTAATAACAACATGTTGAATATAATATAAACAACATATTGAATGAAATTTCTCCAACAGGAAACCTTTATTTTCACGGGAATGTATAGTGGAGATCAAAATAGTTCACAGCATCCCTGGCGGGGATCGAACCCACGACCTTTGGATTAGAAGTCCAACGCGCTATCCTCTGCGCCACAGGGACGATATTGAAGGATTTTATGTCATCGTTCTTATTCCAGATGGCAGCCTTTACAACCATTTGTCGTAGATTCAATATCTCTGTTGCTTGAGCAGAAACACATTGAACACAGATAGGTGTTAAATTACGATCTACGACAATTAGTGTAACAATATGTCTTTAGTTTGTATTTACAGAGTTTCTGTGTACTACCCACTCATTATATTCAGTTCACTGAAAAGAGATCGTTGAGAATTCGAACAATGAACATTTCATTACGCGCTATTGTTATTTAAACTTTAATTCTTTTATCTAGACATTGTTACACAAACGAATCAGCTATATTGAATGTGGACAGAGAATCTAACAACTCAATTTTGGGACCTAGAAAACATTTTCTGATATCGCTTTGAAATTAGGTATTTGGGGAAAGCCTTTCTTCATATTCCTCACAATCGAAAAAATATTACTAACGAAAAATTGAGTAATTTTAAAAATTACAATGGGGTGTTTCAAGGGACCGTGATATAATTTTCGTGATTTTTTTTATATGTTCATTTCAACTTGTTTCATTGTTTAGTTCACTTTCCTAAACGATTGTTGGGGTTTATTAGGATGTAAACCCAAACTCTGTTCAGTATGAACAACTTTATTTAATAACTATTTACAACTAAATACATTCAAGTGTACTAATAATGTTTGTTGATGACAGTCATGTTGACTGCTTGGCGACTAGCGCTGAAGTCGACGAGATCTTGTTGTCTTCTCCTGAGGTTGCGCCCGAGCATGAGCAGTCGTCTTTTCTTCTTCTTCTTCCTTGCTGTGACTAGTCTATCGGTTGGTGCATCCAGTGGCAGGATGTGACTAGTCGCCGCACGATATTCAATAAATGAACGTAAAAATACTTTGATAACTGACGTTGAATTCTTGTTTACGTCTTTGTGAAACATAATTAAATTATAATTTAAATCAAACTCTTGACTTAATGTTCACAAATATTCTCAGAAAATATTTTTCTGAGGGTTTCAATATTTAATAGTGTTGGCGTTTACTTGATGTAAATCCATTATAATTGAATATAAACTTAAATTCAAACACTTGAACTTATGATTTACACTTTATTGACTACATATCATGACGCGTTTCGTCGTTACAAACGACTTCTTCAGATGCTTACAGAATAATTATTCAGATATATACAGATTATTCTGTAAGCATCTGAAGAAGTCGTTTGTAACGACGAAACGCGTCATGATATGTAGTCAATAAAGTGTAAATCATAAGTTCAAGTGTTTGAATTTACGTTTATATTCAATCTAAGGGTTTCATTTGAGTTATTGATATTAATTGGCATAAATGTAATTTGTAAATAAGAAATAGGTGGATATTTAATGGGGATGATTATAATTCATGATTTATTACATATAGGTAGTGAAGTTTCAGGCATCAACTTCGTAGTTCGACTCTGAATATTTAAACCAACAGAATCACTAATACAAAATGTTGAAATTATTCAATTTCAAAAGACCAATGAAAAACTTATTGCTTAACCAAGAGAAAAAAGTGAAAGCAAAACATTCTTAGGAAAAACAGACGGGTTCTATGGGGCAGTGGCGGATAAACAAAATCAGGGAGGCCTAGACCGAGGTAATAATATATAATTTGGGTAATAAAGTAGTTATGTATACTCAATGTTGCAAGTTATTTTTTGAGTATTTCAGTGAGCAAATTACAACTAGGTTATTTCAATATTGTCAATATAATCAATTATTTTCAATTTTTCAAAACGGTGAAACAAAGTAATCACAAGTGATGGAAAAAAACAGGTTAAAAAATTTAAATTATAAAAGTTATATTTTATAAAGACTTATTGCGGTTAACAATATTTACAGAGATTATAGAACAAAGCCCATGTTTAGTGCCAAGTCAGCGTCCAAGTTTAGTGTACTTGAGAATTGATCAATAACTTCCTGGTCACCTACAATAATATCCCTGTGGAGGGAAAGTAATGCTACTCCGTTAAGACTCTTTTCGGATGTGCTGGTTCTTAAGTAAGTTCTCAGTCTTTTCAGGCCGAGATAAAGATTTCTCCACGTTGGCAACAGAAACAGGAAGAACTGCCAGATGTTTCAAGGGGATATAAATGTTAGAGAAGAAAGTCGTATAACAATTTGCGGGAGATCCAATAGCACCGCTCACTGGTGACCCGATCATGTATTAGATCTTTTTACGCATTTCATCAACTCACATAAATTATAAATGGAGAAAAAAAATAAGATTCCTTTCCACTCATTTACCATTGTTTATTCATGAAAATTCCACATTATCCTTGACTCATCGTTTTCACATAAGTTAATTTTGTATTACACTTTCTAATTTCGGGGGGTGTGGTTCTCGGCCCCCTGCTACTATATATAATGTTATTATATATTAAGACTCGCGAAAGCCAATATCAACCACCTTTTGAAATGGTTTTCGTTGCTTATGTGCTTTTACTTGTTTGTTAATATTCAAGGAAACACTATAATGAGTTGCCATTCAATAAAGTTGTATCCCCGATTTCAAGCCTTAGGGCCTCACATTCCCTCACAGGGGTTAAAAGAATAATAATTCTCCAGAATTCCTAATTAACCAGAATAAAAGTACATAAATTATAAATATTATATAACAAAAATTCTACTGGATTTTCAACAAATTGACGTCATAATAACATTTCATAGATTTAAACTCATTGAAATAGTTACACCCACAGTTTAAAAGTAAAACTCTGGATCTTCTAGAAAAAGTGGAAATTTCTAATTCACACCGAAGCTAAAAGAACCAATATCAAATGATCAATTTACCTTCAGTTTATCACCATTGTTACTTTCTTCAATTTTTCTTTGTCTTCAGTACTTCAATATTTCTTTGTCATTCAATAATTCTTAGATTCAATTTAATACTCCTACCTGTATAATGACCTGTCCCTCTACCTCCGAGACATCGAATCAGCCCTTAGTCTATTGTAGCTAACGATGTATAGGTATATAAGAATGTTCGTCGAAAAATATTGTTCATTTTATACTTTTTAAAATGGGGTAACACCCCGAAACAATTGTAAAGTATTCATTATAAATTTTGTGAAATCAAGCGAAGTGGTTTTATTTAATATACGTAATTTTAATGCCAGTTCTTGATGTACAATCTTCGCTACGCCGTCATGTTGTATTATAATGAAATTGTATTCGCCATGCTAATAAAGTGGGGAATATTCTTTTGAGATTTCTGAATCCATAACTGCCAAATTGAGGTTTGGCAGTTTTTGGCATTCAAATCATAGTTTTGAAAATTTTTATAGTCTCCTGGAATCTTGATATTCGCATAAACAACAGTACAAAAGTCGCTAAGAGTTTATTAGATGGATATAACGTTTTACTTTTATGTGAGCGTTTACACAAGCTTAGAAATAATTAAGTGTTGAAACTTCTTTCAGAGATACGAAAAGGAAATAACAAGCACTACGGCCTTTGTTTCATACAAAACATATTTTGCGAACACCTCTTGAAATATGCCCCATTTTTTTAGGAATCTATCGTTTTCTGGAACAAGTATAAATTGTGCAGAAAACTTCGCAAAGCTATGACACAGTTTCTTTCGCTTAATGTAAACGCTCTTTGACATTTAGAAATGCAAAAACAACTACACAGAATATTTTACGAGCAATATTCCAAGTATTATTCCATTCGAAGCGCCAAGTTTGCGTTTGATTTGTTGCTCAAATTGCTACAACAATATCGAATAATAAACAATGAGATAGATTGAATAAATTTACAATAATTCTGATTTGACGAGGAAATATATTTCAGTTTGAGAAATGGGTTCGGACACTGAAAAAACGAATAGTTCACACCTATAGGAAAATATAAGTACCCTTTCTTTGTGGTTAATAAAATTGAGACTTATATCCTACGTATTTCAACACGAGTAATAATAACGATTAACGTTCGAATCGATTGATATATATGCTGGGATCATGTAATAATTCGTCATGTTAATTGTTCAAATTATAAAGAAAAGATACGAGAGAGTTTCAACAAGTGTACAACTCGAGGTGAAATATGTAAGAATAATAACTTAACAGAATAGATACACAAGCTTTAATGTTTGTATATCTAATATTTTATCTGTGGAAAAATTCGTAGTGAACTTAATTTTTGTATACACCTTAACCAAGGGTTGCAATGAAGATGTGGAAAATCGATATTAATATCCTGTCGACTAAAGAAGTTATAAAGGTCGATACGTCATGAACATCAGTTTTTTTGCACATACCTCGCGACCTTTTGCTCTGATTATCTACAAAAGACGCTTTCTGCATTTTTCTGTGCAATTAACCTTTTTCGTAGTAGAGATCTGATAGTGCGACTAGATTATGACGATCATCTATCACTTTCATGATAGAATTTTTTTCTCATGGTTTCTCCCGTAGGCATGGTGAATGATATGCCATAAAAGGTTTTTTTTTTCATTCAAGAGTGAATAATAAATTATTTGAGTACTGAAAAATAAACTTAAGTATATTATTCTTCACAAAACGCTCAAGTATGAGATAAAATTATTCAAGAAACTCAAAACATGAATAAAAAGCAACACATTTTACTTCTTGGTGTACGGTATACAATCACGTACTTGAGTGCATTCTAGTCGTTTTGTAAACTCTCTATGCCGAAAACGGTTGATAGAACAGGGAAATGCAACAGGCATTTTTGTTTATAATTTCACGGCGAATAATTTTTGTTATGACCTCTATTGACCTCCGAGCAATGAGTCGCGAGATATTAATAATAATAATAATAATAATAGCATTTATTGCATAATCTTCATTATACAAATGGTAAGAGTTTGGCATGCCAATCTTCCACTCCACCAAATAGTCATTGGCAACATAGTATACTATACATATAAAATTTCTGATACAATACAAATTATTTAAACTCAAAATGTGGAAAATATTCGCTAAAAACTGATTGTCGTGACCGTTTAACCTTCGTAGCATGAATGATTTCAAAGACTATATTTCACATCTTCATTACAACATCGTAATAAAGGTGTTTGCAAAAATTTAGCTCACTAGGGATTTTTTGCAGATTGTTATTCGAAATGCCAAAAATTACTGGTTTATTATGGTCTATTTATTCCAGAACATATATCGAATTAATTAAACAATTATCGTGGAATCTATCTAAATGTTTTTCATTGTCCATTACAGTTAACTATGGTCCAGCAAGTGTTAAGCATGAGAGCAGATGACGTACGATTTCCCTTTTTCGTATGAAAAAGGCGCTTTTCCGCGTGGCAGGGGAGCATTCTACCACTGAACCACCGACGCTCATAAAATTTGAGTGGATTAGATTAGATCACTGTATTCTCAACCGATCTCTGAAATTGTTTGGATCTTCTACCACTGAATTTACCACTGAACCACCGATGCTTATTTTTGTATTATTATCTAATGTATGTTCATTGTATTTGTGGAGGAGTGGAAGAATGATTCGTCAAACTCCTACCATTTGTATGAAATTTCTTTTCTCTACAATAAATATATTCTATTCTATGAAACTTAAGTGGATTAGATTGGATGATTGCTATTCATAACCAATCTCTGAAATTGTTTGGATCTTCGAATGTTCAATTAAAAGGATCTGCATCGGCAGGCGAGCATTCTACCACTGAACCACCGATGCTTATGAAACTTAAGTGAATTAGATTCGGTGACTGCTATTCATAACCAATCTCTGAAATTATTTGGATCTTCGAATCTTCAATTAAAAGGATCTGCATCGGCCGGGAATCGAACCCGGGCCGCCCGCGTGGCAGGCGAGCATTCTACCACTGAACCACCGATGCTTATGAAACTAAAGTGGATTAGATTCGGTGACTGCTATTCATAACCAATCTCTGAAATTATTTGGATCTTCGAATCTTCAATTAAAAGGATCTGCATCGGCCGGGAATCGAACCCGGGCCGCCCGCGTGGCAGGCGAGCATTCTACCACTGAACCACCGATGCTTATGAAACTAAAGTGGATTAGATTCGGTGACTGCTATTCATAACCAATCTCTGAAATTATTTAGATTTTCGAATCTTCAATTAAATAAAAGGATCTGCATCGGCCGGGAATCGAACCCGGGCCGCCCGCGTGGCAGGCGAGCATTCTACCACTGAACCACCGATGCTTATGAAACTAAAGTGGATTATATTCGGTGACTGCTATTTATAACCAATCTCTGAAATTATTTGGATCTTCGAATCTTCAATTAAAAGGATCTGCATCGGCCGGGAATCGAACCCGGGCCGCCCGCGTGGCAGGCGAGCATTCTACCACTGAACCACCGATGCTTATGATTTTAAGTGCATTAGATTTTATAACTGACATTCTAAACCATTCTCTGACATTGCGAGGATCTTTGGATCTTCAAGTAAAAGGATTTGTATCGGCCGGGAAACGAACCCGGGCCGCCCGCATGGCAGGCGTGCATTCTACCACTGAGGGAACATTATGAACTATATATTGAATAGTATTTATGGCATTGATACCATTACCTGCACATTTAATTTGGCTCAATTTACTCATGATAAAAAAATTACACATAATACGATGTGCATTTTTTGCGTAGTAATAAAAATATTGAAATTGAAGAATTTAATCACTTATAAAAAATTGTTTTGTTATTTTCTTTCACTTGTCACTATAATTTTCAATCTTATTTGGCCTTCCTCTTGTAAAGTTTTTCCACATCTGGTATAGAACAAACACGTAATTTATGTCTAAACATTCAATATTTAACAACATGAATTAGTCGACATGTTTGGGGCTAAATTGAATAATTTTTATAAGTAAAATACTCACCATTTACAGCTGTCTTTAAATGGAGCGAATTCAATGGTTTTTTCTCTGCCTTTGTTCCGTAGAAATTAAACAAAGAAGCAACAGAATCAGACATGAGAACTGTTTGAAAATTGGATTTACTCTGTTGGTTAAATTCTTTTAGTGAGTCACTTAAGTGACTTCAAAATTGATACGACTCTGCCATTTGGACTTTATTGAAAACGTAAAATATTCAACTTCAAACTACGATAGTCTTAAACCACACAAAATTGATTTCGTTTCACTGAAATCGGAAAGCACAATAAACACTTTGTTTTTCATAGTTTGATGTTGATTTCAACCAGTTATCAACAGAAAAACTTGTATTACACTATATACAATCGAAAAATATAGAATGTATACTAAAATCTCAAATTATTTATTTTAACATGTGAAAGTTTTCAGAAGCGCTTTATTTTTGTGTTGAAGAAACTTGAGGAAAGGTATATACCGATTTAATGAAAGCATATGATCAAATAAATCATAACGTTATGTTGTACAAACGGAAAGCCAAGTCAGGTTTCTCCAAAGATCTAGTTTCCGTAATTCGGTCTTATTTAAATAATCGAACACAGTTTGTACAATTTGGGGCTCATAAGTCATATGTATAAACATCCCTTTCGGAGGTACCACAAGGCTCTAATTTTCATACTGTAGTTTCTTCTTTTTGCGAATGGTCTAATAGGCTGTCTAGCAGTTCATAGTCTCATGTATGCTGATGATTTGAAAATTTATCGCAAAATCGAAACATATGAGGACTGCATAAGTTTACAGGATGCCTGACCGCCGTTTTCTGATAGGTGTTACCACAATAAACTCAATATTAATGTAACTAAATGTAACGTTCTCACATTCACTAAAAAGAAACGGCCTATACAATTTGACTACACAATTAACGAAACCATTCTGACCAGGGTCTCCGAAATTCCAGAATTCGGTATATTATTTGATCAGAAATTCACTTTTGTAACTCATATAAATAAAACAATTTCAACAGCATTCAAATCTTATGGATTTATTGTGCGTAACGCTGGTCACTTTTCGAATACAAAAACACTTATACAATTATTTAATGCGTTTGTAAAGAGTAAATTAGATTTCGGATGTATAATTTCGCGTCCCATTTACAATTCTCCTAAAAATCATTTAGAGTAGATACAACAAAAATTTGTCAAATATCTAATTTGGAGGGAAAATCACGTTTATCCGGCCAGAGGATATAACCAAAATGATCTGTTAAACAGGTTTGGAACTAAATCACTCGAAGTTGGCAGGGATTTGTTGTCTCTGAAGTTTCTGTATAACCTCTTACATGGTTATATAGACTGTCCTACCTTATTGGCTCTATTGATTTTCATGTTCCTAGACAATGTTCACATTCAAGATAATTTTTTTCATTGGGTACTTCGAAAACTAATTCTCTCGTAAAATCACCCATTAGATTATGTGTTCGCTATTCGAGGATTTGTCTGAAAAATGCGATAACAAAAGTGACTCATTTGCTTTCATTAGTCGGGTTTACTTGGACTCCTTTCATGTATAGTGAATCCTGAAGTAAGCCATAATCTTATTGTCTATTATTTATTATAATTACTTTTTTTATTGATAATCATTTTTTTAAACGTTTGTATTATATCTTTAGGTGTTAATACTGTATATATTTTTTTGAATATTTCCTGTAACTGGGTGTTTTTACCTATAGGAAAATGAAGACTTATTATTTTTATTATTGTAATTATTATTTGCATTAGTATAAAAGTTAAACTAACGGTGGGGTTGCAAAATTCCATAGACCACCAGCACCACAGTGTCATATACTCATTTCATGGCATGTGTGAAGACGACCGTGGCAATAGGCATTGATTGTTGGAATTAAAAGAAGTATCATTCGTTGTTTGTTTATTCTGTTATAAAACTAATAGATTTTCGAAATCTTGGGCAATAACGTCTAATCAATAGACATGAGACAAGACGCAAAATTCCGGGATAATAGCGGATTTCCTGGCCATCTGGCAAGCCTATCGCCATTACACGGAAAATATCTGTACTCATATCATTGAGTTTTTATCGTGAAAATTCTAAATAGCTCTATGACCCATATTTTGCATAATTATTCCAATCAAGACCTTGTTGAAATTTATTCCACTCGTTGACAGACGTCCCATAATTTCCATTATTATAAAAACTAATTAAAGTAAGTCATACCTGGAAAATATCCTGAATTAATGTGATCGTAACAGGACACGCGAAGTGACGACAAAGAGGTTCATCATTATTCAAGTAATATTTTCACCATGAGAATGTTTCTTTCAAATGAAATTATGTTATTCCTAGGTGTGTTGGACGTTTCAACCCACTCTCAATGAATAGAAGATTTGAATAATTTTCAGGCATAACAGGAGACTTGGTAAACAATTCTTTCAAGTTTTGAATAAGAATATTCATATTTCTTAACATTATTTCATTTCAAAAGTACTACTTCATTTCATGTTGTTCTACACTTTCTTCAGTTCGAGAAGGCTCCTGAAAATAGCCCTTTTGTTCATTTTGTATTTAGGAGGTTTAAGTTGACGAGAATTTTTTGAACGACACAAGACTATCCGGTTCTCAAAGTGAAAATTACTGTCGAAAATATTTAATGAAATTGAAGAATTTGAATTCCAGACGACCGACTAGAACTCTGACTTGGATCTTAATATAATAGAATTATAATCAATAATTATTATTATATAGATTGTTTCCCATGAGAAGAGCGATTGAACTTGAATTTGCAATTCTTTTGCTTCATCTTTTTTGCCTCCTAAAAACGCTTCATCCTCCTGAATGTTCTTTCTTCCGTTCATCTGTCTATTTTATTCCGGATTGGTAATTTGTTTTTTTTTTCAAACTTCACATGTGCGATTTTATAGCGACACTCAGTGCGATCGTTGAGACCTTTTATATTGATCTGTTGTAGATCTTTTTGGACCCCTTTTAGCCACCCTGTTCCGCATTTATTCTTCATAATTATATCGAGTAGTTTCTTTGGTATTCTGGACTGTTTCATTCTGTAGACATGTGCATAGAACTTTGCTCATCGTTCTCCGATTTCTTCCGTTGTCGCATTTGTCTTTTTGAAAAGTTCATTCTGAAGTGTTTTCATCCAAGAACCGTTTCTATTGATTGGCCCGTAAATCTTTCTGAGAATTTTTCGTTCTTGTTTTTCTATTTCTCTAATTCTTGAATGATCGTCAATAACCATTGTTTCAGATGCGTAGATTGGTTCTGGAAGAATCGTTGTGTTATAGTGCCTCAATTTGGCGCCTCTCAAAATGGACTTTTGTTGTAGTACGCCCATATTAGCTTGTAGGCATTCTGGAGCTTGGTACTTCTCTGATCATTAGCGATTCGGTTTGAACCTGAGGACTTTGTAACTTCTCCGAAGTACTTAAAATGGCCGACTTGCAGAATTTTGGTTTTCTTTCCATGTATTTGGTTTCATCATAAGAAATTTGTAACCAGGTTTTCTGCACAACTTCATGTAGTTCTACGGCTAGAATGACTTCAGTTCTGTTGTCTATGATGTATAATCAATAATTATATATAATAAATATTATATTATATATCATAATTGATATCAATCATGTAATAAATCAAAATTTTATGATGCAATTTTATTTTTAAGACGAAAATTACACGTGATACTGTAAATTATTCCGCGTTTACGATGCGAAAAGTTCATCAAAGACATCATAAATTTAATACGTTAATGTCGGTAACGTATTGTGCTAGCAATATTTTTGCATTTTTTCAATTTCACGTTAATAACTGGGCCCAAACTCATCGTCGGCTAGTTAGTCGCAATTGCCGCGATCATTACCTGTAATTTCGCAATAAAATCAATAATATTCTCCCTTAATTGATACTTTAGCTATTATTTTATGTGTATTAGATGGATAGTCGAATCGTTAAAATGCCTCGTAATTTATACTCGTTAGTGTACGCATGCGGTACTATATGTATGTAGGACACGAACTCGGAGTGATACTGGCATTTTAATTGAAAAATATATTAATGAAGTGAGAGATCTGTTTTTCTGTGAATGAATCGGTTGTATTGAAAATTGATTGGGTAATCGCCCGACTGTTTTTCCTTCAGGTTGATTTAATAACATCAATTGGTATCTTTGTTTAGTGTAGAAAAGTACCTTGGAATTCACTTTGGAAGTTTTGATTCAGCTCTTGCTTATGAATACAAAGAATTCTAAACATATATCTTAGAATTTTGAATAATTGGCTGCAAGACACCGAAATATAACTACATAATATGATCAAAATTGTTTGATCAAAAATTCTCATTCATACCTCATATCAATCAATTAATTTTATCATGTAGCAAAGTTTATGGTTTTATCGTCCGCAATATTTTCGAGTTCGTCAACACTGGTCCATTTATTTAATGCCCTAGTGAGAAGCAAACTTGAGTATGACTGTCTTGTTTGGCGACCAATATATAATTGTCACATAAAACGCCTGGAGGCACTGTAGAGGAAGTTCTTGAAATGGCTAGCACTTCGAGAGGATGGTTTATATCCACTAGAGGTTGTGATTACGCTTGTTTGCTATCGAGGTTTGACTTTAGAAGCCTCCACACCAGGAGAAGTTTGAATGCATTGAAATTTTTATTCAATTCACTCAATGATAATCTCGACTGTCCTGAGCTTCTGGGTAAACTTAATTTCTTCGTTCCTCCTAGGTGTACTAGAATAAGCCAGACATTTTACTCAAAAACCCACAAAAACAACCTTCTCTTGCAATCGCCGCTTAGCTTTGTATGTTCTACTGCAAACCATTAATCAAGCTGCTGTGATTTGCACAGGGACTCACTTGTTTCCATCGTAAATATGTACTTAAATCTTAACAGTGAGGTATCTTGATTTCTTCTCATATAAGAAAATTATTATATTATTATTATTATAATTATATCTCTTTATAAGAAAATTCTGAATATTTTTTAAATATGGATACCTATTAATTTTCTCCAAGTATCGGCCTCATCAATCATCAATTTATTCTTAGATCTTGATCTGATTTGTTATATCTAATGTTTCATTTCTGCATTTAAAAATGCACTGAAATCGGCTCTAAGAAAAAAGTTAATTGAAATTCCACTTGGGAAAACATGGTTCAATATAAATCGAATAAAAAATTGAATATAATTCTGAGTGATTTTATTTAGTTTATTATTATCGTATTATTTATTTCAACTTAATTTTGTTTGAACTTCTCATCGTTTTTCATCGTTTGATTTCAATCTACATTGCAGAACCAGCGCTATCGTGAAGACGTTCCGCGAAAATAAAGGCACTCTCGTATATCTACGGTAATGTTTGCTTATTATACTGAATTGGCATAAAACAACAGTAAAACACCCACATACTTCTATATTGCTAATTGGCCAATTACAAAGTAGAATAAATTTGAATATACTACAGATAGATCGTTGGATATGCGCAAAATTCTTGTAATGTGTACCCCAAATAGGGATTATCTGAAAGAGCCATCTCATATTTTTTTTGAATAGAGAAAATTCGTTTGTACATGTGGATAGAACTGACATTTCAGAATATTTTTCGTGCCTAGTATAACTTGAGTTAGCTTTGAAAATTATGCTAAAATCGCAGGAATGAGGAAAATTCATTGGATATTAGAGGTCTTGAGTGATATTTATTTATTTATTTAATGACATACAGGAGCAACACACAGGCCGGACCTCAAAGTAGTGCTCTCGAAATAACAATGGAAGGTTTGTAATATGAAGTTTTATGTCTTTTACTTTAATAGGAATTTTGTACATGCAAAATTAGAAAACCATTGATAATCTTGAACAAGAGAAGCATATCTGTTTTTTCCTACAATTTTCTAGAGTCAGAATTTGGAATTTCTCCTTGATAGTGGAATAATCATCATCTGCAATAATTATATCATTCTTAAATGCTAGACATTTATTCTCAATTTTCTCTAATCTACGAATGTAAAACTTATATTGCTACACACTGAAGAGTTCGTTCAAAGATTATTCGAAAAGATTTGCTATTCCTTAATATTTAATTTGGTGTTTACTTGATGTGAATCACAAATTCAAAAACTGAACAGTATTACTACAACATTCAAAACGGACGTGTTATTATTCTGAAAATGTAGTCATTGAATCTATTCCTTATGATATATTCAAGCATCTGCTACAATTCTTTGTTTTACAGACATTAGTTACAAAGAGTTCAGCATAATTTTGACAGGGGTATACCTATTGCACTTCAAAATGGCTCGCATGGCTCTATTCTGTAACTTTTGTAATTTTGTAATTTTTTCTTTAGTCAAACCAAATAACAATGTGGTGCAATATTCAAAATGAGGCATTACTATTGATTTGAATAACAATAATTTCACATATGTCTACTAGTTTTTGCCTATTCTTTTCAAAAAATTGATTTTCTTAGAAATTTTAGATGATATGAAATCAACATGATCATTGAAACTCAATTTTTCGTCTAAAATAATGCCTAGATATTTCACTTTTTCTACTCTTCTAATTTTTTGTGCATCAATTTTTACAGTTATGTCCTCATTTTTATTGCTTTTAAGGGTTTTACTTGTACCCAAAACTATGCAGATAGATTTTTCAACATGCAGAGATAAGCTATTGTCACATAACTATTCATTAATTGCAGAAAGGTCTCTATTGATCCCCTCTGTCATATTCCTAATTTCTTTGCCACATATATAAAGCATAGTATCATCAGCGAATAAACGTATAGAACATTGTTTCACGTGAGAGACAATATCGTTTATATATAAGGAGAATAACAACGGACCTAAGAGAGTTCTTTGAGGTACTACCACATACACTTTCGTGCTATCCGACAGCATGCTATTGAACTTAACTTTTTGTGTTCGCGAATCCAAGTATGATCCGAACCAATCATTTACTACTCCCTCAAAACCAAGTTTATTCCATTTTTTCAATAATAGTGATCTACATAACGTTTAGAAAGCTCTTTTGAAATCCATTTATACTACTATAACCGTTTCTCCTTTATCTATAGCACTATACCATTTCTCACATATGCTCAATATTGCTGTCTCACAAGAGCAATTTCTTTTGAATCCTGATTGGAACTCAGAAATTACACAAAATTTTTCACATAATTCTAAAACCTGTTTTTTACTACTAATTCTAAAATTTTTTCATAAGGTGGTAATGAATTTATAGGTCGAAATTGCTCTAAAGTCTGCGAGAGACTGCTCTGAAAATCAGAGTCTACGAGAGCTTCAATACCTGTTTTTGAAAGATTTTCATTCTTTTTCTGGCTATACTTTTCTCCCAAAGCATAAACTCACTTTGTACAATCTTTTTTTATGACAAGTCTTCTTCGTAAAAGTTCACATCAGCTTCCAAAGAACAAAAAGCAGTCTTAGTACGAAACTGTGGAAGTAGATTTTGTACCTAAGTATACAACTGTTTCCTTTTGGGATTGAAAACGCTTCCTCAGTGAGTTAAAAAATCATCCAGGTATGGTATATAAACAGCTCATCCCGATCATCCATTATATCTTTCAAATTATGGATTTCAACAACTCACATAATTTATAACTGAAAGAATAGAGATTTACACTCATTTACATTTCCTCATTCATCAAAATTCCACATTACCCTGCACCTATCGTTTTTACATAAGTTAATTTTATATTACAATGGTTTATTTCGGGGTTACCTGGACCCTCCCCTTTTATTCGCCCCTTTATCTAGTTATACATTCATTAGCTTTGTTCACGGTAAGGATTCTGAATTGATTCAGAACTATTCGCATGCGCAGTTTGTTTTGGCGTTCGCGGATCACCCAGTTCCGAACTTTTAGTTACAGTTCTGTGTTCGCGGATAAACTGGGACTGGTTCGGAATCGATTCGGAATTGGTTCTACCGGTTCGAAGGATCAATCTAGAACTGTAAGTTCAGTACTTGCGCATTCACGATAGTTTGGCAACTTTTGACTTTTGACTTTTGTTGACTTGCGCATTCACGATAGTTTTGGTATACGGCATATTATTCGATGAGAACAACCGTGATTTGAAAATTCGCTAAACTAGTTCTAAAATCGTTCGCGGGTCGAAATAATTCCGAACGAGTTCATAACCGAGCATGCGTATTAAATCAATCCCGAACCAGTTATGAATTAGTTCTGAATCGGTTCAGAATCCTTACCGCGAACAGAGCTTTGACTCTCCTGTCATCATTTATTATTTTATTACCTTTTATAACTTTTTATCTTTTTTTACACATTTATATGGTTTATATATAAAATCATGACAAAATATGAATGAATTCAATGAGAATAGCAATTAATATACAATTCATATTATTTATGGTTATAATTTGTATCAACATAAATTACAATGTATTCGAATTTTTATATCATTTTCAGTATTCGTATCATTGTCATCATTAATTTCAACAATACTCAGAACTTTTGTGAGTTCGATGTTTTCAATCACACGATTTAATTGTGTGTTAAACATTAAGAAATTTTTAATTTTAATACTTAAAGTTCGAATTTTTCACTTTTATCGGCAGTCATATAATTGGAATTTTTTCAATTATTGAGAGATATTCATTGATATATTGAATATAATCGCAGTTTAGATCAATTCAATACAAACATTTATTTACGAAACTCGACAATTAAATAAACCATTTGCAAGGTAATTGTGTACGTGAATGATGTGAGATGTTTTAACTCGTTCAACTCTGTTGTTGTTTTTATGATCTTACATAATGAATAATGAGTGCCTATTCTGGTATTCAATGGCTCCTGTGATTCCGTTGTTAATTGAACAATACAATGCACAGATCGGGATCAATTGAAATTGGATCCTTGATCTGGACAGTTGAATGGGTTAGTGTATTGACCTTACGGAAAGCTTGTACACAATTCCAGTATTTGCAATACCTTCATAGGTGGCATATCTTAATGTCACGTTTTAATTTTGATCATATACAGGATGGAAGAGAAATAGCTTCATAAGCATCATTTTTGTCAAATTGTAATATTATCAGAATTGGCAGTTATACGGACTATCGATAGAAGTTAAAACTTAGAACTTTCAGTTTCAAAACTTGAAACTTCATAATGCTTGATTTGAAACTATAAACATCTATCTAGTTTCTACTTCTATTACGCAATAAATATCATTATTAAATACGTCTAGAAGAAATGACAGTGATTGAACAAATATAACAATTTCTTCTTAGCACAATGAAATGCCATTCCATCCAATCGCGAGATTTCACTCTTGAACTGATGAACCAACTGTGAACTATTCGACCAAATATATTTTTTTAATTCAATGGGGTTCTTAGATGTTTTCGACTTAACCACAGCTTTTTTTTGAACGTGGTTCCACTCCACTTCAATGTATCCTAGGAATCAACACCATCCTGAATTTTCGAAGTCAAAACTTTTTAATTCAAGTTGGGCACTTTTTGGTAGAAAAAACGTCACCGACATGTTTACATTAGTATAGTCTGCTATATATATATTATATGTCTGCTGTCTTTAGCAATACAGCAGACATATTGTACTTAGATGTATTTCTATCAATTATTTTCATTTACTTTTATAGTTACCATGAGCCTATTGCATCTTTTTTCAAATTGAAATTATTAACATCAATCCTGTTTTCACAAGTAGTGACAGCAGATTGCCTATTTAGATATGAAAATAATGGTCAAATAACAAAATTCTCGGAAAACCAAATATTGGTGGAAAGCTGGGGTTTGCTATTACAAAAAAGTTTTAAAATCTCTATCGATCCTATGTGTGCTTCAAAAGTTAATGGGGTCGAAGGTCAAAATTTGAGGTTTTTTGGGTTTTTATCGAAAAATTTCATAAAAAAGAACCACCAAACAAAGTTGTAGATCTTAAAATTCTCTATAAAAATAGTCTGTATGATTTTTTGAAGAGTTACCATTCGTAAGATATCACGATTCTAATAGTCACATTATACATGATATGCACATATAAGCCACGTATATACATATCAGGCACTTAAAACAAATATAAATACCCATTTGTGTCTCTTTAATAGATACTATACAATCCTAATAACATTTATTTAAAAGATAGTAGGGGTTGAAAGTTCTTACTAATGTTCAAATGGACACAATACATCAGCATGTAGATGCAAGAGATTCGCGGCATAAAAAAGATGCTAAAGAAATTGAAAAACTTCTTGACTGGTTTTCATCACATAATCTTTTTCCAAAAATAAATAAAATCGTATCTATTGGAGTTGTTGGTGACGGTAAGATTAATTGCCACAAAGTTCGTGAAGTTGGTATCCATGTCGCGAACATTCAAAATTTTCCTTTAACAAAAAGTGTCCAACGCGAGAAAAGAAGTTTTCACCTCAAAAATCTGTTCACATTTTTTGTCGCCAAGTTTTTTTTTGTATTGTTCAGACGAGAAAATATTTTCATAATCCCATATCCGCAGATATATACGCAAATGGTACCCATCGCAGTAGAAAAAATTATGATATGTCGTAATTTATTTGGGTTTAAAAAATTGTTATCTTCAAATATCTCAAACGTGATTGATTGAAGAGTTTTCGTTTCAACTTGGCACCAGAAGAACAGTTTCTTCTTTGAATAGTCATTTTATATATTTTAGTAATAATGACGTTACGTAAATCTTTTGAATTAGTTTTAATGTCGTTAGGAGTGTTCAGAAAGTTCTATTCATCATAGTAATTTAATTTTGTTAACTGTGGGAAGTACAAAGCAAAATTAAGTTGTCAGAATGCTTTCAGCTTTATTAATTAATAAACAAAAGGATTTTTAGTGGATATTCGATGAGGAAATGAGACATTCTGAAAGAGAGTTAATAATAATACTTGTGGAACTTAAAATAAATCATTAAAAATCAATTATTTTCACTTCAACACCCACAATTTTTTTTGATAAGTAAAAATAACATATTATGCAAGTTTTTAACGTTACTGTGTCACACTGTGAGCGATAATTAGATTTTGTCTTTCACCGCCATTGTTCTCTGAATTATTGTTAACAAATGTCATCATAAAAAATAAAGTAGAGGGTGCGAGTTCGAAGGTTAATCAGTCCGCCAATCTGACTATCATTGAAAGTTGTTTCTGATAGAAATGAATGGAGCTTATACAAGCCGCATATTATGAACTGTGTCATCTTCTCTTGGTTAGTACTGATAGCAATAATCTAGCAACAATAACCTTATTTCTATTTTCGTTGACTTCATCAACTAAATTTCATTAACTTCTGTTGACTACGTGTGACTTTGTGATAAATAATATTTCATTTAAAGTTTGTTCCATTTAGTTATTGTTTGTTACTATTTCAATTAATTTTATTTTGTTTTAATTTTTTTTGTCAATTTCTATAAATTTCTCCTTATTTAATATTATTGGTGTATAATTTGTTATTTTCCCCCTGTAACTGGATGTATATCTAATAGGAATAAATGTATTATACCCGATTTCAAGCCTTGCGGTTTTCACACTAGCTCATAAGGGAACTTTCACTTATCCCAAACATTATATATCGGAGGGATTAAGCTCTGTGGGAGCCTTTTCCAAGTTACCAGGCTCGTGGTGGGGGTCCCCATGGCGGAGATCTTCACATCGGCGACCTTCATGGCGTTGATTTTTTTATGTCCTGGAAACTTCCTGGCAGAAGATGAAATGTTCGCCGACTTTTAGTTCTCTGATATGTTTCATAAGATTTTTCGGTAATATACCAGTGGATCCCAAGATAATTGGAACAATCCTGGCCACGTTCATGTTCCACTGTCTTTGCACTCGCTTTTCAAGTTCTCGATATTTAGAGATTTTATTGGCATTCTTCTTAATAAGGTTGTTTGCATTTGTAATGGCCACCTCGATAAATTAGTTTACCTCGCTCTTTTGTCAACCAGGATTGGGTCAGTCCCTATTGTGAGGAAGTGTTTGATCAGCCAAGATAGTTTGGTACCTGGTACCAATACATTCTAAACTGATCATTCGCCAAAATTGGCTTCGGCATGTATTTGTAGTGGGGCACCTTTTTTTTTGTAGAAGATGTAATTTTAATGCAATTATTATTATTATTATCCTTGAATAAATGATTATACCATCAAAACTAGTGATATCAATTCGAAATCGACAGAAATTTTGAAGAACTAAATAATACTGACATCATTATTCTTCACCCGAGATGTTTACCCATGGTCATTGCTTTCTTTTGGTTTAATTATTAGCGTGAATTGCAATTATTCTGTAAGCATCTGAAAAAGTCGTTTATAACGACGAAACGCGTCATGCTATGTAGTCTATAAAGTGTAAATCATAAGTTCAAGTGTTTGAATTTAACTTTATATTCAATTACAAGTATGAATTAGTCCATATGTGCAACAGAATTTACACAAAAAATACAGGTTAAATGTAGATACGTGTGATGACAAAACCGGACAAATTTCTGACAGCAGATTTTCAGAAAATTTTTGGTTTCATCTGAAGACACCAACATAGTGCGCGCCAGTTTATAAAAAAAAATAGGGTGCGTTTACTTTGTGTCCACTTACACAGTTCCGTCCTTTCTCGGTGAATATTTCCCACAAATTATAAGAAAGCTAGAGGACAGAGATTACACCGAAAACACCAGTTAGCTCACTTAAATGTGATACTTACCGTAATATCTGAAAGTACAACATGAAACCTCTGCTTAATTATCAATAGAACCTAATATAGAAATTATATAATGGACTGAAAACCGCCTTTCTGGTTGAAATAATAATAATAATAATATTCATTCAGCCATAGCTACTACAAAATTCATATATACATTAAGGTTGAACAATTTTACGAACAATTAATTTTCGAAACGAACTCCGCTAATTTTTGCTTAAATACCTTAAGGTTACTTGTTTTTATGGAGCTAGGCAATTTATTGAATTCTTCATAAAATATTCTTTTTCTAGATTTAGTAAGCTTACAAATTTGCTTATAAAAACTGTCGGCATATTTCTTATTATAAGCAAGCACATCACAGAAACATGTCACATTTTTCCTTAATCTATATGGACACAATTTGTTTTTAATTTTGAATGTAAATGTAATCTATGTAGTATAAAGCATTCTCTGTTCAACTGACATTAGTTTTGAGCAATTTTACATGCTTATATATCTATTACACTATAGAATTGTTCGCGTAGTTCTATTCTGCAATTTTTGTTTCTGCTGAGTTTTTTCTTTCTCCAATTCGAATAACATTGTGGAACGATATTCAAAGTGTGGCATTATTATTGACTTAAAGAGCAATAACTTCACATATGTCAGATTCTCAACTCAAATATGTCCTCAGAAAATACTTCTACAATGATATAGAATTATACAACGTTGTTCAATCTTTAAAAGAACCCATGAAAGAACTGAATACTCACAAAATATTCAATTTCACTTGGGTCAAAAAATTAAATCTTATTGTTGGAGTAAATCTTGAAATTTTCAACGCATAAAACAACGAATAAAAAATTTTCTGCTTGAAATTTCTCTCTTCTTTTTCTAACCATCTCTAGGAATAATTGCATAAAAAATTCGGCGTCAGATTTCACTCTGAAACACAAAATTGCATTACCCCTAGTGTCAATTAAATATAATACAGTTTTAAGTGAAGATAATATTTTTTCATATTTAATAGTGTTTACTTGGTGTTAATCCATTATAATTGAATATAAACTTGAATTCAACACATGAACTTATGATTTACACTTTATTGACTACATAGTATGACGCGTTTCGTCGTTACAAATGACTTCTTCAGATGCTAACAGAATGATGACAACAAATTTGAAAAAACAGGTATAAACATGAATGCAATTTGAGATTCCATGAATTAGGGTTTTACCTAAGATATTCCATTCTGAAATGTAAGTTTTATTACCTGAAAAGGATTAACGAGGGTGAATTGTTCAATTCTATCTGTTCATTGAGCAAGTTTACAGAATTTTTATGCCGATTTATTTCCATTATTTCCCGAAAATCTGATTACTTTTCGGACTACTTTTCTGTATCTTATGTAAAATTTTGAAATTCGTATCAAAAGTATGGTTTTCTGTTAATGAATGGTTAGCATAATTCGAATTGTTCTGTTTTGCGCGAAGCTATATTTATGTTCCTGGATTCTAGTTCCGAAATTTCTACTTGTTTTACCTATATATATATATATATATATATATATATATATACCGCGACATGTTCCACATTTCAATTGGTAAACACCAGATTTGTCTTATCTTTTGATTTTGTTTTTATTGTTCTTAATGTGTCTCGATAAATTGTTGTTTGTTCTAAATGAAAATTAAAATTATGTCTATCGGAATCATGTGGAAATACTAATCGCAGAGCTTTCTGATAGGGTTTTTTGTGAAGAATTTTTGACACTAATTCTCTCTCATAATTATTATCAATCTGTTGAATGGTGTTCAATTTTTTATTTTCTTCTGATAAAGGTATATTAGTTAATCTATGTATCATGCTGTGGAACGTGGCCATACTAAGCGGATATGGGTGGCATGAGGAGTTGTGTATTATGGTATCCGTATGGGAAGGCTTTCCATAGGCATAAAAATTCTATAAATTTGCTCAATGAACAGATAGAATTAAACAATTCACCCTTGTTCAAGTAATTTGAAATTGAAATTAAATTTTTATTCAAGTAATAAAAATTAAATTTCAGAATGGAATATCTTAGCTAAAACCCCAATTCATGGAATCTCAAATTGCATTCATGTTTATACCTGTTTTTTCAAATTTGTTGTCATTATTCTGTTAGCATCTGAAGAAGTTGTTCGTTACGTTGAAACGCGTAATGCTATGTAGTGAATAAAGTATAAATCATAAGTTCAAGTGTTTGAATTTAAGTTTTCATTCAATTTATTTTAATTGAAAAAATCGATTCAAATATCTCAAAAATTTTTTCAAGGTTGAAGTCGATGTTGTTTATCGCTCTACAATCCAATGTAACATTCTTTAGTTTTATTCGAATGATAATTTCAATAAATCATTTTCTCCACAATGGTGTATTTTATCACTATTTTTCTCACATTGCGTAAGTACAGAAAATATTCTCTCTGAAATTCAAAAAAAGCGTTTTAGCCTGGAATAACTCAATCTCGTGCGATGTTTCTAAGAGTAGATAAGGCTTGCTTAGCCTTGCCATTTCAAACTTTCATTTCTATCTCTTATCTATAGTTTCATGTAGGTAGATTTATTAGGTAGTTCAGCAATATCTCGAAACATTGACTCAAACATTATACACGCAGATATGGGACTTTTTCAATTCCCCAACAGAACGAATCGATCTTTTCTTATCATTTTCCCAAGGATTAATTATTCTATTAGCTGCTATATTAAATGAACGTTTCGCATGGAAACGATGTTAATTTTATTACATTTTACGGTATCATCCAACGCGTTTTATAGTAATCACAAGGGGTTCGCAGGAACATAAACCATAATTAATTTATGAAGATTAATTTTTTGTGTGGGGGTGAAAATGACTATTGAGAGGGGAAAAACGAACGTTTATATCGTGATTTGGATCTTCTGAGCATTGAATTAATTTAACCTAAAAATGAGTAGATAAGCCATTTTGAATTCACGTTTTCATTTTTTGAAACCCTCTGAATTTTTGGAAAGTATGTAATAACGTGTTTCAAAATCATATGCACCTCATACTTGAAAAAGAATGAGAACAATAATTGAAAACCTAAACAAAAGGCGAAGGACTAAAACTTAGTAGTGCGAAAATTTCTGGCTTACCTCTTGGAGAAACATGATTGAATAAAAATTTAAATCAAACTTTTGACTTAATGTTTCAAAAGTATATTGAATAATAAAATAAAATACAACGTTGAGTCGACATGTTTCGAGCGGTCAGCTCATTATCGAGACTAACTGATAATTTGAGTTAGTCTTGATAATGTGCTGACTGCACGAAACATGTCGACTCAACGTTGTAATTTTATTTTATCATTCAATATACTTCTGAAATATTAAGTCAATAGTTTGATCAAAAATGTTTTTTGAGTACTGAATACAAAATTCTGTTACATAATTGAAAGACAGCTATATTTTAATGCAAATTCGAGTTTATAATATTCATCAACATTCGAGGAAAAACGTGCAATTCTTGAGATATTAATATTTTATTAATTCCTATTTTGTCTGGTTGAATATTATTGATAGCTTGTGATTGTTGCATTTATTGAAAGTTTCGAAATCTTTGAAGATAACAGAACTCACAACATAGACTATAGTTCCTGAAAGTTCACCTAACTGAACAGAAGAAATTGTGAAAATAGTTTATTAGTGAGTATTGCTCCATAGTTCCAGAAATATTCCTCAAAATTCAAAATCTCTGAAATAAAATATTCTGAAATGATTTCTGTGGATACTTATGAGTTTTCATAGATTTAACATTAATTATTACTGGTTCTTCTAACCAGTCGGTCTTTGACTGAATTTTCTGTGCAATTTTCAACCTGTGAATAAGCTCGATATATTTATATATATTTCATCATCATCATAATCATTTGCAGCCACATTCTACCAATTTTCCATGATGTGGCCTACCTTTTGATGTCTGACGTTGGTTGATCGGGTCCATGTTGTGTCTGCTAATTTCTTCATTTTGTGGTCCCATCTCTGATTCGATTTTCATCTGGGCCTCTTCATATGTCGTGGGTAACATGTTGTTATTATATGAGAATTATCAAGCTCCAAAATGGCCTACAAGATAACATGGTACTATAACAGAAAGTGCATTTCGAGAGGAGCCAAATTGAGGCATTATAACACGACGATTCTTCCAGAAGCAATCTACGCATCTGAAAGAATGGTTATTGACGGTCATTCAAGAATTAGAGAAATAGAAGAACGAAAAATTCTTAGAAAGATTTACGGGCCAATCATTAAAAACGACATTTGGATGAAAAGACCTCAGAATGAACTTTATCAAAAGATAAATATGATAACGGAAGAAATCAGAAATCAAAGTTCTATGCACATGTCTACAGGATGGAACAGTCCAGAATAACGAAGACACTACTCGATATAATTATGAAGAGTAAATGCGGAGCAGAGTGGCTGAAAGAGGTCCAGAAAGATCTACAACAGATCAACATAAAATATTTCGAAGATCGCACTGAATGTCGCTATAAAACCGCACATGTAAAGTTTGTGGAAAAATCAACGCGCAAACCAGGTATGAAACGGACAGATGAACGGAAGAAAGGGCATTCAGAGAGGATGTAGCGTTTTTGGGAGGCGAAAAAGATGAAGCAAAAGTCCTAATTGCGAAATCAAGTTCAATCGCTCTCCTCATGTGATTTACATAAAGTAAAAAAATATAATTATTTGTACTGAATGAGTTATTTAGAACCTACTTACAACTCAATACATTTCCAACAGACATAGGCAGCTATAATTAATATTAATTTACTACAAAATTATCTCAGCTCACATATTCAGTGCCTTCTCGTCTAATAAAATCATGCTTCATTAGTTTGCACCTCTGTTTTTTGTTTTTATGTTACTTAGTACGCAAAAAAACTGACACTTTGAAACAAAACAATATTTGTAAACATTTTTTTCAATTTATGTCTTCAGGTAACAGAAAAGGCGATTCAAACGGTGCGGCGTAGCCAAATATACAACAACGTAGGTCTTCTAGGTCGAATGACTTCACGCGATGGATTGCTGCATGTAATAAAATTATCTGCAAACGCAACTCCCATAACTTTCTCATTTTTTGAGATATTTTATCCATTCTTTCACATGTTTGTTTAGTTTCACCGCTTTGAATTTCTGTCATTTATCCATAAAAAAAAAAAATGGAAACTTTTTCATTGTATAGAACCTAGCTGCCTTGATGCAATATTGACTTCAAAGTAGTGTGCATGAACATAGTAACGGTGACATAACCTGGAATCCCACGCGTTATCTGTTGAAGAATATTATACGAGTTTATGGGACGGTTGTACCTACTAAGTAAAATTCGCTATTCATTATCCTAATGGACATGGAAATTAAATATTTATTAATATTTTCGTGGCCATTATTCACTCTTATCTATACGGCCAATTAAGTAATACTCCGCCGGTTATACTACGTCGGCTTCTAATTAGAAAATGAAACTATTGTTGTTTTACGACGGGACAACGCATATAAGAATACGCGTCTTCTTATATGTTGTAGATCCCAGAAACCGTTGGATTTATTGGACGTGGCAGTGAAGGAAACGAAGGTTTTGACATTGATATAGCAAGAGAGAATGGGCAGAATTTGTGGACTAAATTTTCAATATTGAGCAGTGAAAGAAGAATTTTTCTTTTGGGAACAAAATAACTCGTTTTGGACACAGTAATTTTCTTGTACAGGCACTAACAAACATATGATGGCTTCACGCTGAATTTGCGTATTGTTCAATCATGAGAATGTTTTCACAAACTTCATTAGCCTTTGTACTGAAGTGAAGCATTTTGCTTTTCAATAATGGCGACTCTGATCATCGATCTGGATGGTATCTTAAAATAAGATTTGATACACTTGAACTAAAGAACAGAAAGAATTTGAAATCACAACGAGTCTAATGAACCCAGAAAGCGACTGACATCTGAATAAACTGTTTCCTTATGGATGCGAGTAAATTAATTGTTGTTTCAGCATAAACTGATATTGAATTCTCGCTTACTTATTCCTACAATTCTTGGTGAAACATATTTAAATATTGAATTAAATTAAAAACTTAAAATCATTAAACATTAAACTTTTTAGATTTGACCATTACTAGGAAAAATGATTCTCTAACATTTGATATATACATATATATATATATATATATATATATATATATATATTATATATATATATATATATATATATATATATATATATATATATATATATATATATATACAGAAAACCCATTAAATATTGAACTTAGCTCCTTTTATTCTTTTATACATAGACTTTTGACCATCCCGCTTTCTGATGAAAACGGGATTCAACAAAGAAGTAAAAACTTTGAAGCTTTTAGCAAATAATAACGGTTATGATGGAACAATAGTACTTATTTGAAAAAAAAGCAACGGAAAAATCTTTTAAATTCAATTCATCGCTTTCAAATTATAAAAAGCGAAAAAAAATATTATTCCATCAATTTCATACCTTATCTCAACGAAAAAAATTGCGAAAGATTAAATAAAAACAGACAAAAACCATTTGTAATTAAATGAAATATTGAGTCACTTTCAGTAAATAATAAAGAAAAGATGAATGTTGAAAACAAAAGCGGGATTTATAAGAATTTTTAATTCTTTGTAATGAATTTTACATGTGGGTTTTACATGTGTCCAACAGCAAGAAAAATACAAACTGGTGTTGAGAGCATAAAAAATTGATTTTGTACAATGTTAATGAAACCGGGTTCTCAGAACATTGTATTAACTCCAACCACTTCATAGACTTAAAGAAAACCAAATGCATGCACGCAGGGAGGGAATAAAGGGAAACGTTTAGACCTTTTAGAAGCAATAGAAATAAGTATATGTTGGAAAAAAAAAGATATCGTATATGAATAGATAGATTTTCACATATTCCCCGTACTTACCTTCACTTTATATATTTAAATTTGTTGTTCGTTCCTTATTGTAGTTTAGTCTTGAAAATGAGCTCATGCTCGAAACATGTTGATTATTTAATATTGTTGAATATAATCGTGAAACATTAATCCAAGTGTTTTATTTAATTTAATGTTTGAGCATAGCTTGAATTTACTGATCATGATCGCTAGCTTATAGTCCCTAAATAATTTCAACGAATCCTTTTGATAACTAAAAACTCCTTCACCTTCTTGATAATTTCAGTCTCTCGACGAATTTTGCAAATCAATTGAATTTCTGCGAGGAATAATTTCCTCGAATAAATGTTCAGTTAAAGCTGTTACTCTTTTACAAAATCCAAAATTATGAATTCCATTTATCAGTTCAAAACTTTTTCATACAATGGTCGCTGTCAGAAACTGCAGAGAGTAGAGTATCGTTCATTATGAAAGTGTGAAAATGTATAATCGTTTTCGCGAAAATAGCTTTCACTGATCATACTAGCCATTATAATTCATTCACTCAATTAATCACCAAATAGTTTTGTTTATTATATCCACTCAAAAAAAGAGTTGATTGAATAGGTATATATTTCTAGTTTTAATTTTTACGTACTACTCAATCGATGTTGAAATTTGATTGAATATCCTCAATAATATATTCTTTATTTCACGATTGCAGTTCTCATCTACATAAATTACTGTACATGAGTAATCAAGAATCACACAGCTTGTTCGTTTGACCCAGAGCGTCCACTTCTGATGGATACAAAATTGCATACATCCACAATAAATAATCAGTGATCATCTTGAACGCCTCCATTATGGCTGCCGAGCTTAGCTTCTGTTTCACAATGTCTGATTGCTTATTTACTGCATCACAAAATCGGCACCAACAACGAACACTCATTTGTTTTATCTGGCGTAATGTTTCCCAGAACTTGTGGTCAATCAAGATTGTGGGTGCTTACAATAAGCCTAGGCGCAGACAAATGACTGGCGATAGTGTTCGAACATGTTTATTGCGATTGATCGAAACATTTTCGAACCTTGAAAAACGGATGTATGTTATACACTGCATGCCAAATGACCTGAGAATTTCCATCTGTTAAGCAAATTGAACCCGCGGAAAGAGACACTTGGAACTGATTATTGTGACATCCGATGATTATAAGAAGATGAATTTAATGGGTCAACTTTTTTTTTCGAATTGAAGAATCATCCATATAAATGAGAATGAATCGCCTGAGTGTTGTACGCATATAACTTCCGAAGGACTACTCAAATTGACTGTGGTGCCATTTTTATGAAACGTAGTCCCCTTGAAATGTTAGTGATGACCCCAGCTAACTTCTAAATTTGGGAGACGTATATAAATTCACCTGATTTATGTACAATATACACAGTGACACGAAATGATAATGTTTGATATTTCTATTGAGGATGCTTTTGATTTCAACATTACAAATTTATAATTGAAAATTATTGAATTTAACAAAAACTTATACATGATAAAGGAGAATTGATTGAGAGGAAAAATCAGTGATAGAAAAAAAGCGGAAATTGAATATATCACTCAGCTTGTAATTCAGATTTCTTCTTGCTTGATCAAAATTTGTCTATTTTCACTTGCCAGTTATTTATTTATACTGTCATAGGTATAAATAGGTAGTACTAGTAATAGTAGCAGTAGTAGTAGTTATTTTTATTGTAGAGAAAAGGAGTTTCTTTTAAGAAATGGTAGATGCGTGACGAATCATTCTTTCACTCCTCCAAAAATAAAATTACCATTAATTAGAAAATAATACAAATAGTAGATAAAGATGCACTTAATCCTAGTTGAAACTAATGATTAAATAGTATAAACTCAGTAAACTTAAATAATGAATTCACCATAAAACTGAAAAAACGAATTCATATAATGCACAGAAAATAACACAAAGAAAGTAACACATAAAAAGATGTGGTGAACATGTTCATTTCAAGGACTTTGCCTTGAAATGCTCCGAATAGTCGCTGACAGAATAAAAGCAATATCTCAGAAGATGTTTATTTTGAATTCATTGAAAGTAGAAAGCTCTTTGAAATGGAAAGTAAGATGTTATATAAATTATAAGTTTTTTTGACTTACTTACACATACTTAGTTGTTTGTATTTGATTTGCGCCTCTGGTATTGTAATTATGTAGATCAAACTGCTTTTCAACGTAACTACATCCCTAAGTATTTTCAAAAGAACTTTATATATCCACAATGTATGCTAGGGCATTATTTCATATTTTATAAATAATGGTCTGCATGAATCTGAGTAACCAAATCCTGCCTTGGCCTCTTCCAGTTGCCTTTTTCTGCATCCTGAAAATTACCAAGGCATTGGCACAATTTCCCCACAGAACAACACCATAACTCAAATATGAATGGAATAGAGAAAGTATGTAATTCTTAATGTGGTAATGCTCGTTATAGTTCTCATTCGTTTAAGCAAAAATAGAATACCAGAAAGTTTTCTTTTCTGTTGTTCGATATGATCTTTCGGAGTAAGTTTGCTATCTAGTGTATCACTGCAATAAGCATAAAACTGATACTATCATTTGTATTATCTACTAGAAAAACTCCCTTTTTTTAGATCCTAACTTACATAGGTTGGATAAAAAAAATAAACATAATGATTCAATAAAATATATTGGTAAATTCAATGGACGATGAATCTACTCTGTGATAGTTCATATTTGAATGAGAGATAATAATAAAAACTTGTCTAAAAATCTGACTGAATTTTTAATTTTTATCATTTAAAATATATTGGGATAATACTATGAATCAATATCAACACATAGGAATTTTAGGGTTTTAGGGATCAAAGTGATGCACATATCATATGCAGACCTGAATGGTTTATATTCCCATATTTATCATCAGGTTCATCAAAAGGAAAAGATACATTTTCATTATGTTATGTTGGTACACATATGTTGACATTGATAGTCATTTTGAAATAGTAGTTTGTTTTTGACAACCGAATATATACGTCACGTTATGGTGTCTTCTTCGATAATTAAATTCTGAAAAAATGGATCAAAGAATCTGTATTAAATTTCGCGTTGAAAATGGATTAGAGAACTCACTCCAACGCACTCAAAATATTGACTGTGGTATTCGAGAGTCCAATTAGTCTCAGAAAGGTGGTACAAGCGCTTATCAAAAGACCGAGAAGATGTTGATGACTATGAGCGTCCTGGAGTTGACACTATGTCAACAAACGGAAAAAACATCGGAACAGTGAAGAAAATGGTTTTGGAAATCTTCGAATCACAATTAGGGAAGTTGCAGGGGGTTGGCGTATCAATCGGCTAATTTTCTAGGATGTTTTGGGCATCAAGAATTTTTTCAATTAGAACATCAAATGGAAATGTTTCATTTTATTTGATGTTCCAAGTTGAACTGAACACTTCACAGCTCTCTCGACGAACATTTTTAAATATTTTTACTCCTGTACTTGGTACAGATACATGGTGGGAGAAGAAATAAGGAAGTTTGAAGACGAACGAGTCTAGGTATCGCTTACTTCAAAAGAATGGATTTACCAATTCCGTTTACTTAGCATTTTTGATGACATATTCTGAAATCAAATATTTGGACAGGACATAGAAGGTTTACCCAATACGTCCTCGTGAAATGTTGACATTCAACCTAACTGTACTAATCGATATTCAGAATCTTACGATCCACTACCCTCCAGTTTGTCCTTATAACTTTCTAGGACGTCAATTTCTTCATAATGATGTCTGTTGTTTTGAAACCCTGAATGAAAATATTGACAACTTTCTTTTCTTAAGTCTTTCTTCCTATTCTTACTCAAGCACCTTGATCCCTAATACCATTATCCTAGTTCAAACCTATTTCTTCCACACTACGTTTTCAAAACCAAAAAGAATATAATACATTGATGTTATTTTTGAGAAGATTTATCCAATTTATTTTTCGAAAAGGGATCAATATTCTGAAACATTATTTTGCAAGTAATATAATTGTTCGATATTCAGTTCATATCAATCTTTCATCAAGAGATCAATGAATCATCAAACAGCTCTCAAACAGTTTTCGGATTTTTTGTTACCTAACATCTTGAGTGTCAGTGAAATCTCTTGAAGAAACAATTTTCAGGAAAATAAATACACAATGTTGAAATTGAATATTTACATTGTGTTATATGAATACTTTTAAATATTAAAAGTACTAGTAATTTAAACAATTTGATAGATAAATTGTTAATCGAAAAGATCATCATTGTGCTTGTTATTATAGTTATGGAATTAACTGAAAATGTTCTGTTTCTAAAGTGTTAAAAGTCAAGTCAAAGTAACCACTCCAAATATTTAACACCCTTAAATCTCTATATCATTAACCAATAATGTCATAACGTATTCTCATGAATTGCATTATATATTACAATCATAAAAAATCAATCTGGAAGTTCATAATGGATGAAGGCTATAACATTATCAACGAACAGAAAAATTGGCTTCTAATCTCGCTTCGATGAAGCATAACGAGCGTAGTTAAGAAACATAAACAAGCTCACAATTAAAATCCAAATAGATGATATATCAAACACGATAATTGCCGTTCGTGACAATTGGGGACAATTTTGTAGTTTCAACGGGCATTCCTCCATTGTTCGTAGCGAGCAAGAGCCGCATCGACCTAAATACCCAGTGTATTTTGTAACGTCATGTTGGCAATGGAAGTACGTCAAGTCCGAATGACGCAGCGATATAAATCAGACGTGCGCTGATGTAGAAATATACTGCGCAGTGTCGTATTTGCACGGGATAAGCGTAGCACGGTATCGATGTCAAAGAACATGCCCGGTCCTGGTTTGACATCGAAAAAATATTTTAAGGATGCCTTTGGAAGCCTGGCGTTGGATACTCCATAAAAAAATTTCTATAGTTAAGTTAACAATTTTAATAATAACCGCAAAATATTATAATCAATATCATAAGTGTTCAGTTTCTGCAAAATCAGTTGTCTTGAAGTTATTATTATTTTATTCCGAAACATATCGTCAGTGTACCTACTCATCAATTTTGTATGGAATTAGAGAAATGTTGTCACTAAAACGTAACGTAAACTCCTAGCATAACACTTGGTACATAATAATAATAATAATATAATTTTATTGAGAAACATTCCTTACATAGTAAAATTACATTCATTTCAATTGATAAATAATTACAACTAAGAGAAATGCTCTCAAAAGGACCGAATTCAGTTTGGAGTCTGATCTTCCATTCAGCCGTCGAGCAGAAATATTGGTTCAGACAAAAATCTTGGTTAAATTCATATATACAATAATATACAATTTAGATTGAAAATTAAAGAAAATAAAAATTTCCTCAGAGATATTAAATATTTGAGACAATTTCACATGGTGAAGAACATTTGTGTTGAAAAAATATACAAATATATGATACAAAAATTGATTCATACATTATTGCCTACATCCGAATCATCGAACTACTCTGACACACTATAGTATGCCTTTTTAAGAGCAGATATTTAACTCTCCTCTTAAACGAATGAGCTTTCAGTACTTTCAAATTCGATGGTAAATGGTTGAAAAGTTTAATGCTCTGACAATAAAGAGAATGCTCAAATTTAGCTGTTTCATGCATAGGAATAAGTAGCACATCCCTGTTTCTTGTTGAATACTCATGATTACTATTCAATTTAATAAACCTATCTTCATTTTCTTCAACATATAACAAACATCTATAAATATATAAACACGGTAAGGTAAGTATGTAATTATTAATGAAGATAGGTTTACAAGATGTTCGCTGATGAATATTGAATATTAATCGAAGTATTCGCTTCTGTGTAATAAACACCCTATTTATTTCTGTAGAGCAGCCCCACAGCAGAATATCATAATTTGGATGACTATATACAAGATTGTAATACACATTCATAACACAGTTCTTGATTCTAGAGATTGCAAAAAATGAGTTACTCAATTTTTTACATAAGACCTCAATGTGTGATGTCCATCTCAAATTTCTGTCTACACATATTCCAAGAAACTTCGTTGATTGGGATGATGATATAGTGTTGTCCCCATATTTAACATCCAAGGTAGTGAACACATACAATTTTGTCAACGTTCACCATCAGATTTTTCATTTGACACCAACTTACAAACTCCCTCACAATGCATTCAGATGCCTCCAAAAGTTCTTCAGGAGTCCTGCCAGAAACAACCACCGATGAATTATCGGCAAATAGTGTCACCAAAAACCGGGACAACTTCGCATAATTGTTCGAAATATAATTGAACAATAGATTTAATTCAATCAACCATAATTTTTCCACAAGAAACTTGTTTCGTGCTCTGAATTCATTAAATCAACACTTTAATTCAAGAGGTGAATATTTATTAATCATTCCAATTTGTCGACATTGTACCTACAGCCTTCTAAAAGAATCAAAAATAGCCAATTCATGTACCCAAATAATCTGAAGGTTTATCGAACCTAATAAAAGAATATTTTAGATCGGCAAATTCCAATCAATACTTGGTTAGTTGATATATAGAGTTAAATAACGGTTTTCCCAAAGTATGAAAATTAGGTAGTCATTGTGAATAAATAGCTTGTTGCTTTCAAATTTGAATTTATTGGTATAAGCTTAGCTGAATAATATTCAGTTTCATGATCTTTGAATATTCTGGTTATTATATTCAGATAAAATAGCTTAAATACTTAACATAATTCAGCTGAGATCTGAAGATGAGGTTGTGCTATCTTCTTGTAAGTGAATTTGGTTTTAGTTTTTCTAAATGGTTCTTACGTTTGATCAATATTGAATATAATTTTGCTTGATACCTTTTATATAAAATTAAGTACCAACAGTCTTTCATATACTTGGCATCATATTTTGGTCTATTGTATTTCATTATTTCTTTGAGTACCTTTTGAATAATGAGTGGTAGTACCAGCTTATATCATGAAAATACTTTAAGCAATTAATTTGGCTTATGTAACAGTTTATTACTCTGAAAAATGAGGATGATATTTAATAGGATGTCAGTTCGGTCAAATTGGTACAAAGTTTCATACTTTAAAGAATATTATTCCGTGTTATATTTTAAACTTTTGACATTATCGTTGTTGAATGTGAGAATTTTATATAATTTTATTGTTTTGTAATATTATTTTCACTACTGTCTTTCTTCACTTCATTACTTTTCACATAATCAAGAAAGTACCACTTTTGGTTTTGGTTAAATTAATACTACTATGTACCCTTCGCATTCAGTACCTTCTACATGAAATGAAGGACTACCACTCCTTTAAGATTATTTATTCAGAGTATTTCGCTTAAGACTGCACTGTATTTTCTTGTAGACGAACGGTATTCCATCCATGTAAACGTTTGACAGTACCCACACAATGTGTGTATACTGGACAGTACTCCTCGTTTTACACGTTCTTAAATGGTACTACATACCGTTGTTTTTAATTGAAGGAACTGTAGAGCGACTAATTGGAATTTCGTTAATTATATTGTTTGTCTTGGAGCTGCACGTACACAAATTATCACAAATGTGGATGATCCGTGTTTTTCGTCCGGTTACGAGTATTGCATAAATTTTGTGTTTTGTAACACCGTTGAATATTCCTTCATAAAATTGGTTGTTTGGCATAAACAATATAGCCACTATCGGCTTTCAACAAGCGAATTCGACGTATTTTATTACCTTTCGGACATCTTTCTCAACAACAACTTAATGGATTCTGTCGAACATACCAATCGATTGTAAAATCATTATAAATAAACTCGAAGACATAATAATCGACTGATATATACGAATTTACCAGCTATTGATTATCTTCTCAGGTGTAGGTACCGTTAGACTCTATCACTTCCCCTAGGTGTCTGAGATAATTATGTAAATAAGTGAGTAAGTTATGAGCAGATTTGTTCACGAGATTTGTGGCAACAATTTGCATTTTTTTGAAAGAGACCACACACGATTGATGAGGTTTTTGTCATGATTGGGTTCAATGTTAATGGTGAATGTATAACAAGGGTGTTGTTCAGGTGGCTGGATGAGTGTCTAAAAATATTTTTAGCAACTACTGAAGACACATCTGTCAAAACCAGATGTACAATTTTTTTTTAATTCAGTGGTCCTACAGTTTAACGCCGATTTCGAACGGCCAATGGGCTTGTTATCAGTGTACATTACCCAACAGTTATCAACAACTACTCAAATCATAGACAATTACACACACCCGTACCATCAGCGGGGTTCGAACACGAATCCTACCGCACCATAGTCGGGTGTTTTCACGAATAACCAACCTACGGAGATGAACAATTTCTTTGATGACCTGACATTGGGTTTTTTCAAACAGGTGTCTTGTCTCACAATAATATAATAAATTTTAATATTTAGTGTATTGATCAAATAGTGATTCTTGTGTAGAAAAAACATCGTTGAAACAGAAGCTTGATTGATATCTCGACTTTTCAGCAGGTAAAGCGATCACCAATGATGTTCGAACTTCGAAATTTTTCGTTGAGTATTCCGAAATAGGGATTTATTCAAATATATCAATGACTTATTTTGCCAGAGCATTCGTCAGCAGTGGAGTTGTTTATAATAACAATAATATTTATTTAGCTGAAGATATACAAAAATTTTCTTATTTTGAATTGTCAATTTTAAATTACAAACCTATCTCGTTATTTAAAATATACCTACATTCTAAGATCATGCTTAAATATCTTAATACTACTACTAGTTTTCAATATATGTACTTGGTAAATTATTGACAGGATTAAATTCGTCTTAGTATACGCTATTTTTATATTCAGAAAGCTTACAACTTTGGATATAAAATCTGTCAGTATTTCAAGTTTATACCCATGTACATCACTGACATATGTTACATTCAGAAATCAATTTATGAATAAATCTAATTTCCATTTTAATTTGTTGTAGTACTACATTGGATATTTTTGATTTCAGGTAAGGATCTGATGCCAGGGTGCTTTTTTCTGGTGAGCTGAAAATAATTTTGAACGTTCGTTAGTACAGTATTGAAACATTGCCAAACTTTTTGTATAAAATAATGATTTTTAATCGATACGTAAAATGAAAACACCACTTTCCTCAGAATGATATTCCTTGCAAATTGAAATTATACAATTGAAAATTTGAGATATTTGTTTCCAAGTGAACTCAGATTTTATCAAGTTTTAAGTTATTCAACTTCGAACGAATGAAAAATGAATTTCAATTGAATAGTTATCTGGTTATCACAATGCGTGTATATAATACGTTGTCCCAAAATTAACGCAATATTTGAATTGAACAGAAAACTCAGTTTTCAGACTTTTTATCGGGAGTTTTCTATTGAATAATGAAGTCCTTAAGATCAGAATATTCGTGGAAAAACACATGTAGCAAATGGCCTTTACAGCTTAGCATACTTATATGCACTTCTTTGTCAAAATTTTCCATGACCATACTGCATAAATGTGGCTGAATTGCGTTATTGCAGCAATGAATTTCTTCCTTTAATGAACAGGTGGTCGTAGGCTAGTTGACTAAGACCTGTGGTTTAAGATAAACCTATAAAAAGAAATATATTGGTGTTAAATCACAAGATCTAGGAGGCCAATTCTGATCACCGAAACGAGATGTGATATGTGGCACCTTTTTTATTAAAAGCCATATTGGCCTATATCAATATCGTCGAATTTCGGCAAAAATAACTGTGCTATCATGAAGCGATATCGAACACCAATATCAGTGATTGCTTGAACCAACCTCATTTTCAAAATTATGCTTCGAGCTAAAAATCCTCTTCAAACAGTGACACGTTGTGGATCATTTGTTTATCGATCATCACAAGGGCACAGGGAAAAAACATGCAATGTCACATTTTCATATTTTTTCAACTGGCAATGCAATTTTAGTGTACAATCGCGTTAGAACGAGACGCCAAAACACACTTTGCAATACCATGCACAGTCACTGAGTAATCTTCATTGAAAAATATAGATACAGTGCATTATCAAGCAATGTCCAAGTCGAACAGGAAAAAAACAAGCATTGTCCATTGTCGGTGATTTGACGTTGACGTTTGAATTTTTGAGGTTATTACGTTCATCTGTTGTGTTTAGAGGTGTCTGAGGTTATTACGTTGGCTTCTGTTTATTTCATTAAAATATAATTCAGTTCTTTTTTCGTATTACTTCGAAAATGGCGTCGCAAGACGAGGAAGACGGTGTTAATCTAAAGCAGTCTACCAAAAAACGTAAACTTTACGGTCGAATATCGGATGTTAACAAGAAGATTCGTATCATATAAATTATAATATTTCAGATAATATAATATAAGAAAAAAAGGATCTGATAAAGTATATTCCTTTCTTCATCACTATGTCTTTAATATGCTTGATATAAATACTCGAGAACTGGTGATATTCTGTGATTCTTGCGGTGGGCAAAATAAAAACTATATCGTGTTTCGTTTTATACACTATGTTGTACACTATACAAAGCGTTTGGATGTCATCAAAATAATATTTCCCACTCGCGGGCACTCATATTTAGAATGTGACAGAAATATGGGTTGCATAAACCAGAAATCACCCTGCTAAACACCTGATGACTGGGTAAAAGTGATTCGTGAAGCTAGGCAGAAGCCATCCCCCTTTCAAGTGATTGGCGTTGATCAACCACTTGTCAGACAATGAACAACATTTTTGTCACCTATGTATGAAAAGGCATGCCTTTTCTTATCTTGACCTATAAGAGAAATCAGGGTTAAAAAGGATCAACCTAGATTAATTTTTCATAGAGAACATTACAATTCCGCTTGGACGTCATCTGTTCTCATGGCACCTAAAAAAAATTTGAAGAACTCCTCTCATACCGTTGGTGTCTCAGAGTTTTTACTGCCAGAACAATCAAATAATGAGAGCCTACCAGTTTCAAAGGCGAAATTCATGGATATCCAGGCCTTGTTAAAGTTTTGTGGACCAAGAGCTAAGCAATATTTCTAACTAAAGTACAATATAAGTCTAAGTAAAATATAATAATGCTTGAACATTATCGATTTCGCGGACATTGCATATTTTTTTCCTGTATTTTATGACAATTTTGTAGACATTGACTATTTTATTCCTGGTTTTTCTGACTTTGTTCACTTTTTTTTTCTTAACTCGATAAATACAACTAAGAAGGGTTTTTTGTACTGTAAACTCAAAACCAATATGTTTCCTTTATATATTATATATTTCCGTTTTATTTTAGGCTTTAACGTACCTTTTTTCAAGGATCAAAATGTTCATTTAACAATTCTTCAGTTCATTAACTTAGTGACATTGCATGTTTTTCTCCTCTGCCCTTCAATGGGTACTCAGAACCCCAAAGGCGGCAGTTTTGCTCGAAAAATCAGCACCCATTCGTTAATTCTCGACAATCTATTCAGCGAACTATCTTCGCTATGCATAGTCATTAGACTTAAGTTATTGTTTTGATTGAATTTTGTAGGTATGGAGACACCATACCTACACACCATTTGATTGTTTCAGTTTTTTCCTCATTTTTGGATATATCAATTGTTTTTGAAAAGAATAAAATTTTTATCAGGGTTTGAGTGGCAGAACAGATGTATCGTTGAATTACATCTGAACTCCGCCCTGGGATTGTTTTCACTTTGTTACATGATTCTTCAAGAATTGATGAATTTGTGTTATTTTTTATACATATTTGCTGTTATGAAATGATTGTATATTTCAATAAAGCCCTATTATTATTATTATTATTATATTGATATTTCAATGGCCGGTTCAAAACTAGAAGGACCAGTGTATTTCGCGTCTCCAGCGAATCTTGTCTCCCAAAATTTCTCAATTGATCTTTTCAGTTGTCGAAGTTAAAAATTATTTCGACCGTATTTCGTATGAAATTTTCGAACTACGGCCGCCAAGCCTTCATTATTATTGAAATATTGTTCAATAATGAAGACACGTCATATCGAGTAGCGCTTCATTTTCACTAACCCCAAACTGTCAGCTATGGATTTGTAGGGAATTGTCATTGTTATTCGATGGAGCAAAACATATCACAGAATACTATCACTAATCTGTGGTCACATTGGGACGCCCCAACTGCAACTGTCATCAAGACTGTAGCAAAGAGCTACCAACAACCAATCTCTCTTCTCTGTCAGAGCTCTTCTCTGACAGTTACTTCCATGTTCAACAATCTGTCTTTCTAACTTCCATCGAGTAACACAACAACCACGTGTTCAATAGTTCGTTCCTTGTAAATAATCAAATATATATTCTCAATACAAGTGTCGTTTAATATTCCCACGCATAGAATAATATAGCAACAACGCTATAGATTCTTATGTGTTTAGAGGTTGCCAACACTAAAATGCATAAATAGCCATAAATTCAAATTTTGCGTTAACTTTGGGACATCCAATTTACTATGTTCCACCCCTATGTTACTATGGGACACCCCTATGCTCTTAATCTGCCTCCGGGTGCAGTAAGCGAAACGTAATACGTAACAATTATATCAAGAGCGTTTTAAAACTATTATAGTTAGTTCAAAGTTCAATAGAAACCAACGTCTGAGTTACGAAACGAACAAAAAAATGATAGATTAATAGAACCTTACAAAGGAAGAACTGTAGAATGTCTGGAATTCTGACCGAAACTCAAGAACCATAATTTGTCTCTAATGAATATTATTTTTGTGTACAAGTTGAACCTCAGCTCGTAAATAAACTGGCGCTTTCTTAAAAATTCCTAACGAATAACTTTTGACCTGCACGCCTACGCCGTTACTACTTGGATATTATTATTTACCGTCATGGTTTGTTAAGCTCGAGGATTTATTTATCGACACATTCGACCTAAAACACGACATTATACAGGGTGACGTAAAAACAGCAGTACAACCGTATAGAACATTGATTCCGTAACAGTTACGATATTTCATTCATTGCTACATGAATATAAATAAAATGATAAAATGAATCCTTGAATGACGTCAAAAAAATATCCTTCAGAGAACATTAAAACAATTCAAAAATTGTCAGTTACAGCCATTGTCGATACAAGTACCTACTTTGACTTTGAAAGTGAAAAGAAAATACATCAACTTTGATATTGAAATTTGAAATCTCCTAATGTTAAGATCATAATTATCAAAATAATTTTGATGAAACTGAGTAGTTTTGTGATTTTCAATAGAATTTAGTCAAACATGACAATACTGTTTCGCCAACACAGTGGCTCCATCAGATATAATAATAATTATAATAATAAGTTATTTATTTTCAACAGATATACGAGTAATACCCAATTACAGAAAATAATACTATAATGTTGAATACTAACTAAATAATTAATTTGAAAAAGATATAACAAAGAGCTCAATCTAATCTGAAAAAAAGTAACTAATAACTACATTATATTATTCAATGAAATATTACAGAGAATTCAATCTAAATCAATTCATTTTCTTCAAATTTTGTTCACATAGCTCCTAATAATAACTTCTATGGAGTCAAAGCGAATGTCACAATTATTGGCAACTCTATTGGATGTGGACTCCATAAACCAAATGGAGGATTGTTTTAGGGCGTTGGGCTTCGGAGACTATACGTGGAATAATTCTGTATTACCAGCATTTTGCCTGGGACCACGAAATTTCAAAGCGGACAAGAGGGGAGGGCAATCAATATATTGATTGTCCTCCTAAAATATTGTCAATATTTTAATTGTGCAGTAATGTGTACAAAAATTTGAATAATAAAGTTTCTGCCCTGCTCTGCAATGAGATTAAACTAAATCGACTCAATAATTCGTTATGATTGACTCCTCTCTATGGATAATCCTCCCTCCAAAAAATGTAGATGATACACTAAGCTTATACATTGTGGACCGCTCGTGTTTATGCTGAAGTGTGAATAATGACCATAGTAACATGCATACTCTTCTAATTTGTCATCTTCTTCTTGTTTTTCTTTCACTGAAATAAATCTATAATTTAATACATTTATTTCGGTAATATCTAATGATTTAAAACTTTGATCTTGCACTAATTTTTGTATCTAATTGTGAAAAAAATAAAATTAATTTAATTTTAAAAAAGATTTTTTCACTGTATCATATGTTACATATAGGAAAACGAAAAAATGACAATTCTTGTCGGACTAGTGATACATACTTGTTTTCTTGTAGGACATTGTTTTATTTGTGCAGAGAACACACTAAGTTAATATGTAATATTTTTGTCCTACAGTTAGTAATGAGGAAATGGTTTAGTGGTATTAACAATTTCTGAACGTATGACCGAAATAACGTACCACGCAATTTGTAGGACAATAAGATTATTCAATTATATAAATTTTGATTAAGTAAAAAAAATCAGGTGGTTAGTTAATCTTTTATGATGACCTCGTTATTGATATATGTTCAAAAAAGGGGACTCTGATGAAGGCATAGATTTTGTAGGACGAATATTTTTTCGAATGATTTAGATAATTCTATATAAATTAAGATAAATCTTGAGACTTAACAAAAAAAAAATTCGGGTAGTAATAAATGTTTTCAGAATGATCAAATCAACATATTTCATGCTTGCTTCCTCAGTTAGCGACCACAACCAGAGTTTCGTACAAAAAATTCTTGGGCGTTTTATCAAAATGAAGCTACCCAAGGAAAATTAGCTTGATAGTACGTAATCAAGTTCCAAAATGGTACAGGGATCCTGGAATATAATATCTATTCATAAAGTAGATTTTGAAATTCAATGAATGTTAAAGAAAACAACACAGAAATAATGAATTGAAAAGTACGAACGCCCAGTAAATATATAAATTTTACTTCGCTTGAAGCCAATCTTTTCTCAACTTGATTCATAATATTTGAAAAATTTCGTTTGCAGTTGCAGATTTATTGAAGATTTATCTTTAAACTTCTTGAAACGTTTTTTAGTGCCACAAGTAAATACCTATGTGTTTTTTTAAAATCAAACGTTATAACGATGACACTTCAGCGTATTGAAATGGTCGTCTAAATATTTTGAAAATGTGATCAAGTATAGAGCATGACACATATGGAGGTGATCTTCTCTTCATATTCGACAAATTGTACTTAACAATATTAAATATGCAATCGAATTCTTAGTCAAAAAGTATTTGTTCATAGAATCACATCAATATCTACGCACTTTACAATGACATACCCCAATGAATGTCATTTGTAGAAAACAAGAGTTTTCTACAACGCCCTCGATTCATTCTTCGACATTTGTTGAGTTCGGCAGTACAGAATTGCACGTCTTGCATAATTCCATTTTCGGAAATTCAGTTTTCTGGTATTCCGAAAACAAAGCGAAAGGAGAAACCGACATTGAAAGATTTCGTGCGTGTACACTCAAAGAGGTTACCGCCAACGTTTAATGGAAAGAAGATGAAATAAAACTACTATTTTATGTGTTGTACAGGAGAATTTCATTGACGGATAAAACAAACAAGAATAAAATAAAACCTCAGTAGCGTAGTAGTCAATGGAGGATTGTTTGTTGAGAACGGTAGTTTTCTCTTGGAAGATTACGGTTTAGGATTTATAAATAGAAACAGCAAGTAAAATTATTTCTACATTGCAGTAATTACATCATTTTTGAATCAAATATAATGAAAAATATACTTAGTGTTTAAAAAAACAGATTGTGAAATTTTTCAGCAATAGGTACCAACAGCTTAATGCCGGTTCCGAACGACCAATTAACTATTTAAATCATAGACAAACACATACACACATACATATGCCTTCACCGGGGTTCGAACCCGAATCCTACCATACCATGGTCCGATGTTCTCCTGATAAAGCCACGGAGACCGGCAGAGTAAAAAGGATTAAGATATAATAACATCTCGAGCGAAATCAAGTGATAATACGAAGTGATAGTTCACATTAGGTATTTTTGTCTATGACTCTGCTTGTTGTGAGTAAAAGGTCCTGGGTTGTATATCCGATACTTTCAATGAATTCTTAACTTTTCGGATAATTTTGATTTTATGATAGTACAAATAGTAAATTTGTGTTCGCATTTTATCATGCACAAAAGAATAATTATGTGATGAAATATTAATATTTGATGACTAAAAATATTCGAAAAAGGAATCAGTATAACTAGGAAATACCCAAAATCTACTCATAACCTCAACTCTTAACACTCTCAACAATAACTTTATCAAAAACGTGCCCACTGCTTTCATCTGCAAGTCATCTGCACGTTTCGAACGTATAACGAATACACATACATCATTATGCATGTATATTCAATACATGCATAACGATGTATTGCAATCTGCATAGGGGCATTCTGCTTATTAAGACTTATATCAGAAATAGATTTCTATTCTTATTGATGCTACTGTGATCATGATGTCCGGAAATGGTTATATGACCGAAGTAACAGAAGCAGTATGTATTTTCTCTACTATTCCTTGAAAATCAACATGAAAATGTTCAAGGTTTTGATGTGGAGGCCCTTTTTAAATTATAAAGCCGGTAGTGGTGGTCTTCACAGCGGAGATCTTCATGGTGTTAATAAGTTTTATTGTCAGAAAGACCTACAATAATCTCACAAACTATAATAATGCATAGAATATTCCAAATGTTCTAACCGCAATAAATAGGATTGTATTCATTCTATAACCGATCTTCCATACGACCCTTTCACTACAATTGAACAAAACTGAAAAAGAACTCATCAATGCAATATTCCAACATACCGCAAAAGAGAAAAAAATTGAATAAATATAAAAAAACGATCTGCAGGGATAATAGAGAAAAGAAAAATCCAAAGAAAATAGAAACACATATAATTATCGCCCCGTTTCGTGCATCAGATTCATCAACTCCCAGACAGATAACTCCTCATTGCCTCATCAAATCTCACCAAGGGTGAGTTAATCTTGAATTTTCTCAAGAAAACATTCATAGTCTTGCATATAACATAAGAAAATCCGATTTGAAATGAAGCAGATCGGCGTTGAAGAGGAGTGAGCAGTGTCCTGCTTCTTACATTCCATGCATGCACATCTGAGAGGAATCTTATTTCAGTATTGAGTCACGGTGGTATCTTAATTCAATATTCGAAGTGAACCAGCTGCGAATATTGGAATATGGGGTATACGTAAACCAAGTTTACGTATACCCCAAATTAATCTCAAACAACTACGCTGCATTATCTCGAAACGTTTGGCACCCAACCGAACCGCGTCAAGGAATGGACAGAAATAACATCTGTTAAGGATCAGAAGCATCGGTGGTTCAGTGGTAGAATGCTCGCCTGCCACGCGGGTGGCCCGGGTTCGATTCCCGGCCGATGCATTGTACTTTTGCTTCATGTATTGAGGACAACGTACTTCCCGAATTGAGTTACACAACATAAGATATTTTATGCTATTTGAAGACTATTAGCTACTGTTCTGGAGCAATGAGTGTTTTTGGATTAAAAGAAGGTGCATTGGATTATATGAGAAACCTAGAGTATCTCAGTAGGTACCTGCAGAAATGCATTTTGACAGATATAAATCCCAACTTCATCTTGTCTTTATATTTACGAATGCCTCATTTATTGCTGTAAACTGAAAAATAGGAAAATGACAGGTCAAATGCTGATTTTTACAAATATGACACGAGAAATGAACAAGACCTACATGCAGGTTGGTGACGACTGGGCAAATCAGAGAATGGTCAAAATTTCTGTTCTTTTAAAGATGTACTATAGAAAGTTACATGTAAATGTAATAAATAAGTGCTGATAAAGCCAACTTTGCGAGACATAATGAAGGGTTTCATCTGCGTAAGAGCTACCACTCATGTGATGAGATAAAATACAAACGCTTGAACTTTTGATCTACACTTTTATGGAATACATAGCATGACGCTTTTCGTCGTTATAAACGACTTCTTCAGACCATAATACAATACTAGTAAATCTATAAAAAAACCTATGGTTTGAAAAATTTGTTTTCAGTCTAACGGAATGTGTTTTGAGTTCATTTTTGGTGAGTACATCTAGTTTACTCGTTTGTCTGGAGAATTTGCTATGAACAATACGGTGAACTTTAAATCTAATATTACTATCTGAAATCTCAAATTAAATTTGATGTAATTTGAATGATAATTCAGAATGGATTATTTTAAGGTATACATTCGAAACATCTCTCTGATTATATTGTATTTTGCAGTCTTCTTTGGTCCAAGTTTTCATTCCTTGTATAGTTTATTTACTTGCCGAACTGCTGGTGCTATTTGTTATAAGTTTGATGTAGTAGATTGTTAGTATATTGAGTAATCTATTATCGTCTGAATAAATCATTTATAACGACGAAACGCGTCATGCTATGTATTTAATAAGAGTGTACATCAAAAGTTCGAGTGATTGAAGTTTATCTTATATTCAAATATAATGGATTTTCATCAAGTAAACGCTAATATCATTCAAGATTCATTTCGACTTCTATTCTTTTCTTCCACATCAACTCATCTCGTATATATGCTAAAAATGTGACTGTGTATTTGAATTGCATCGATTAATATCTATCTAACTGTTCAAATGTTTCCACTGAAAATATATTGACCATTACATTTAACGTTTGGAGAATTTACTGTTTTCGTAGAAATGCCACCTACTTGGAGTCTGTATGTTTTACGTAAAAATTGAAATTTCAACCCGAATGTGATGGTTACTATTTCTTCAAATTCAGTCCCTTATGCCCCTATATCGGCACGCCACTGACTGGCGAAACCGATCACTTTCTCCGCAGAAGCACCTGCGGTGGTCGACGATATGTGGAGCAGCCGTTGAGCCCTCGCGCCGATTCCCGTTACGTCTCGAAAAGGGCCTCCGGCCAAATGTTCGAGAAACGATCACGCGCCTGACATTTCCAGTTTCTACGTTGATGCAACGCCCTCCTTGAACCGAAAAACTGCATCATTGACCGGAGGATTCCCGATTGGCGGGATTTTACGCACTTGATTTCGAAAGGGAAACTGAGATTTTGCTGCTCAGAACTGCGATTGACAGATATCAACTATGGAATAAAAAATAGAATACTGAACAAAAGTGCAATTGAAAGATAGAGACACGAAAATCTCTCAATGGAAAATAAGAACTGTTTGACTAAACAAATGAATGGTTTTTGGCACATGGAATGGGAACCTAAAAAAACCAAACCCTAATAAGTGTCAATACATTATTTACAACTATAAAATCACACAAAATTCACCAACAGTTACAATAAACGGAATGAAATAGCATCATCATCATCCATGAAATATCTGGGAGTACCTACTGTTCCACAATAAATTAAACATCAACCTTCACACACAGTCAACGAAAAAGAAAACAATAACAAACACAGAACATTTCAGATACCTTACGTATGGAAACAGAAGAATAAGTATTGAGGGTGCAGTTGAAAAAAACCATATGTAGACCTATACTAGAATATGCACACAATATAAGCAAACTGCAAAATGTCGTCGCTTAAGAATATAGAGGTAGCAGAGATAGCAGCTCTGCGTACTATTACAAGAATAAGGCACCCACTGAACAGACTACACAACTCCTCTAATTAGTCGCTGTTTTCAAGAACAAACATAGAACAATGAAAAATCGGCTTCAGAAAGTTAACCTGAAAGTTCCATACAAAAAATACGCACAAAGACATTCTCAACTTAGACGCTAATTGAAGCACGAAACATGTTATAAACTAATAAATTAAAATTAAAATGACACTATATATTGAATAGGTCGAACGATTTACAGTCAATAGGTCTGTTGTATAAATTTTTCATATAATAAAAACTATTATTATTAACAACTGTTACGAAATAGATAGGTGTGAAAAAAGCAGAAATTGAATAATTATATCCCATAGAAAGTCTCAGAAATGATGAATGGGATTAACTGATGATCGTCAAATTCAACTGAACTTGTATAAGGTAGGATATAAAATGGAGAGCACCTCCAGTAGATAATACAAACGATTGCCTATTAGTTTTATGCGTACTGAGGGGATACATCTTTATCCTTATCGACGGCATGGTGAAATGAAAAATAAAAATCTAGGGGCAATATATACTGACAGAGCAAAAACCTTCAGTTTGTTACAAGTTACACTTGTGTGATTGAGACTTCTCCGATTGATGTCAGGAATGAAACTGATTATTCAAACTCAAATAAGAATCATTCTTGATGCTGTAAAAGGCGAAACTAGTCGAATAAAGAATTGTTCAGTCAGTGATTTTTAGACAAGTTTTTATTATTACCTCTCATTTAAATATCAACTATCACAGAGTAGATTCATCGTCCATTGAATTTACAAATAAGAATCATTACAGCAAACTGATTAGGATTTCCTACTCTCTCTCTCTCTCCACGGCTTTGCAACCCTGGGTGGGTTTCAGTCGATTTGACAACATCTTAATTTTTTATGTTCACCGAGAGCACCCACTAGTTATCCATAACATTCAGGTCTTTTGCTACGTTATCTCGCCGTCGGAATCAAGATCGTCCCTGGGTTTTAAGTCTAGACAATAGAGCAAAAAAACTCATAAATGAAAGAAATTTCAAGTGTTCTTAAACGCAATGCTAAACGTATATAGAAATGGCATACTTTGGATGCCAACAAAGCATTAATCGATAATAATTTAAGCAAATTCTTGAATAAATCTTACTTGGAATCGCGAATTAAAACGTTAAGTTTTATAGCATGCACGAAGGTGGATGTAGGCGTACCACAAGGAACTGTCTTAGGTTCGTTGTTGTTATCCTTATATATAAACAACGTTCTATACGTTTATTCGCTGATAATACTATGCTCTATATATGTGTCAAAGATATTAAGAATATGACAGAGGGAATCAATAGAGACCTTTCTTCAATTAATGAATGGTTATGTGACAATAGCTTATCTCTGAATGTGCACAAATCTTAAAGTTCATAGTTTTGGGTACAAGTAAAATCGTTAAATCAATAAAAATGAGGACACAACTATAAAGATTAATGAACAAAAAATTAGAAGAGCAGAAACTGTAAAATAATTAGGCATTATGTTTTTTTATATCATCAGAGATCTCTAGAAAAAATCAATTTTTTGAAGAGGATAGGATAAAACCTGTCGACATATGTGAAATTATTGTTGATCAAATCGATAATAATGCCACATTTTGAATATCTCTCCACATTGTTATTTGGTTTGACTAAAGAAAAAATTCAAAAATTACAAAAGTTACAAAACAGAGCCATGCGAAGAATTTTGAAGTGCAATAGGTAACCCATCTTTAAATTATGATGAAACTCTTTACAACTAATGCCTGTAATACAAAGAATACCCTTGGCTTCATATATATATAGATATTTAAAATCAAAAATTAGTTGCTTCCACGTAATGCAATAAGAAATGTTGCATATGTCAGTGATGTGTATGAGCATAATACTAGAAATACTGATAGTTTTTATATCCAAAGTAGTAAGGTCTCTAAATCTAAAATATATATACTATGACGGATTTAAGGCTTTCAATAATTTACCAAATATATTGAAAACTAGTACTAGTTTAGACATTATATTTTAAATAATGAGATAAGTATATAATTGAAAATTGACATTTCAAAATATGTATATTTTTTGTGTAGCTCCAGCTAAATAAATATTATTCTTATTCTTATTATTATTATTATTATTATTATCATCATTATTATTCTTATTCTTATTATTGCTATTATTATTATTATTATTATTATTATTATTATTATTATTATTATTATTATTATTATTATTATTATTATTATTATTATTATTATTATTATTATTATTATTATTATTATTATTATTATTATTATTATTATTATTATTAAATAGATCACTATTTGGGTGTTTGGGAAGCCACAACTCAGGTCATAATACGCCTTATAATATATGTATATCAACCGTGTGTCACAGAAAAACCTTTTCTGAACTTATGCTTACTAACTCATACAGTGTGTTACATGCATTTTTGCTGTTGATGGAGGAAAGTCAGAATCTGTTATATTTCATCATACACTTGTAGAAATATGATAAAGATTAAATTCAATGGTAGTAATATGATGTTACCATCCGGCTAACATAGTTTCTAGATGGTTTATCTCAAACACATCGCGATATTGAATTTTAACGGTATCTCATCGCTAGACACTTTCAGGTATTATTCACAATATCCAACAATACTTTCAGAAAACTGCAGATCATTTGGCATAATATAATACAAAGTAAAACCCATTTAGATAGAATGCCGGCGATGACCTTATACTTCGTGTGTTTATGGTGATAGAACTTCCTTATATAATTATCCGCAGTGGACATTCTTAGTGTTATATGAGAGAGAGTTTCATTCAATGCAACCAAACCGCTGCTTGGAAATGCCAACAAAAATGCAATGTGTCGTAATTGTTATGATAATAGAGTATTCTCTGTTAGATACTTGAACGTATACATTTTAAATTCAGATGAATCTACTTGTAATTCTTGTTTATACTTATAACATGTGGTTTGAAAATCGTATAGTGAAACGTGCAGAAATATATTATATTCTTATGAAACAAACACGTGTTACCAAACAAAAACGAAAAGTAGGTATATCAAACTTTTATGATAACTTCAATTTTTATATCGTACAATCGATAACATTTGTTTATATTCCCCTACATTTTTTGAAATTATACTCCCCTACGAAATGTTGGTGATTGCACCGGCTAGCTCTTAAATTTTGGGAGACATATATAAATTCAGCTGATTTATGCAAAATATAGTCACTGAAACTAGATAGTTCTGTTTAAAACGTCTATTCAAAATATTTTGATTCAAGATCACAAATTTGAATGAGAGATCTTTCTTATCTTGAATCTTAATAATAATCCGGATGTTTTCTGCTTGTTCAGAAGGCCTATAAGATGTCCAATTAACACAAACTTAAATCTGCTAGCCGGTCTTCGTAGCTTAGTCGGTAGAACTACTCAAAAGCAGGTTTTCGCAAATAGTTTCCTGAATTGTAGAATTAAAATATGTAAATACATTGACAATGTACAAATAAAACATGAAAATAATTACCTAGAGGCAAAACGATCATCTACACATATATGATCCCTCATATATATATATATATATATATATATATATATATATATATATATATATATATCTATATATCTATATCGGAAGAAGAAGATATATATATATATATATATATATATATATATATATATATATATATCAAGATGATATTTGTCGAAAACGAAGTAAATGTACAGTAAAACTAATAAGTAGGAACTGCAAAAAATTTTAAGATTGTAATGAAAAATGAATTATGTTTTTAGTTTAAGTTAAATAATTTTTGCATAACTCATGTATTATATATGTATTGCAAATATGTTGTAAATAAAGATTTGTTGAGTAAGTAAGTAACTCCCGACTATGGTGCGGTAGAACTCGGATTCGAGCCCCGCTGAAGGCATGGGTGTTTGTGTTTGTCTATGATTTGAGTAGTTTAAATAATGAAATAAGCTGGGTAATGTACATCGATTACAAGCCCAATGGCCGTTCGGAACCGGCGTTAAACTGTAGGTGAATCTGCTAAAACTGCAGAAGATACACTGAAGCCTCAACTCCAGGAGATATAGCAAAACCCTAACTTGAAACTCCCGTTTCAACTCCAGGGAATAAAGCTAAAATATATTCCATAAAAATCAGTTCATGAAATTATTTTCGACCTATTGCGTAGTTTTATCTTCCATTTTGTTCACAACAGTTAACTCTTTGAATCCAAAAAACGAAAGATCAGAAAACTAGTTTTCGTTTAAAAAAAACACAAATTTGCATCTACGCAACAAATCGAGAAAATGAAAAAATAAAATACTTGACTTGCTCATTGAAATTGAATTAATAGAAAAAAGAATTTAATAAGTAACAATTGAGCAAAGAAGAAAGGATTGAGAAGTTGGAAAAATTGTTCTTATCAGAAATATCAGGAACATTTATCAGTCGCAATACTCGATTAGAGAAATCCAATATCGGATTCAATTTATAACCGGAATATTATGCGTACTTACATCGATGTATTTCGAACTACGATCATTTCATGCGATGCGGTCTTAGCATTTCACTTTTCAACCAGTGTAAAGTATTTTAATACGTTACAAATATCGAAATATATTTAGGATTACTTACCGATTATCAAGAAATTGATTCAAAAGTACTTCAATAATTTTCAAATTAAATGTACTTACTAATCTGTAGATAATAGCTTGGAAGCCTGAAGCAAATGTTTTCCCAGGTATTTCTGATGAAGCGATACACATCGATATTCTAAGATGTTTGGCAAGAAATGGATATGTAATTGAGTATATTATTGCAGTCATATTGTTCAAGTGATATTGTGAAGCAAGTGAGTAATTGATATATTCAGTGAAATCAAAGCTACGTGATTTAATTTAATTGACGAAGGTTCAACATAATAGCTTTGTTCGCGGTTAGGATTCTGGACCGATCCAGAACTAATTCATAACTGATTCGGGATTGATTTAATACGCATGCTCGGTTATGAACTGGTTCGGAATTATTTCGACCTGCGAACGATTTTGGAACTAGTTTAGGGAATTTTCAAATCACGGTTGTTCTCATCGAGTAATATGCCGTATACCAAAACTATCGTGAATGCGCAAGTCAAAAAAAGTCAAAAGTTGCCAAACTATCGCAAGTCCTGACCTTACAGTTCTAGATTGATCCTTCGAACCGGTAGAACCAATTCCGAATCAATTCCTAACGAGTCCCAGTTTATCCGCGAACCCAGAACTGTAACTAAAAGTTCGGAACTGGGTGATCCGCGAACGCCAAAATTCAAACTGCGCATGCCAATACTTCTGAATCGGTTCAGAATCCTTACCGAGAACAAAGCTAATGTTTACCAAGTGATAATAGAAACCTCCATATTATTTATTTACTCGTATTTTGGACTTGATAATAGAAAAGTGCCAATTTAATTCGCGTTAGTTCTCCAAAGAACTTCGAGTTCATTTCAAAACCCCACCTTTGAAGATGTTTAAGAAATCGATAATAAGCTTTGTGATTTTTTATGATATATTCATTCTTTTATTTTTTATTTGATTGTGTTGGCGTTTACTTGATGTAAATCGATTATAATTGAATATAAACTTAAATTCAAACACTTGAACTTATGATTTACACTTTATTCACTAGATATCATGACGCGTTTCGTCGTTACAAACGACTATTATTATTCTGTAAGCATCTGAAGAAGTCGGTTGTAACGAGGAAACGTGTTATGCTATGTAGTCAGTAAAATGTTAATCATAAGTTCAAGTGTTTGAATTTAAGTTTATATTCTATTATTTTTTGAAATTGTCTCAATTGATTGTAAATTTTTGATGTTTATTTTTTTTTCGAAGAAGTTGAACCAATTTTGCAATCTGAATCAAAGTACATGTGGATATAAGGATATTAATAGTTTATATATAGTGCGATTTTAATATTTGGTTGAATTGTAAAAAAATTGTTTTATACAGTTGACTTTTGTTTCGCATATATACGACAATTTTTTCTAAATTATACCACATGTTTGTAGTTGTATATCGGATATATTGATGAAAAAACACTCGACTTGGTACTACAAAAATTATATTCAATTAATTGCTTGACAATTGTTTTGGGGTGTCAACTGTTAAGTTAATAGATTGAGTTAATAGTTAATAATTAAGATCTATAAAAAATTTCCAAATATTGTACATATTATATACACTTTAGTTTAAAGTACTAAACTAAAGTAATAAGTAGTTTTAATAATAAGTAATTATTATTATTATTATTATTTTTAGTAGTAATAAGTATAAGTAGTTTTTTTTTTTAGTTTAGTTTTAAGAATTAGAAATAACAAACGGGGTTCGCCAAGGTTGTATTTTGTCTCCGCTACTATTCAACGTATATACTGAGATGATTTTTCAGAAGGCGCTGGACAATCAGCAAAAAGGTATAAAAATAAACGGAATCCCAATAAACAATATAAGCTATGCTGATGACACTGCCATCTTAACAAACGATTTGGAAGATCTACAGCAATTTATAAACAAAATGAATACGATAGGTATATGGACTCAAAATCAACACCGAAAAGACAAAATTCATGATCATCAGCAGAGAACAGCATAATCAGGCCCAAATAATGATTGAGGATAAACCTATAGAAAGGGTCAATAAATTTAAATACCTTGGTTGTAACATTAGTGACAAATTGGATAGCGATATAGAAATAAAAATACGGACGGCGATGGCAAGAACTACATTTATCAAATTTCAGAGATACCTATGTCGAAGAGAAGTATCATTAGACATAAGACTTCGTATGGTAAAATGCTATATTTGGCCCATAATAACATATGGGGCCGAAACGTGGTCACTCAAAATAAAATCCATGAACCGCATAGAGGCTTTTGAGATGTGAACACTCCGCAGGTTATTAAAAATTCCTTGGGTGGACCGAATAACAAATGAGGAAGTACTTAGAAGAGCCGGCGTCGAGCGAGTGTTATTAAAAAATATAAAGCAACGCAAAATCTCTTATTTGGGCCACATACTCCGAGGCAATAAATATGAGATCTTAAGACTAATACTAATGGGTAAAATAGAAGGTAGAAGAGGTCCAGGCCGAAAACGGCATTCATGGTTGTGCGATATCAAGAACTGGTGTGGAGTGAAAAACGTGGGTGATATATTCGCACTAGCTACGGAGGGGCAATTACGGATCATAGAATGAGTGGATGATCGCCTACACGCTGTAAGCGTTGGCACGAGAAGAAGAAGAAGTTTAAAGTACGGGTTATACAGAAGCTGAATTTTGGAAAACCGGTTTTCGAATAGTAATTTTTCCAGAAAACCGGTTTTAACCGGTTTCGAATTTTTATATAAAAATTTTTTGCTCGAATATTCTGTAATTCGAACAGAAAATTTTAACTGAAAATTTTCCTCTGTAGAGTATTCTTTATTTAATTTTGATATTTGTCCGGATAAGTTAATAATGCCTCTTTTCGTGATAATTAAGTGTTATTCATACATTGAAAACCGATATTTTTTACATAAAACCCTGTTTTCGAATTTCATAAGTTTCTCCAATCGGTTTTTAAAACCGGTTTTTAAAAACCGACAAACCATAGTTTATAGGTAATTAACATTTGTAATATGTGCTCCTCCATTATAGGACATTTTTAAACTGTATGTGAGCTCTTGTATGTAAAAAAAATCTCATTTTCAAAAGCTAAACTAAGTTTAATTTTAGTTTTAGTTTTTAAAATTGGGGTTTAAAATTTAACTTTCAGTTCAACTTTCAAAGTTGACACCCTACAACAATTGTCAAGCAATGAATTTAGTATAATTGTTGTGAAACCAAGACAAGAGATTTTTATTCAATATATTTAACAATATTTCACTAAGAGATCAGCGAACATTCAAGCAACGAATATATAAAACACCTTGTAACCAAGTTTTGGTACATTTTATCAGTTTTTCGCGAAATAACATCTCAGTAAAAATATTCAGGTTCACTCTCTCCAAGTAAAGCTCGTACCAACTCGATACCACAGCGCTGATAAGGTAAATAACCGTTTTCTCTTGTTTCGCTTTCCAATATCAACTTACCAGTTTTCGAGTTCTCGCGTAAATTGCTCAATAGACCGCCCGATAATTGGCCGAGATAAATTGGACATCTTGGCATATTAGCCGCCATATGAGGTAATTTATATTGTCTTAAGTTGGCAGTATTGTTGTTATTATTTCCTGAAAGGGTTGCGTGGGTGGACATTGTAAATGCCCTCGTATTTTGCAATTGCAATCAAGATTGTGACTGAACGCTTACAAATGGTCGGTTATAGTGAAATATAAACGAACGATTAGTTGATTATTTCTTTTTCGATGCTATAACATTTAAGTCTGCATGGAAAACATTTTGAATCAGAATTGTGTTCGCAAGTTATTAGAAATGCGTTGTTTTGTAACATTAGTTTGATGCAATATAAATAACATCAATTAATCTGCTGATTAATCGATCCACAATCTTAAACACCATCTTCTATAAGATTTGATATTGTACACGAAAAAGAAGGCATTAAATATAACGTTCAAGAAAAAATTCTTTGATATTTAAAAAGATTTTTCTTATGATTAATTGCCTTACATAAATTGAATTTCGTTTTTTTCGAGTATAGTCGCATGACACCTCGACCTCATACAGTCACACGATTATGCTTTTGATTCTATTCACCTTTATAAATGGGGATGAATCATAATTATTACTGAGTAACTGAGATTGAAATATCTCTTACCTCTTGGTGAAACAAGATTGAACGAAAATTTGAATCAAACTCTTGGCTTAATATTTCACAACTATATTGAATATTAAAATATCAGCTCATTATTAAGACAGAATACACCCTGTGGCATTCGACATCCTGGATAACAACATAAGAGAGTTCTTCTCAGAAAGACTTCTTTTCAGTAGTCAGAAATATATGTCATGTACAATATAAAAAGTAGTCCAAAAAGCTAAGACAGCTGATTGATTCAATAAAAATTCAATAAAAATTCAAATCAAACTCATTGCTTAATGTTTCCCAAATATATTGAATAATAAAATAATATCACAACATCTCAATGTTGTTCTGGAAATTGTTCTGGAGGTTTACGTCTTATCCCATATCCAGTAATTAGTAATATTGTCCTGGATTCCAAGAACCTACCAGTTTTGTAACATAATATACTAAGAATGAATGATACGTCCTGTTTTGTCCTTTCAATTGTATTGTTGAAAGCACATATTGGCCGCAGCAATACCATTTAATTTCAGCAACGAGAATTGTGTTATCATGCAGCGATTTGATGTTTATACCCAAGGAGAAATTGTGCTTCATTGTTCAGTATGATTTTTCTGAAGAAATCAGCATCCACTTGTTCTTCTTCTTCTCCATTGGCCTCGCCTTGTCCCGTTAAGCGGGGTTGGCTTTCTTTATCTTGAAGCATTATTCATTCCGCTGGTTAGCATCGTCATCCGATAGCCCCAACCTCTTTATGCCCTCTGGATATTCGTCAACCAAGAGGTTGGTGGTCTACCTCTCCCTCTTTTTTGTGTATCCATGGACAGGCACTCTTTTATTATATGGTCTTCGTCGCTTAACGTGACCATACCATCTTAGCCTGGATACTTTAAAACTACCTCGGATGAATTCATTTTTTATTTTGTATCTCATTGTAATTCCTCCTGCCCATCGCAACATACGCATTTATGAAGTACCTATGTACTTTTTATACGTGAATCTTCTTGAAGGCCCCTATTTCGCTAACATAGAGCAAAACAGGTCTGACAGCTGATGTATAGACTTTCCCTTTTGTCCTTATAGGCATTTTTCGGATCACTTAAGACAAGATATTTGAACTGTTTTGCTCTAGGTAAAGCGACGCCTTCAAATTTTATAAACCTGGTTCCTCTGGCCCATTTCAGCATCCATTTGTTGATGCTCAGTAATCCATTTTGCAAACACTCTCCGCTGTGCATGGTCATTAGGCTCCAGTTGCTGTGTTAATTGAATTTTGTAAGTATGGAGACACAGATTTTTAATGAGTATACGCTGTAGAGCGCTTATTGAAATTTGCAATTTTTGTCCATGACGCAAATTGAGGTTCTTGGTTTGTCACTGACATTCCTACGCACTGATTGACATTTGAACGGCTTGCTTTTCGACGATCACTGTGTTTGGCGTATCCAACGGATTCTGCCTCTCAGAATTTGTAAATTATTCTCTTCAGAGCTGACAAAGTTAAAACACTATTCCGACCATATTTCGTATGAAATTTTCGAACGGTGGCCGTCAAGCTTTTATTATTTTTGAATAATGAAAGACACGCTGTCTTTCAATAATGAAAAACGTTGTTTTATCGTGTGAAGCTCCATTTTTACTCTGAACGTTCAGATGTCTATTGGTTTTTTTTCAGGGTTACCAATACTTCACTGCATAAATGGCAGGAAATTCAAATCTTGCCTTAATTTTGGAAACTCTTTACGAAAGAGCTTCCTTTGTTGAAACAATCCTTTCAGAGAAATAAATTTTCCAATGCTCAATACTCAAATGAGGCAGTACTATTTCGATGCTCACTTGAAGCGGTACATGTTGCCAAAATCAGCTAATTTGATTACGTTTCAAATGTAGGGGAAGTAGACAAAATTTGTCTCTTCTACTTATCTCGTAACCTTGTTTCAAATGTCAATATGCAGGTAATGACTTGAAGAATCCCTTCAATCGACAACTCCATTATTATTCATCAGGAAGCTTTGGTGATGAAATTCAAGCTAGACAATATTGCTTGATCCGCATATAAATTCACCGCACGATCACACGATATTTTCACCGACTACACATATCGGAAATGTAAATCAGCGCTAGGATGCCTTAAAAATTCCCCATAACGTTTTATGCTTCGCATAAATTACGATCGACTCTGAATTTCGCTGGCACAGTCGAACGTGGGCAATTCGAATTGCATGAGCAGTAATAATAATCGCTAAATTGCGACGACCTTTCAGTACGAGATGATAATAACTCAAAATCCAATTGGCTGTCGACCATGATGGGAAAATTTGTGAAGATCGCACGCAAATTTTGATCCCAACTTCGACCTGCTTACAGGCGATGTTGAAATGGTTGAGAGGCATGTGCAACTTTAAGGCAAGCCAGTAGCTTTGTTTTGTGTATACCTGATCAGACTGTTCATAAATTTGTTGTTCTTTTTATCTTTTAATTTTATAGTCAGGTTCTTTACCTCGAACTTTCAATATATCTTGTCAATGATTAAGAAGGTTTTTTAAAATTCTCACAACCCTATTGCTATTCAAATATATCATGCTATTCTAAGATATTAAGCCCTCAAACAGAGGTGGTTACTGGAGGTGTTACCGTGCTGGTCAAAACTGAGAGATACCAGAAATGGATACCAGGGAGATATGAGCGAAACCATACGTCCCTCTTCCAGTTAGCCTGGCCCGCTGTCCCTAGCGAGGACATTACAGTTCCGTTCTTGCAAACAGACCAATTTGAAAATATAAAATTGCATGTATTTTTCTGGAATTCAATTTCAAAATTGGACAAATGACCTGGCAAATAGGTTATTGGAATTGGATGTGGAGACGACATAGTAAATAACACGATAGAAACTGTCGCTGATTATCTTCCTGTTAAACCTCGAATGCATTGTATTGAAAATTACTCATCTACACTGTTGAAGTAGAACGTTTAAAGGAGCTTTGGGATTCCAAGCGATACAAAGTACTACAAACTGCTGTCCTATAGTGGAACAAAGTAGCTGTAGTTGACGCCCACACTTTACAGAATTATGAAAATGTTGTAGTCTTCGGAAACTCTTTTCGGATCATCGATAAATGCCCAAATATTTCAGAGACTATTCTCGAAAACCTCACTGGAGAGTTGTGGTTACATTTTCTGCACTCACAAGCAGCAACCTTTGATGAAGCTGTGTTGAAAATTAAAGGCAAAATCGGCTGTAAAGTCAGTCGTAGGTATTAATCGTCACCAAGATATCTTGGCACTAAAGAGAATACGCTCTTTCTTCCTGAAGTCTTTCATAACCTGTCTGTGAAATGACAAGAAAGAGAGGCTGCTGGTGTCAAAAAGAATTCTAAAACTGAGGACCTGAGTTTCATACAGAACAAGCAAAGAATATTTGGAGCACTAGTGTCAATTGAACCCAGACTTTGTAAACAGCAGCCAAGATAAGAATGTATTCGACAAATTTTCTTTTATTTAATTACAGCTAAAAAACATTTGACTGGAATGACGAGAATGTTTCAACTGAAAACTATGGGGTCGATTAATTCCAGTCGTCCGTAGATACAAACTTCATTTAACAAATATTTTCACAATTATTGAGTACATTATATATCTGCCTGCATGTGACGCATCTGTCGATACAAAGGATCGAATCAAAGGATTTTTTCAAACGGGGTTGAATAAACCGAATTAGTTCCTGAATACTGGAAGAATCGCGAGCGTACTTCTCACGCAACGTATTGATATTTGGGGAAATATTTATGATAACACTTGTCAAATAGAGATTGCAATTGAGTAGAAATCTTGGGGTAAAGACATGTGAACGTTCTCTGCTTAGTGTATTTGACAGATGTTATCTGTCGATTCCTATAGAAGGAATTGTAAAGTATTCCTTACTTGACAGTTCTTTCCTTGGAGTCATATGAAGGTGCTTGGAGATGGAATCGTTGTCGAACTTAGATGGACGTGGTGCAACTGACTAGATCCTAATAGAACTACTCACACAGCTGTCTCGTACTTCCATCAGGAGTGGCATCGATTTCAATATTTTTCTAACATTTATCCCTTGAAGGAAATTGCGGCATCACTCTAGTAAATTATCATATAAATGATTATTTTTGATTGAATTAAATAATTTGATATTACTTCACAATAAGCGTTCAATGTCTTATTCCTCTTCATAATATTCAATGAGAATATTTTCTGAACGAATTTATAATGAGTTTAAAGATCCTGTATGGCTGTATTGATTTGGGATCGACGTAGAATTTCAAAACATCTAACGAAAATATAACCCCAGAATTGCTGTGGTTTATACCTCAGACGTGTCTTTTATTTTATGAACTTGTTTATATATTACACCTACGGTTTTCCTGCAGATCTGGTGGCCTCGTACTTGATCGTGATATGTGGGGGTGGGTTTATTTATTGAAGACCCCATTGGGAGTTATTGACAACGCTATTGGGTGGTGAAGTATTCCATAAGATCTCAATTTATTGTTAATTTGAATGTTCTGTCTCGTTGTTTTAAGTGCTTCGTTAATTGAAGATATTTTTACTCACCCATTATCCATTTATATTATTAATGGATCGATTGCTTGAAGAATATTTTTGAATATTGTACCGAGTTTTCAGCAATAATATTTTCAATATTTTAAGAACTTGATGCCAAATATTTTTCGTCAACAACCAAGATTGTCAATGAAAAATTATATTTTCATTGGAGTAATCGTGGTTTCTATTGTGCGGGAGTTGTTAATATAACAACAAACGTTCAACAAAAATAAAATTTTCATATCAAAAAATTTCTGTTTTTTGTTTTTCAAAAACTTGTGAGTAAGATTTTATATATTTTATTTCATTCTTATTTATTTACGAATTCATTCTCTTTTCGTTAGTCATAAAACTTCGGCCAACGTTATGCATTTCAAGAAAGGCCCTTAAAAACATCTGGGAACACTCCCCTTGAAAAGCGAAATTGAGAAATACAGTCATGGTCGTCGCTTCCTTCGACAACTCAACACGTAGAATGCAGTAATATTCCAACCCAATGCATTTGGGAACACTTGTACTCATTTTCAAAATTCAAAAAACTAATATACTTTCGGACTAACTTCACAGTAATTGTAAGAAAAAACTTTTTATAGGGCCTTGCTATATAAACTGTTAATTTTTGTACTATTTTAGCCCTGAAGAAGAAAATAAACATTTTCGAAAGCTTGAAAATACTAAAGAGGTAACTGATTTTCCTGTCCTAGACTGCAATCCCAACTAAACACTGAATATATATATATATATATATATATATATATATATATATATATATATATATATATATATATATATATATATATATATATATTTGACGATCTGAATAGAATTCGTGCACCAATATTTTTCCATTTCCTCGTGCATTAAAGATTGGCAAAATTTAAATCAGAACTCATTCTAAAAAAAAAAAATTGAGTAAATGAAAATACATCAACAATGGCATTTTTTTTATATTCTGCAGTTTTTTTTTCAGTTGAAATGCTCTATGCATGCAGCATCAAACTTCATTTTAAAGCACCATCAAACTGATCTATAGATTTTTTTTTGATAATTAGTTGTTTTTCTGAAAATTCCCATAAAAATGACACTTCTCTTGATGTAGTGGAACATACCAGATCACAAAGTATCTTTCATGATTAATATTATTGATTGAAGAATGTTTACGCCTGTTTCATTTGAATAATCCGAACATTATTATTATTTATTAACGTTCAAATTACTATCATTTGAAGGAAAAAATAAATTGTAATCCATTATTAATTATGCGTTGATCTGTAATAGAATCTATGCACGTTATCGATATTCTTGAACACGTGAGGTAAAAAACAGTTATTTGTCCATGAGTTCCTCGAATACACTAGCTCACGAAGTCATTGTTATATGCTTTAGAACTGGTAGCTATTTCTCATACTCTGCGTCCTATTTCATTTATATTAACCACTATTTGGATTAGAAGACTTCGTTTGAATGTATAGATTATAATTTTGTAACATAGCATGAATGTGCTCATGACGAAAACATCTTTCAAACTTTTGGTATTTTCCTTATGTTTTTTCTTTATATTCATTGTTTTTGAAGGTTGATCTCAGGTTCTTGTTGAACAATTCAAGTGAATTGTTTGATTTCAAGACCGAAGATGCTGAAAATTGAACTTTGAGGTGCCGAAACCAAAGACTAAGTTATAACTTTCTGTTCCATGATTTGTCTTTAGTCTGGAATATGGATATGGAATGTCTTTGTTCTCATTTAATAGCTGTGTACTTCACAATTCTGGCCGGTCAATGTTGCTTTGTCAAGTGCATTTTTTTTAAATATTTCAGAATTTGTTATTTCAGAAGTTTTTCTATATTTAGCCAGTCTAGTATTTTCAGCAGCAGTTTGATTGGTATATTTTTGTTTGACTTCAGTAATGTGCTCATGCTTCTGTTATATAGAATTTGCAGTTTTATGATGTTATTGTTTGAAGATGAATATCAACGAAGACAATACAGAATCCACGCTTTAAAAGCGTTGATTAAACTGTTGAATTCTAATCCAAATCGGTATTATTTCTGGCCACAAAGTTAGCTTCATAGAAAATTTTACGAAATGCATTCTGTATATGATTTCAAAGTTAAGATAACGATCTTTGTTCAGATAAGTACTTAATGTTTTCATCTATTTCTAAGTTTAATTTTTCACAATGATTCCAATTTTTTTCAACATTAATTTTCTAATTAAAGTTTCAGAATTTGGTATTGTTTGTTGACACTGAAGTATGTCAATTTACGATAAAAATTTGATGATGACCATTTTTTATACTCACATATAAATATTCAGAAAACGCAAAATGGGAAAATTCTTGAAGACCTTCTATTTGTTCTATATCACCTCCTTTAACAAAAAAATGGAATAACATCAAAGCTCTTCTTCAAATTTATTTGATGATTTTGGTTATTCAAAATTTTATAATTTTTTTTTTCGATTTGCTGCAGATGTCGATTGTGTTAAGGTGTTTCCATATTTGTGTATCTTCTTCTTGATTATTTCTGCACTTTTCATTAGCTTCTTTTTTTTTTTTCATCAGGTACCTACTTCATTTTCTTGGGCCGAAAAAAAATTAAATCTGTTCAAATTTTGTTATATCTATTTAATATATAATATATTTCATCAATTTGTTGATGTTTTGACACAAGATAATTGGATTTTTCGTAAACACTTTCGTACACATTCGTAATCGTTTTGCACACAGGCAGGATTTGACTTTCTGATATATATATATATATATATATATATATATATATATATATATATATATATATATATATATATATATATATAAGGCTTCTTTTAATATGAAAAACTTTATTCTCGTTGACGTTTCGTTGTATATCACAACTTCGTTAAATTAAATATTGTTTTTATTGTCATTATTTAAACATAAAATTAAATGAATAATTGAATTTTATGAATTACTATAGATATCAAAATGTCGACACTATTTTTTAGAAAAATCAAAATAGTTTTTCGTATTTTCACATATGGATTTTTAGTATCAGAGGAACATTTCTGGCTTAGCATTCGCTTCGGAAGTTTTAGTCTTCTTCACCATGAGGAAACCTCTGAAAATTTCATGGTAAGCCAGGTAATTCTGATAAGTGTGATTCATATATATATATATATATATATATATATATATATATATATATATATATATATATATATATATATATATATATATATATATATATATGAGTGATATAAATGAATTATCATTTTTCGGTGAAAATATTTGGTGTGAGATAAAAAGATTTAACTCATGTATTATGAATTAAAACCTGTATATTTCGTTGTCGGTTGACAACTTCATCAGCAGGATGCAGCTAAAATACAAAAATCATCACATCATTGAACAATAAAACAAACCAAACATGCGAACTTACAATGAGACTTCCTCTAAAAATTGGGTTTCATTAAAATATTCACTAAAAATAACAAAGTAAACAAAATTATGAGATGAGTCAAATGAGTGAGATGAATCAAACCATCAATTCAAGATCAGACGTAGATCAATTGCGTAAAATTTATTGTCGGATTCTGAAATATCCAAATTTTTCATTTTCGCACCTGGTAACAATTCCACCCGGAAAAAGAGGGAAAAAATGTAAATATCTGAGTACGAAGTATTTGAATTATGTTGAATAATACCGTGATTAATGTGTCCATTTCAAAAATCACTTCGCAGTTTTGCGATTTACATATGGAATGATTCTTCATTTGTTTGGCTAGTGTATCGAGTGAAGTATCCAAGCAGAATAATACTAACGCTGTTACGGTAAAATGAACACCTACTGAATTTGAGTGTATAATTTTATTTCAACAGGAATGTATTAGATGTAACCATTTTTCTTATCACTCCGGGATATCTAATTAACATTTTTATTAGTTGGTGATGGTACTTGGCGGTTCCATTAATTAATGAAACTGGATATATCCCAAAACGTGTTGAATTGAAACATTTTTCGTTCGAGGTGGCCGGTGTTTATTGATTATATCAATAAAAATGGTAATAAACCCAAATTATAAATCGGATTTGAAAATATAATTCTAAGATCGATAGAATAAAATTTTTTCAAGCTCGAAACAAAAAAGGGCGAATATCGGGAGTGCAAGGAAGTAAAACGGTAATAATAATTTGGGAAGGCATCAATAATAAAATACCGTACTCTTTTTCTCTCGTTCAAACTTTCGAGATTTCTTCAGCTCTTCATCAGAAGCCCTAAGACATGGCACATTCAATAGTTCAATAAAAATCAATGGTTAGTACAATACTGTAATCAAAATTCACTTACAGGAAATGAGGTTAAAAGAGTGATGGGATGCCACACATCACTTGTCAATTGGCGTCCATCTTGTCCTTCAATTGTCATTTTATAGAGTTAATTGACAACGAAGTTATGAGAAAAGTTGAAAATATAGTTAATAATTGAAAAAAAAGAACTTAAACTATTAGATATTGTAAATATCATTAGGAATTTAGCTGAGATCAATTTGAAAGTATTCATCCAACTTATTCCTCCTTCTGAGAGAGTTCCATCAATTTTTATAAATTCTTTAAAACCTTCTTTTAACCTCACTACTTGTAAGTAAATTTTAATTAGAGTATATAATAGTGTTGGCGTTTACTTGATGTAAATCCATTATAATTGAATACAAACTAAAATTCAAACACTTGAACCTATAATTCACACTTTATTGACTACATAGCATGACGCGTTTCGTCGTTACAAACGACTTCTTCAAATGCATTTAGAATAATCTGAAGTAGTCGTTTGTAACGACGAAACGCGTCATGCTATGTATTCAATAAAGTGTAAATCATAAGTTCAAGTGTTTGAATTTAAGTTTATATTCAATGATAATGGCTTCACATCAAGTAAACGCCAACACTGTTAAATATTTAAGAGGTAAGTAGAATTCAATCTCAGCTGTTGAGATTTGATTCACCAATCCAGAAAATTTATATTTGAATATTTATCTTGGGTTTATGTGTGAATCAATGTTAGATCAGGAAAGATTGAATTTTGAGATTACGTATGATTCTATGAGTGTTTTTTGTGAGGTTTATTAAATCGATACAGAATTAAGATGTTTTATATTTCTTTTTTCATTAATTGTGTTTTAAACTTTTGAAAAATGTGTACTATTTCTAAAAGTCCCTTACATTTTTTCTCTTTCTCATTCACCAAAATCTTTGTGTTGTTGTAATTAAAATCGTGTTGTTCAGTTTTCTTATGTTTATGTAGGTTTGTGATATGGGTTTCTGCATATTTGTGTGTTTCAATTCGTTCTTCAAGATTTTGTGATGTTTGACCTATAATTTACTACAATTTTTGCAAGGTATATTATAAACTGTATGAGGTTTCTTTGAGTAATTGTTTCGCTTTTCAATTCTGTATACATTTGTTTGGCATGATTTCGTGTGGTATGATCTATTACTCAATTATGACGTTTATCATAATTTCAATCACAATAATTTATTAAAATAATACGTAAAAATTCATTACAATGATAATTACTAAGATTGAATTCTTGCTTAACTCTTGGTGAAACATAATTGAATATTAAGTTAAATTAAACTCTTGGCTTAAAGTTTCACGATTTATTTAACAATATGAATAGTCAACATGTTTCGAGCGTTACCTCATTTTCAAGACTGAAAATCAAGACTGAAATCAAGACTGAGTCTTGAAAATGAGCTAACGCTCGAAACATGTTGACTATTCATATTGTTAAATAAATCGTGAAACATTAAGCCAAGAGTTCAATTTAATTCAATATTCAATTATGTTTCACCAAGAGTTAAGCAAGAATTCAATCTCAGTCATAGAAATAATTATTTAAAATTTTCAGCATTCGAGTTTTAAAGATTTATTATATCTTGTTTCTATACACAATTTTCAAAACTGTCGTTAACATAAATCACCTTATTACGTATTATACTCTTCTAGGAAATTAACTATCTAAAACTCGATCCGTTTATTTATTCCTTATCTAAATGAAACAATCAACCTACAAAAGCCAGAGGAAATAATATATAAATTTAAAGCAAAATGTGCAATAGCGCTAAATCATTTCCGCAATATTTTGTACATAACTCTTGTATTGCGAGTATGGCGGATTTTTTCTATAGCCCACGCTTTTCGCGCTGTATCTGATGGGGCCTCACACCTCAAGCCTCGTGAGTTGCGGGGGTTGGCAGTCTTATTTATCGAAGATTCGCTCTGAGTTATTGGTCTATCGATGGAAAAGTGTTGTTATATATCTAGTTTCTAGACAACAAGAACCTTATTGAAGAAGAATGTTCATTAATGCGATTTCGATATTTCAGTCTTTGGCTTTGTCTGTTGAATACTTTTTGCTGATTCATCTTCTGAATTGGTGGAACCTTTGAAAAACGTTTATGAACACCATTTATATTTTTCAAAATATAGGTAATACTACTGTGAAAATAATGCAATTATTATTAATATTACTGTCATTCATTCAAATTTCTTCTTTTATTACACTTAAAATGGATTATCATTCATATTGTTTCAACTTGTTGGCTGTTGACTGGAGTATCAAATTTATAACTGAATTCAAATATCTAAATAAAAATTTCAACTCTTCTCAATTTTTATAGCTATATAAAATTCTTGCCAAAGTCGTACGGTTAATAAGGAATATTAGAAGGAATTATGCAACGTTTGCGTGAAGCAATACGGCTCAAACGATCGGAATTGTGCAAAACCAATTCATGAATTCTGCATCACGAATTGTACCAGCTCACACATTGATGCTTGTTCGAGATTTTTTGGCCAAAACCCACACCATAATCATGGGCCAACCACCGTATTCACTAGATAAGAAAAAAACAGATATTGCTAGGCTCAGTTGCATCTACTCTCGAAGAAAATCGATAAGCCCTCCTACAATTCCTGAGCTCTGATTGACGTTTCACATTTTTTCAGTTATGGTGACAATTGACAGAGAGTTTTACACTTGACACTCTGTGATCTCTAGTGACGTTTATCTGTGTTTTCTGACAGTTCGGTATTTATTCCTATATGATGGTTGTGTCACTTGATTTTTATATCTTTATATTGTATCTTAATGATAATGTCTAGTTTTGTAAGTTTCAACATTTGTTTTATCATCTATTTTCACTGCTACGTACAGTCTGGCTACAACTTCAGCCTAGTTAACCGTAAGATGTAATTTTTTGTTTCAAACATTTTGTTTTACACTTATATATTTCTTCAGTCCTGATGAAGAACATAAACATATACGAAATATAGACAAGGTTAATAAATTGGTTGTGTATCAATTATAGTGGTTCTACTTTTGCCGAGAACTCATCTATTACCTATCAAAATCATACGGCGATACTCCTTATATTATCGTATATATATATATATATATATATATATATATATATATATATATATATATATATATATATATATATATATATATATATATATATATATATATATATATATATAAAAGAAATTAAATTTTTTTTGTGCTTATGGCACTGAATGAAATATTTAAGAAAATGAACACTAGAACATTCATTTGAAAAATTGAAATTAATCAAGAGAATGTTATAGTGGAGCCTAGATATGTGAACGTGTATGATGTGATGTCTCCATTATCCTTCAAGGGATAAATGTTAGAGAAATATTGAAATCGATGCCTCACCTGATGGAAGTGCGAGACATATATGTTTCGTTCTGCAAGGAACTCGTCAGTCGCACCACGTCCATCGAAGTGAGGCAACGATTTCAACCTCCAAGCATCTTCTTGTGACTTCAAGTGGAAGATCGTAGAGTAATGAATACTCTACAATTCCATCTATAGAAATCAGTAGAAAACACCTCTCTCAGATTACAGACACACCAAGCATCGAAATTTCACATATCTTCTGAGTTACTATAGATATCAAATGTCAAACTCATTTTTTAGAAAAATCAAATTAGTTTTTTTGTATCTTCACTCATTGATTTTCATTATCAGAGGAATATTTCTGGCTTAGCATTCGCTTCGGAAGTTTTTTTCTTCTTCACCATGAGGAAACCTCTGAAAAGCTCATGGTAAGCCAGGTGATTCTAATAAGATTCATATTTACATTTTATAATTACATATAGTTTTTCATTTACTTATCCAGAATATGTATATTGTTGGTTTATGTGTGTGAAACTGAAGGTATTGTTGTGTGTTTATTTTATCACAGCCTTACATAAACATAAAATAACAGAAAAACATGATTTTGATTACAAAAATACGAAAATTTTGGCAACTGAAAGGGACAAAAAAAGTAGAGAAATTTTAGAAATGTTACACATTCGTAAAAATTTAGAAAACACAGTTGTGATATTTAGCCAAATCTTTCGGATTTTACTATGTATCCACTCTTTTAAATATGCATAACGATCAAAATCGCGTCGACTACAAATTCATCAAATTTCACAATGCTAAAAGATCTTGTAGTTATCACAATTAATATAAGCGACGTTGCTTCAGAAGCGCACATTCATCATATCAATTATCATATAAATTTTCGGATATTATCATTATAATATCAATGAAAAATTACCTAATACCAACAGTGTCTTAATTTTTACATGGGTTAATAGAAGTAAACGATGTATGTCTTAATCATTCTCAAGTTTGACTGCGCCTTTCTTCTGATGTAGATGATTTATGGTACTATATGTTCCCTAAATACAAGCACTGAAGCCGGGCCAACATAATAACACCTCGTCGACCATAATTCATTTGTATTCTTTTTCAATTGGCCAAATTGAGTGGTTATTGAGTTAATTCAATAGCAAGTAACTCATTCAAACGTAAACTCGGACCGGTGACTTTCTCTCATTCAGACGGGACAATATGAAAACGTCGCATCAATTTTACTGACAGCCTAATAATGGTTCGAACTTTGGTTTATTTTCACGCTTTTTCGTTTGTGTGGACAAACACCAGCTGCGTTTATGCGCAAGTATTTCTATACTTATTCTTAGGTATTCTGGGTATTCATAAAGTGGAATATGTATTAGCCTGAATCATTGTTTTTCACTATATAATTTTTTTTGAACTGAATAAATTTTTGCTTGGAATATATAGTTTTTATTTTTGAAGATTATTCTGAATATTTCTCTTCAAAGTTCGGGTCAAATAATGAAAACAATAAGGATTATTCAACGACTTGACTTTGATTCACCCTTTTATACAAATGAACACTTCAATAAATCAAATTCGAGTGTTTGAATTGTCCTAAATTTGTATTTATATATTTACCTTATATATTTTACTTATTATATATTTACTTATATATTGGATTTGCAACAAGTGAATGCCAATATTATTCAATAACAATAAATAAACCTGGACAGTGAATGAAAAATTGTACTTAGAAGTATAGGTATTTATATATAAGAGGTTTGTTCTGGAGAAAAGGTGATTAAATTTTTTCGAAAAGTGTTTATTTATTCATCAATATACATTCTAACCCTTCGAAATAATCCCCCTCAAATATGATGCACTTTTGCCAGCGCTTCTCCCAATTCTCGAAGCACTTCTGAAGTGCACTTTTCGGTATGGCCATCAGCTTGTTCTTTGATTACGATTTTCCCATCAATTGTGGGATAATGCTTTACTTTTATTAGTCTCGTCAGTTTTGGGAATAGGAAAACTCGTGGGGAACCGAAACAGGTCAATACGGTGGATGAGACATGATTACGGAGTTGGTGTTGGCAAAAAATCACGAAGAAGAATTGATGTATGAGCTGGTGCATTATCGTAATGCGGAATTTATGATTTGTTTTTCCACAGATTCGATCTTTTGGCTGTATTGCTTCACGCAAACCTTGCATAGCTTACTTGTAAATTCCTAATTAACCGTACCTACGACCTGTTAGTAAGAACTTCTGGTGCATGTAATCGAAGAAAACAGTGAGAAAAACCTTCACGTTTGATCGAATTTGGAGTGCTTTTTTCGGTGTTGGCTCTTCTGGTCGCTTCCATTAAGATGATTGGGCCTTGGTTTCTACGTCATTACCATATACCCACGTTTTGTCAATAGTTATGACGTTTTAGAGATATTCTAAGCGATACTATAGAGACATTGCTTTTGCACAATGAGCAAATTCTGAACAAACTTCTCTGCCACAAGTTTCATGTCCAAAGCATCCGAGAAAATTGCTTGGCATGAGTTGATTAATATGTCAACATCCTTGCAACTTCCCTAATAGTGACTCAACGATTTTTCAGAATCATTTTCTTCACTGTTTCGATGTTTTCTTCGTTTGTTAACGTGGTTGCAACTCCAGGACACCCATCGTCATCTACATCTTCTCGGCCTTCTGTAAAGAACTTGTACCTCTTATAAACACTTTTTTGAGACTAAGTAGACTTTACGAATATTATTTATTTATTTTTTTTATTATTACGTCATTATTTTGAAATAAAATAAATTTTTTAGCACTTCATTTTATTTTTAACGCGAAATTCAATACAGATTTTTAGATCCCTTTTATTCAAAAGTAAAAAATCGAAGAACACACAAAAAATTTTTTTTTTATTTATTTAATATTCGCAACAGGGAGTTTGGGATTCTATGACTTCGGGTTTTACCTAAGATATTCCATTCTGAAATACAATTTCTATTGCCTGAAAATGTTTAACAAGGGTGAATTATTTAATTCTATCTGTTTTCAAATTTTCAGAATTTTGAGCAAATTTATTTCCACTATTTCCCAATAGTCTAATTGACTACTTCTCTCTATATTGTGTAAAAAAAATTTTACGAAAAATCGGCTTAAAAATTCTGGAAATTTGCTAAATGAACAGATAAAATTAAACAATTCACCCTTGTTAAACCTTTTCAGGCAATAGAAATTATATTTCAGAATGGAATATCTTAGGTTTTTCAAAATGTTGTTATTATTCTGTAAGCATCTGAAGAAGTCGTTTGTAACGAAAACGCGTCATGCTATGTAGTCAATAAAGTGTAAATCATAAGTTCAAGTGTTTGAATTTAAGTTTATATTCAGTTTATATAATATACCTACTAAGTTTCTTGCTGCCCAAATTAAATTCAGAACTCTAGTACCATGCGACTTCTTCAATTGGAGTTTCATTTTGATTTTCAAAATGTCAATCATAAATTATGGAAAATTATCATTATTATTTTCAGAATATCAATCATCATTATCAAAAAATACGCCAAATTTCGAGATTCGAAACGTTGAATTGAAAGTAATTCAAAGAATAATATTTCGTTCATGGATCATTGTTGGGAATGAATGAAAGTCCAGAGTACTTTACGTATTGAGTATATGTTAGAACCAGATGTGGTATTTCTGAAACGGCCGGCGTATTGAAAAAGTGTGTATTATGCCTTCGGCTTGTTGATAAACGTAGTGAAATGCCGAAAATTCAGGTTCGAGCACTTTCATTTTTCATTACTTGGATATTGTATAACGTTGGCATGAATGAAAACCAATAATTTCAACATTTCAATCAAACCGCGAGACATCCGTACAATGGGGTCTCTCGACGCCCACCGACATTATTGTGCGAACACGCTCACAGAATACGCCATCAGCGCCTACGCCGATCATCTCTTAGAAATGATTGATACATTGATTCTAGTACCATTCATTCTTCTTCTTAAATGAGCAGTTGAGGCTGTTTGAATAGAATTTGAATTTTTATGGATCTTGAACGGTTGAACTAATTGCAGATTGAATATTGTTGCGCATTCGTGTAAAAACACGGACAAAAATTACCGGTGACGTCAATCAGCGATTACAATTTATTTGATACGACTCTCAGACCAATTTTTTTCATATATATTTTATTTATGGTACAAAACATGTTGAGTAATCAATTTATTTACATATGAAAGCACATATATAAAATTACTTGAAAAAATTTTTTTTTTCAAAATAGCCGTCCTAAAAATGACTGCTAAAACTTATCTGAATCGGAAATGAATGACATAATTTATTGGAAACGAATTATCTGAAAGCAAAAATCAAAACGGGTTCATGTTTTGTATCAAATTGGCTATGACCTCAAGCAGAATGAAACATTTTCAATGAAAAAAAAAACAAAATGACGAACTTTTTAATTTTTTTACCCTTTTTTTTCACTTTTATCTGTTTATAACTTTTTCAAGTCATAATGAATATTTCTGTTTCTGCTTGAGGCCATAGCCAGACATCTAGAGAGTAAAATGCCGTTCGGCATTTATATCGAGTGCCATAGTTTTGAAATGAGATTGTAATTCATGCGAAAAAACATGGTTCGGAGAAAAATCAGTTCAAAAGTTTTTATTCGTGAAAAATCGTAAAAAAGTGAATTTTACTGACATATCCATTCCAGCTTCATACACAACTCCTTCCTGGTCCCCCTCGTAAGCATCATTCTGAAGAATTCTCACATTTCTCAAACAGATCAACAAAATAACAAAACAATAACAATAAAACAAAGAACAAAACAATAAGACGACTCGAAGGCATGCAGCTGCCGCTAGTGAAGGCGTTCGAGCGGCCGTATTTACTGCAGCGCTCCCTAATCTTTTATACCAGCTTCTCGGTCTTGCTGACCTTCGGGACTAATTCTATACTATTTCTACCAGTATATAGTAGCAATTTATGAGAAAAAAATTTCGATTTTTTCAAAATTGTTTGGAGTAAGCTGGCCTTAAGAGAACCATCAAACTTCAAAGGAAAACATATTTGATATTATTTACGAAAGGTTATATAGACATCAACTATTTAACTTGTAATTTAATGCGACAATGTGGTAAAGGCTAATATTCGGTAGATAAGTTATTAGTTATTAGTTGTATAGGTACAAGATTTCATGAAATATAAAATTCTCTTCCGTGGTGGGAGATGAAATATTTGCTTTACAAAAGTCCAAAGCAAATCCGGCTGCCAAAAGGCGCTTGTCCGTTGCTATAAATTCTGTTCGTTTGTTTTCAACTTCAATATTGTACAATTACAATCTCAATATTGAAAAACTAAATCTTTCAAAATTGAAATTTTTGAAAGATTACCATTTTAAAAATTAAATTAAATCTTTTAAAATGGTTGAAGAGCTACGAGTATTACAAAAATAGAACTCAGGTTGTAATTAATAAAAATTAAAATAATTAAAAACCTAAGGTCCAGGAAGGTTTTCAGGTCCAGGACGGTTCTGGTTACGCGGTGTTCCACAAGGTGTTCCACAAGGTAGTCATTAATGAGATTGAATTCTCGGTCCTTTTTTATTTTCTTTTGGCTTAATTTTATTTAACAATATATATAGTATTTTTCAAGAAAACTGATATCACTTTAGTTGTTTGAGCATTTTAAAATTTTGTTGTTTGCCGATGACTTGAAAATCTATAAGTCCATCCCTTCAGTTGTTGATGCTGCTGATCTTCAATCCGTAGTGGGATGACTTTCGAGTCGTCAGCTCAATGTCAATTTTGTTAAATGTAAATGTATTACCTTCCATAGAACCAATGATCCAATATTGTATCCATATTCAATTGGTGGTGCAAGGCTTGAGCGTACTAATCTCATTAATGATCTTGGAATAAACTTGGACTATCAACTCGAGTTCAAGGAATATTTTAGAATAATTACCAACCGTGCATTGAGAGTGATTGGTTTCATTCGTCGGAACTCTTAATTTTCTGACGAATCAACTATGAAATTACTCTATTTTGTTTTTTGTAGACCTATTGTTGAATGTGGGTCAATTATTTGGTCACCTCATTATGGGGTGGACTCGAAGTATATTACTTTTATATCTGTCTTACTGATATATGTCTTTATTACTGATATATGTCTTTCAGGAGGTCAATACCTCGTATAAAATTTTGGGCAACTAATTTTATTCGCATTCAATTAGGTATACAAACCTTGGTTTCAAGCAAAATTATTAGCTAATATGCGTCTGCTTCTTGCTGCCGCTAGTTTGGTGTTATTTGATCTCCATTTCTTAAGATTTTGTGTTGTTTCCAATGGTAGCAGGAGGCAGACGCATATTAGCTACTTACTGGATATGGAACAAGAAAGGAAACACGACAAAAAAGAAGAAGAAAGGAAACAACTGGGATCAGATGATACGTGATAAGAATATAGACATTTAACCTAAAATAATATATTAAATCAAATATTGAGATGAAATTGTAAATGTTAGATGAATTTGGCAAATTACGCTTATGTTATTGCTGTTGAATAGTTTAATAATTGTAACCTCAACTCTCATGTAAACAAACAGTGTATATTGTGTTGTAGATGTTGGTTAAGGTTGTTTCATATATTTTAGAACCCTGAAGAAGCAATAAAGTAGATTGCGAAAGCTTGGTAAAGAGAAAAGAGTACCACTGCAAATACTGAGTCAATAAACCCTTACAAATTATATATATATATATATATATATATATATATATATATATATATATATCTTGAATAATTCAAATATTGAAACAGAACAAGCTATTTAATCCGATACAGTTGGATTTTCAAATCACAATTTACACTTCTGTCATAAAACTCAACTCTCACAAAGATACATACACAACCATAGAAATAACTGTATAATCCACTGTTTACCTCATTAAGTCGATAAATAACCTCCATTTCAATTTGAGATATCCATTTACAAGAATAAAGCGAAATCTGAAGCGGCGACATATTATATATTCTAGGTTTGTGAAATTGCAAATATGCATCCATGGATTCATCAATTATTGTCGTGCACATGTACAGTACCTTATTAGAATTGGTAAATAGTCATTTCTAAGAAATTAAATGCATAAAATGTGTACCCGTTTCTCTCTTGATTCAGGTCAGATTCACACAAAAATATTGACGGCTGACAAGCTCAAAACAAACGACGTGACTATAATGGTCAACGGAGCCTGAAAAACAAGATCATAGGGTTTTTAATTCTAGGAACATTTAATATCTCGAAACGGACTGAACTTTGTATGCTAATTGTACACACGGCTTGTCATGTTCTCGGTTGTAATTCCGTCAATGGCTGCATTAAAATCGTGTTCTATTGTTTTGAAATAAATTACAATCTAAGCAGTTCTAGTGTGGGTGATTCCTTTTGTACGTTATGTACGATCGGGATGTTGGGAAAAAATTAATTTATTATTGTTAGTCGTGTCGTTTAAGATGCGTAGATAATAAATACAATGGATGTTGAGTCTTTGTGACATCTGTCAATAGATTAGAAAAATGTACGGTGTAATTACGGCTTAATTTGTCATTTGAAGTGTCAATTACTTATTTAAAGTACTCAAATGAAATAAATATAATATATTGAAATAACAGGTGTTATATTAATCGTGAAAGGTTAGATTTATCTTGAATCCTGGTTTGTATTCTATATTCGTTGAAATTAAGTTCCTTCTACAGCACGCAATTACGATTTTCCTGTCAGGGCTACCCTGAGAGTTATGTAACTTCTGTTACTATGAAAACTACGAAATCCGTAGCAAATTGGAGTTTGGCAGCATGATCGTATGGCATTATTTGAGTTTGAATATGTCAAAGTATAATGTTATCTCTTTCACAAGGAAAAAAGATCGAATTGAGTGCGAATATATCTTCGGTAGTCAGGTTCTTTCTCGTTCTGATAAGGAAAGAGATCATGGTATAGTCTTCGATCCTAAACTTTCCTTCATTCCACACATCACCCAACTTATTTCATCTGACTCGAAAATATATGGATTAGTTATACGCAATATCATATATTTCAATAATTCCTCAACATTCATAGGACTGTTTAATGCCCTAATCTGTAGCAAGTTGGAGTATGTCAGCCTGATCTGGCAGCTTATTTACACTTGACATCAACGCCATCTTGATGCCATTCAGAGAAGGTTCTCGAAATTCTTAGTTTGGAGAGAAGATAAAGTTTATCCACAGAAAAGAGTCAATCAAAACGAACTGTTGAGTCGATTTAGTGTAATCTCATTGCAGAGCAGGAGAGAAACTTTATCACTCAAATTTTTGTACAAACTTGTTCACAACAGTATTGATTGTCCTCATTTCTTGTCCGCTTTCAAGTTTCGTGTTCCTAGGCAAAATTATCGTAGTACAGAATTATTCTACCTAGAGACTCCATGGACCAACTCGCTAATACAATCCCCCATTTGGTTTATGGAGTCTACATTTATAGAGTTGCCAATAATTGTGACTTTCACTTTGACTCCACAAAAGTTGTTATTAGGAGTTATTGACTCTAAATTAAACCTTGACTCTAAACCTTGACTGAAGAAGGAAATTGACTGAAATGAATTGATTTAGATTGAGTAATATTTCAATATTTTAATATGTCTTTATTAATATTACAAAGACATATTAAAATATGTCAAAGACATATTTCAAAAAAAATATTTTAATATGTCTTTGTAATATTTTATTGAATGTTATTATTTAGTTATTAATTACTAGTTCAGTTTTTTTTAGATTAGATTGAGCTCTTTGTTATATCTCTTTCATATTAGTTATTCAGTTATTATTCAACATTATGTTATTATTTTCTGTAATTGGGTATTATATCTGTTGAGAATGAAGAACTCATTATTATTATATACATTAGGAAATGTAAAATTAATTAACTGCCTAAATCTAACGTCAATGCTATTAGTGAAGCTTTAATACTGACTCCAAAAAAATAAGTTTATTGGAGTAAAATCCCATGAATTCAGTGTTTTATCATTTTGGGTTAGAGAATGAGAATTTTAAATTCGGTATTTTGTTTGAAGGCTTGACTTTCAAGCGAATTTTATCCGTTTTGATCCAAGTGATCTTATTTGATTAAATTTGTCATAAATAATTTTTCTTTGAAACACAGGTTCCAAAACAAAGTAAATAGAAGAGAAGTCTGATTATATCGTCGAAAAGTAGAAAATAATCAGTAAATTATTTAATAGAACAATTGTTAAACTGATTTACACATATATTAATAATAATACTGCATGACGTACGTTTCGATGAGATTCACCTTTTTCAAATGCTACGTGCAGACTAACTGACTACATTAGTCTGCACGTAGCATTTGAAAAAGGTGAATCTCATCGAAACGTACGTCATGCAGTATTATTTTTAATATATGTGTAAATCAGTTTAACAATTGTTTTATTATGTTTATCGATTTACATCAAGTATCGGTCTCATCAATTATTAAAGTAAATTATTTGTTATGGGATTTTACCGTTAAAAACTTTTTTGTTCAGAGCTAATTTATGTCTCCGCCCCTTTTTATGACATAAAGATTTAGGCTGTCCATTGACTTGATCTTGACTGATCTTGACTTGATCTCTCCGGTCTAGAACTGTGAATACCTATATGAACCCTCCGCCTCTATTTCTTCCTACCAGAAGTGTCTTTGTACTGAATGATAAAGTAAATTTATATTCACAAATACATTGACGTCATAAAATTCGTATTCGATCTTATAAGTGCAAAATAAGGAATAAAGCATCCATCCACATCGTCACAGTCTGTACATATTTTGCTGGCAGGTATCATATTTAGGTCTATTACGCCTAACCAAACATAAGGGATGAAAACCTGGACCTCCGTTTCTAGATTAGGGTGTTGCTATGAACATCGGGTGTGTAACTCATACGTTGAAAATTTTTTTCAGCTGTATTACCACTTTGGAGAAAGTACCTACTGGAGTAGAATTCGCAAATTTTGCGTTTCTGGAACATTTATGGGCTCAAGTCCATAGCAAAATAAATGTGTATGAAAATAGGTGGAAAAAAATTGAAAAATCGATTATTGATAGAAGGGAAAACTCAGAACTTTTAGTATTTTCTTTGATCTTGAAAATTTTATGACCTTTAAATTGTAATGATCAAAAACTGGTGTTCAAATCTTCTGAAACTCGGAACAACAATTATATACATGTTTATATGTTTTTTTATTTATCGAATATATTACGGCCTGTAGGTATGAGATTATGTCAAAATGTACATAAAATTCAATTCAAATAACAGTATATATACAGTCATATTATTTATGGATAGTATTTGTTTTTACATAAATTTCAATCTAGTTGATTTTCAACATTATTTTTATTGTTGGAATCATTTCCATCAGTAATTTCAGTAATATCGTCTTAGACTTTTTCTTTTACTTCAAATTATTTCATTGTGTTCTGAAGAAGATAAAATATGGTAAATAAAGTAGGAAATTAAAATGTTTGGCTGAAATTTAACTAAGTATAATTCGTCAGCTGTATAGCTCCAGATATACAGCTATAAGCATGTTGGTGACGCGTACGCACGAGATTTCTCTCAGTCAAAAAGCGTTAAATGCGCACAGAACAAGGCATATCATGTCGGTGACGCGAACTCATAACGCTTCCCCTTCCAAAAACAGCCCAACGCGTCCTTGAAAGTTGAACAGTTTTAGAAATATTTCGAAGATTAATTTAAGTCTCGAAGCATGATGATAAGCGAAAATAGTCGAGGCCCATTAGCTCAGTTGGTTAGAGCGTCGTGCTAATAACGCGAAGGTCGCGGGTTCGATCCCCTCATGGGCCAGTACTTTTTGCGAAGCTTCTGCGTAATACTAGATAGCACACTCATAAATTGAACATTTGAAAGGAACACTTTCTGGTACTTCATTTTTGCTTAGATGAATGAGAACTATAACGAGCATTGCCACCCAAAAATTTCATTTTTGAGTTATTGCGTTGTTCTGTGGGGAAATTGTGCCAATGCCTTGGCAGTTTTCAGATTTCAGAAAAAGGCAATGCGAATTATTGCAATAGTTGAATACTTGGAATCATGAAAAGCATTTTTAATAAAACATAAAATAATGCCCTTGTCTACACTGGAAATGTATAACATTCTTGTAAATATACATGGGGTGTTGATTCGTTAATTTAACACTCTGATCTACACAATCACAATACAAGAGGTTCAAATAATATTCGAACAACTGAATATTGCCTAAGTAAATATTCTATTCATTACAATATCTTTCCTTCCCATTTTAAAGAGCTTTCTTTCAATAAATTCAAAATGAACATAAAGAAATATCTTCTTAGATTTTGCTTCTATTCTCTCAGCGAGTATTCGGAGCACTTGGAGCCAATGTCTTTAATTTAATATAAACCAAAATTCAACACTTGAACTTTTTATTACACTTTATTGACAACATAGCATGACGCGTTTCGTTGTTACAAACGACTTCTTCATTATTCTCATTATTCCCTCATTATTCTCTAAGCATCTGGAGAAGTCGTTTGTTACGACGAAACGCGTCATGCTATTTTCTCAATAAAAGTGTAAATCAAAAGTTCAAGTGTTTGAATTTTGGTTTATATTCCATTACCATGGATTTACATCAAGTGATTTGCAACACTATTGAATTTTACAAAAAAAACCATGTCTTCAATGTGAACGTGCCCATCACATTTTTAAGACTCTTGTTATTTTTGTGCTTTATATTTATTCTTTTTTTTTAGTTTCATTGTGAATGAATTATTTAAGTTTATAGGTTTATACTTATAGATTTCAATCATTAGTTTCACCTTGGATGAAGTGTATCTTTATTTACTTCTTCATACTATCAGCTATTTAACGTCAATTTTATTTTTGGAGGAGTCGAAGAATGATCCTTCAAACTCCCACCACTTGTAAGAAAGAAATTTTCCTGGAATAAAAAATACTTCACTGTATTATAACTTATGTTTCGTGGAGTAAATCGAATTTTGAAAGTGAATTGCAACTGTAGAAAGTTAAAAAAGCACAAATTCAATGTAAAAAAGGTTGATCTCCCTTATAATTACGTTCCACTCGAAATTCGAAAATTTTTGGCAAGGTTTACATTCTCATAACAGAATTCACAGAGATTTTACCTCTGAACGTGGCTCTGTCTATGAACTATGAACTATTTTCAATTGTTCTACATTCATAAACATTTTTTCGCCTGCTGCGCAATTGAAAAAAGTTGTTCAACTAGACAAAGCAGGTTTCTACTTTTTATTTTCAATTTTTTCCGTGGGTGGAGATGAAAAACTGTAACAAAAACGAGAATAAAATAGTGGTGTTTGATTGAAAATAACACTAAATATTCCTTCTGAAATAACACATTATTTCAGTCAATTATCATATATAATATATTTACAAAATGTCCGGAAAGAATTGTTTATTAGTATTAATAATTCATGAATCGATTCAATCAATATTTGAATGTTACGATAACCTTGAAAGATACACCCACATAATGCAATGGCTATAAAAAACGAGAACAAACTTGACAGATTAATTTACATATAACATGAAGGAATTCATATCGTACAACTTTTTCTATTCTCCTGATGAAATTTCCGAAATTCCATACAGTGGCGTAACCAGTTGGCAATGATTCCCTTATTCTCACTTTCTTTTGATGTTCTTACTTTACTAATTTTATTCGGAAATAATAAGAAATATACGGACAGTTCACATATTCAAAAATAATATTCCCAACTGAGATAAGCATATATGTAACTAGTTTATCAGAGCAATTTTTCAATTGATCTGGGATTTTCACCAAACTCCTACATTATTCGGGAAAATGTTAATTTATAAAACCGAACAAGGTTTGAAATTGAAATTGAACGCATTTAGCTCAAAGCTTCATTACATTTGAATAATTGAATAATAGTGATAGAGGTGGTTTACGGTTTTTTGTACACTTGGTTTTATAAATTGCGCATTTCGAACACCTTTTTGAATAGTGGAATTGTGTATTCTGAAAAGTTTTGTCTTTTCAGTTGAGGAAATGGTAAATAGCGAGTCGGTAATATACGCGCAGTATCACTTAACTGTGAAATCAGTGGGTATTCATTTTTGAGTTCAGAATATTTATGGAATTGTAAACTTTATTGGACCAATTCTGACCATAGGATTATAGAGTCAATATTATATGATACGTGGGTATTATAAACAATATTATCCTGAAAAGTGGATGTGTGAAAACAAAATCGATTGTAGAAAACAACTTTTTTCAAATTAAGTCAAGTGATGTTTAAATTATAAAATAGATTATACAATGTTTCAATGAGAAGCCAAATAAAATAACCATCTGAAATTATTATTATCAATTGGTTATAGAGATTTATTGACAACAAATATTGTAGTTTTTCAAGAATACGGAGGGTGTCTCCAGTGAAGTCGATATTGTCCCGTTTTTGAAAACAGGCCAAAACATAATTTGGAATATACTCGTATTTCTCTCGAATTCTATTTTATTAGAAATTGAATCAACTATTGGAGACACAGCTTATTGGAATTGAATCAGGAGTCCACATAGTCCACATTTCCGAAAATATATGGATTTGTTATACGTAATGGCAAATATTTTAATAATTCTTCAACATTCATAGGACTATTTAATACCCTAATCCGTAGCAAGTTGGAGTATGGCAGCACGATCTGGCATCCCATTTACACTTGCCATCAACGCCATTTTGAGACTATTCAGAGAAGGTTCTTGAAATTCTTAGTTTGTAGGGAGGATAAAGTTTATCCAGAGAGAGGAGTCAATCATTACGAATTATTGAGTCGATTTAGTTTAATCTCATTGCAGAGCAGGAGAGAAACTGTATCACTCAAATTTTTGTACAAATTACTGCACAATAGTATTGATTGTACTCCTATCTTGTCCGCTTTGAAATTTCGTGTTCATAGGCAAAATTCTCGTAATATAGAATGATTCCACCAAGAGACTACAAAGACCAACTCGCTAATACAATCCTCCATTTGGTTTATTGAGTCTACATTCAATAGAGTTGCCAATAATTGATTCACTTTCACTCCATAGAATTTATTATACGGAGTTATGTGAACAACAAAAATTGACTGAAATATTTTGATTTAGATTGAGTTATTTGTAGTATTTTATTGAATGCTATAATGTAGTTATAAGTTACCATTTTTTTAGATAAGATTGACCTTTTTGTTGAATATTTTTTAAAAGTATTTAGTTAAATCTTTTTTCTGGTTATTTAGTTATGTATTCAACATTGTTATTATTTTCTGTAATTGGGTGTTATACCTGTTGAGAATAAAGAACTTATTATTATTATTATAGTCCATAACGTTATCGAAATTGCCGCTGAATGCTTTCCTCTTGTCTTTGAACTTATCATAGTGAGAATTTTCTCATTTTCCTACATCTACAAAGTTAGAGTAGAAGCTTTGAGAAAGTTTTGTGATTTTTTCGAAATGAAGTATTACAAACTGCTGGGCTACAATGAAAAAACGTGGACAGTACTGCCAAAAGCCCAAATATTTTAAAGACGTTTTTCGAAACACCCAGCTCAAAATTATGGAACATTTTCTGCACATACAAGCACAACCTTTCATGCCACTGTGTTGAAAATCGAAGGACAAAATGTGTCGATCATAAACGCAGTCAACTTCAAATACTTGTCTATTTTGTGATTAGAACTTGTTTTTTATTCTAAACAGGTATTATACTCAATTACAGAAAATAATAACATTTTGTTGAATAATAACTAAATGACTAAATAAATAAAATGAAAAGAAATATAACAAAGAGCTCAAATTAAATGGAATATTACAAAGAACTCAATCTAATCGAATAAATTTTTGTCAATTTCACTTGTTCACACAACTCCTAATAATAATTGCTATGGTGTAAAATGAATGTCACATTTATTATAACAACGATATTGAATGTAGACTCCATAAACCAAATGTTTGTATTCTGTCCTATAATGAGATTAAACTAAATCGACTCAATAATTCGTGAAGATTGAATCCTCCGTGTAGATAAACTTTATCCTCCCTCCAAACTAAGAATTTCAAAAACTTCCTCTGAGTAGCCTCAAGACGGTGTTGATGGCAAGTGTGAATAGGATGCCAGATCATGCTGACATACTTCAACTTGCTACGGATTAATATAGTCCTATGAATGTTGAGGAATTATTGAAATATTTGCCATTGCGTCTAAAGAATCCATATGTTTTCGAGAAAGATGAATTGAGTTGGGTGAAGTGCAGAAAGTTTCTGATCGAAGACTGTACCAAGATATCTCTCCTTATCAGAACTAGAAAGAATCTGACCACCGACGCTTTAATCTGACGCTATAATCGATCTTTTTCCCTTATGAAAGAGATATAACGAAAGATTTTTTATGTAATACTTGTGAAACACTAAACAAATTATTCTCATTCCATAAGTTCGTAGATATCTCGCTTTGGTGAAATAAATAAATGTTCACGTTAGTAATACTTATATTTGCTGCCTGTATTGTACTTATTCCCGCTTCCTGTAGAGTATATGGTTTCATTATTCGCATTGCTAAAGAATTAGCAATATATCAACTCTGAAAACATTGTATTGTGCTTTCGTGAAATCTAAACTTCAATATGGATCAACAGTCTGGAAATTTGGTAATCAGTTACATATTGATCAACTGGAGTCTTTCAACGAAAGTTCCTGAAACTTCTGAGCTTCAGAATTGATGGCAAATATCCACCTAGAGCCATCCAACATGAAACACAAGTCGATATAATGTGGACACACTCAGTGCGCGAAGGAAATGCCATGCAATAATCTTCTTGCATAAAATCTTAACAATCAACTGAAATGTCAAGAATTATTGCAAAAGTTTATCTTTTGTTCCAAGAGTTTCTTCCAGAAGCGAATTCACGTTCTACTTTTATCAGCTAGAACTAATGTTCTGAAATTTTCTCCATTGCACACGATGTGTGAACAATGTAATCTTTTGGGAGCCAAAGTGGATATTTTAACTGTTCTGTTACTGATATTAAGGCTAGTTTCTTTGATATGCATAATCTCTGCTAAAACAATCATTTATGTGTATTCACATACAGGATTCATATTCACGCATATACTTGTATGTGTGTATATGTGTTAATATGTGAATTTATATGTATGTGTGTATTTATGTTCACATGTATGTATAAATTTGGTCGGCATTAATTCCTATAATTGAATTTCATTTTATCAGTTGTGATTTCTTATCACAAACGCTTTCTTTTGAAATTGAACTTATAAATTTGAAAGTACAAAATTTAAACTTTTGAACTTTTGTACTACCAATTTTGTTTCTAGTACCTATCTGTCGCCTTTCCTCTTTTGTAATTAGGAGCTGTCTTGTAAAACAGGGTATGTTAAATTAATACAAAAATGAATAACTGCGAAAGCTCAGCAGGACACGACTACTGTTGATACTCCACTGTATCCACTACAATAACACAACGTGATCAAAAATTCCATTCACATCTCAACGCGGATGTTTCCCAAACTAATTTCATTAACGGAACACACCTACAAGAAACTCGATCGCTGATAACACAAGTCGATTAATTGGTTTCGATCAAAATCGTCGAGAGATGGCGTTATTATAACATATTACGCGTATATAATCAGTATGTTAATGCGTTGCACGATTCCGATAATTCACTGCTGTTGTGCCGCTTTTAAATATGATTGATTTGTTTTATCTTTGTGGAAAATCAACGACGTAACGTTATCTTCCTTCTTAGGTAATTTCGTAACCTTACGAACCTATCGAGATTCGTTCCGGCTAGATCGTACTTTGGATGACTGTAGGCATGTATCTTACGTGGTCAAACTGACGGGTAAATTAAAGGCCAGATCGCCAATCAACACCTTCTTCGTATGGTAATTTGTCAATCTGCAGCGTGATCGGGTGGAGGATGTGTGAGAACGTCCATTACCATCACGTTTCTGCGTTTGCGAATCTGGATACTCATCTTATTAACTACTTTTTCAGATACCACTGCTGAATTTTTTTCTGAAAGAATAGACATGAAATTCTGAAACACTCATGCATTTTCAGAGGTCCTTCAGAGGTTGTACACTTGTAAATATTAAATATTCAATACTAAAAGTATACTATACCTGTTATTCGATAACAGGTATAGGTATACAGGTATATTCGAATATTTTAACAGAACTGGTAATGTAAAACATGAACATTGTATTTAATAGTGTTGGCGTTTACTTGATGTAAATCTATTATAATTGAATATAAACTTAAATTCAAACACTTGAACTTATGATTTACACTTTATTGACTACATAGCATGACGCGCATTATTCTGTAAGCATCTGAAGAAGTCGTTTGTAACGACGAAACGCGTCATGCTATGTGTAGTCAATAAAGTGTAAATCATAAGTTCAAGTGTTTGAATTTAAGTTTATATTCAACATGAACATTGTGTTGTCTCCATTATCCTTCAAGGCATAAATGTTAGATAATATTCAAATCGGTGCCTACATTGATAGGAAACGCAAGACCATCACTGTTTCGAACTACAAGGCACTCTTCAGTTGCGTCTCGTCCAACAAACGAATACTTCCGATCGTTGTTCGATTCGACATTGAGTCATAAAAAAGTGAAGAATATTGAATTTTCGACAATTGTTCTCACAAAAACTACTTAAAAAATTATCCTCTAAAGTTATCGGCAATTGAAATTCCTGATAATAACCTATTTTACCCTCAAAGAATCATATCACATAGTTCAACGTACATAGCAACCGCAGGTTTTGTCAAGTGGCCCCTCATCATTAAGACGTTAAGAACCACTGATCTCTAATGTTCAACGATCATATATTCTTGATTTTCATAAGGTTTCTTTGTCTTTTATTTGATTTTCTATATTTTTATCAATAACTTAGTATTCCCTGAAAAATCTGATTAGAATTGAACTTTAGAAGCATGTTCTTATAGATCAACTGTTTCAATCGCTTCAACTATTTTATCGAATACTACTTACAAAATACACAATATTTTTGAAGATTGATTTTGAAGGGGGTTCATTTCTCAAAAAATATTCATCAAGCATTCATTCAGTTAAGAAAAATCTAGATTTTTAGAGTAAGTATTATTGAAAATAACCATCGATTCAATGTTTGATATATTAACAGTTATGCTGAATGAGGCCTCTATTTTTCAAGACATATGATAAATGAATGTATAATAAGAAAGAATCCCGACGAATGACAAGGGGGAGTTATCATGGACAGCGGACGGTATTAAAACTTGCTACCTACGAAACGCCGTGCATACAATTTCAATAGCTGCATACTTGTATAAAGCAAATTTGAACACATAGAGTTCGACTGAAATAATATGCTGTTCGAATTAATTGGGACAAACATTTTTTTCTTCATTTGAGTTACTGTAGTAAGTACCAGGGTGTCCCAAACATCCTCAAATCTGTTTGTTTACTACCCGAGGTGACGTGAGGGTTCGACCTTGACCATCATTTATATTCTGACCGATTTCACCTCGCCAACAATTCAGTTGTGAGCCTACCGGTGTGACAGTTGGTGATTTCAATTTTGATAGGTGCTGTATTGTCTTGTCCAAAGATCGATATCACTCCGAGGAAGCCTTCCAAAATTATCGCCCATAATGAATACACATCAATGACTGTAAGAGATATAGCTGAAGCTGTTGGTGTGGGAAAGTCCAGCGTTTCGAGAATTTTGAAAACATTTGAAGAAAGTGGCTCATCGTTTACAAAGAGAAATGGAAACTGTGGCCGCAAACGCAAAACTACTCCAAGAACAGACAAATTGTTGATAAGAAATAGCAAAATTAATTCGAGAAAGACAAGCACTGATCTTCGAAGGGATTTAATGGTTTCTGGTATGGGGGTGAGCACCTCAAGTGTGCGAAAACGGCTGCTGGAGGTTGGCCGTAAGGCAAGAAGACCAAGAAGAAAGCCACTGCTTACCCAGAAAATGATGAAGAAACGTTTGGCATGGTCCAAAAAGTACCGTGCGTAGACTGTGGATGACTGGAAGAAGGTGGTTTTTAGTGATGAGGCACATTTGTTTGTTTAAGGGTACGAATCAAGTGTTGTTAGACGAAGTGATGGTGAAATTTTGATCCTGAAGTGAAAGCCTGATCCGCTCCAACCCGTTATCCCATATGTGAGTCTTGAATCAACAAGGGCATAATAAACTGTTTTCAATTACCAATTCCAGAATCTGTGCCAGAAATTTGAATTGTCCCAAAAGTGTTCTCAGGCTCTGCGTTTTGTATTTCACATGGTCTTTTCATCAGAGATGACTATCGATAATTATCCGAAGATATTTAGCTTTATCAGATTTTTCATCTTGATTGCTTTTTCCTGATTGATTGTGGGGATAAATTAGCTAGTAAGAGGAAGATATACTGTTTCATCAAAATTCATAGAAGTAAGTAATTTATATTTGAACCAATTTATAATTGCTCTCAGGAAATATTAAATTTTTTCTTTTATCCATTCCAGCTATTATTCACGTAGAAGACTACAGTGTATTAAATTATAATTCAATTCATGGAACAACAGAGCTTCGCTAGAAACTATGAATGCTTACATAGCACACAAGTTTAAATTGTGCTCAGTAACCTCCAGGTATGTGGACCAAAGCTTTTAGACTTACAAAAATATTCTAAATGATCGAAGACCATCATACCGCTAAACATTTGGAACAATACTTGATTGTTCACGTTCACAAAAAGATTGAAGAATTTCGATGTCATGTAATTTTACTGCGATATGTAATGTTACTCTAATCATCGTCTATTCAACGATAATTTGCTTATTGTGTGCTGATTATGATTGGAAAAAATTGAAACTCACTTTTTCTTTAATCTGGCTTTCTAAAATTTATATTAGATTTCGCATATTCTAACAAAATTCGTCCATATCTAAAGTATTTCCCATGCACATTTGCATGAAGATGATAAAAATTTTTATATTTCACATAATTTCTTGTAATGAAAATATGAAAACATGTTAATGATTAATTTAAATGCCAGGAATATAAATTCTTACTCTTGCTTGAGTATAATTAAAACACAGATATAAATTTTTTCTTCACCGTTCATATGCTTCCAATATGTACCTATAAATTCAACTACTTTCGTTCAATTAGAGCAATATAGTAGAGTTTGCTCCTGTTTTGGAAGTGCATGATTTTCGCAAACATTATATAAATCACTTCAACACACTATGTGACGAAAAACCTTCATAATTGTAAATCAGTCGTTTCTTTTCCAACTGGCATACCATTACAATGTGCTACGTATAAATTCCCATAATAATACCCATTATTCCTTACAAGAATGTGCAGAGACAGCGTAAGATGACGCTTACGTCACCTTCGCTCACTCGTCGGAAAAAAAACTGAGAAAATTAACGGTGCAAATAAGAGTAAAAGCTGCGGCGGCGATAAAGGCAAATCTCCGAGAAAGATCCTATGAAAATAAGGATAAAGTAACGGATTTCGATCAAAAACAAGGTTGCGTTCTCACACGTTTTATTAATGTCGCATTAATGCTTTGTAATGTTGAATTTGCGTCGCTTTCGGCATTTGGCGGAAGGTTATCTCTGTACGGGAGTTGCGAAAAAATCAGTTAATAGTGTATGAAAAGAATTTAATGGTACAGAACACTACAATAATATTTAATCATATCTTTTCATGTAGCTTGAGTATGAAACACCAAATTTATCTATTGGAATATCGCTTAAATTCCTGCATGTGAATCTTAAAAATCAAATTACTCAAAGTAATTAGGAATACGAAGTTCAATCTATATAACGGGTTTCATTTGGTTGAACTGTCACTTGCGAATATCAAAATGGCAAGGTTTGACAATATCACTGCACACAAATCACAGAAGGCACAAAACAATGACATACAAAAATAAAAAGCGTTGAAACAAATCATGAATAATATGGTGAGCATCAACCCTATAAAGATGGAAAAATTGTCTAACCTAGAAAGACGTCGAGGTGTCATTTGACCCTTCGCTTTAAATATAAGTTTTAAGTATGGAAGAAGTAGGAATAAATTCGAAATGAATCCCGATTTGTATTGTAGACGTGTTTAATGACTTGAACTTATTGAAATCTACTAAAAATTGTGTCAAATATATATATTGTCGATTGATAACAATATCCACATAATAGCAATAATAACACAATTTATCTTAATTATTTTTGCAATCTGAAGTTTTGGAACAGTGATGTTTTTTCTCCTACCTGCTGCTGAAGGTAGAAGATCAGTTTTTGTAGTTGTATTAAGGTCGTGATAGCAGGTTCCTTCGACATGTTACCGAGTTCTACAGCTAGGTGGAGTATAAAATCTCATCTATGTACTTTCTTGTTTATCTCCTCTACAATAACAAAATATTGAGGTCTGTTCAGCTGCCCATTCGTGTAGATTCTATAAAAGAACTGCTGTACTGATGTACAGTACTCGATGACATCATTTCATTTTCATCGATATTGTGCTCAGTTTGCATTGCGGAAGCACCATGCAATCGTCACCTATACCCTCTTGCCTCTTGTTGATTTTGACATCGTAAAGTCGGAATAAAAATTAATTTTAGATAATTTAGGAAACGGAAAAACATATAGTACAACGTTGAATGTTCAAGTTATCGACAAACATAGAGTTTAGATAATTCAACGGCATGTTATCACTTTATGTGTCACTGCTTGCTGGGCTCGCTTCTTAAGGAGTTGCCTCGTTTTTGAAGTTGATTTTATTTTGCACTTATTCACATCTTATCATCTTATTCCTCTTCATGTTGAAATCGTATAACCAATATTATTTGATAATCAGTAATTCTGGGCATACCTACTGGGCAGTCTATCACGAAATCTGCAATTGTAAATGGAGCTTCAAAATGAATATTTCAAACACCAACCACATTATATAAGAATTATATGCATATTATGAAATACCTGCATTTGTTATGATCGTTAATATCAATTAATTCATCATGGATCATATGACCCGTCGCCGACGTTTTAGGTGAATATCTTTTTTATTTTGGCAACGATTATGCTATGAAAATGAAGATATTTGTGTACTAAAATTTGAGCAGTTTCAATAGAAGTCATAAGAGGATATACTATAGAAAAAAAGTATTTTAAAAATTATTGTACGCTCAATCTCAAAATAGGTCAAATGACCTTTGCCCATCTTTGTAGTGTTAGATCAGAGGTAGACAAACTCCCTGATAGTGTGAAACAACATTCAAAATTTGAAATTTTGTGGGAGCCTTAATTGAATGGGATAGAAAATATTGAAATAAAGAATCAATTTTGAAATTCCATCGATTTTAATTTTTGCTTTCTTATGTACTTACAGTGTTTTTCTTCTTCAATATTGAAACAAATGTCGCAAAAAAGAAACACGACGAAATGTTCTATTTTTGAGGCTATTTACAAGAAGTATTTCAGTTAAATCCTCAATAAACGCTGTAAAAGTTCAGATATCGTTTCATCTCAATACTGCAATTGTAAATTCTGTTACAAATCATTCAATATTTGTACCACTAGACGTCGTCTTATACTGAATAGTTTATTTCTTCATCTATTAGAATTGCAGTTATTGTATTAAACAAAGCTACAAATCGATTTGAAACGTTTTATCTGAATAAAATCATCCAACGATTCAAAATATGTTGTCATTTGGAAATTTCTCGTCCTTAAACTTCAAGGAAATCATTGAATTGTCGATAATTTTTTGTATTGGTGCTAATGTAATTTATAATGTGTTACACTGTTTTCATTTCAGGATATTTCAAATATTTTGTGACGGGTCTCCATAAATTGTGTAGAAAATCTGTATGAAAATTATAGTTCTTCAAAATATAATACCACAAAAATGAAAAAGGCACAGGGGTACATTTATCAAGAGCTACAAATAATACTGAAAGAGCCACAAACGGCTCGTGAGCTACCATTTAGCCACCCCTACATCAAACCATTAAATACTTCGTTATAGTCAAGCTAATATTCTGATTTAACAGAGATTGTATATATTTTTATCATTCTTTATATAATACTATCATTTTTATTATGAATATGGTCAATATATTAGTATAATTCCAACAGGAAAGATTTTGAATATAACTTAAATTCTGTAATATTAAAATTAAAATATCAAAATAATATTATTCTCTAAGCATCTGAAGAAGTCGTTTGCAACGACGAAACGCGTCATGCTATGTAGTCAATTGAGTGTAAGTAAATCATAAACTCAAGTGTTTGAATTTAAATTTATATTCAATTATAATGGATTCACATCAAGTAAACGCCAACACTATCAAATATTTAAAAAAAATAAATAAATAAATAGGAAAGATTTTCGTGAGGAAAATATTTATCCAGTTCTGAATTAATGTTCATAATTTTTATAAGTGATTTGAAACAGTAATAATTCATCTATTCATATTACGGCCTGAGTGAAAAAAAAAGTCTCTAAAAATAAGGGGTGTAGAACCTTGAAATATTCGACTTGTACTGCAATTTATGTAGTACAAAACAAAATAACCAACAAGAATCTAATCACGCATTGGACTTCAAAAGTTCAAAAATGAACTTCATAGTTGTGGTTGGGTTTATCTCTAGAGGATCTCAAATTCTCTTTTCAACCGCTTACAGAAGAAAGATTCTTATTTTTTTAAGTGGAAACTTCTTTAGCAGCGTTGTGGATTTGTAGTTAGAGAAATTCTTATGAGTTCGCGTCACCGAAATGCTCATGAATATCTTCATCGTCATCTTTATAGCAGTCGGTGAGGTTTTGTGGTGCAACATTAATGCTCTATATATATTATAATTGAAATTCAATGGATTCAGTGAAGAGTTCAATCAATAACACTGTGCATTCTTGAAATAGTGTTTTCGTTTTTTTAATTTTATTTGATTTGTTTAATTGTGAAATCACTATGTTGTACAATAGTGAGTACTGAAAATAGTAATATTTTCCAGTTGAAAAATAAATAACAGAAAATTATTTTGAATCTATGCATTTATTATAGGTCTTGAAAATTTTAACTTATTTATTTAATATTTATCCTCTAAAATGCATCACGCAGTTAGTTAGCATTTTACAGTAACTTGGACATTTGATAACATGAAATAATTGTTGTTCGGAGTATCAATAATTGTGCAAACCAGATTGATGTTTATAATTTCAATTTAGGCATTACAAAATTTCGAATTTTAATTCTAAAACTTCTAAGATTTCACTATCGACAGTCCCTAAAACTGCCAATGTTATGATAGAATTATTTTTATTAAAAAATATGAATCGAACTCTTGGCTAAATATTTCACAAATATATCGAAAAATAAAACAATATGACAACGTTGAGACGACATGTTTCGAGAGCAGAACTCAATAGCAAGATATTCGAGCTAATCATTCGAAACATGTGGACTGAACCTTTCAATAATAATTTATTATTCAATATATCTGTGAAACATTAATCCAAACAGAATGAATTAGAATTTACACGCTTGGCTTGAGTTTAGCTATATATATATTAAAAACTCTGCATAGGTTTCGGTTGATCAACCCATTATCAAGATTATTCAATGTTAATGTAATATTGTATACATTGTACAAGTAACATTGTATACTCTTGATAATGGGTTAACCACCCGAAACATATGTAAAGTTTTTAATATGTTGAGTAAAACTTAAGCCAAGTGTGTTTATTTTAATTTATTGTTTTTAACATAATGTTTCACCAAGAGATAAGCGAAACCTAAGTGTCATCTATTAAGCTCAAAGTTTAATTTGAGTTTTTATTTGATCATGTTTCACCAAGGGGTAGGCGGGGCTTTAATATGAGTTATTAGAATAAATTCATATTATTGATCATTATTCATATTTAATATTATTTTCCTAAATCATTTATTTTTCAAAATATCTGAACTCACTTTGTTAAAAACCAGCTCCTTTTCAAGAAAAAGCTTTTCTTTATCTAATCTCTGCTGAGTTCTCCTGATTACTGTGACATACAAATTTTACTTGCACTTTCCGTACCGTTCAATGAGGTTGTAATGAAATGTACGATGGGCGAGTGACACAGTACACAACTCTCAGACAAGGTTATGTCTCTAGATTGCAGCAAAGGTTATCGTTTTTATTTATAACGGTAATTTTCATTTTCTCCCTCGTAAAAAACGCATAAGTCAATTTTATGAACGGTGGAATATATACACCGCTTCCTTGTACTTTCGTAAAGTCTTGAAATTGCTGTTTAATTCATTTTATTGCTTGAATGAATTAAATGAATATTACTTCACATCGGCAGTGAATGCAAGCAAGAATTATAATACATTATTTTCGAATTCCGGAAGATTTCACATACAAACAACGGAATTTATGACAAACGATGAATTCGATTTAAAACAAAATCATTAACCATTATCAATAAGAAAGAAGGACCACTGGAATTCACACAATCGAATAGTGAAATCGATTGGGAGTAAACGACCTATACTAGTTACCTATATAGACGACCTATATTTTTCTTTGATCTGTAAATTTGGAATTTGGGAATTTTAATAATAAATTGAGATCTCTCATGACCACTGAACCTTTCAAACTTTTAATTGAATTAGTGATTTTGTCGTATTGAATGGTTTGTTTATAAGATGACTGCGAGTAATCATTATCAAAACAGAGTTTATATTTGATTCTACTGATAAAATCTGAGTATAGAATTAAGTCATTAATTTTGATTAATGACATTACGCAATTTTCGAAAACTGTGTCTTCTTTTTAGACACAAAGATAATAAGAACTAATAACAATATTATCAAGCAGGATTGGTTCAAAAAAAAGATTGCATCAGGAATATATATCCATGCAAGATCGAATCACACTTGGGATATATAAATCTACTTGATTAAATTGATCTTACACAGGGTTAGATCTATATGTCATCCTCAATACCTCAGATCTGCTCAAATCAGGCTCTTTAACATATTTTTAGAAAACGGATACTCGAGATCTTTTCTGACGAAATGTTTCTAGCACTTTTCAACAACCGGTTCTTGCAGGTCTGTTGATAACACTACTATTATCGATGATATCTCTCAAGAGAGCAGTTCCAACCAATTTGTTTAGTTGCCCTTCATTGATGGATTAACAAAAAAGTTAAATTAACTCTTGGTGGTGTTCCTAATATTAATGTGGCCAGATATAATCCCTTTTCTGTCGGTAACCTGTTTAGCAAGTTGAAGTACAAATACTAACACTAGCCATGTCGGATTGCATTTATCTTATACGGTGCAATGACTGTCAATCAGTTTACATCGGTCAGACTACCCGATGTTTAGAAAGAAGGTTGGCTATCCATAGAAGTGATGCTAGTTTACAACCGCCAAGATGCGAATTTGCAAATCATGCATCTTCTTTAGAGCATAAATTTGATTTTGACGAACCGAAAATTTTGTCCATTGAATCTAACTATAAGAAAAAAACCTTCTTGGAGATGTTCCAAAGGCTAAAACCAATTCCACTTTGAATGGCTATGACCGTCAGTAGTATTGTGATTTTTTTCTGTGACAATACAGATTTGTACGTTGATGTGTCAAACTTATATTCTTATACATTCTATGATTTAACCTAGCTTTATGAGTTTATTTACATGTCATTTATAGATCTCACGTTGTTGAGCACTGTCGCCTTTACAGTGCAAATAACTGTTGGATGACTATTGTGTCGGCTTTGTTGGTTTATTAACTTATGTCAGATGTAAGTTTCCTCTTTCTACAATTTGTAACTATTTAATTAACAACTTGTCTATATTTTACATATTCCTGAAGAAGAACCGAATTGCGTTCGAAATATAGAATTGTTGACGATTAGTCATTTGAATTAGTTCTGCCCACCTTTTGCTGATAACCCAAAATATTTTTGAAGTATATATATATATATATATATATATATATATATATATATATATATATATATATATATATATATATATATATATATCTGTGTGTATATATTGGAGGAAACAACGATAGAAAAATTGAAAATTTCATCATGAAAAGAACTGTACTTAAGTACAGTTCATTAAGTTCCAATGAACTTTATGGACTGAACTTAATGGACAATGAACTTAATGGATATATATCCAAAAGTTCGATCGTGAATTTGTATCATTATTCGGTCGATAATAAAATCCACACCAATTAAAAAGTTGAATTTGTCTTTAAAATCGCATTTCTTCAGGTTTTCAACCCAATGCATTGTCTGTCGGCAAAATGCTGAACTTAATTCAACACTGCTTGAAACATTATTACAAAAAATGCATAAAAGAAGAAGTGTTACAAAAAATCAGCGAATAGTGAGTTCAAATAATGAAAATGTTAACCTTCAATTTGGATATAAACATATTTCTTTTAATAACTGAAATTGAATTTTTGCTCACTTCTTTAATCATGTTTCTTTCTCAAAAAGAAACATGATTAAATAGAAATTTGAATCAAACTCTCGGCTTAATGTTTCACAAATATATTAAATGATAAAATAATATTACAACGTTATCAACAGTCACTATTAAGCTCATTATCAGTCTTGCTAATGAGCTGACTGCTCGAAACATGTCGACTCGACGTTGTAACATTATTTTATTATTCAATATATTTGTGAAACATTATGGCAAGAGTTTGATTAAATTTTTATGTTTCTTTAAGGTGTTAATGTACTTAGAAATCACTGATCCATTACTGCTTTCATATCCCTAATAAATGCTTCTCTCTCTTGAATACAAATTAATATACTGTAGTTGGCCGTTTTCAAATAGTCCATCATATTCGCATCAAAAAGTTGTCTATGGCATTACTTGCCGAGTAATATCGATTCAATCAATGCGGGCAAATCGTAACAATTCATTAAGACATCAGTGAACTGATTAATAAAACAAATTACTTAGAGTTAATGCTCGAAAAATATTCAAATCCTAATGAAATTGCTGAAAGCGACAAGTATGAATAGTTATTTTGCTACCTTGAACGAAATAATAGATACGAATTACTACTGTTTATATCGATATTTCCACTTAATGATTTCTGAGTACGTAATGAGGTAGGAAATGTAGTCTCTTGGTTTGGTTTGCAGGTAAACAGCTGCTTGATTATTTGCATACTCGCGTAGATGAGGATGCAGCAAGAAGTCGTTAAATCTAATACACGTGGGTTGAATGAAATGTGGTTAACTAACCGACGTGCACAATGTACGGGGTGATCCAGAAAGTCTTGTGCAATTATATTATTTCTTTGAACGAGGAATTTCTAGGATGGATATTAATATTTGGTTTCTTCAGATGAATGGCAGTTATAAATCAGTATGGATAAAGAATTTCAAATTGAATGCAATAATCGAATAGATTGCTAAATTTGCTCTAAGGTTTGTAAGGTCTTAATAACAACATATCAGGCAGTGTACTTCGTTTAACTTTCGCTAAATTTATACAATGCTCCTCTTGAATCGATATGAGATGGCACGTCTTCTGGAGTGGATATAGTGAAGGTTGAAAATAATTACGACACGAAGAGTCGCTGTAATGATAGAAATATTAGAGGTGTCGATGGATCTAAGGTAGAGGCTCGAGGAGGGCTCGTTGTAGTGAAGGTGAAGGCTTGTGGGGTCGTTGTAGTACATGTTGAAGTTCGAGGAGTCGCCGTAGCGAAGGTAAAGGCTCAAATGATAGCTTTAGTGAAGACTGAGGCCAGCCTGAGTCTAGAGAGGGTCGCTGTAGTGGAGATAAAGGCTAGGTTGAGGTTCAATGGGTTAACTTCTAAGTCCAATTTGAGTTGAAGACAATCAATAGGATATAAAGGTGCACATCTTTTGAGTCAGCTTCCTTAGATTAAAGTAGTGTTATCGTCTTGATGGTTGGAATTAGATCCTCTTTTCCACAAAGATTTCACTCTTTATTTCAAGTAGTGTTTGGTTCATGTCTGTTGGTTGTGGCTCTGCACAGTGCACTAGTTTCACTTGAGTATGTCAATTTCTTTTGAGAGGTTCGAGGCTACATGTGCAGAGTTTTTGAGACCTTTAGTATTTCCAGGAAAACTCAGGAACCTTAAAACAGCAAAACTTAATACTGCAAAATGACTTTTGCGTCATAAAGTTGTGGCAAGGTTGTTTTCAATTGTTTATTTACAACTCATTATTTGGAACTAAATAATGAGTTAATTATTTCAGTAAATAATAATAACTGAATATTTAGATATTAAAATAAATTAAACTCTTGGCTTAATGTTTCACGATTTATTTAACAATATGAATAGTCAAAATATTCGAGCGTTAGCTCATTTTCAAGACTGAAACGCTCGAAACTGTAACGCTCGAAACATGTTGACTATTCATATTGTTAAATAAATCGTGAAACATTAAACCAAGAGTTCAATTAATTTTAATATTCAATTATGTTTCACCAAGAGTTGAGCGAGAATTTAATCTCAGAATATTTAGATAATATTTTTTATTATAATTTTTTTTCAATATTGTATATCTATGTTATTATTGATATATTTAATCACCAGATTTTGTATTTCATTATTCATTATGTATTTTCCCATTTAATATTCAATAGTGTTGGCGTTAACTTGATGTTAATCCATTAAAATTGAATATAAACTGAAATTCAAACACTTGAACTTTTAATTTACACTTTATTGACAACATAGCATGAAGGGTTTCGTCGTTACAAACGACTTTTTTAGAAGCTAGCAGAATACTTATCAGTATTCGGTATTCTGTTAGCATCTGAAGAAGTCTAGAAGATCAGACTATCAGTATTCTGTTAGCATCTGAAGAAATCTAGAAGATCGGACCATCAGTATTTTGTTAGCATCTGAAGTAGTCTAGAGGATCAGACGATCAGTATTCTGTTAGCATCTGAAGAAGTCTAGAAGATCAGACTATCAGTATTTTGTTAGCATCTGAGGAAGTCTAGAAGATCAGACTATCAGTATTCTGTTAGCATCTGAAGAAGTCGTTTGTAACGACGAAACGCGTCATGCTATGTTGTCCATAAACTGTAAATCAGAAGTTTAAGTGTTTGAATCTCAGTTTATATCCAATGTACTTTCCTTAATTGGATAGTTACCTGTTGGAAACATATACTTATTACTATTATTATTATTTTTAATACAATACCCGACTTGGCATTTTGTGTTGCAGAAACGGATTGAAATTGAACGGTTAGATATGAGTTAAAGTTTAAGTCACATATATTCCAATATGAAATAGGCGGAATGTTAAATTCACGCTGATAAATTCTTTTTCACTCCATACAAAATCTTCTTGAATTTACTTTGTAATAATTTTCTTGTGAGCAATATTTTATGTTTTGAAAAAAAGTGTTACAAATGTCACTCTTTTTAACAAACTTTTGTTCACATTTTACATTGGGTTAATACTGTATCTCCAAACGTTCACAAGTGAAAACTTCGATTTTTTAGCTGTTTATCGCTCGAATCATTCGATTCCTTCCTTAACTGGCGGAGACAGCTGAGCGCGAACAGAAAGAGGTCTCATTCGGGGTAATTCAACATAAGTGGCAAATTCGAAAAATCCCGGCAACTAGAAGTACCGGTTTCAGAGTTGGCATCGATAATATGCATTTTGTTGCATCGAGAATCGTGTAACGGAACGAGCACTGCTTCCATTTACGTGCATTATGGCGACAATGAAGAAGTAAATGTAATCAGCGCATGGAGAGTACAAGACTCGAAGTGATACGTTTTATTTGTTGGCAAGGCGAGAAGAAACTGGTATTCTGCGGAATTGCGGAAATCGTTGAAAAGCAGATGAATAGAAACGCTGTTTATGGAAATACTAGTTTCAATGTTTCAGTTTGAATATTAAGAATGAATAAGCTCGAAAAAACCTGGAAAAATGTATCCATTGATTTCGATCTAATATCTTGATAGTACCTAAGTCGTTACGAAAACAAATTTTCTAAGAATTTTGTATTCATCTAGGTATAAATATAGATATTTTACTAGTATTAGTATTTATATGACTTATATTACTGTAATTGAGAATTATAATACATCTTTTTGTCTTTATCTTCGCAACAATACACATGGAAAGGATGATCCAATAATGGAATTCTTCTATAATTTTTCACCAATTATTCAGAAGAATATCATACAAGAGCTGACTATGTGAAACATGAACAATGTAATGTACATGAAAGAAGATTGTAAGGGAAAAGGTGATAAATATTCAATTTCTTCCATGAATTTCAGTGAACAAATTTGAAGAGGTTTGAAAAAGTGAATTATTATTTCAAATGTATAATCAGATTTTGCTAATTTTACTCAACGAAAATGTGAAATTTTACTATTTTTCGAGGCTTTTGACAACGCTGTCTCTTAAAACAATAATTTGTGACACATTTTCGGTGCATTAGTAAACTAAAAACTTAGATACGATTAACAAAATACGTATCTGAAAAGAAAACAAAAATACCTTATTTTTGAGTTTTCATGAAAAAATATAAGTATATTATATATGTTATATATATATATATATATATATATATATATATATATATATATATATATATATATATATATAATATATATATATATATATATATATATATATATATATATATATATATATATATATATATATATATATATATATATATATATATATATATATATATATATATATATATATATATAGATGTATATGTATATGTATATCCTTCAATGAATAAATGTTAGAGAATATTGAAATCGGAGCATACCATTATTGGAAACGCAAGACAGACAGTCTTCTGTTGCGTCTCGTCCGTCAAACGAAGTGCATTGACGTTCAACGCTCGAAAATCCTTTTAGGGATCAGAAGACAGAAATGAATTGTGCATATAAAATGTATAGATCACTATATATCTCAAATCTTAGGATTCAATGGAAAAACATGAATATATTGAACATAGAAAGTTTCAAACGTCCTTATCAATTCAGATACTTCATTTTACCACTCTAGTTCAAAAACAATTTCATCTAATTTGATGAAATAATGCCATCTAGGTTGCGATAGTAGAAACGCTTGGTTTTTTTTTAGAGGTTGCCATCAAGGACTACTAAAAACCTGAAAAGATCGGCTATAAGAAAATGAATTCTATGGGTATCTTTTGAATATTCCATATTAAACGTATAATATAACTTTCTTTCGATAAGTTTCTACGAATTTTTCAATAGAATATGATGTTATGGTCCATTCAAGGGATAAATCGGTGCCCACATTTATTGAAAGGGCAGGATTTCGTCTCATCCAACAAACGAAAGTTCAATGACGAGTAGTTATCAGAAATCTTCTCAGAAGGCAGAAATATATTGTGAAGTCGTATGCATGTATAATGTATTACTCTATATCAGTTTGCAAGCATTTCATTATTCAATATGTTTCTTGGAAAATAGGTACATTCAAGAATTCCCACCTTATCATCATTAAATAATTATTGTGTTGTAAATATAATAGGGGTTATTTATTTATGCAAAATTAATTATTTCTCCGAAATTATCAATTTCTACAAAATCAATTGAAACAATGTTTTACACTCAAAATGAAGGTGGTTGTGGAATACTGAAATAATGGAGCAATAGCATGTGTTGTCATTCATTATTGTCATATGGTGTTGAATTCAAAACTCCATTAAAAATTATCTATTATTTTGTAAAAACCTGTTATTATAAGTGGAATTGATTTTCACTTTAATTTCATCCACTTATTATTTAGGTCAGAATGTAGAAAAAAAACCCGATTTGAAGGTTTATGCAGAAATCTTTTGTTATATAGAATAATTTCAATCAAAATTTTTTTACTTTTTTTAACCGAGAGCAAAGAACTATTTCCTTTCCAAGGAACTTGTTCTCATATTTCTCGTATTTCCTTATAACTTGAAAATTTACTGAAAATTTTTTGTTGTCTTTGTTGACACAAAAACGAATTATACACAATAATACACGATAATGATTATACAAAATTGTACACAAAAATAATTTAACCGATTTTTACCATTTGAAAAGCAGTTGTGATTGTGACGTAACTAGAATTTGAGGGTACAACAAAAGTCTATTTATGTTATATATGAGCAACAATTTCACTGTTTACAGCTGCCAAATTCAATGTGGTCACGTCGAGCAATTAGATCAGTGGTCGAGGAACTGTTTTAATCATTACCCCAGAATAACTTTGTGTAAGTTGATATTACCCCATGGCGAAGAGCAAAAAAAACGAAATCGCATTTTTTTAGCATCTTTCATATTATAGCCCCTTTGATAATTTTGAGAAGGAAACAATAACAGAAAATTCAATTTAAACATCATTTATCAATGTAATAGCTATTAATACATAACGGTAATAATAGTAATATATGTAATATACAGTTGAGGAAAAAAAAATTCACCCCCACAGAAAATATAAGTAAATGATAATTTCTTGTTATTTTATAATTCATATATTTTTCTTGTATTATTAGACGAAAAAACTAGTTTAAATTTGGTACAAATGGTGGTACAAACAAAAATTAGAATTCGAAAAATTAGAAAAAAAAGAATGATTGAAAACATTCTTCCTTCCCGTTTTGGAGAAATGATGTTGTTTCATCTTCGATACAATTGCTTCAAAATTGTGACTTTTGAAGTAAGAGCGAATTAAATACAGTCTTCGGCGTTAAATCAATTTCTGTTCTTCGTTTTTATGTTCATTAGAGTGGAATAGCCTTGTTCGCACAAATATGTTGTTCCAAATGGCAACAATTTTATAACCGCCTGTGCAATTTTAAAAGCCATTGCAGCTTTTGACATCCAAAAAGAAGACAGATTTGGTTTACTCTTTGAATACGTGAAATTGAATACGTGCTTCAGTATTGAATCGAAGTTCAAGATTTGCTTCTGCCACACCTGAAGGTTCTTCTGGTATCATAGCAATTTCACATTTAAAAGGATCTACATTTCAACCGACAGATCTATCTTGATATCTAATATCAAGATCTAAAAAGTAGTCTGAAAACTGCTTCCTGAGTTTGATAAGATGTCTTACAATTGTATCATTGATGTCTTTAAAAGTAATATTTTCGCAATCTTCCAAAAGCGAAGCCAACCTTGAAAAAGAAGCTATCTTGTTCTGTTTTACTTTCTGTCTCCAATATTGCAGCTTGAATCCAAACGCTGACAGAATTTCTCTCGCTGAAATGATATTAATATTCTTTCCTTGCAATTCTTCGTTTAATATATTTATATTCTCAAAAATGCCCTCTAAATATGTAAAATATGCAACCCAGGAAGAGTTTTCAAACTTATCTGCGAGAATATTACTGCGTATATTACTACTTTACTGCGCGAAGATATAACTCGAGAACACTTACTGAAGGGGAGTGAGATGGCGTGGCCTGCATAGTCGCTAAATTGTTTAGGTTGAAAAAATACTAACAGGTATATAAAATAGCAAATTGAAAATATTCACTTTAAACTCACAAAAGTTTCATTTTTACTCCCAAAAATTCAATTTTTACCCCATTTGGGCTAATTTACCCCGGTTCCCCGACCGCTGAATTAGATTATATAGACTGAATCAACATAGTTTTATAATTCGGCATACAGTTTATAACATAACACTACTTAATTAAGTTTATTGAATGTTCGCTGATCTCTTGGTGAATATATTAAACATCCACCAAGAAGAATATATTAATATATTACATTGTTTAACATATCAAATAAAAAACACTTGGCTTGGTTTCGCAAAATTTATAGTGAATACTCGACAATTGTATCGGGTTGTTACCCCATTTCCAAAGTTAAACTGAAGAACATTTTTCGACCAACATTCTTATATATACCTATACATCGTTACCTGCAATAGACTTAAGACTGATCAATGTCTCCGAAGTAGAAGGTTAGGTCAATATACAGGTAGAAGTATTAAATTAAACCTAAAAATTATGGAATAACAGAGAAGGTATTAAATTAAGAAATTGCAGAAAGCAACAATGATGATAGACTGAAAGTAAGTTGATCATTTTGGTTTTTCCTTCGGTGTGATTCAGAAATTTCCACTTGTTCAAGAAGATCCAGAGATTTACAGATTCAAACTCAGTGAAATTGCTGCACTCACTTAGTAATGAAGTATTCATTATAAATTTTGAATCCAAGCCAAGTGTTTTTATTTAATAACATAACATAATTTAAAGAAATATAAAGATAAAACAGAAAGAATGTTAAGACTTATTCATAATGAATTTGTATGATCATATAGCCATTGACAAATCTCTCCAAAAGATGATTTAATTCACCTGAATTTCTGGTACAGATTCAATACTGAAACTACTTAGCTGTTCTGAATTTGTATTATTTATGGTCTACTTATCAATGACAACTATAGAGACAGTTAAAATACAGTAATAAACAACCATACGGTTCATTCTTAAATTGAGTCGTATATCATTCAATTAGCCTTTTTCCAAACCATAGTAGACGTAAAATACATACCGTAATTGCAACTTACCGAAGCAATTATCGTAGGAAAAATCAGTTCCTACATCTAGTAAGTCTAATTTGATTGACACGGCTGAATTAGATCCTTGCTGGAGTTTTTTCCTACGCTGTGGCATTTCCATCTTTGCCATATAGGTTAGATGATAGATTAACGTTATGAAAACCTCAATCAGAAGTTCAATTAAACATTCCAGATTAGATCGATGTAAAGTATTCCATATAAAATGTCGACAACGGCTAGCAAATTTCAATGTCGTTTTCGCTCGATATAGAATAAACCTAATCCTATATATCATTGAAATAGTTTGGGATACGAAATATACTTTTCAATTCGAGCGACTTGTAGTTACTACTTCTAATTAAGTAATTATATCTTAACTTATGCATCATAGGAAAAAACAGATGTCTCATTATTGTAATTTCACTCATTTATCTCAGGGGCGTATCATACTGTGGAATACCTACTAAGAAATTGATGTTCTACTGAAAGAAAAAATTATTTTATTTGTGGTGTATTGATCCTGTATGTTTTAAATCATTTCCGGTTTATAGATAGTTATTTTCTATTCAAAGGAAACATTCTGCTTTTTTCATCTTCGCAGAAAAACTTCGAAAACATTTATGAAATAACACCCTGCCAGTAAATCATACCTATATCGTTTATACGAGGTCTGTTCAAAAAAAAAGGTGAATTTTGAATTTCTTCGATTATCATCAATATCCATTTAGTCTCCTTCAAATTAATCCCCCTCATATATGATCAACTTATGTCAACGCTTCTTCTAATCCCTGAAGTACTTCTGAAATGTGCTTTTCGGTATAGCCATCAGCTCGATCTTCGATTCTGACTTTATCTCATCAATTGTGGCAAAACTCTTTCCTTTCATGGGTCTCTTTATTTTTGGGGATAGGAAAAACTCTCAGGTAGCCAAATCTGGTGAAAACTGTGATTGAGGCATGATTACGGTATTGTTTTGAACAAAAAATCACGAACCAGCACCGATTTGGGACCTGGTGCATTATCGTGATGCAGAATCCAAGATTTAATTTTCCTCACTTCCGATTGTTTGAGCCACAATGCTTCATGCAAACGTTTCAATACTTCCTTGAAGTGTTCCATATTAACCGTACGACTTGTTGGCAAGCACTCATGGTTCACCACGCCGATGTAATTGAAGAAATCAGTGAGCAAAACCTTCAAATTCAATCGAACTTTAGGTTTTTTTTCGGACTTGGCTGTTCTCACAGCTTTCATTGGGGGAATGGGCCTTGGTTTCGACATCGTTGCCATATACTCACGTTTTGTCACTCACGTTATGACCTTTTTGAGCGACATTCAACAACTTCCCATCGATAATAACGCGACGTTTCTTTTCCTCAAAATTTAGCAATTTTAGAACAAATTTTGCCACCACACGTTTCATGCCCAAAATATCCGAAAAAATTACATGGAAGGGGACAATTAATATGCCAACATTTTCTAAATGTTCCAATGATTTTCTAAAACCATTTTCTTCACTGTTTCGTTATTTTCTTCGTTTCACAGTCATCAACATCTTCTCGGCCTTCTGTAAAGGGCTTGTATGACTTCTATACACTTTTTTGTGACAAAATAGACTCTCTGAATGGCACAGTAAACATTTTAAGTGAGTTTGGGCACTTTGTTCCATTTGAAACGCAAAATTCAATACAGATTCTTCGATCCATTTTTTCAAAAGTGAAAAATCTAAGAAAACACAAAAAGGTGCTAACCTTTTCAATTGTCAAAAACAAAATACTTATACAAAATGGCTAATAATGTAAACATATGAGGAACGTATTTGTAATAACAAAACCAAAGAAAATTCAAAATTCACCTTTTGTTTCGAACTAACCTCGTATTGTGTGAGTCTCCTGATTTTTCCTTGTAAAATTACTAATATTATGTCTGAAGACTTTTCTGTGAACAAATCAAGATTACACTTTTTGAAAATTTAGTCTTTACTCCTTCTTTGAAATTAAAATTGTTTTTACTTTTTAGCTCAGGAGTAATATGGCTTCATTTATATGCTTGCTTTCCTTAGTAACAAAGTACTCTTTTGTTATGTAAATCAATTACAAAAATAAATACTTTTGAATCGTTGAGAGAAGAATGGGCACTTATGAATTCGATATACTAGATGAAGCGTTCAAAAAGATACCATATTGATAACATGCACTATGATATATATCGAAATAACTTCACGAAATGGAACAAAGGTAAGAAAGATAAACAAAAGACTATAATAATACATAAAATTGGCAATCAGAAACGAGAAAGTCAGCAGAATATCCGATAACTGTAGAAATAACCATTTCATAGACTTTAAAAAAAGTAAATTTTTTTTATTGAAAAAATGTGTCTCGACATCTAAGGCCATTGACACATATACAATAACACTAGTAAACTACATATTTATTCAAATTCGGTTGCTCAAGAGAGGTGGAACTGCTTAACGGAGTGGCGAACATCATGTAATTTTGAGGGGATTCTATTCCAATGTTGCTGCCATGAAGAGTGGGTCCTGTGTTTAAAGAAACTTCTTAAATCATCATAGAGTTGTAGATTTTCTGTGAGGAGACTAGATGATGAAGCCTCTTTTGCTGTACGATCTGCCATTTCGTTCCCGACAATGCCAACATGCGACGGTACCCAGAGGAGAGTTACTCTCACTCTTTTGGAATGAAGGTTTTGGCAGCTTTCATGTATCGCTTGTACAAGGGGATGAGGACTATAAATGTTTTGGATGGATTTGATCGCGGAAAGCTTGAAATATAGCAAATAGTTCTCCTGTATGGACACTAGAAAAAGATGGCAGTAGGTTTGAACAAATGGCTGTTTGAGAGAGTAACTGAAGAATCCCACGCCGGCGCTGTTGCTTTTTCTGGACGCATCGGTGTATAGTACTTTATCAGATTTGGAGCTATGCATAATACCTAGAAAGTTCTGTCTTAAAAGTTCGTTTGAGGTGTCATGTTTAGTTCAATGTTTAAAATCGATTCAAAAAATATAAAATATAGATTTAAATATAAATTTAAAGATATGAAATCAATGTCTAAAATCGATTTATTCAAGCTTAAATCGATTTTAGGTGGGTTTTTAAGCCATGGTGGGGTTGAAGACCAAGTAATGGATGTTGTTCTATTGAGGTCTATATCGGAGAGAAGTGGTAAGAGACTATAGATGATTGCCTGTGTTTTCTTAGATGTAACATAGCTTGCATTCGTTTTGGGCAAAACAGTGCGAGCTAGATTTGGTGGATTGTCGGAAACCCTGCAGCAGTAGGATAAAAGTAGCTGCTGTCTTCTAAGCCAAAGAGGCGGCTCGTTGGCTTCGGCATAAGCTTTCTACTGGGCGTGATCGAAACGCACCTAGACAACTACGCAGAGCTGCATTTTGTATAGTGTTAAGAAGCCTCAGGTATGTTTTAGTAGCTGACATGTAGAGAGTAGCTCCATAGTCCATCTTAGAACGGATAAGTGATCTGTAGTCTCTTAGCAGCATTTCCTCTTCAGCGCCCCATTGGTAGTGTGATAGACTTCTTATGATATTGAGCCTACCTAGCTCAATATCATTATCCTTGATCTGTCTTATGTGACATTTCCATCTGAGTTTTTCATGGAATAAAATGCCTAAAATTACAATTTGGTTAACGATAGGGATATTGTGATTATTAATCATGATATTCGGTATGTACTGATTATTTTTCCTTCTTAGGAACTTGATGACCTTAGACTTGGTGGCCGAGAAGTGAATACCCATTTTGGTGGACCATTCGTAGATGGCATCAACAATTTTTTGAATCAAGTTGGATGTGGTGATAGTATAAAGGATATTATATTGCTTTTATGAAGGAAATTGCGGATAAAATTTTAGGAATTGAATTAGAGCAAAAAAAGAACGGACTTTGAAATTTCGAAGGTTTTTATAAATAAATAATATAAAAAGACATTCAAAAAAATATTTTTAGATAATAGAGATGTTTAACTTCTGACAATGGGTTATCGACTTGAATATATATCGAAAGAATTCAATGAATTTTTGTGAAATATATGAAATATAACTAATCTACTTTCGAAAATGTTCCATCACCGTCGTGCAAGATGACAGTTAAGTTTTTTGACATATATTTCGTACAAATGTAAATTTTCCACCTAATTCGAATTGAATAACGCTACAAGTACCTTTCTTAGTGTGATCTGATTAACTTCGATTAATTTTCTGAAACTTATCGACGTTTCGAATTATAACTCGTTCATGCAAAACAATATCTAAGTGCTCACATCCAATTATAAATAGCCACTGGTACGAAGCTTGTGATGATAGCTTTACCATTTCATTATCATACAGAATAATCTATGCTCTTGAAAACTGTCTAATCATCATCAGGACTTGTAGGCGCATTCAGGTCGCCCTGAACATGACATTTCGGCTAATCTCTTCGGCTATCAAACCAGTAATTACTTCTGATACCGCTTCTGGGATAAATCTAAGTCATTATTCAACAATAGCGCAATAATCCAGCCGTTGACTGAAATCGAAAGAACGGAGTCTCATACCTCCATAGCCCGCAGCTCGTGTATAAAACAGACATACTAAAATAATTTCAATAACCTTGATATATCGATTAATTAACTCCGCATAAAGGCAATCGATAGTTCAAGGTGACAGTATGAAATTACAACGAGTATAGGAAATATCTTGGATTATATACCAGCACCTAATTTCTACTTAATATCGCATTGTGAGCTAATGATTCATAATATAAACCGATAATGGTGTCTTGGGCAATGCAGTGTAGCACTGCGGATTTAGATATTTCAGTAAAAAAGCTCCGTAGCGATCATTATTCATTAAGTAGAATAATGGATCTAGAGAAACCGGAGACATAAATATAACATGTATAAATTCATTACATGCTGGTAAAAGAAGTATTGTGAATTGCTTATTTAATTCTCGGTTCGCCCTCCCACGTTGTGTAAGCTCACAACCGAGAAAATTGAAATATATTCGTTATATACTGTTCCCTAGCTTACGTATTTTTTCTTCATTCGAAAAGCGGATTTATTTGTAGCTATTTCGTTGCACTTTCTACTTGCGTTGATAACCAATCTTGTCTCCTACTGAAAACAAATAAGTAAACTTTTGTAACTGCTCTCTAGTCAATAATAATGCCACACTTTGAATATGACTTGAACAGTACTAAGTAATGTTTCAAAATGCGTAAGATAAACATCAAACTGTTAAAGAATAATCGGTCAATTTCAAACAATAAACTAGTTTTTATGACGAAAGAAAAAACCCTTTGATCAATTCGAGCCCTGAGGATGGCGCTATAAGCAGCCGAAACGTTGGCCAAATTGAATTGGTTTTTTCCATTCTTTAGACCCCTACCCTTAAACTTCTGTTGGCAAGATTATAATTGGGTCATAAACGTATTTGAAGAAACATGTGATTGTTGAAAAATTTTCTTGAAATCAAAGAATTTATGAAGAGTATGCTTATTGTGGGGATATTCCCATTTAATTCGTATTTTAATTGCAAATTAAAATTTCTTTCATTTCTTTTCATTGTCATATCGATCTATTGAGTAATTTCATAGTGAAAATAGAAGAGAAACGGAAAATAATAAGAATATCATTTGTGCTTTGACAACCTAAAAATTGCTGATAGTAACAAGGATCAGCTCAGATTATTAACTGAAATTTTAGCAATAATTTCTCATTACCTACATTGGAAAAATCACATATAAACCCTTTTCTGGTACGAGAAATTTGCACATCGGTTACTCATATATTTATTTATCAGCACTCCGAAATAACTGCTAAAATGCACTTTCTCTCGATCGAAAGTAGGTGAGTTTAGCTCTTTCTTCTAACAAGTTTTTTCGTGCAGTCTTGATGCTAAAAGTTCTGATGCTTTTTTGGATAGTCCCAAATCTCGTACCAAGTCATTTGACTCATGCCGATTAAATCCTTTACAAACAGAATCATCGTCAACTTAAAATCTTCGTCGCTGGGGTCTCTTCGATCGTCGCTCAACTCATCTTCTTGTATTTCTGAAGAGCTTAATTCCTTGAAGAACTGGCACTGGAATTTCAGCTGAATGCGACACATGGCGTATAGCTGCCAGTAAACTAGGACAATCTATTTTATTTTTGTTTTTTTTTTGTTATATACCTAATGCAGTTTTTACTATATAAAAGTAACAATCATTGGAGTGGTATTTTGGTTCTCGCCAAATCATTGGTACACCAAACGGAAGTTTACCACGTATTCCTCTTGTCCACATTCTCAAAAATTTCAGTATAGTATCCGCAACAACTGTAGAAAAAAACTTGACGTGATAGAAAAACTGATTAAATTTTTGGAATCAGCATGTCAATTTACCTCTAAAACATCCTAAAAATCGAAGTCGACAGAAATTATGTTACAAATTGTTCCCCAGTGTTTTTATTGAAATACCTTTCATTAATTTTAATATATCACAGAACTAAATAACAATGAACTTTCGAATTGTGTCGCAATATTTTCTCAAAAAGATCACACTGAAATGATTTGTTTCAAGTCAATCGATATATGACATCATCGATTGTTCAAGACAACGGAAAGATTTTGAATTGAGTAATTAGTCTTTCGTGTTGATATTAGAATATCGAATATAGCATTGTGTTGTTCGTTTTACCCTAGAGCTGACCGAGGATTACGAAAACGTGAACTGAGAGAACCATGAATAAATTCTTCGTTGGAAATTGCACACTTGACATTTAACGTGTAACCGCCGTAGATTATGCAGTATGATTTCATCCTCGTTCAAGTTTGCCCTTTAGTACTGCTTGGTACTACCAATACTTATCAATATTGCATACATGAGATGGTTACATCGTTTGAGAACTTTTAAATTCTGATAATAGTGTTCTATACTATCATTATCTACAAATATTGAAGTATATGGAACATATTATATTATGTTGATTGTTTTCTTTTCATTAAATATAAATTTTCAGGTATCGACTAAGAATGAACCTTCGAAAAAGGACAATCTTAAGCTACTTTTATTCATTTTCGTATCAGATCCTCTTCTTCTAATAAAATCATCTTCTTTTATGATCAATATGATTATCACAATTTTTTGATATTGATGCATTGAAAATCACCATTTTTTCATCAGTGGCGTCTTTCTCAATTGAAAAATTGCAACTCTGCGCTATTACACTTTCAATTTTATTCAGCTAGGTACTTGATATATTTCTCGAATTTTGAGCCATTAGATTAAGAACTTTCGACTGATTTGAATAGGTGATAATCAATCAATCTAGTGTACAATTCATTTTGATATAACATTCTATTGATGATATAAACAAAATATAACCTGAAATGTATATACCTATGTCTGCGAAGTTTTATAGGATATGAGTCAAACAATTCTTGTTTAGTGAAATTCATTCAGGCATTCATTGAAATTTCAGTTCTATTAGGGCAGAATTCCTCTTCCAAAGTAACTAACTGTTCAAAATCTTTCTAGTACATGATGTTTCCTCCTTTGGAAATTTTTTCATGGCATGATAAGCTATCATCTTCAATATGAGATATACTGGGCCAACTGCATTAGTTCGAATTTTATTTTATTTCAATTATTTATTGATTGTATATTTATTTCTTTTTCAATCATTGATTGTCATTCACACATTCCTCTTGTTCAAATACACATTTTACCTAAACTTTGTGCCGCAAGTAAAAGTGTTCCGTTTATTGAAAGAATAGTAAAATAGCTTCTCTAATTATCAGTTCTTGGACTCTTCCGTTTGAGAATTTGTAATTCTGGAATATACCAAACTTCTGTAAATCCACATTTCGAAAGCATCTGTCATTGTCTAGATGAGTTATTTCGCATTTTCATTCGATAAAATGGAGACAATGACATTAGCACAACATTTGAGATGTCGCATTATCATATCAACCACCTTTCGCATCCAAACTGAATGATGAAGAAGGAAGACACAATGTACCTACACAGGCTGTCTTGTACAAGAGAGATATTGAATTAGTTACATATATCATCAACCTTTGTACATGAATAGACTAGAGCAAGTTTGCAGTTCAATAGGTATGAAAATATTTATTTTAGTGTTAAACCTAACTTCCAGGTTTATTTCCTCAACTATATATCAATTTTTCACTCATTAATAACACCAATTTTTGACGTGCTTAAACCGGCTACTTATCTTCTCCTAGTTCTGATAATTGAGACATATTTTAGAGCTGTGTTTTTGTATTATATTCACTGGGGTTTCTTCGTATGTACGTTTTTTCAAGCTCCATTTGAAACAATTGACAATTGTGCTTTTTCAAATTTTCATCAGTATTTACACAGATAGCTGATATAGTTAACACCTGAAAAATCTAACGAGTGAATAACACGTTCAAAGGAATAATGCGTCATGATTTTCTGTAGCACATGTCTCTACAACAATAACAATGATTGAACAAGCGGAAAACACAATCTGGCAGCAAATTTATCGAACAGATATTTCACTATTATGTATCGGGGAGTACGGTAATGTTCCCGTCAAGTCAGGCAAAAAAACGTACCTGCCATCCTTTTCTCGGATCAGTTCAGACAATTTTCTGTCCCCCATAATTTCCCTTTTCATGAAACGAGAAACCTGAATATGAGGTAATCAAGCAGATTGTATAAACCTGGTATTGTTCAAATTTCACCCAATCTGATACCTGATTTGCAATTAAACATGCAAAACTAAGAGGCGATTTCGAGAGAAGATCGGTTCTGTGAGCTTTTAAGTAAAATGTCTGGCTTATTCTAGTACACCTCTGAGGAACAAAGAAGTTAAGTTAACCGAGAAGCTCAGAACAGTCGATATTATCATTGAGCAAATTGAATGAAAATTTCAATGCATTCAAACTTCTCCTGGTGTGGAGGCTCCTAGTGTCAATCCTCGATAGCGAACAAGCCTGATCAACCCCCAACAATTCCCTGAACGACCCCCAGGTAGATATGAGCCATATTCTCGAATTGAGAGCCATTTCAAGAACCTCCTCTTCAGTGCCTCCAGGCGGTTTAAGAAAGAATTATATATGGATCGCCCAACAAGACAGCCATACTCATGTTTGCTTCGCACTAGGACATTTAATAAATGGACCAGTGTTGAGGAATTCAAAAACAGTCTTGCATTGCGGAGTATTAATAATTGAATTAAATGATAAATAAATCAAATTATTAAAAAATTGAAACGGAGTAAAAATAATAAAAATTGCCGATATGGAATTAAATTTGTTTGTGCGAGCCAAGTCGATCTATTTTATTTGAAACGTGGAAGATTTCAAATATTGATATGGCCACCATAAGATGTCGTTAGGTCGGTTTATTGCGCAAATAATTCAAGATGAAAGGTTCCTCGAGTAGGAACTCAATAAATTAACTGAATTGATACCAATTCAGTCACATGGATCTCTCAACTTTTCATGGAAGAAGAACTGGGTTGAGAGACTTGGTTTTCTCACTAGAGTTTTGTTTTTGGTGACACCATATTAACGGCGCTCCATCTCTTTGCACCAAAATAATTTTATATTCTATAGTGAATATTTGAAAGTCGTTGGAGGAAATATGAATCCAGAATTAATAAGCAATTGGCAGTGCCATACCCATATGATATGATATGATGAACACCTTGATTAATTTCTAATCTTTGTTTACTCATTATGATTTTATAATCTATCATAACCGGTTCATGATAATTGTATTATGGATTCCGAGTTACTAATTCTAATTTATATTCTAATTGATTTGTACTGATTATAATGAATTATATATGTCAAAAGTAATTACAGGTTTATTAATTTTTTCGTGATAATCAACATAGAAAAACAACTTGAATTTAATGACTTAGGGATAAATTGAATATCGAATATATATATATATATATATATATATATATATATATATCCACTAAATTGCAACGTCCATTTCACAAGTGTCATCTATGATATTTGAAAATATGATATGACGATATTTGTCAAATAGACATTGCAATTCAGTAGAATAATATTACGAATAATATTACTATAGACTTTTATTATTTGGTTTTTTCTAATTCTAACTCCTTTTGTATATATGCCAAAAAATTTCAAAATTTCAATTCCATCAACAAATATCTTTCTATCTTTATGACATACTTTGTATAGTACAATTCACTGTGCATTCTTTTCTGGTGTCCTTGATAAATCTTAGTCGTAAATAAATCTCAATAATACATCCATTCCCAACAGATATACATCCAACTACAGAGAAAAAATAACAAATTGTATACAAATGATAAAGAAGAAAAATTGGGAGAGAAAAACAGAAAGAGATAGTATAAGCGAATTTACAGAACTTGAATGATATTAAAATAGATTTGAGTATTAATAAACAATAACCGAATGGAAAAAGTCACTCGTAGTCAACATTTAAAATGAAATATAGTAACTGAAATCAAACGAAAATAAAATTGAAATCAATCATAATAGTTATATAAAGAAAATAAATGAAGCAAATTATAATTAAAATTTATATGCTATTAAGTCATATGTAGACAACAGAAGTTCTTCAAAATATCACGACATCCTATTGCGCTGTTCTGAGTGGCATGTCAAAATCACTGATCAAAAGAGATATCGATCGCAACACCCATCATAAAGATTACATATATAGTTGATAGGAGAGCGTGACTCAACATTTGATCTGCTGTAATTGATATAAAATGTATTATTCCGCCCCAGACCAGGCCTTGGTACGCGAATATTTATTTTGCTGAGTAGAAATGGCGAGTCAATCGAATTGTGCAAAATTTTGAGGAGAACCGCTACCAAGCGTCAAGCGTCAAGATAAATTTCAAGACTATTGGTAAGGATCGAATGATCGAAGCTTTTCGAAGGATATTGCCCATTACATCTGAAGTACATATACTTCAGCGATTTCCTCTGAACTGCCACCAAGTCGACAATAGAATTATTGTACAAAGGAGACCAAATTATAAACGCATGTTCAATTTAACTGCGAATAAGCGTTTACATTATGCAGAAACTAACAATGCTGCTCCAATTTGTGACCAAATAACCCAGCATTCTAGAAGAGGAAGCCGTGATACAAATTATGTGTTCAGAAAAGGACCGCTTATAGTCGAAAAGAACCACCAGATCTAAAGAACTCAACACATCTATCTAGAACTTGACCTTCCAATGTATAGCTGTGGTGGATTGGAGTCAACTTCAAGAAAATAATGAAACTTTATATTAACTGATATTCAGTTTCAGCCCATTGTTGTTACATCACAAATTTTTTCAATTCAGTTCAGGACCTACAGTTTAACGCCGGTTCCGAACGGCCATTGGGCTTGTAATCGATGTACATTACCCAGCATGTATCATTCATCAAATTACTTAAATCATAGACAAACACAAATACCCATGCCTTCACCGGGACTCGAACCAGATTACCACCATCAAGGAAAGATTGTAATCTGACGCAATCATGACGATCGTGAATAGGAGCAAACATTTTTGAATCATCTGCAAAAAGTATTTGCTTACAGTTTATCTGTGAAGAAGGATCATTGATATGTATAAGTAATAATAAAGGACCCTAAATCCAATAACTTGGTTGATTCAGGAAATTAATGAGTGCACATGACGAATGGATGCAGTAATTTTTGTGTTTTGACGAATGTTAGGAATTACATTGCTAAGCTGATTATTGGGCCAGTAATAAACGTATGAACAGTATATGAACTTACAGAACTGATATTTGATTAGAAGCCCTAAATAAATGCCCATTTTTAGTGATATCAAGCGACATGTTCAAATTTTTCTACTATATTTTTGTAGAATAACTGAGCGAGAATTAAGCGATACCTTCCAGCATACGCCATTTGCTGTTAATTTTAAGAAAATCGTCAGATTCGTATGATAAATACGGAGAAGTTGATGAATATTCAAATAATATAAGCGTAGAAATTCTACAGATTATAGCCTGTGATCAATTGTTCTAGCATGCTAAATAGGACAAAACTCTTGTGCTATGCACTGTAACAGTGATGGAATTTACGCAAATGACTGATTTATGTGAAGAACCTATGACTGTGTTATGCTAATCTTGAGCGATAAATTCACGCCCTATTACCTCTGTTTCGCTGAGAATTCCCGAGAATGAATTCTAGGCAATTATGCAATAGTCTTTCGTCCGAGGTGCCAAATGAATCATTCAAGTCAGTTGTGTATTCCTCACAGTGCCGTTCACCTACAACTCCATGTTATTTGTGCTAGGAAAAGAATTGTGCATAATGAATGTACACCTGGAAGTTTTTCCTAAAATTTCAATTGTCTGGAAAATTAGTGAATGAAAGCACAAAAATTTAGCCTTGAATTGTTAAAAACTTTGTTTCGATTTTTTTGTCTGAAACAGATTTTATTGTTAATTTATGAAATAGAGGAGATATGATGCCTGCATATCGAGTGAAAGGTGTTCTCCATGCCTAAGAGACCATCCAAATTACGTCACACACTAAGGGTTGGGAGTGACATTATGTAACAGGGGTGGCAAGGGTTCTATTCTAAATTTGGTATTGTCACATTTACGTTGAAGTTACGTGTTGAAACACGTACTTTGCTCATTGACAGAAACCTCAAAAACATTCGCCACTCTGTTTGAACCCTGAAGCTAACTTCGCTCTACTGTTATTTCAGTTATCTTTGGATGTCCAAGCGTTATCACGTTTGAAGAAAGATCCATATGATTTCCACCTTATAAACTATAATATTTCGAAAGAGGATAGTGTTGAGCATTGGTCTTTTATCTTTTAGCCAGTTGAATATTGATTTTAGAAGAGCCCACAGTGCCATTGAATCAAGGCGATTATTAGAAGAGAGTACAAAAAGATTGAACTTTAACGACAATATCGGAATTTCTTCAATAATAATTATAAAAAGTTCTTCATTCTCAACAGGTATTATACCCACTCACAGAAAATAATACCATAACCTTGAACAATATCTTAATCAATAAAATGATAGAAATATAACAAAACGCTCCATCTAATTAGAAAAACTGAGATAGTAACTAGTACCTAAATAATAGAATTAAATGAAATAATTCAAAGAACTCAATCTAAATCAATTCATTTTAGTCAATTTCCTTTGTTCATATAACTCGTAAAATAACTTCTATGGATTCTAAGTGAAGGTCACAATTATTAGCAACTCTATTGAATGTGGATTCCATAAACCAAATGGGGGATTGTATTAGCGATTTGGTCCTTGGAGTCTCTAGGTGGAATAATTCTCTAGTACGAGAATTTTGCCTAGGACAACGAAATTTCAAAGCGGACAGAAGAGGAGGACAATCAATACTGTTTCGCAGTAATTTGTATAAAATTTAAGTGATGAAGTTTCTCTCCTGCCCTGCAATGAGATTGAACTAAATCGACTCAATAATTCGTTATTATTGACTCGTCTGTATGGATAAATCTTATCCTCCCTCCAAACTAAGAATTACAAGAACCTTCTCTGAATGGCCTCAAATGACGTTGATGGCAAGTGTAAACAGGATGCCATATCATTCTGACATACTCCAACTTGCTACGGATTTCTTGAAAGTGAAGCACCTGTATAGAAGTTAAATTGCTGTCTACCACCTCCAAAATGAACTGCTTGAAATTCTTCCTTGTATTTACAGGAGTAATTTTCGCTGAAGTCATAAAATCTGAAGCTATATGAATTAGTTCATCATTGTTGATAAATAATTATTCAATTGCTGGCATTGATTGATACTGGTGTGCAATAGTATCAGTATGTTTGAAAAATGATTGCTATATATTTTCTAATATAAGAGCAAGTTTTTTAAGGGTAGTGGATATAATTTTTCTTAGCGGCTCACGAAATGTTTCGGTTTTTGCATCCTTGTCATATGTTGTTTTTTCGTGCAATAATAAATACTGCTGATAAATAATAGCTATTGCCTCAGTGTCAAGGTATATTTGTATGAGGATCATGAGGCATCTGTGCAACATAGTTAGTGACATATTGTGCATATTACAAGGTTACTAATCAACGCAAGCAATAACATAAGACTAAAAAGAAGTTTTGATGATAAATAATAGCTATTGCCTCAGTGTCAGGGTATATTTGTATGAGGGATCATGAGGCATCTGTGCAACATAGTTAGTGACATATTGTGCATATTACAAGGTTACTAATCAACACAAGCAATAACATAAGACTAAAAAGAAGTTTTGGCCATCGCGAAGATTCGTCCTCCAGACGTGCCAGAGAAATTATTCGATAATGAAGAAGATGCTATATGGTTGGCTGAAAAAGGTATCAATACAACGTGTGTTCCTGATAAAACAACTCAAAACGAGAACGAAAATGCAGCTATGTCAAATATCAATAATTGAAATGAGCGGGTTCAAACTCCATGGACTCCAGAGGGATGTAAATTTTATCAAAAAACAATTTGGATGGAAATGAATCTAATTCCGGAACTACAGTTTAATTCAATAATTTATAGATTGGGAAATTGTAAAATATGTGACTTCACACTAGGGGATGCCATTTCACAAATGTGAGCAGCTATGATGAGGACAAATTAGGGCTTAACTTACTTAAGTTTAATAAGTTTATACTTATTAGACTCCAATCATTAGTCTTACCTAGAATCAAATGTATCTTTTTCTACTATTGTGTATGATTCTCTAATTTATGTTAATTTTATTTTGGAGGAGTGGAAGAATGATTCTTCAAACTCCTACCATTTGTAAAGAGGACATTTATTCTCTCTACATTAAAGATTATACTACCTTGGTTATCAAAAATTAAAAAAATCAATGAAGATATTCCCTATTGCATCCAGAGTCAGAATCGTATGATGCAATGCCAAATGTATTTGCAATAAAAAAATATTCATAAGATCAATATATCGTTATTCATTGCCTCAAAAATCAAATTGACACATGAATGGTTTTCGGATAATTTTAAATATGTCCCCAAATCATTTCAAAAGCTGAATTATGCCATTAAAAATTCCTATTGGGCTATCTATCAATCATATCTCACTCGTATGAAGGTAACTTCTTTCTCCAATCATAATTTGTGAGATACAATAGATCATTATATTCTCGATAAAATATTCCTATAACTTCCGACCTTTAAAACGCCATAAAACTCGGATGTAGAACACATATAAGTATTTATCCAATCCCATCTATAAATTGCGAAAAATAAAATTTCAATAATAGAAAACTGCTTATTAAATCCATAATAGCACAGCACTATCGAGAATCAATCATTTATTATAACATTTTTGTTTACTTTCGACATAATTCATAATTATAATAACGGGGTCTTAGCAATAACTAAGAGAACCAGCATTACTAATTTCAGGATTTAGTAACTAACGTAATATATCTAATTCAAAAGGCGAGAGTCTCAACATGTCGTAGATATGTAATCTAAAAACCGACAGACGTAATTATACAGAACGCCGTAAACAAATTGCGGGAGTGAATAAAGGTATATATATAAATATATCATTTTCTCATAGTGATCCCAGTACCAGTCAAGGTCAACGCAGAATTCTGCAATTCGAAGTATTCGTATAATTGACAGTAATTAATCAGTGAAGGAGTACAAGCGAGTCACTTTTATCTTTACCGTTTTCTTAATGGAAGCATGACCTTTAATAGGGCACGATTTATTAAATTCTTTTGTCTGCGAATGAGCTGCTATTAGAATAGCTTTCCTAAGTGGCTATCATTCAAATATTATGAATACTTCTGGCATGTATCGACTATTTGAGTATGGAAAGTAGTTTCCGTCATTTTGATTGCAGAATTAATTTATAATTCACGGTGTTAATTTCATTATTAAAAGGTGATATTTGAAGAGAATTGATATATTGATTTTTTCAAATTGCTGTGAACATCCAATTATGTGAAATTGTTAGAATGGACTCAAATAAGAGATTTCAGGGACAAGATGTGAATGTGTCAATATGATAAGCTAACATTCAAATAACTGAATATAAACTAAAATTCAAACACTTGAACTTTCGATTTACACTTTATTGACAACATAGCATGGCGCGTTTCGTCGTTACAATGCTAACAGAATACTGACTGGAGTCAATGTTCTGTGCTATGTTGTCAATAAAGTGTAAATCAAAATTTTGAGTGTTTGAATTTCAATTTATATTCAATTGTAATGGATTCACATCAAGTAAATGCCAACACTATTAAATATTCGTTTAACTATTCACTAATCAATATCACTGACTGTAACACTTATATTTTCACTGAATAAAAATAATGTATATAATTCAGTTATTTTTCTATTTTATTCAATAGTCAGTGACTCTCGATGAATGTTTAAAACTGAAACAAGAATTCATTCAATAAATAAAATATTAACTTAATTCTAAAATATAACAAACCTGAAACAAGAATCGAGAATTAAATGTCGATTGAATATTAATCTTGAGCTCTGCATCCACAAAATATACAAACAGAATAGGAGGTTAAAATAATATGTCGCGCCTCAAATGCTGTCAGACAGTTCACAGAATAATACAAGAATCACAGAGTGATAAAAGTTACAAGTATTACAGAGTTTGTGATATGGTCACTACCGTAACATAATACACTAAAATATCATAACGTCAGTGCATAGTGCACTAGATGGCGTTACATGTATAATATTACTTATTATACCTAGTACTTCAGTAGTGGTTCTTGGAGTACAGCATTCAAGCAGCAGTTTGATTCTTACAATCATTGCGAAATTCGGTCTACCCATGTTATACAACTTTTATATAGCACTTATATATCTTTAGATGGTTACAAAAATTGCAAAATATATCAACAGATATTCCAATTCAATATTGCAGGAAGGCTGGAAAGACTATGGATTGGTAGTATCTAATAATTGTTCGAAGGTGCTCATAATTTGGTTAAAAATAGATTTTTATTCTGATATTTGATATTTATGACGAGAAAGCTATATTTTCTGTTGAGACCTTGTCAATTTTGTTTCCTAAACAAAGATAATACATTTTCTCACAAAGACCGTAGCCTGTGGTGAGTACGAAGAATGTCTATTTATATTCTTCAATATTTAAATACATTCATACATACATATCAAAGTATATATTTCAATAATTAGAGAAAAAACTTATTAATATAAAAAGATGATAATAAAATTGTAGAGAAGCGGATATCAGTATCATAGAATGAGTAACACTATTATATTTTGTTTTACAACCATTTTAGCTTTCAAATGTTCACCAGTTTATGAATGATATATATGTGCTTTGTTTTCATCCAGTTCTTCATGGCAGATTTGAAATTTTTTAATGTTAACCATAGTTTTTATTCAAATTGTAATTCATTATAAATTCTTGGTGCCTTGGAGTACCTACGGAGACATATGGATTGCGGAATTGTTATAAAGTTCCTGCTATATCTGATATTCGCGCTATGTTCAATAAAGTAACAAATATCTATCTTTTTTTTCGTAAAGTTTAACAGCGATTGAACAAACAGCTGGCGTATATCCTGTATGTCAGCTTCCTTATACAGCAAGTCAGTAGGGTATCTGAAATTTTTTATGAAGAATTTTCAGCAGCCATTTTTGTTGAATTTCGAGCTTGTTTATTACTGTATCATAGGCACCCTCCCGCAACAATACCATATCGCATTAGAGACTCCGCCAGACCATTGCAGATTATTGTTAGATGTTTTACGTCTAGAATAATTGACAGTTCTTCAAATTTGTATATTAATCCTCTAAGCTTAACAATTAAGCTTCTGACTTCGGAATCCCATTTCAGGTGCGAATCCAGTCTGATTCCTAAAGATTAACATTAGTATGTGGAAGGAATGGTAAATGTATTTTAATTATCAGTGGTTCAATGAGTGAAAGTGAGTACTTATTTACAGCAAAAGGAATGTATTTCGTTTTATCTACATTGATAGTTAAGAGGTGATGCTTTAACCAATTATAGATATTCACAAAATCAGATTCTGCTTTGGCTTTGATATCGGTCCAGTTTGCTCCTGAGTAAACTATCGCAGTATCGTCTGCAAAACAAATTATTTTATCTTCATTCTCCAACAACAAAAGGTTATTCATGTATATTGTAAATAGTATTGGACCTAATACTTTTCCGTGAGGTACCCCATATTCTATCGTCCTTGTATTACTGAACATATTGATCACCCTCACTGTTTGGTTACGATTTGATAAGTAGCCTTCAAATAATCTCAGACGGACACCATTACTTCCAGTCTCCTTCAGAAGGCTCAAAAGTGTTATATGTTTTGAAGTGGCGAACGCAGTTGCTAAGTCTATTAATATATACAAGGCAAGGTCGCTATTGTTGAAAGATTCATAAATATTAATTCAATAATTAATTCAATAATTCGATTCTGAAGAGTACTTCTGAATTCTTCCTGATTTCGGGAAGTAGACTTTGAGATTTTTCGTCTTCATTTTGAGGCGCAACATAAAATTCTTCATTTGCCGAATGGCTTTCTAGAGAATGTTTCTGAAGCTTTAACTGATTTTACATTAGAGTTATGCAATAGCTGACTACATGAGCACATACTATGTATCAGTATCTTTCGAATGAGAATGTTAGAAAAAATGGAACTAATATCGTTTTGGTTCATTTTCAAAAAAAAAGTCAACCGATACGGCAATTTGGTCAGATAGGAGGAAGCATTTCTTTATGACTCGATCATATTATTATTGCAGCTAGAATTCCCCATTAGGAGAGCGATTAAACTTGAATTCATAATTGTTAGGTCTCTTGCTTCAGCTTTAGGCTGCCAGAAACTCTTCACTCTCTAACAATGCTCCTGTTTCAATCATCTGTCCTGGTTGGTGTGATGATTTCTGCTGAAACTCTATGTAATTTTTAAGTTTTTTCATACTTATGTGTTGTAGGTAATTTCTAAACCTATTTCAGCCAATCTATGACGCATTTACTCTTTGTTATTATATATCGTTTCTATTGATCGGCCGTAAATCTTTCTGTCAATTTTCCGTTCTTGTTATTCTATTTCTCTAATTCTTGAATGACCATTAGTCAATAACCATTGTTTCAGCTTCGTAGATATGATCTGGAAGAAACTTTGTGTTAAAGAGCCTCAATTCGGTGCCTCTCGAAATCCACTTTTTATTATAGTACGCTCATGTTAGCTTGTAGGCCGTTTTGAACTCGGTAATTGTTTGTTGGCAAGTGATTCGGTTCAAACCTGAGGACTGTAAAATGGTCGAATTGCAAAATTTCCCAATGTGAATTAGAGAAGACTTGGTTTTATTTCCATGTATTTGGTTTTATTCATAAGAAATTTGAAATATTTGGTTTTATCATAAGAAATTTGAAAACCGGTTTTCTGCACAATTTCACGTAGTTTTTCTTCGACGAGAATGGCTTCGGATGTGTGGTCTGTAATAATAGCAATATCGTCTGCAAAAGACAGACATTTGACATTTATTCGTTTTGACAGGATTAGTTTCATCCACACGTGCATGGACTTTGTTCATCGTTTTCTAATTTCTTTCGTTATTGTATATGTCTTTTGATAAAATTCGTTCTGACGTTTTCATCCATATTCCGTTTCTATCCATATTCCGTTTCTATTGCATTGTTCGTAAATATTTAAGTCTAAGACTTTTTGTTCTTGTTTTTCTGTTTCTCTTATTTTTGAATGTCATCATTGTTCAATCACCAATCAAAATTTTTTTGTCTGCGTAGTTATAATGCCTCAATTTTGCTCATGTCGAAATGCTCTTCTCATTTCACACACATATTAGCTTGTAGACCCTTTTCAGCTAAGTAATTCTTTGTTCGTTACCGATAAATTTGATCCTGAATGCTGTAAAATTTCTCCGAGGAATTCAAAATCGCTTGTAGATTTGTGGACTTCTAGAATTGCACCATGTTTTGTGATCTGGGGAGATTTATTTTTGGTTGTCTTGGCTAGTATTGCCTTTTCTGCCCAATTTCATGAAGTTTTTGTACGAGAGAATCTCTTTAATTCTGTTTTCGGTAATAATAATAATAACATCTGTGAAAGCGAGACATTTAGCATTCATTCGATTTTCTTCTTCGATACCCACTTGTATGCCGTTCATATGAGATTCTCATTCCTAATGACCTTTTTTAAAACATTGTTGAAAAGGATTGGTGAAAGTCCGTCTCCCTGCCTCACTCCGGTTTTGATTTCAAAGGGTTATGATTCTTCGTTCATGGATTTTACTTTGGAGGTTGAAAGTTTCAAATCCAAATTCCAGAACTAAATCATCGAAACTAAAAATTTATTTCTCTATATAACAATTCATACAATTCCTTTTTTTAGTCATAGTTAATTTTATGGGTTCCTTCGATACAATTGTTTAATGAGGGGCTTAATTGGCAATATAAATAGTAATATAGAAGTATACATACATATATGAATATATATTCAATATTTTGAGCTACATGAGTTATGGAAAGATACTTCCAAAAATCGAAATTGATCAAATGAATCTCATCAGATATTTCATTTATATAAAGAAGATAAAGATGTTAACCATGTATGAAATTTTGAACCCGTTTTTTAATTCTGCAACCAATTTGAATCGTCCTTATTGGTTAATTAATTGATTCTCTATGTAAAAACAGTCATTAAATTGGTTTCTCAAGACGTAAAATCCATATTTATCTTTTTCTAATAGTCAATCAAATAGTAGATTAAAAATATTTTCATCGAAAATAAGCATAAATATTGCTCTAATTCGTCTAGTTTTTGTGGTCAAATCTTAATTGGACGGTAGAAATTATTGAGAAGCCTGATAACTTCATCGAAAACCAGAAACGAAATCGGATCATACAATTAATTTATTTTTATCATCGGCCCGCAAAAACCAATATATAATTATTAAGCTTTTAGATTAGCTTATAGGTCAAGAGCGACAGGTAGACTAAGTATCAACCAGCCTGAATCAAGTGTAGATTTTTTTATAGAAACTTCGGAATGTATAAAATAGTAGAAAGTTATTTGGAAAAATTACATCACCGAAATTGGGTACCGATATTATCTTTTCCGCTCCACCCGCAACCTTGTTTGTTGATATGAAATCATTAGATTAATTGACAGACGCGAGGCAATTGTTGAATGAAAACAAGATAGAAATCTACCAACTCGTCCTGAAAATAGGGTACGCCTCAGAGCAACCGAACGATATCTAAAGGTGCCCATAGATGGATAGATATGTGTTGTAGCAATTCAAATTGTTACTTCCAGAATATATACAAAGGAAATAGTAGTTGCAAGAAACAATTGAATTAGAGACGAAATAGAACTGGTAGTTTAAAGAATCTGTTGAAAAATCATCACACGTGTCTTAGCTCTTTTGCAAAAGAAACCCTGTAATATACGAGTATCTCTTAAATTTGGCTTGATCAAGTGTTCCTCCCTTGAAGAGTTAACTTGTCATAAAATTGAAAACAAGAGAAATCCGTGCTACTACGAAATGGACTACGTGCTGCATTGCCCAGCACGTAGATCTTGTTTATTTCTCGTGTTTTATTTGAAAACCTGCATTCAATCTAACAATATTTTCTTCAGTTTTTGACAATAAATTAGGCATTCGTAAATACAAAAACAAGGTTGAGTCAGAATTTGTAGCTGTGAAAGTGCATACCTACAGCAGAATTGATAATCTAGATTCTGTAATAATCTAAGGGACCTTCCATTAATCATGTGATGTTTTTTTGGGCATTTTAACCCCCCTTCCCCTTGGTGATACATGCTGAGGTTCAAGACTACCCTCTTCCTATATCACGTGTATTTTTTTAGTACCTACAAAGAATCTCAATTTTTCAAAATATTCATTATAAAATACAGGTTTAAGTATCATAAAATTTTATTATATAAAATAAAAAAAAACTACAATAATAATCTTAAGAGGTAGACAAAAAGGTTGCAAGTTGTTTTGAACTGACATAAAAATAATGAAAGAAATGCGAAAAACTTTTTTGTATAGTGATTATAATGAACATAATTCAATTTACAATCCTCAGACCACGGATTAGCAAGACTTTCTTCAACACCAATAACTGGATAAGCATCTTGCAAGTTGAATGTAGGACAGTGCTTTGTTGAAGTTTTATGATTTTTTATGGACCCCTACCCCCGAAAGAGGAAAGGGCGATTGGGGTACTGCTCCTAACACATCTTCTTTGAAGTCGAGAAATACAAGTTGTTGCTACATGTAAAAAAGTCGAAATTTATAGTTTTCAGTACAAATAAAAATCTGAAGGTAAATAGCAACGAAAATATAGCTATTAAATTTGAAAAGCGGAATATTGAAAGGGTAAAAGTTGTCAAATATTTGGCGTTATATTAGATGAGATATTGAGTATCAATGATCAATTCGACTTCATATCGTTTATATCTCCAAGGAAATCAACTTTCTCAAAAGAATTGGAAAAAATCAGGCGACTTATGTGAAGTTATTGCTCTTTGAGTCAGTTATAATGCTACACTGTGAATATTGTTCCGCTCTGTTTTTCGGATTGAGCGAAAAAAAGCTACAGGAATTGCAGAATAGAACTATGCGAACAATTTTGAAATGAAATAGACATAATCCAATCGAGAGTGCAGGGTTTTGAACAAAAATTCCGACATATTCTACATGCAAGTTTGTAAGCGTTCTAAATATAGAAATAGTATATTTTATGAATGATTCAATGCATTCAAAGAATTGCCTTGCTCCATAAAAACATTTAGTGAGCTTAAAGTATTTAAGCGTAAATTAGCTTAGTTTGTTTTAAACAGATAATTGTTAATAATATATTTCTAACGTGAATGTATATAAGAATTTTGTAATAGCTTTTGATAAATAAATATTACCATTATTATTAAACGTGAAGTAAATAAGTAAATAAATAAGTAAACGCAGATGAATTGTGGAGAACAAGTAAAATCTTCAAAAGCTTGTCGGACAATCGACTCACATGTGTCTTCCATGGTAAACCAATATCAATGGGAACCATTAATCGATTGGGCCGATACTTGATGAAAATCTGAATAAATAATTTGAAAAAGCTAAGTCGTTTTCTAATTTTCACTATAATTATATATATATATATATATATATATATATATATATATATATATATATATATATATATATATATATATATATATTATATATTCCCCATGAGGAGAGCGACTGAACTTGAATATATATATATTCATAATGCACTTTCTTCCGTTCATATATCCAGGTTGACGATTTACTTTTTGCTTGAACTTTATATGTGCGATTTTATATATATTATATTTTTTATATTGATCTGTTGTAGATCCTCTTGGATATAGCATACTATTCATAATATATTGATAGTTTCTTCGGTATATGTTTCATATATAGATATATATATATATATATATATATATATATATATATATATATATATATATATATATATATATATACTTACTTCAAGAATACTATATAGATCTCTATATGATCTAATATATATTGTCCTATTTACACCATTATTATTAAGTTTAGTAAAGTTTCGGTCGATGCTACTGAATAGTGAATGAATATATATATATATATATATATATATATATATATATATCATCATCATCATCAATGATGATGATGATGATGATCCGTCCACTGCAGAACGAAGCAATTTACAAGCTCCTTATCCCATCGATTGTGAGAGCGCTTTCTTCGTCTTACCCTGTCTCTGGGCTCCCAATCACCAACCACAGCTGACCAACGCTCATCTCTTGTTCGGGCTAGATGGCCTGCCCATTTCCATTTTGACTTTTTTACACACTCCAAGACATCCCTCACCTTTGTTTAACCTCTTATCCAGCTGCAGCGCATTTTATCTTGTATGATTAGGCCCATCATGTATCTTTCTATAGTGCGCTGGGTTGTTCGAAGCTTCTGGATGTGAGCAGATTTCAGGGTCCCAGTTTCGATGGCGCAGGTTATCGCTGGTCAAACACTTGCTCTTCAAGGATAGTGGCATATCTGATTTGAAGATGTGTTTCAGTTATATATTACACCGGAGATGATGCAAAGAACCAGAACAGCTTGGGTACAGTTGGACTGAAACACGTCTTCAATATATATATATATATATATATATATATATATATATATATATATATATATATATATATATATATATATATATATATATATATATATATATATATATATATATATATATATATACGAGTAGTTCAAATCGTATATACGTTTGGCTTATCATCTCTTCACTAAATTTTACTCATTGTTTGATAGAGAAATGATTTTTCAAACAGAATAACTCCAATAGTTCGAAGATCTATAGAATCAGATGCGTTGAAAAACAGTGTTGTCAATTGAAATTTTCGGTCACATAAATGCCGACTCCGTTAATTCAATCGTGCAGTAAATCCAGCCATGTATGAAAGATTTATTTACACACCAACCCAATGATGTATTAAGCCGATCGGTCAAGTTTAGTGTGCTGCATATTCCTTTTGCAATCGATTCAAGTCACGCATTATATTCTGATTAGATAATGACATGTTGTGAAATTCAATCTGAATAGAAATTGTTATATTTCAATTCCTCGAACACCATTTTAATTTGATTGTGTTCGCGGATGACCTTTCATTTCTATTCCAATTTTGCATGTTCAGCATTATCTACAATCTAAGACATATAAATCTGATGGTTCTTGAAACTGACTCAGGTGTAATCGCTTGTGGTTTCACTTTCGAGAAATTGAAATTTGCTTCATTGAATACTTTCGATATACATTATAAAGGAAGGTGTTTTATTTTAGATATAATTTGGTTCATTGAGTTATCAGAACTTTTCATTCAAGTTCTCCAATATTATATAAATCGTACTCAAAATACATCCAGCTACAGTGGTACTTCAGTAGTGATAAGAATTCATTCAGCATGAAAATTGCTATGGAGCTAAGAAGATTATTAGAACAAAAAAGGTTTTCCATAGAGACTTCAATTATCAATTGGTTAATAAAACGCATATTTTTGACGGCAGCGATTCAATTTTTTATTTATAATTGATGCTTAAGGTTTGATAATTATATCTTTGTATGCCATAATGTTCTATATGTACTGAAGGTTAATCTTTCATCAAAATTATGAATAACATTTTCACAAAATTGAAGTTCAATCTCACCAATAACTTTAAGTAATTAAGCTTTTAATTGATCAATTAAATTCATGGATGGTTCCTATAGACATAACTTTTAACGTAGCTTCAAAGGAAAAAGTCCAATGGTGTTATATTCCAAGATTTTGCTGGTCGATAACATCACCATTTTTTGAGATTATGCAGCCGCTGAGGAAAAGGTTGATGCAAACAAATGTATTGTTTCAGCAGCTGTTGGACCATCTTGTTGGAAACATCTGTCTGTGATATCAATTTTTTGGAGCGCTGGGAATGAAAAATTGTATATCATGTCTCGATACAGGAGCTTCATTTATAGTTAGAGCATCATCAGCGCCATTTTCGAAAAATAAGACCGAATCACACCACCTCACCATAACAAACGCTGACTTTTTGTGGTTGTATTTGAAGTTCATGAATCCCTTTTGGATTTTCCCTCCCCAAATACGACTCTTTCGCTTTCTTGAGCAATTCAAATGGAAACGTGCTTCGTCACTAAAGATGATTTTTTTCATGCACATCTTTTTCTTTGATGAAATCAATAAATTGACGACGGTTTAAATGGTTTGTTGGCTTCAATTCAACTGACAATTCAATTCAAAACTGAACTTCATAAGGTCCTAACAATAAATCCTTGTGTGAAATTCGCCATGAAGTTATTTGGGGAATGTTCAATTGTTATGAACGTCGTGTAATTGACATTTTTAGATCATTTTTAACACTCTCACCTACTAGATCCATATTTTCTTGTTAACGGCCTGGACGATGACGAATTGGTGCTCCTACGTTCAAAACGAAACTACTTTGCGAAAACTTCTGCTGTAATCTCAATATTGTTGATTCTGTTAGTCTATTATGTGAACCATTCAAATTGCAATTCACGAAAAATAGTTTTATTTGAACTTTCATTTTCATGATGAAGCTGAATTATTTGGACTAGTGATTCAACTACATCTATCAATTCATAAATTTTCAACCGTAGTAGATTAAAAATGTCAATGTCATTTGATATTTAAAGTGACAAATATGAAAAATACCATCATAATAAATTGCGAACTCAATGGAAAACCCAACATAATTGAATTCATTCAAAATTTTATATTGTTCTTGTCATTTTTCACTATTCCTGTTTGCGCGGATCTTAAATTTCAACTTGAACTTTGAATGTTGGTGAGTCATAATACCAAAGAAGGATCTTGACAAAGACAGCAGTTCGTAATGCCTTTGTCTTTTTATGATCCAGTAAAAATCTGAGTCTGTTTTGATTACTGGATAATCCATGGATGTCACTTGAAGTCACTATCAATTCCACAAATAGTTTTATGCATTTGAAGAATAATTTTGAGTGTAAATATTGAAGAGGGAAATGAGGGCTGATACTGGTTGTCTCATTTCTTGCTCCACACTGATTCTTGACGGATATTTGATCATGATTACTGCAGCAGCTGAAAATCCAGCTTCACACGAATATGATGTGAAAACCAGAACAAAAATTTTCAAAACTATTGGAGTTGAGATTTAAATATTCATTTGAATAGTTACTAAAACTCCACCAAGACGGAACGGATAACTCTAGTTTTAAATCTACTGTCAAAGAGAGTACGAGGAGAATCTATTCCTCCTGTGATGTGAATCTTGGTGGAGCTTGAGCGTGACAAGAATTTCCGATTTATGGATTGTCTTCGACATAATAATCTGCTAAGTATTTTGAAAACCATTAGAGTTGCAATGCTTGATGGTGCAAAATAGCCCACATGTGTTGTGAAACGACCAAATGATGTCTCATATTTATACAATTTCGGACAGTAATCTTGACCGACACCTTCATTATTTTTTCTAATCCAAACCTGAACTTTCTTTCTGAACGTAGCAATTTCCTCCAGAAGTTTCAGAACGTGCGTGTTGTTGCCTTGAAATGACAGATTCAATTTATTCAGTTCCTCAAATATAACACTTAGTGCGTTATATATGCTCGTTCTAGCAAAAATGATATTTGAGTAGAGTTCATGGCTGTTTTCTAACGTTCGTTTTGTGAAAAAATTACGAATTTATTCATGTAAATCCAAAATACGATCGAATACATTTCCAAGTGGTAGTCATCATGAATTGCATTGATAACGCAGGTCTGTATGTTCAGTTTTCATATCTATGCATAGTCCAGTTTTTATGTGATTTGCTGCACCAATGACATTCAACTATTCGATCCAACTCAGAGCGCGTTGATTCGGTGCAACAGGTTCCCTATGGATGATGCAATAGGTCTACATAGCACTCGGTGTTGTTTTCCAAAGAAACGCCTGTACTTCTTGGTAGAGGTAGGATATCAGTGCGTAGACATTCATATTGTGACGACGCAGCGAAAAATTCTATACTTATATGGTACCTATTATCTAATGTTTTACGATGATAACAGAGGAATAACTCACTGCACCTCCATTTACTTTCAACAGCGCACCAGAGGGCCGCGGCTCACAGTTTGGGAACCCCAGCCTTAGATATAAGACGTTACCTGCAAATTTGAAGTAAGATATCCTAAAAATATAAAGCATCCACTCTATATCAAACTATTCAAGATGTATGTCAAAATTTGAAGAAAAGGAATGAGGTATATTCAAAAAATAAGTTGATTTTTTCGCCATCGATGAAATGCATAATAAGTATAACAATTTTGATGACTAAAACCTTGAAATTAATAATATAGAAACGACTTTCAGAAGAAGCACTTATTAGTAAGCTATGAGTATCAAAATGAATATAGGTACATACAGTTTTAATTTTCTTTTGAAAAATTTAATGAATATGTCCGTAATGTAAGAACGTAATACATACTTTTTTCACTAGTGAAAATTAGCAAACAGCAGATTCTCTATATTTATATGTTCAAGTGAATCATGTCAGTATTCTATTCTAAATTCTTTGGATCTTTATTGATCATCAAATTTCAATAATATTCTGATCGAATTAGAAATCATCCAATGTTTTCAAGGAGCTTTGCACAGGTACGGTTTTTCTTATGATTACGGTTGAAAAAATGAGTTGCGCATAAATTTTTCATGGTGCTTCACTTCTTTCGGTAGTCGTCATTTACGAAGATTTCCACAAAGTTTCCTTTCATTGGAAGTTAAAATAGAACATTTTCTTTTCTTCGACCAGTAATCAATATGTATTTCTAAGATTCCTATTAGAACTTCGGTATTGAAGATCTGAGACTGACTTCCGGCGTTGGCTGATACGAGTTCTGCTAACCATAGAAAACTTCAAGACCCCGTTTATATGAGTAGAAGAGGCCAAACTTCGTACGTCAATTTCTGTTAATCATACGAATCATGTTTTTGTATTTCGATATTGCGTGTCAAATATTATCACGATATTATCATAAAACCACGAGGATCTTGCGCAAAGGTAATCGCTGTGGTTTCACTTTCAAGAGATGAATTTCTCGTGCATAAACCGATTCAATTGAACGAAATTGAAATCGTGATTTCTTATTTCCATGAATTATTTAATGCAGATCCTTTGGAATATTTCTTCTATATAATTTAATTATTTCCGAGTTATATTTCGCATCAAAAATATTAATTTTACTGAATGAATTCTATGGTTTGCAATAGTTGGAATTGATGGATATTTACTGAAAATCGAAAAACTACTTTTCTATGAGCATCATCCTGCCCGAAAAAATTGATTTGAGTGTCTGCATTTAGGGAGGTTATGTATAAATTGAGTAATTTCTTGAGAAATATACAGTTGTCTGAGTTCATACCTACCTCTGGAATACCTCGAGGGTCTAATCTTGGACCACTGTTATTTATTCTGTTCGTAAATGATCTGATGGATAATACTCACTCCCCACATTTGATGTTCGCAGACGATTTGAAACTAAATCATGAAGTTAGAACACAGGACAACTGTGTTCAACTTCAGCTGGCGCTGGACCATGTTGTCAGTTGGTGTAAGGACAATTATTCGAGTTTGAATGTGTCAAAGTGTAATGTTTGTTTTTGCTTTCACAAGGAAAGAAGACCGAATTCACTGTGATTACAGCGTCGTGGGTTAGGTTCTTTCTCGTTCTGATAAGGTGAGAGGTCTTGGTGTAGTGTTCGACCAGAAGCTTTCCTTTGTCCCACGCATCACCCTACTTATTTCATCTGCTGCGAAAATATATGGATTCGTTATACGTAATGGCAAGTATTTCAATAATTGCTCAACATTCATAGGATTATTTAATACCCTAATCCGTAGCAAGTTAGAGTATGCCAGCATGGTCTGGTATTCCATTTACACTTGCCATTAACCCCATCTTGAAGCTATTCAGAGAATGTTCTTGAAATTCTTAGTTAGAGGGAGGATAAAATTTATCCACAGAGAGGAGTCAATCATAACGAATTCTTGAGTCGATTCAGTTTAATTTCATTGCAGAGCAGGAGAGAAAGGTCACTCAAATTTTTGTATAAATTACTGCACAATAGTATTGATTGTCCTCCCCTCTAGTCCGCATTGAAATTTCGTGTTCCTAGGCAAAATTCTCGTAATACAGAATTATTCCACCTAGAGACTCCGAAGACCAACTCCCTAATACAATCCCTCATTTGGTTTATGGAGGCTACATTCAATAGAGTTGCCAATTATTGCGACATTCACTTCGACTCCAGAATTTATCATCAGGAGTGAACAAAGAAAATTGAGTAAAATGAATTGATTCAGATTGAGTTGTTTGTAATATTTCATTGAATGCTATAATGTAGTTATAAGTTACTGTTTTTTTTCAGATTAGATTGAGATCTTTGTTATATCTTTTTCATTTTAATTATTTAGTCATGTATTCAACATTGTTATTATTTTCTGTAATTGAGTGTTATACCTGTTGAGAATGAAGAACTTATTATTGGAAGTTCATTCAGAATCTATTGCAGAATGATTTTTTGATAAGCTAAGTCACTTGAAATCCTTGATGTATCATGTCAGCAGCATTAAAAAAAAAGTTTGCTGATTGTTTCTTGTACAATATAATTCTTTTTTCGCTTTTAGTTCAATGTAGTCATATCGTCTCATTTCTCAGAATCTTCTGGATGAACCAATTTCTATTAGAGAATCCAAAAATTAATACTCAACACAATGTTATATCGACATTAAGAAACCATCACAGCGGGAATGATAGCAAAAGGAGCTCTACTGACCAAAATGCTTTCTTATTTGAAAACTTGAGAGAAATTAATTTCTGTTGAAAGAATTGGGAACAATGCTTTCAAACCTCATGAAGGCAGGGATAGACAGAAACATGGTTCTGGATTTAACAGCCCCTTAGAGGATTTGAATGAAATCAACTTGTTCGATATAGGAGTTTATCTGGGATGATCGAAATTTTTATATGGATCATGATAAAGCAAAGAATCTCGCTCGACCTCCGAAAAAATGATAGTTTACTCGTCATGAATGCAAAACATCCGTTGGTATTGATTATAAAATATATAACAAAGAAAAATAAAAGGAAAACAAGCCTCACTGAGTACTTGAGAAGCTATAACTGTAATAAAGTTGACGCTCTTATATATGACAACGTTATACCGATAGAAAACAGCACACCGACATTGATAGAAAAAGGACAAGCTGACTGGCCAAAATTTTTCTCATTTGGAAACTTTAGAAAACTTAATATCTGTTGGAATCTTCAAAAGAATTGGGCATAATGGTTTGGAAATTCTCAAACATCAAGAAAGCGGAGAGAGAAAAATACGGTTCTGGACACAACATTTCCTACAAGGATTTGAATGAAATCAACTTGTTGAATACATAAGTTTATCTTAGATTATCACAATTCATTTTATAGATCATGATGAATCGTAAAATCTCTCGCGACTTGTCAAAAATTGATAATTCACTCGTAATGAATGAAAAATATCCGTTGTCATTAAGTATAAATTATCTCATACAGAAGGATAAAGAGAAAACCTCAAGGAAGAGAGGAATCTAATCACTGAGTCCTTGAGAAGCTAAACTGTAATAAAGTTAACGCTCATCACAACGTTATATCGACATTAAGAAACTACACCGACAATGATAGAAGGACAAGTTGTACTAGTCAACAATTTCCTTATTTGAAAATTGAGAGAAATTAAATCACTGTTGGAATCCTCAGAAGAATTGGGCAAAATGGTTTCAAAATTCTCAAACCTCATGGAAGCAAAGAAGAAGAAACACGGTTCTGGACACAAGAGCGCCTTTCTGGATTTGAAGGAAATCAACTTTGTTCAATATATGACTTCATCTGAGATGATCAAAATTTCTTATATGGATCATGATAAATCAAAGAAGCTCTCGCGATTTGTAAAAAAGTGAGTACTTAAGAAGCTATAACTGTAGTTGTTAAGTATTTATCTTAGTCTCGATGGCCTAAGATGTTGGGTTGAATAAGTGGACTGTATATTCTTTAAATTATTTGAGTTGTAATTTGAAAATTTAAGTTGTGTTGAAAGTACTGTGTTTTCTTTATAATTTCATTTAACAACAGCTCTTTCCCTGTCGGATCTCAACTAATATAAACTAGCAATTTCACAACAATATTTTGCCTTATATAAGAATCATCCTTGGTCGTGCCCTTGAGAGGGATACTTCCTCCCACTCTGCTCAATAGAACATGATCAGGCTGATTCTTGGTAACCTAAAATAAGATAACAAATTCTGTGGAATTGACTCAACAGTAATATTCTTTTGAATTTGTCATCTCCAAATATCAATTCAACTTAATACTTGTTTGATATTGAGGGAAAGAAAGATTTCGAATCTGCACGAGTGAGATTTAAAATTTGACAAATAAGATACCATCTAGATAGTTGTTCCGTACCATGTAAATTGGCCTGCACTCAAATATTCAATTAACGTGTTAATTCGAATTTGCCATTCATTTTCAGAGGCACGCTGGCGGAACTACACGAAACAACCAAAAGACACCAACTATTCAAAACCAGTTTCCTTTCATTCCTCAAGCAGCAATTTAACGTTAATCACCGAAACTTCGCTAAGAAATTGACTTCCCATTAATTGTGTTTTTTCTACATCAGCCTTCACCTTGGGTCTTTTAAATTAACACGACAGCTTGAGATATCCCCGTTCAATTATATTAACTTATCAGAGTGGCACATTTTAGGAATATTTCACGTTAGCATAACGAACTAAATAGATTTGACTCCGAATTTTTAAGTTCTATGTGGAAGTATCATTATGCGTCTTAATTTGACAGTTGAATCGTTGTTTATCGATCAAAGATGCAAATGTTTGCGATTCATTTCTTATATCTGAAATATATCACAACAATTTTCAATTGTATTCACAAATAAGAAGGGCAAAAACGAAGCAATATTTTCACTGTATGAAATGGTATTGTTGAAAACTGAATAGTATATGAAAAACTGACAAATAAGATTCTATTAAATGCAAAATTAAAAATGTCCCACAAACAAACCACATAAATTGCAGGTAAATACGGTAAATTTCTTATTTTCTATTTTCATACCTGTATCAACCTTTTTAATTTTATCTTATTTTCAGTACAAAATTTCCAGAAGGTATAAATATCGTATCACAGGAAGACATTGATCCAGTCTTCAAAACAGAGCCGAATAGAACTCCAATCAAAGATACTCAATATAAACCACAAATTTGTCGATTCCTCACGTGGAATTTTGTGTTTTGTTTTGTTCTGTGTTTTTTTTCAATCAACATCCAAGTTTGAACATCTAATAACTTGAACTACCTCGTTCTGATGAAAGCCAATGAACTTGAAACATATGTAAACGGCTGTCACAAAAACAAACAACATAAATTGTTAGCAAATACCATAAATTTCTTATTTTCTTCAAAAATTGTTCACTTCAAAATTTCAAGTTTCCAATTTCAATCAAAAATTTTCAAAATCAATATAAGTTAAATGTTATTTATTCAATATATTTGACAATGTTTCACTAAGAGATCAGCGAACAGTCAATTATCTTGATTACTTTTTCGTTTTGGTGAATTCTCATTATTTTGAATTCTCTTGCCATAAAATATTTAACGTCCTAAATTCTAGCCTCGCCAGAATGAAATCGATGGAAATCAATGCAAAGCTTCACTACGCCATTTACATAAGTCACTACATAAGGCACCAACATAAGCCGCTTTACAATTTTCACAATTAAACCTGTACAATGTTCTTGCTTTTTAGTACAGTTTAGATGTTATATCATTGTTGAGTGATCATCGATGGTTTGGGCCGATACTTGATGAAAATCTAAATACCTACTTTAAATAAAACTGAGTAGTTTTTCGATTTTCACTATATTTAATTCAGAAACATGACAATATCGTTTCGTCAACACAGTGGCTTCACCAGATGTTTATCATCAACATCTTATGTAGCCACTGTGTTGGCGAAACGATATTGTCATGTTTTTGAATTAATTATAGTGAAAATCGGAAAACTACTTAGTTTTATTTAAATTATTGTTGAATGATATCACCATTCACAGACCATCCAACATTAGCATGAATGAATGAATGAATCAAGTCACATATTGACCTTCTACAGTCCAACTTCATGAAGATTCACAATTATGTAGTTAATAACACCTTACGCGAGGATTGTTCAAAAAAAAAGGTGTATTCTGAATTTTTTCGACAACTATTTATTTATTCATCAATATCCATTTTGTCCCTTTCAAAGTAATCCCTTTCAGATATAATGCACTTATGCCAGCTCTTCTTCCAATCATCGAAGCATTTCTGCAATGCGCTTTTCGCTATGGTCATCAGCTCTTCTTCGATTTCGACTTTAACTCATGAGTTGTGGCAAAGCGCTTTCCTTTCATTGGTCTCTTTAGTTTTGGGAATGGGAAAGAATCGCAGGGAACTGAATTTGGTGAATACCGTGGTTAAGGCATGATTACGATGTTGTTTTTGGTCAAAAAATCACGAAGAAACATTGATGTGTGAGCTTGTGCTTTGTCGTGATGCAGAATCCACGATTTTTTTTTCCAGAATTTCGATCGTTTTAGCCGCATTGCTTCACGAAAACGTTGCATAACTTCTTTGTAGTAATTCCTATTAACTCTACGACTTACTGGCAACAACTCATGGTACACCACGTCTTTGTAATCGAAGAAACCAGTGAGTAAAACCGATTTAATCGAACTTGATTTGCTATTTTCGTTCTTGGCTTTTCTGACCGCTTTCATTAGGATGATGGAACTAAATTTGGTGAATACGTTGGTTGAGGCATGATTACGATGTTGTTTTCAGTCAAAAAATCACGAAGAAACATTGATGTGTGAGCTGGTGCTTCATCGTGATGCAGAATCCACGATTTGTTTTTCCACAATTTCGATCGTTTTAGCCGTATTGCTTCACGAAAACGTTGCTTAACTTCTTTGTAGTATTCCCTATTAATCCTACGACCTACTGGCAACAACTCATGGTACACCAAATCTTTGTAATCGAAGAAACCAGTGAGCAAAACCGATTTAATCGAACTTGATTTGCTATTTTTGTTCTTGAGTTTTCTGTCCATTAGAACTGATTTCGTAGTCATAACTATATTCTCACGTTTCGTAACCAGTTTTAGCCTTTTTCAGCAAATCTAGATCGTCGTTGAAGTCATTCGACAATTCCTGAGCGATAGTAACGCGACGAAGCTTCAACTCAAAATTTTGCAATTTTGGAACAAACTCCCCTACCACACATTTGGAGATTTGCATGACATAAGGAGATTGATATGCCAACAACTTCTACAACTTCTCCCATAATGATTCGACGATTTTCCAAAACCATTTTCTTCACTGTTTCGATGCTTTGTTCTTTGTTGAATGCAACTCCAGGACGCTCATCGTCATCAACATCTTCTCGGCCATCTCTAAAGAGCTTGTACCTCTTATAAACATTTTCTTTTACAAAGTAGACTCTCCGAATGCCACAGTCAACATTTGAGGTGCATTGGAGCACTTTATCCTATAACGCAAATCTTGATACATATTCTTTGATCCAGTGTTTTCAAATGTAAGAAATCGAAGAAACACTGAAAGGCTCTAACCTTTTTATATTCCGAAAACAAACCACTAACGTAAAATGGCTTGTTATGTCAAAATGTCAAAACAAAATTGCACAGCCCGCGAAAATTAAAAATTCACCTTTTTTACGAGGAACAAACGTCGTATTCAACTTGATGCATGTGTTCTACAAAAGCGTTTTCGAATTTTGGAAAAAATTAAATCGTAGGTTTGACACTCAGGTCTTTAGGAGTAGGTACCTCCTAGGTACTCTTTCTTATGATGCTAAATGAAAGTCAATACTTTGTAATTATTTCTTTTAATACTGACAATATTTCTTTATATGAATTGACGTAGCTGCATGATAATGTTCTTCAAAACCAAAAGAGTTTACAGGCAGAATAGCATAAACTTCGAATAATCGTTGAGAAAAGAGTATAGATTTCAAGCAATCTCACGATAGGTTATATCTTTCGACATTTCTTATTTATTACCGTTCTCAACGATTTAAACAGTATTAAACGGCTTCGAATGTCGCATTTTGAGCCATTTCATATACCATAAAATCAAGATTTGTTTATCTATGGAAAATCTCGTTTCTCGATCTTGTAGTGAGATAATTTAATTGCATTGAAATGAAATTTAATAGCATATTCAGAATTCACCTTCTCGGACTTAAAAGTCCGCGAGTGGTTTCTTATCGGATTATCGATCACAATAAAATCGGTCTTTGAATCGGTTTCGGTAATTTGAATTGATATTTTTTTCGTTGAGTTCATTTCAGTATTTTCATAATTCTTACGAAAGAATATTCCTATGTGTAATATATGGATAAGTTTGCAAATTTTTCAAAATAGAATCAAACTTTAGTTGTCTCGAAAAATCAGAAGAAACTTAAATTTTCCGGAATATAGAGTCCAAAAATCGGAAATTTTGAGATGAGGCTTATAATACCGAATTGCAAGAGAAAAAATCCAATAATGCAGATATCATATCATAAACAAGATTAGTTTTAACAAAGCTGCAATCAACAACGAAACGCCAACAAAAATTAATATTTTTCCATTACAAACAGCCTGTTATTGCCAAAAATATTAAAAATATTATATTAAATTATTGATATATTTACATCGAAAATATCGAAACTCATATTCTACATAATCACATAATATGTCGATAGATTTTTCCTTATCTCTTCAATTAATTGGTTTTCTGAGAGATTTCAGATGTGAAATTAACATGATCATTGAAACTCGATTTTTCGTCTAGCATAATGGCCAGATATTTTATTGTTTCTACTCTTCCAATTTTCTGTTCATTAATCTTTATAGTTATATCCTCATTTTTATCAATCTTACGGGTCCTACATGTACCCAAAACTGAAGATGAATTTCTGTACATTTACATTTATTTTTCCTTTCGTTGCCGTTGAGTTTATTCAGGAAGGGTGTAAGGATGTCTCTGTTAAATCAGTGATCCCATGATGTTACTTTCTTTTTCTGTTCTTCTTTGTTTCAATGTTTTACTTGAAGTATGATATGTTGGGTGTAAGTTTCTTCTTTTTCATTCTTATAACTAACGTGTGTTTTTTTTTAGAGGTATAGAACTTTAAGTTGGCATTTGTTGAAGATGGCGACCGATTTAACAGCTGAGAAGTGATTGATTCTCAGTTCGGTTCAGCAATTCATCATGAGTAGACTCACGCCTGAACAACGCTTACGAATAGTGCAATTTCATTTCGAAAATAATGGTTCGTATACGTATCACGCTCTACGACGTAAAATTTTGTTTAGCGAAGAAGCGCACTTTTGATTGAATGGCTACGTCAACAAACAAAACTGCTGCATAATCCTCAAGTGTATGTCAAAACACCGGTACATCCAGAAAAACTGTCTGTTTGGTGCGCTTTAGGCGTGTTGGAATCATTGATCCATACTTCTTCAAAAACGATGATGCCCAGAACGTTACAGTAAATGGTGATCGGTATAGAGCCATGATTAATAACTTTTTCATTCCTGAATTGAACAACCATGGTTTCCAGGAGCTGTGGTTTCAACAAGACGGCGCGACATGTCACACAGCTCGTGCCACAATCGATTTATTGAAAGACACGTTTGGTGAAAACCGTATTCCACGTTTTGGACCTGTGAATTTGCCTTCAAGATCTTGTGATTTAACACCGCCAGACTACTTTCTGTGGGGCTAAGTAAAGTCATTGGTGTATGCGGATAAGCCACAAACGCTTGACCATTTGGAAGACAACATTCGCCGTGATATTGCCGATATACGACACAAATGTTGGAAAAAGTCATCGAAAATTGGACGTCCAGATTGGACTACATCCGAGCCAGCTGTGGCGGTCATATGCCAGAAACTATATTTACAATGTAATGCCACAAGATTATCTTTCGAATAAAAAAAAATTCATGCATTAAATAGTCTTATAAATCTTGAAGAGCTATTGAAAAATTTGCCCTTGCGTTTGACGAATCCATATATTTTCGAAGCAGACTGAGTGAGTAGAGTTATGTGTCGAATAAATTGCTAAAATTGCAACTTTACTGCTCAGCTCCATTGAAATTTTTGTTGATATTGGTTGAAATTCCCAACTTACTATAGGAATAATAGGCTTTGAATAATAGGAACATTGCATAAGCTAACATCTTTCATAACTACAAGCAGATCCGAATGAAGATCTTCCTTGGTGTGACAACTCAACGGGAACATGTATACGGCATGTCGAGACACTACAAGCTCACATAAAGACCTACACGACCGGGAAACATTTGAGAAATCAATACCGAAACTCTATCTGTGTATCGTTTACAAAATGGAAGTGATAATGTAAGTCAACACCCATCAACTGCCTAACAAGATGTCCCGACGTGAATTTACAACGTAAATTTTGTCCTCTCGTATATTACACGTGTGTCGTCCATTAGCCGCAGTCATTCCATTAGCATTTTACACTTTCCAGTGTTTCACAGGAAAATCGAACAATTTATGGCTATTTTATTATAACGCCGTGATTTTTACGATTGCACGAACTGTCGAATGGTAATGAAATTACAACGATGGTTATGTCGCCGCGTCGGGTCGACATAAAATGAGGATCTTACGGTTCTTTGTCCAAAAAGGAATTTTTATCGGCGATTTATTGGAATTATGGTCAAATGCGATAAACAAATATTCAGGGATCGATTAATTCTTGAATTATGAAATTTATGATAAGGAAGTTGCCATTATTATTTAATGCTCATGAATTTTTATTATGAATTATAGACAGACACTTAATTTGTAGGGTTATTTTTGTACAGTTATATGACTTCTTAGTTCTTTCAGATGTTACTTATGTACTACCCACATTCCCATTCAATGTTGAGGTGGCATTGAAGTACTGAACCATAAAATAATCTTTTCCTAGCATATGAATTCATCTAAAAGTAATAGATCTCATATTATCGATTATATGTGAATTCATTGTTGTTCAAATCAATGATAATGCTACATTCTGAATATTGGTCCAACTTTTTATTAGGTTTAACTACGTAAAAATCCAACAATCACAAAAGTTACAGAATATAGCTATGGGAACAATTTTAAAGTGCAATAGATAATAATAATAATAATAATACATTCAATCCCAACAGATATACAATTACAGAGAAAAAATAACAAATTGTACACAAACAATAATAAATAAGAAAAAATGAACGAGAAAAAAAACAAAAAAAGGAATTGTTAGCGAATATATACAACGAAACAATTAATTTGAAATATATTAACACAATTGTTAAACTGATTTACACATATATTAAAAAATACGTGCAGACTCCAAGTCTGCACGTAGCATTTGAATAAGGTGAATCTCATCGAAACGTACGTCATGCAGTAATATTTTTAATATATGTGTAAATCAGTTTAACAATTGTGTTAGTATATTTATCGATTTACATCAAGTATTGGCCTCATCAATTATTAATTTGAAATAAATTGAAATAGTATTGAACAATAACTAGATATCTAAACATAATATAACATATTGTCTATTGCAAAGTGACGTATGGTCAGCAGAAGTTGACCATATAGTAACGAAATAGGTTTGAAGAATAAAAATAAATTTTAAATCGATTGCAATAGTAGGGTAGACTGGGTACGGTTGAAACGGTGGACGGTTGAAACAAACCAAATATCTCGTGAACAGTGCGTGATATGCTGAGGGGTGTAAGGAACGAACTGAGCGGGCAACGAGTCAAAACACGAATTTGAGTATTGCGTCGATTTTCATTCAGTGTGCTTGTCTACAAGATGCCCCATTGTGTTTTCTGAGGAAAAGTAAGTATTTCTCTACTTACATTTTTGCAGTTATTAACATTTTGTTTTAAGTTATAATATTGAAACTTTTTTTCCGTTTTTATAGTTTGCGGAATATCTCAGTATGATTAGTTTTTATTCAAATTCATTTTTATTCTTACTGTGATCCGATTTATATCAAGACGTGGGTTGGGGACAGTTGAAACATCATTTGTGGGTACGGTTGAAACAGTTTATTTATTTATTTTCTTTTTCTTAGATACCAAGATTACGCCGAAGAAAGACTATGAAAGGTTGTGTCGACTTATCAACGTACAAACAAGGTTATGAAAATTTATTTGAGAAAATTAACAATCAGGGGCCGAAAAACTGGGAAATTTACAATTTACACAGGCATACCTGAAAAATAAGAGATAAACAGGGAATATGAAAACAGATTGAAACGAACCAAAGCTAAACAAGTTAAGAAAATATTAGATCGAGAACACACTAAAAGAAATAGAAACGAAAAAATTTTTCAGAAGAAAACCCTCAACAAGAATCGTCATCAGAAGAAGAGGAGTGCTACTGTGTTTGTACCTCAGCATATTCAGAAAGCAGACCGCAGACCAGGGAAAAATGTATACAATGTACAATATGCAACATGTGGGCGGATGAACAGTGCACAAAAGCCTTAGATATGCTTGCCACAATTTTGACCTCGAATAATTACATAAGACTTGAATATTCTTGAAAAAATATTTGTGAAATTCATCTGTGCGGTTACGATTCCTAAAATATTATGAAATGTATAAAATAAAACAAGATAATTAATTATATTTTGTTCCATTTGCTTGTGTTTCAATTACCACAGGCACTGCTTCAACCGACCCCGGCAAAGGGACGGTTGAAACAAATGACTGTTTTCTTTAAATGTGATTATAAACAGAATGTACCATTCAGTGATCCCAAATTATATTGCCCAATAATAGACAGATATAAGGTCTTTCATTTAATATATTTTTGTGATCGCTAACTTCAAAAATCTCGGTGCTATGCACGAAAAACGCTAAAATGTTTCAACCGTACCCAGTCTACCCTACTATATAGTAAACAAATGAAACAACTAAAATTATTTTATATTAAAATGTAATAGATATACACCTGTCAAATTCATGCGTAAGTTGTTAAATATGTTATCTGTTAGCCAAGGAGTTTTGTTTAATGTAAAAGTGTTCATTTTTAAACTGAAAAGAAATATCCATCCTACACTAATGATAGAGTTAGATTATTTGAAGATGTACATAATTTTATAATACGAGATTCAAAACAGACTTTATCCTTGGAAAATGTAACACTACACTAAAGCTAAGATCTATTTTGTATGAAGGTTTAATTGAATTTATTGGACTTCCTGCACATATTAAAAACTGTGAAAGTTTAAAACTATTTGAAAGACTTTTAAAAGCGTTCATCTTGACCAAATGCAATACAGTTTAAAGTCATTCTAATTCAATTGGGCTTTGTTTCTGCTAGTACTCTAATTGATGTTTATCAATTATTATTACGATTTTAAGTAAAAGAAACTGCTAACATTTTTCTATATACAGCCGTTTATATGTTTCAAGGTTATTGCCTATCGTCAGATGATTTTTTCTATATAACAGCCGTTTACATATGTTTCAAGGTTATTGCCTATCGTCAGAACGGCGTAGTTCAAGATAAAGATTTTTATATATCTCTTCAAGTACTATCATCTTTATCTTGAACTACGCCGTTCTGACGATAGGCAATAACCTTGAAACATATGTAAACGGCTGTTATATAGAAAAATGTGTAGGTTTTCAACGTAAGTTTCTTTTACTTAATTTTAGTTTACCTGCATTAAATATAATTCTTAGAATAATTCTTTTATTATTACGATTTTGTTGTTTTACTATATTATGTTATTAATATTGGTACCTACTTTACTTAATGCACAGTATTTTACTTTTCATTATTTTTATTTTTTTTAATTAACTTGTTATTACTATATTTTGTAATATGATGTAAGGATTTTGCTGCTAAATAATTACATTATATTGTGAATAAATCAGGTGAATTTATATACGTCTCCCAAATTGTTAGAGTTAACTAGTGCAGTGACCAACATTTCGTAGGGCTTTATAAGCTTTCTAAATATAAAAATAGCATACACAATGCCGGATTTGATGCTTTCAATTATGTACCGAGTATCTTGGAAATTAGTACTAGTATTAAGATATTAAAGCTTGAACTGAGAAAATATATTTCAAATAATGAGATAGGTATGTAATTCAAAATTGATTTTTCAGAATGCAAATTTTTTGTGTAGCTCTAGCTAAACAAATATCATATTATTCATAGTGATTTGTATTTTTTCCGATAACATGTTCGTCTATAACACATATAGCGTTATTAACTATAATAAAAAACTTTTTTTAATTATTATATGCGGAAATTTCGTTGCAATCATTTCGATTTTCGATCAGTTAACGAGCGGTAGCGGTATAAATGCAATCTCGATGTTTACAAACTGAAAAACGTGCACGAATCGGCTACCATAAATCCTTAAGGGGAAATATATTCGTCTGTGAAATGCACTTTATGGACACGGCACACAATCTTATATTCTCCCGTGCACATTTCATAAGGCCATTTCCACTTGGAAGACAACTATTAAAGATAATTTATAAACTTGGCACAATGAAGCACGTACCGCGATTCGTACAAAAGGTTCGTTAATTCGTATGTTGAATACTGTTTATCGAATATACCCCAGGGGCGTATTAACAGTTAATGAGACATAACGAATCTCTTTCAACAGCCCGTGCAGCGAATCGAATGAGAACTCATCCTGAGTTTCGAACTATGTATACGAAAAAACAGATGTTTAGAATAAGAGGTGAAGACCAGTGACGTACAAAAGGTGCACTACCTAAACTTGTCAATATTCCATTTAGATTGGGAGTTTATCAATAAGTTCCATAAACTAGGACCGAATTAACATTCTCAAAGGAATTGTGAATTTAAACATTGGATTAGATGAAATATATGCTACTTCGAAAAACTTAAGTAGAATACATAATTGAATATAAACTTGAATTCAAACACTTGAACTTATGATTTACACTTTATTGACTAGCCAATAAAGTGTAAATCATAAGTTCAAGTGTTTGAATTTAAGTTTATATTCAATTATAATGGATTTACGTCAAGTAAACGCCAACACTATTGAATATATAGTTATTGAAATTCAATTCTTAATAATAAGTTCTTTATTCTCAACAGGTATAATACACAATTACAGAAAATTATAATATAATGTTGAATAATAAATACTTAACTAAATGAATAAGATGAAAAGAAATATAACAAAGAGCTCAATCTAATTAAATTCATGAAAGCAATTGCAACGACACAATTGCTCGAAAGACGGTAGAGCTGAAATGGATGTGTTAAATTTAAAACTCAAAACACTGATTTCGGACATTTGAAGTATTTACCACCAATAACGAACCATTCTGCCTGCCTATCGTGAAAATAGTAATCTTCAGACCATATAGAGTATTCTATCTTGCAGTTCGTTTAAAAAAAAAAATAAAAAAACGTACAGTTGCTTTAGATGTAGATTTGACGCATGATTCAGACAGTCAGAAGGACTAATATGTCCGTTAACTATACTAAATTTTGAACATGAAAGTTAACCAGTGACATTGAATCACTCTATACAATGAATGAAAAAAAATGTTTCAATTGATAATAACTTCTTCAAACTCTTGACTTAATGTTTCACGATTCATTTAACAATATGAATAGTCAACATGTTTCGAGCGTTAGCTCATTTTCAAGACTAAACTCAGTTCAGTCTTGACGCTCGAAACATGTTGACTATTCATATTGTTAAATAAATCGTGAAACATTGAGCCAAGGTTTGATTTATTTTAATATTCAATTATGTTTCACCAAGAGTTAAGAAGAATTCAATCTCAGTCAATAACTTCTTCATTCTTAATTGGTATGATACCCAATTACAGAACATAATAAGATAAAGCTGTATAATAACTAAATAACTAAATGAAATATTACGAACAACTTAATCTAATTCAATTAATTTTGGTCAATTTCAACTCGTTCAAGCAACTCAAACAATAAACCAAATGGGGGATTGTATTATCGAGTTGGTGCTTGGAGTCACTAGGTGGAATAATTCTGTACGATAATTGGTCCTAACAACTAGAAATCTCAAAGCGGACAACAGAGGAGGACAATCACTACCGTTGTGCAGTAATTTGTACAAGAAGTTGAGTGATAAAGTTTATCTCCTACCCTGTAATGATACTAATTCGACTCAATAATTCGTCATGATCTCTGTGGATAAACTTTATTCTCCCTCCAAACTAAGCACTTCAAGAACATTGTCTGAATATCCTCAAGATGGCGTTGATAGCTAATATAAATAGGACACCAGATCATGCTGCCATTCTCCAACTTTACAGATGAGGGCATTAAATTGTCTCATAGATGTTGAACAATTATTGAAAAATTTGCTGTTGCGTATAATGAATCCATATATTCTCGAGGCAGATGAAATGAATTGGGTGATGTGTGGAATGAAGGAAAGTTTCTGATTGAAGACTATACCAAGATCACTTTGTATATACAATTTTGTTGAAATATTACTGATTGTTGATTATAGAAACTTTTGCGGTCTATAAAATGAATACATAAATAATTTAAAAGTAATTCAACATGAAATCAGTGAAATAGGTGATATTTGTCATATTGAAAAATAAATTGGAAGATCAATTTTTTCAGATACAGTTTCAGCAATAAATTTGCAGTTTGATTCAATCTAGTGAAAACTTGTTGCAAACATCAATTTAGTGAAAACTAGATTGATGTTTTTTTTATTCGAATATATTTACTCCATGATAAAATATGAATACAATTCAACATTACAAAGACCATGGATGTCAATTTTACGTCACGGCAAGTTCATTCTTGAATATTTTACGAACTATGTATTTGTTTCTTCTCATATTTTCGAAGTTCTCCAAATTTGTCATAGTAAGCCTAAGTCTATATCAAAAACCTTTTTCTTTATATGTTTATATGTGGTATATGGGATTCCTGTACAAATAGTTACTAAGACCGCACAACATCAATTTGAAGGCAGCGATAAGTAGTAAACAACGTTTTCTACAAAGAAGTAAAGGTAATTTCGTTTGATTTGTATTCAATTCTGAGTAAACTTTTTTTCATTAATCGATTGGGCATCGATTACATTATTCGAATAAAACTGAGAGGTTTTGTGATTTTCAAAATTTCTATATAATTAATTTTTCAAACATGACAATATTGTTTCGTCAACACAGTGGCTTCATCAGATATTGATGATAAACACTTTATCATCAAAGAGACTAAGAGATCTTGCTCTACAAATTTGGTTGAGTTTTCTCAGTTCATATGTGGGGAATTGAAAGGAGCAGGGCAGGTCGAGGATATATATATATATATATATATATATATATATATATATATATATATATATATATATACAGATGTCCAGAGGTCTTTGATGAGATGAATCATGGAGTCCTACTTGAGTAATCGCAGTCAATTCGTAAAAATTGAGAATTGCAAATCGAGAGAGTTTCTAGTAACTTCGACAGTGCCACAAGGATCCAATCTCGGACCCCTTCTATTCGTCCTGTTTGTTAATGATCTCTTAGAGATGGTGGACTACATGAAGGTGGCTTGTGAGGACGATATTAAAATTTATGAGAGCGTGACTGTTTGAGGGTACAAAGTGATCTGAGTGATATCAGCCTGTGGTGTAAAAATAATTGTTTACACTTGAATGTCATGAAATGTAATGTGGTGTGTTTTAGTAGAAAGAGAAATGTGATAACTTTTGATTACAACATTAAAGGTGTTAATCTGACTCTACTTCTGGAGGTTAAGGATCTGGACCTAGTATTTGATCAAAAATTCTCATTCATATCTCATATCATATCAACCAATTAATTTCATCATGTAGCAAAGTTTATGTTTTCGTCGTCCGCAATGCTAGATTGTTTTCGAATTCCTCAACTCTGGTCCATTTATTCAATGACCTAGTGGGAAGCAAATTTGAGTATGGCTGTCTTGTTTGGCGACCAATATACTCGTAAATTGTCACATAAACCGCCTGGAGGCACTGCAGAGGAAGTTCTTGAAATGTGTCTCATTTTGAGAGGATGGTGTATATCCACTTAAGGGTTGTGATCACGCTTGTTTGCTATCGAGGTTTGACACTAGCAGCCTCCACACCAGGAGCAGTTTGAATGCATTGAAATTTTTATCCAATTTTCTCAATGATAATCTCGACTGTCCTGAGCTTTTGGGTGAACTTAATTTCTTCGTTCCTTAGAGGTGTACTAGAATAAGTCAGACATTTTATTCAAAAACTCACAGAACGAATCTTCTCTCGCAATCTCCGCTTAGCTTTGTATGTTCTACTGCAAACCAGATATCAAGCTGCTGTGATTTGCACTGGGAATCACTTATTTCTATCATTAATGTGTACTTAAATCCTAACAGTGACATATATTGATTTCTTCCGGTTTGAGTTCTGAGAGATTTGTTGTCTTGATTATTATTGTAATTGAATATTTAGATATTGACATAATAGATTCAGATTATTATATTTGATAATGTCTTTTATTATTATAATTATTTTTTAGAATTGTATATCTATGTTGTTATTGATATTTTCAGTAACCATATTATTCATTACGTATTTTCCTGTAATTGGGTAGTTACCTGCTGGAAATATATGCTTATATAAATTGATTTCAATGTATTTCTATAAGCAAGAAGGGTCTACCAAAACGTTCTAAAACATCATTGTTGTTGAAATACTTGTGAATTGTTATTCATCCAGTGTTTAAAAATTGTATTGGTCCGAATACGTTCCTGATCGATAGAGTGAAGTCGAATTAGCAAAACATCTTCCGTGTATAGTAACTGTTTACAACCGAAGGAAGTGTAAATGAACTTGCAACACCAAATAAACAGATGTCAAATTTCCAGTGGTCGATTAAACGTCGGGTGAATCAAGATTAGCACCGAGTTCTAGGCTTTAGACCTCTAACGGTACCACCTATATCGATTTGATGTGCTCACGATCGTATTGATAGATTCGATAGTGTTGAAACGTTGGTATGTCAGTTCTTTAATTGTGGTTATTGAAATGAAACATTTATTGAATAGTATTGATACGAATGATGAAACTTGTGTATATTACAGTAGGTTTAACGAAAATATTATAATAATAATATTAATATTTATTTAACAATAGCTATTACAAAATCATATATACATTTCAAAATACAGGTTCAAAATATATTATTTACAATTATATGTTAAACTTATCTAATTTACACTTGAATACCTTAAGGTCACTAATTGTTTTTATGGAGCCAGGCAATTTATTAATGCGATAAATCCTTCATAAAATATACTATTCCTTCGTTCAGAAAGCTTACAAATTTGCATGTAGAAATCGTCAGCATTTCTTGTATTATAACTGTGCACATAACCGACACATGTTACTTTTTTTAGTATTCTTTATGGAAACAATTTGTTTTTAACTTTAAATATAAATATATATATATAGCAGAAAGTATTCTCTGTTTAACTGACATTAGTTCTAAACAATTAAGCATGCTTTGGTTTGGGGTATACCTATTACATTTCGAAATTGTTAGCATAGCTCTATTCTGTAACTTTTATAACTGTTGAGTTTTTTCTTTAATCAATCCCAATAACAGAGTGGAACAATATTCAAAGTGTGGCCTTATTATTGACTTAAAGAGCAATAATTTCATATATGTACTCACATTTTTTCCAATTCTTTTGATAAAGTTAATTTTCTTGGAGATTTTAGACGATTTGAAGTCGACATGATCATTGAAACTCAATTTCTCATCTAACATAACGCCTAAGTATTTAACAAGTTTTAGCCTTTCAGTATTTTGGTTTTCAATCTGAATACTTATATTTTCGTTACTAATTATCTTAAGAATTTTTCTTGTACAAAAACTTATAAATTTATACTTTGTTACATTTAGCGATAAACTGTTATCGCTTAGCCTTTCATTTATTGATGCCAAGTCTCTATTGATCCATTCTGTCATAGTCTGCATATTTTTACCACTAACATAAATCATTGAATCATCTGCGAACAATCGTATAGAACATTTATTTACATGCGAAAAAATATCATTAATGTATAGGGAGAATGACAGTGGGCCTAAAAACGTACCCTGAGGTACGAAAAAAAATTTCCAATGCTGTCTGAAAAAAACACCATTGAAGTTAACTTTTTGAGATCGCGAATGTAAATAAAAATCGAACCATTTGTGTACTAAACCTTCAAAAATAATTTCATTCAGTTTTTTCAACAGCAATGACATACATAAAGTTTCTATAGCTCTATAACATTCCTCACATATGCTCAACAGTGCTGTCTCACAGGAAGAATTGTGAAATGTGTCACTCTTGAAACCTGATTGTAAGCCAATAATAACTGAATGTTTTTCGCATATTTCTAAAACCTGATTTTTACAACTACTTCTAGAATTTTTTTATATGGTGTAAGAAGATTTATAGGTCGAAATTCCTCCAATTTGACAGTGTTACAGATTTAAGACACTGGTATTATCAATGAACATTTCCATTCATTTGGAAAGATTCCATGAGTCAGTGATGTGTTTATCAAATCTGAAAAACTATTACCAGAAATGTCAGAAGCATCTTTCAATATCTCAACAGTTATATCATCTTCACAACTACCTGTCTTTTTCAGATTACAGTAGTTTTCAAACCTGCAATATCTATTTTTTCAAAAGTATCCATTTTCAATAATTTTGGTATAAGTTTCATAACATAGTCGTGGTTATGTTTCTGTACTATAGAATCAATTATTTGTTTTATACTATCAACAAAGTATAGATTGAAACAGCGAGCAGTATGTTGATTATCCCGGATTATTTCATTATCAATTTCCATATATAATATATTGTTTGTTTTACTTGGTAATAATTGTTTCAAATTTTTCCATAGTTGTTGAGAAGTTGTTGAGATATTCTTGAAAGATATACAAATATACTGAGAATCATTATTTTTGGTGATCAAACAGTTATGACCAATTTTTCTGTATGCGACACAAAAGATTAGGTACAGCTTCATTATTTTTCTAGATTTGAAGTTAGAAAAATACATCAGCTGACGTTATACGTTCTAAAACAGGCGTTTCCAATTTATCATTTTGTACGCCTCCCCCAAGTAAACGCTCGAATACTACGCCCTCTTTGCCCCAACTCAACTGATGGAATAAATCAAACGATGAACTTCATCAATCAAAAGCTAAATAAATTAACTCTGAAGGATTCGTGAATCTGGAAACTAATTATCGATAAAACTGTGAGATGTTTGAATTAAACGTCTACAAAGCGTTCGAGTACGGATGATCTTTTCACAAGAATGCGCTCTGCCATGCTTGAGAGAGTTATCTCATTTCTCCGATAGATGGACGTCGCGGGATTAGTTCACTTACCGATGTTTGATCATTTTGAAGAGATAGGGCCTAGGGAGCTTTGAAAACCATCGAAATTTGATTGTTTGGATTCATGCCACTGAAGCCAAATTTAGGTGAAACACGGTTGAGTGGTATTTTCTTTCAACAAGTTCGATGCTTTTCGGAACTCATCTGAATTCACTATCGATAGTGATAGATTGTGTTTTCGTTGACAACATTTGTGTAGACAGCTTCCTGACAATTTCTCTTGAACTATTTCGATAAAGAGTCTCAGTATAGACTAACTATGAGGGAATCGTGAATCTGAGAACCATATGTATATATATATATATATATATATATATATATATATATATATATATATATATATATATATATATATATATATATATATATATATATGTGTGTGTGTGTGTGTGTGTGTGTGTGTGTGTGTGTGTGTGTGTGTTGATAATATTCTAGCAACAACAGACTATTTCTAATGCAAAAATCTTTATCTTTGTTGACGTTACTTTACGTTTCACAACTTTGTAACTATTGAATGATTAAATTTATGAATTACTATGAATATCAATACGTCAAACTTATTTTTGTTTTAAAAATCAACTTGGCTCTTTTGCTCCTTTACTATTCAGAAGAATGTTTCTTGCTCAGAATTCGCATCGGAAGTTATTATCTAGTCTTCTTCACCATGAGAAAACCTCGTAAGCCAGGTCATTCAAATGAGTGTGAGATATATATATATATATATATATATATATATATATATATATATATATATATATATATATATATATATATATATACGCTATCAAACTATACTAAAACTTTCTTTCGATAATTTTTTGACAAAGAATATATTCAAAAAAATATTACAGCAGAGCTGGCTATGTGAGACATGATAATATAATTTGGCACCAAGAATTTATAATGACTTGCTATTTGAATTAAAAACTATGGTTAACATTGAAAAATTAAAGTGTGCCATCAAGAACTGGATGAAAACAAAGGACCGATATTTGATTCATCAACTGGTGAACATTTAAAGCTAAAATAACAGTACAAACATTGTTAAATTGAATACAATATATTTTTCAATACATTTGTGAAGTATCAAGCCAATAGTATAGAGAAGATTTTACAAAGCACAAATTTGTTTTTTTCGAAAATGATCGAATGTAAGTGATAAAGTCACAGATGAAACGTAACATATTTTAATAATCCAGCAAGTTGTTTTTCCAGAGCACCTAATAGCAATGTCATAATCTTTAACATAAACTCGTGTCATCTTTCTTAGTCGCTCAAATAGCGACAAACACAAAAAAATTATATTTCTCGGATACTCGTGGCGCTTCAGGCTATTGCATTTACATTCAAGTGTATTATAGAAATTCAGTTGAATAAGTGATAAAAATATGTCAACATATGTCTGCGTATGTAATGTCGTATAATAGATGGGTTAGCGTATATGGAAACTGGAGATTTAATTAACCAAGTACGGGTACATATATCGATATCTTCGCTAATGAAGTAAATTGGCGGACTCTTCAGTGCAGCTTTTCTTCCTTATAACAGAATATTTTCGAAATGTTGCTAGTTGATATTTTCCTTTTATGAATACCAGAAGATATTTGATTAAGATGGTGATTTGTTTTTTATATTGCCGCATTCATTTTGTAATTTAAATGAAATTGTAACAACATTCCTTCGAATTAAATTGATATGAAATGCCAATGATTTCTAATTGAAATGAACTTAAAGTAGCAAATTAAAGCAACAAATTGTTTACAGAGATTATGGATGATAAGGTGAAATTTCATTGAGATCAGAATTCATATCAGAAGATGAAAAAGTAGATGCTAATTATTTTTCCTCATTTGAAATTGAAAAATGTAACGAACGATTCAATTCATTTCATAATACGAGTATATTGGGTTAATGTCAAGTTGGAACAGATAGGATTTCCATTTCTGGAGAAAAGAATATGATGGCATTTGTTCCAGTTCAGCTGCAAGTTATTAAGTCTGCAGTGGCCAGAACATGCATTAAGAACGAACTGTACAAGAGAAAAATTGTTGAAGGATTTTATCTGCATTATTGATATTTTGAGATCATCCACATATAGATCTATATCAGTAGGTATATCTAAAACATTTTATTCTAGACAATATTATTCAGAAACATACGAAAAAGAAGTGGACCAAGATGTGAACCCTGCGGTACACCTGATGTCACCTGTAAGCAATTTAATCTGGAATCATTCACCACCACATACTGTCTTCGGTCGTTCAAATATGAAGCGAGAAGACCCAGGAGATTTTCATACACCCCGAAATTTTTCAGTTTCATTATGAGTGTTGGTTGGTACACTCTATAAAAAGCTTTGGAGAAGTCGAATGTTCCTTCCTCGAATTTCCTTAATATCAGCTTCACGAAAAGTAGCAAGTTTGACACAACGGACCGAACAGAAAAATCCATGTATTTCTCGGTTATGATAGGTTTTCAACTCAATTAATAATAATAATATAATAATAATGATAATAATTCATTGATTTTCCAAATATACAGAGTAGAAAGGAAAACAGGTCATTACAAAACAAAACAAGAAAAGGAAAAATATTTCAAATATTGACTACACGTCAAATTCAGGATTTTCTGACTCTATGCAGCTACACAACTTAACGAAAGAAGTGCCAATACACTGAATATTTTGATGCACTAATGTAATATATGAGTTTACCTTTTTTGTTGTACAATTGAATTTTTGTGATAAAAATTTTTAAAACTGAAATCTAGAATCAGTACTCCATTTGGGCAGAGTTCCTCATTCATTATCTTCTGATACATATCCTTACTTGGTACACCTACACTGAACGACGAATTAATGCCCTTTGAAACCAATTTCTTCACCTCAACAAGAGTCCAAACCAACACGGACGTATTCCTTGATTACACTTTCTTCAACATTCTTTCCGGCCATTCTACCCACATAAATCCACCTTTTCTGAGGAACTCCAAAGAAAGACGAAGTAGGGCCTTGCATATAATTCCTTTGGGTCGGAGAGATTTATTTCTCCTAGACTGATTTTCGGTCCATTCATTTTGTGACAAATTTTCTCGTTTTTCTTGGGACATTATCATTTCATCATTTTGGGTTAATTGAATATAACTTAAATTCAAACACTTGAACTTATGATTTACACTTTATTGACTACATAGCATGACGCGTTTCGGATCTTAATGAATAAATACAGCTCTTTTGTTGAATCTGAGGGTTTTACTTCATGTATACATTCTGGATCTTTCGCTCTTTTGTTGAGGTTATAAATGTTTATGTTTTCACTAGAAATGCCACGTACACTCTCAGATGCATCGGCAATGCAGAAACCACCGAATCGTAAACAGTAGCTAACTTCACGGTGTTTGACTTTGATGCTTGTACTCTATTGCAGTTTACATTTTTTTTTATCATTTTCATCTCCGTTATTTCCATTCAGGGACAATTTATCAATAAGTAAAGCATTGTTTTGCATTAAGATTTTGTTCTTACTTTTCAATTCCTCAACTAGAGTTTTCAGGTATGAATTTTCCATCCTCAACATCCTCAAATTCATCACACCAGCTTTAGTTTTACTCCTTTTCTCCATAGGCACATGAAGACAAGCTGGAGCCTTTGCACTTGATGACTTAGACATGCAAGACGGATGAAGTATACCGTCACATATTGTGCAAGAAAGTGTCCAACACTTTCCGACAACAATATCCACAAATATTATCTTCTTTTATTAAGTCTTTAATTAAATTTTTCGAAGCGCGATCAACTTCCACAACTTCACTTTCCGCCATTTTTAATCTCTCGTTACTTCTAAATTCCTCTCTAATTACCCTTACAAATTGCAATGCATCAGTTATTATCAGTATACTGCTCTTCTGTTACTTATCCTGCTACTCAAACTCTTCAAACATTCAAAATAGACATAGATGCGATAACCATCGCCGATATTCCAATAGTCCTGTCACGTACGTCAAACATCATGCGTTTCCGATGAAACCATACCGCGTGGAATATTTCGTACGCATATTAAAATCGAGTAATGATACCGTTTGTCGCCTAGCCCGGGGGGCAATCAATGATGTAACGCGAAATCGCGGGCCCCCCGCGGTTGTTATCTAGACGGTTACCGTTAAGGTACCGGGGCGCAAGTGAAAGCGATCTCGGACTCTTCTCGCAGGATGACTTAAATGGGCGCGTGATTCTGCCTCGTAAACGAGACGTTCCGTCGTAAATCTGCAGAAGTATCACGGTGAAAAAATTGTATGGGTAAGTCGGTACTTTGCAGAATGCTGCGATGAAAATATGGATGAGATTTATGGAGAATATTTGTATGAGATTTCATCGAAATGTCGAAACGGGCCATTACTTTTGTTGTGTTTTCCGAATTTTTGTAATTTCACACATTTCACCGCTTATGGTTAAGTAAAAGCATATCATTTCTTGTTAATGATATACAGGCTTTAATGTCAACTATACAATAACTGCTGCGTTCTGATCTGTGTCATTGATTGTCCACAGTTCTCACGTATCTACAATCTTGGAGATCTTGTAAGTGATGTCTCAGATTGTGTAACATAATTTTTTTCGTGGAAATCGTGAATAATTAATTTTGGTAACATTTTTTGCCATCAGTGGTTGTTCCTGGCAAAACTCTTGGGGATCTTCTAGAGGCTTGTGAATGCATGAGTAACTCATGCATTCAACAACACAATTCCAACAGTACAAATACAACAACAATACAAAGATTTTAGCAACTGAGAGAGACAAAAAATGTAGAGAAATTTTAGAATTGTTACATATTCATAAAAATTTGGAAAAGTCAGTAAATGAAAGAACATACATAAAACATCTTGATTCTATTTACAACGATTTGATAAACCTTACAAATAACACTCATAAAATCAATACACAACAATCACCAAACATCATATCCCAAAACTCATTCTTATGTATAACTCATCTTATCATGATCTTACAACTATTTCACACACATAAACCAATCAATATACATATTCTGGATAAGTATATGTGATACTCAACTATGTGTAATTATATGTATGTATTATAAATCACACTCATTAGAATCACCTGGCTTACCATGACTTTTTCAGAGGTTTCCTCATGGTGAAGAAAACTAAAACTTTCGAAATATATAAATATTTAGAAATGTAGCAAAATGCAAATGTAGAAATATTTCATTGAATACTACTGAAAAAAACAAGAAAGTCAATTCGATTTTTTTCAAATAAATAAGTTTGACGTTTTGATATCTATAGTAATTCATAAAATTCAATTTTTCATTAGTTTTGTCAAAGTTATGATATACAACGAAACGTCAACGAAAATAAAATTTTTAACATTGAAAATAGTCTGTTATTGCTGGAAATATTATATATATATATATATATATATATATATATATATATATATATATATATATATATATATATATATATATATATATATATATATATATATATATATATATATATATATATATATATATATATATATATATATATATATATATATATATATATATATATATATATATATATATATATATTTAATTTCTGATTTTTGGGGGTAGGTCATTATATTATACTAAAAGATAATCTATATTTTCTATACCCATTTTCAGTTATTTCTGTCATTTTGTTCCTATACATTGGACATTACTGAATCTATTTCCTGCTTTTTCATGTTGTTTTGTTTTTTATATCTTTTTAAATATTTTTGTTTTTTTGATTGTTTTAAATGATCATTTTAATTTTGTAATTGTTGCGATTGTCGAAGGAAAAGATGGTATTGGTTCGGAGAATCAAACATTTCATTGTTTATCATCATATCAATATAGATATTATAAAAACTGGTTATCCTACTACGACCGACTTGCATATTCCACAGTTCTCAATGCTGCCAGTAAAATGAAAACAATGAGTGATTGATGTTCTGTTCTAATCTCATCACATCAAATTATGCATTTTTAGATTAATTCTTTTTGTAAGTTGTATTAATGCCTAATTGATTGACATTTATTAATATATATATAATATATATATATATATATATATATATATATATATATATATATATATATATATATATATATATATATATATATATATATAGTCTTCGTCGAATTATGCCATATTAGTTTGAATTAAAATTCAAAGTTTCTTTTTATCACTATTTCGTGTATTTAATTCATGTGACCTCAGTGTTTATGTGCATGTGAATAGGTTCAACAAGAATTTGATGTGTGCGAAATCGACCCCTCTTTTGTTGCAAATTTATTCGAAACTGTTGAATCTCATTAGCAAATCATCCACAAAATCCGTTATATTGCAAACATCGGGTTCCCCAGTTTCGTTCGTCTGATAACCATCTCTTACATAGATCTAACCTCGTATGTTTCGACCACACCTAGAATCTTGTAACTCATTTCACCATATATAATCTTCTTCCTCGTTCGTAGTATATTGAACGAGGGATTACGGCAGATTACTTCTGGACTCATTCCATCAAGTGCGCCTTGTTCTTTCATAACCGGTGTGCAGCAAGCAGTAAACGCTAAAGTAATAGTAACTAGTTATATTTCATGCACTCGTAAAACCAATAAGTTTACCGTTATAATGCGAAGAAAATACAGTAAGTATTTATGACTAGCTTCAAGGGTGGCAATGATATATTCATCGAAAAATATGACACTGAAAACGTAATTTGTTCCTGAAAATTAATTGACATCTCTTCAGACGTGTATGGTGAAACAATTGTTTGAGACAACTGCAAAATTCTCCATTTGTTTCTCAATCAACTGCAATAACTTCTCCTTTGAATTCTTCTCCCAATAGGTGAAATTGCACCTCCTGTTACCTGCCCTCCTTCCAGAGTTTTGGTGGAAAACATATTTGGTTTTACGATCTGGCTACTTTCATGTTTAGATTAATCTCACCACGTCTCATACCAATATTCTTTCATTTGAATGCTGGAGAAAGGTTAATTTTTCTGATAAATAAGTCTGATTGAAGTTATGCATATCGAAAATCTGATATCTGATTGAAATAGCATCCAGAATCGAAAATTAACCTAGAAATCCAATTGAAAAGAAACTAACTTCGGTGAAAATGAGTGAGCAATGAATTCAGATATTCAAAAATGTGAAAATAATATAATTTAATTCCAATAAGTATTTTCAATACATAAGAAACAATTCAAAATAAAGTTAATACAAAGACAAAGAAGGTTGATGGTTTAAACCATATAAAAATAGTCTCAACTATTTCAGGAAACTACAAACTCATTAATAGTACATGGTTCACAATCAATAAGTTTTTTTTATAAAGTATCTTTTTGAAGACTTCATAGCTCTCAGTTACCCGCAGACACTTAGGCAACAGGTTAAAAATTCGCATAGCCATATATAAAGGGCCATTAGCTAACCTGGAGCTATAGTGAACAGGTAAGTGAAACGTAAATATTCGTCGCGTCGAATTTCTATATTCATTGAAACAAAGCGGATGCTGTTTCAAGAAGATGAAAAGTCTGTAAATGATGAAGCATGAAACGTTAAAATATTATTAGCCTTAAAAATACCACGACAAAGATCCTCTGTAACCCAAACTGAACATAACTATAATAGCTCTTTTCTGAGTTGAGGAAATATCATTCGCAGAGGGCGAATTACCCCAGAAGATAATACCATATGACATAACGGACTGAAAATTGGCAAGATATAAAGTGCAGCATCCAAGATACGAAACTATTTGAAGGGTTCGGCTATATGTTACTCATTTCCAATTTTGCGATAGGTGACAAGAATCTCTGGCAGGAATGCTGAGAATGTTTCTACTGAAAACCTTTGAGTCCATTTTAAGTACTTTCGTTTTTTCGTTTCCAAAGATATTCATGCAACAATTTTTTCCACAATTGTGTGCCTGACTGAAAGCAACGCACCTGTTGAAAAAATTATTATATAGTTCGGCAGATGTCACACTTATGCTATAGAAAGAAATGGTTACGATGCCCATACTCTGGTATATTTTATAAAAATTTTATTACTTCAATAATTATCAACGATAACTTGTAACGGGTGTTTTTTTAGAGGTATAAAACTTTAAGTTGGCATTACTGTTGAAGATGGCGACCGATTTTGGTTTGGAAATTCATCATGAATAGACTCACGCCTGAACAACGCTTGCAAATAGTGTCGAAGGCCCAAAACGAGATTGCCGTTGTTCCCGATTTTCATAAGCGAATTTTGTTTAGCGATAAAGCGCACTTCTGGTTGAATAGCTACGCCAACAAACTAAACTGCCGCATTTGGAGTGAAGATAATCCTCAAGTGTATGTCAAAACACCGTTATACCCAGAAAAACTGACTGTTTGATGCGCTTTATGGGCTGGTGGAATCATTGGTCCGTACTTCTTCAAAACCAATGATGGCCAGAACGTTACAGTCAATGGTGATCGGTATAGAGCCTTGATTACTTACTATTTCATTCGTGAATTGAACAACCATGATGTCCAGGAGCTGTGGTTTCAACAAGACGGCGCAACATGTCACACAGCTCGTTCCACAATCGATTTATTGAATTTCACGTTTTGGACCTGTGAATTGACCTCCAAGATCTTGTGATTTAACACCGCTAAACTACTTTCTGTGGGGCTATGTTAATTCATTGGTCTATGCAGATAAGCCACAAAGGCTTGACCATTTGGAAGATAATATTCGCCGTGTTATTGCCGATATACGGCCACAAATGCTGGAAAAAGTTATTGAAAATTGGACGTCCAGATTGGATTACATCCGAGCCATCCGTGGCAGTCATATGCCAGAAATCATATTTAAATGTAAAACCACAAGATTATCTTTCGAATAAAAAAAAGTTCTTGTCAATCGAATGATCCATCGTTGTTTTATTGCAATTTAAAGTTCTATACCTCTAAAAAAAACACCCTTCATTATTCGCACTTGAAATATAATTTATCTCTTCAAAATGGAATAGTGAAATAGGTATGGAAAGTAAAATTGCGAAATGAAAATTCTCCTTAAATGAAGAATGCTTCATGTTGTATATTTACTGTACCTCAAATCATGTAAAAATCACATTGCTTCTTCGTAAACAACGAAGGTTCTTATCTTCCGATTTCGTGCTCTCCTCTCCATTCCGCTATTCTGTATTCCAAGATATTTCTCATTATCCATGGAAGATTCATAAAGTATCAGTTCATTCAATTAGCTTACTTTTTACGACCATCGGCCGACGTTTCGAGCATAAACGGGCACCGCTGAGGCATTTCCGCAGCTTGGAATTTCCGAGAAAAAGTTATGCTTCGATAGGCAACACGCTTCGAAAAATAAGCGATAAATGAACGCGAGTAAAGGTCGTGATTTGTGCATTTGTTTCCGTCTTGGTCAGTGGCGGATGCATGGAAAATTCCAACCCCAGGGGTACAACTTGGTACCCCTGGTACGTAATTTTCCTCAGACATTCCATTGAACCATTCTACTTGCAAAATTCGTTCAATTTGTTTCAAGGATGATTTAAATTTTTTTTAAACTACTTTGGTAACATGCATTTAGTATTAAAGGAGCAGTTCCAACTCTTTTCATTTCATCAAGGTGAGCCAGTTCACAAAAACATATTGCAAGAAGTTTTATTTGATGACTGGAAAATTTTCTTGTCATAAAATCATCGAACTCTCTCTGCAGCTCACATGGTCGGAAGTGATATGTAAAAATAATAATAAAAATATTTATTTACCAATGGCTGTTATAAAATTTATATATACATTTACATTCAAAATTTATTTTCAACAATTTTTTTGTTTAAAACGAATTTAGCTAATTTTCGCTTGAATATCTTAAGGTCAATAATTAGTTCAATGGAGCTAGGAAATTCATTAAATGCATTGAATCCTTCAAAAAATATACTATTTCTTGATTTAGAAAGCATACAAACTTACATGTACAATTTCTTTCATTATAAGCATGGACATCACTGACCCATGTTTCAATTTTTAATACCTACTCTATATAGAAATAATTTGTTGTTAAATTTTAATGTAAATTAATATTTAGCATAAAATTTTCTGTGTTTAACTGACATTAGTTCTAAGCAATTTCACGTGCTTTCAATTGGAGTATTATTATATAGTGTCTATTACAAAAAATTGTTCGCATAGCACTATTTTGCAATTTTGGTGCTGAACCAGTTTTCTTGTATCTATTATTTTCGGGACCTTACAGGAAGTTCAGTTTCAGGCCTTTGTCATCTATGTGTACGAGCTCGTAATTGTTGTTGAAATTATGTTGGTTGTCTATCGATACAGTGGTTTGCGAATATAGAATCTGATTTTTTGTCCAGGTAGTTTCTAGCTGTTCTCTATTCTTGTATCAAATGTTCTACCTGACTGTCCAATGTAGCATTTCTTACATTTCGAGGGTAACTAATAGGCACCCGAACTTGATCCCTTACTCGATCTATCTTTGTTATTTTTCATGAAATTTTCCGAGGGGTTTCCAGTGTACGTAATAGTCGTCTGTATAATTTTATATAGATCATAATCATGATGTTTAATGAAGTTTCGGTCAATGCCACTGAACAGAAAACCAATTAATATATTCAAATAGGTTAACCAATGTTCGCATAGTTCTTTAGGTTTTTATTTATGAGCCAGTTGACATGAAAAGACAATAAATGTTCAGCGAAAAATCATCAGATGTTCTGCGAATGTTCAGTAATAATATATAGTGAAAACCAAATTTATATCAGATAAGACCTTTCTAAGATTAGCATGCACAAACGCATAGACAAACAGGTAAACAGACAAACAGACAGAAATTCCAACAATCATTGTTTTGGGCGCTATTGCCTTAAGGTCCCAATAGCACTTTTTCTAATATATATTCCATGTACAGCAGGGATTCGTTATATTTTTATGGAATGTATAGATTTCGAGGGAAACCTACTATGCTGTTCGAATTAATTTGGACAAACAATTTTTTTCTTCGTTTGAGTTACTATAGTAAATATGTGTGTACCAGGGTGGCCCAAACACCCTCACAACTGCTTTTTTACTACCTGAGGTGACGTGAGGGTCCGACTTTGACCATTATTTTCATTATGTCTGGTTTTACCTCGCCAAAAGTTCAGTTGTGAGCCTACCGGTGCGATACATAATGGTTTCAATTTTGATACGTGCTGTATTGTCTTGTACAAAGATGACATCACTCCGAGGAAGCGTTCCAAAATTATCGCCCTTAATGAACACGCATCAATGACTGTAGAAGATATAGCTGAAGCTGTTGGTGTGGAAAAGTCCATTCGGAGAAAGTGGCTCATCGTCTCCAAAAAGGAAAGGAAACTGTGGCCGCAAACGCAAAACTACTTCAAGAACAGACGAATTGTTGATAAGAAATAGCAAAATTAATCCGAGAAAGACAAGCACTGATCTTCGAAGGGATTTAATGGTTACTGGTGTGGAGTTGAGCACCTCAACTGTGCGAAAACGACTGCTGGAGGTTGACCGTAAGGCAAGAAGACCAAGAAGAAAGCAACACCTTACCCAGAAAATGATGAAGAAACGTTTGGCATTGGCCAAAAAGTACCGTGCGTGGACTGTGGAAGGCTGGAAGAAGGTGGTTTTTAGTGATGAGAAACATTTGTTTGTTCAAGGTTACAAATCAAGTGTTGTTAGACGAAGAGATGAAGAAACTTTGCGGCCTGATCACATCCAGCATACAGCAAAACATCCTTCAAAACAAATGTTTTGGGATTTTTCCACAACCAATGGCACTGGACGATTAGCTCCTTTAACAGGGATGATGAATTCAGTGAAATATATGGAAATATTGCTCACCAGGATTGTCCCATTCATGGAAATGTTTGATGGAACATTTCAGCACGACCTGGCTCCCTGCCACTATTCCAAACAAGTGCAGGCCTTCAAGCGTGAGAATAAAATAAAAGTACTCGATTGGCGAAAGAATTCGCCAATCGATTACTTTTCGATTACTTTTTTACTTTTTTTTTACTTTTCGATTACTTTTCCATACTTGAAAAGAATTCGCCTGTTCTCAATCCCATTGACAATTTATGGAAAATTTTAAAGAAACGACTGGCAAAAATGGATTGCCCTACAAAAGTAAAAATGATTATGAGTGCAATTCAGGTTTGGTTTCATGATGACGAATTGAAAAGAATCTGCACTACGCTAGTGGAATCGATGCCTAGACGAGTTCAAAAGTTATTTCTGCGAAAGGAGGACATGCTTCATATTAATATGAAGAATTTACGCTATTTTGTATGTGTTTACTTCATTAAAAGGTGTGATTTTACGAAAACATTCTTTTTTATCCTTTGTCCCAATTAATTCGAACAGCATAATACCTTTCTGAATGTATTACTCGAGTATATCCCATTCACGAAAACAGGCGAAAACATCAGAAACCGATATCTCATTCACTAATAATTGTTGGAGAATTAGCGACGCCACTGGTCGAGCATCTGAAAAAAATTATATGAATGAGCAGGGACTACCATCTCGAAATGCACGCCTCATATATTCCCAGTCGAATATCTTGAAAGGCTGCCGCTCCGTCATAGCGATTAGTCGCCATTTTTCACCTCTATTGGTTTCCTATTTACTTCGATTTTTGCCAAATAGCATGCTCGGCATTCCCGACTCGACTCGTAAGTTCTCGTTTGATTGATGACAAGATGGCGGACATAGATTAGGCGGGTAATTTGTAAACTGCGGAAGAGCCAATACGTCGGTATTGAAAAGCAAATTGGATTATTTATTTGCAATATTAAGTGAATATTGAATAACGATGTGGAACGGTACTAAATTGACACCTGTAACGAATTCCGATTATCGAATGTTGATTAATGTAATACTCGATTGGTAGAAATGACCGCATATGTTGAATATTTGACATATCGTTGTTACTGAAAGCATTTTCTAATTTTTAATTAGTCGGTGATTTGATTTTTTGTACGATGAGATATTATATTAGCATCATAGATTTCTACATTTCAACATATGATATTCTGAAATGAATCTGTCAAACTTTCTCTAGAAATCGCTTCGTTCATGGAGCAATTAGTTTATGAAATTGGTTGTCATCGAATTTAAATGCGACCCGAAACAAATTATCAAATTTTACAATCCAAACAAGAATATCTTTACAATACTTCAAATTTAAATGCATTTCTAAACTAAAATCCTTTAAGAGACATATTTTTCTTTAAAAAATCGCTTGAAAAGATTATTCTTCTCTGTTTTCAGTTGTTTTGTTCATTAAGACATGTCGTAAATTGGGATTGTTCTCAAGAGATTTTAGACTTGGAGATTAGCAGTTATCTCCATCATTACAATCATATAAATTCTCCCTTTTCTCATTTCAAATGATTGTTTTTTGAGTGAAATAATCCACTTTTGGTTTCATTCATTTAAATCTGATTATTATTTCTTTCTTGACAAAGGTTCAATCTCAATTTGATCCATATATCCAGGATATTATTATTGTACCAAATTGAAGTTTTGATTGAGTCAAAAATATTTAAAATGACCCAAACAAAGTGGTGGAAAACCTATTAGATTTTTAATTTTTTTTTTCTGTCAAATTTTCGTCACGCTAAATTTTGGTATATTTAACAACCTCGATAAAAGAATGCTATGTTCGACTCAATACTCGTTTGATTCATAATAAGAGAAATCTTTTTACTGTTTCTCTAAACCTTGTCATATGTCCCTTTTTAGTAACCCTACCCATAGTAGGGTTGAAAAGGAACAGCAAGAAGGCAAAAAGTTCCAGTATTTCATTCTTAAGTTTAAAAGGTTTCATGGAATGATAACTACAAATGATTCACTAGAAAACAAAAGAAAACTCGTTTCTTCTAAAACAAAAACAATGTGGAGGAAAAGAAAGCATCACCACACCATTTTCTTCAGCTAGATCTAGTGTGGGTGTATAATGGGTGTTTTTTTAAGCGTAGTTTTTTTTAATGAAATAAAACACTCAATTTGCATCATATATTCAACATTCTTATTGAAATTGATAACTTGGCCTTTGCCGTTTACATTTTGAAGATAACTTCATATAAATGTTGTCCGCGGCTCCGTATCAAATGGTCCATTCGAACGGTTCAATTTTGCGTCACTTTTTCGAGCATTTCGGCATGTATCCCACGAATTACGCGTGTTATGTTATCCTGAGGCTTCAGTTGTGTACCGCTTGTCCACGTACACTAACGACTTTACATAACCCCACAAGAAATAATTCAGAGGCGTCAAATCGCCTGATCTTGGCGGCCAATTTACAGGGCCATTTCGAGAGATAAGCTGCTCAGCAAATTCATCCTTCAACATGTCCATTGTTTCACGAGCTGTGTGGTATGTGGCATCGTCTTGATGAAACCACATGTCAATCAAGTTCAACTCGGCCACCTGGGACAAAAAAAGTTGCGTATCATGGCTCGATATCGATCGCCGTTTACGGTAACGTTTCTTCTACGGTCGTCTTTCAAGAAAAATGGACCGATGATGCCACCCACCAATTAACCACATCCAATTATCGTTTTTTCGGGATGCACCGGTAATTCTTGTATGACATGTGGCTGTTCATCACTCCAGATGCGACAGTTTTGTTTATTTACATATCCGTTAAGCCAGAAATGAGCCTCATCGCTGAACACAATTTTTCGATAAAACAGCGGATTTTCATTAAGCTGTTCTAAGGCCCATTCACCAAAAATTAGACGTTTTGGTAGGTAATTCGGCTTCAGTTCTTGCAGAAGTTGAATTTTGCTTTCAAACTCAAATCAACACGTGGAATTTTTCATGTGCTTGGTAACACATGCCCAATTGCTGAGAACGGCGAGGAATTGACATTTCACGATCCTCATTAACACTGTACGCTACGGCTGCAATATTCTCTTCAGTACGCACTGTACGCATGCGAGACAATGGTTTAATGCCCAACAAAGTGAATTTGTTGCTAAATATGGTGATAGCAGCACGAATTGTTGATTCACCAGGTCGATTATGACGACCATAATATGGTCGTAACAAACGATACACATTTTTCACAGAGCACGAATTTTGATAATAAATTTTAATCGTTGCTCGTAATAATTTGAAATCGTTGCTCGTTTCTAAGTCTTTCCTTGATGAAATAGCAGAGTATACTGAAAACTTTTTACCAACCAGTGTCGCCAACCTGAAAAACTTAACTCTTGAAAAATCACCCGTTATAAGTGTGAATAGTGATTGTCTCAAACCAACAGAGCTGGTGATTCCTTACTAGACCTAACGTTCTTGATAAAATGCAGGATAAATATAAAAACGCTCGTTACTGATTGCACCAGTGCAATCAGTAGGACATTCTGAATAAAATGATCTTGAAACTTTTTTGCGAATAAATATAAACATCGGTAAAATGGATGAATCTTTCACCTGATGTTACAGAACCATCATTACGTTTTTCTTTAGCTGCAATTATTTTGATGGTTTGGTGATAGTCGATACACCAGATTCTGTCGGCTATAGGGCGGTACTGCCCCAAAAAACGATGAGTGTTTTGTTTTTGGGATATTTGTGGTGAACCTTGTCACCCGAGGACCTTAAGCCTCACCTAACCCTATTCAGAAAGAAGTAATTCAGAAATTATCGAACTCTCAACTTTAGAGTGGGTCAAATGACCCCTGCCCGTCTTTCTAGCGTTAATTCAATATATGAAATATTGAGTTAACGATTCAATAATAAATTAATTTTTATATTCACTTAATTTAGTGAAAAATAATTCTGACGTTTTTGGCGCTGATCTGTTAATATTTCGTTTGACCATCCCGCTTACTTCTGCGACATATAATTCAACACCGGTCAGGATACGTTCCTTGACAATTGACAATGCATTCAGCATGTATCGAATATTCCACACCAACCTGATTGACCCTCGCTGGCCGTTCCTAATACAGCTCAGCTTGAAATTGCTTCAGTAACAACATTGTACAATGTACAGTTTTAAATGAGGTGTATTCATGAACTTTCACACTTCGATTATTTCTTGCCTAAGTACGATGCCGTTGAGCAATCCGCCTTTATACGGCAATATAGATTTTATCGGCGCATTGTTGTGTGTAGGTGGCCTTAGGCCAGTCGGTTGTGTTCGTGTCAATTAATTTGCTCGCGCAATGAGCGAATTTTAGCGACTCCGATCCATCATACCGTGTTTTGCAATAGACGATTTGATACCGTGGTCTTTTCGACAGATATAGATTTGATGGCATGAATGATTGAAGGAGAAGTTGAAACGGTGATACTGGAAATTCGAAAATTTCCAGCTGAAGAAAATGTTTTCTATTATAAATACCTAATCGTTTATAATTTTGTAGATGATTTAATATGAGATTTGAGGGGCTTATTCAGTTGACATTCTGTATCTTAAATGTCAGTTCTAGTAAAGGTAATTTGTAGTATATGACATTTTCTCAACAGTTCACGTCATTCATTACAATATAAATGGAACAAACGTATTTCACTAATACGACTGATTTCGACAGCCACGTCGCTTTAAAATGAATAAATAAAACAATATAATGACATACCGACACTCATAAGTAGGTAAATTGTATGAGGTTCAACTATTAAGATGTTCATAAGAAAGAGAAAACATGGAGTCTACAGGATTCTGATAGATAACGTTATAAAGTGTAAAAATTTTTCTGATGATGAGAGATGACATAATATTTGATCAAACACTAATAGTATATATGAAAATAATACAGTTTTGAACCTTCATAATCAGGCGGTCAATCTTTTTGAAGGTTGTGAAAATGTACACTTGAGTTGCATAGTGTCATCCAGATCGTTTAATGCCTATGAATGAGGAAGAAAGAATTGTATTTTTGGCATTCGGATACCATCGTAATCCATGAGGGTGAAGAAAATATAGGAGAAAAAATTCCAATAATAAAAAAAATAGCATTATAATCGGGAATATTGGTAAAGAAACTCACGCTGAATAGCTCCTATTGATTAACTGAAGCACAAAGTTATTCCATAGTCTCTTCCTTCATTCTAGGAAAAAATTTAAACACTCGCTGTGTGTAATAACAAATACCACAATACAAATGTATAAATAGAAATAAAAAAGCGTATAGCAATGTATAGATCAATAATACCGATGAAGATATCGCTAGATGAGAAGATAATCGAAATCCCATGAAAACTCTAGTTTAATATGTAATCTCTTCCATATATTAATGCGGATATGATGGAAGATAATGTTGACAATAATAAAAATAAGTTCTTCATTCTCAACAGGTATAATTCGCAATTAAAAATAATAATAATAAAAATAATCTTTATTCATATTCATATACACTTTACAGTATCTCTGAAATTTGCAAAAAATTAATAAGAATACCAGTTTCCCTTAGTTTTATACAACTGAATATGAACAAAGACAGAAAATTTTGTACAACCCTCACAAAGGTATAATACTTGTAGTGAGAAATTTTTTCAAAAATTATGTTCTAATGATAGAGTAAATAATATTCTTTTCAGTAATTAAAACTGTATTTTCATATTTACCTTATTCTACTAAGCTGTACCTATACTGCACATTACATTACTAGGTACTTAACATCTGCAATTGTCTGAAACATTCAACTATAAGTATACCTAATCTTCTATTGATCAATGTATTGCAGTAGTCCCCACCTGAGATATCCATTCAGTTAGGCCTTTTTTAATTTTTGCTGTATTGTCCATCTCTTTCAAATATATAGACAATTCGGCGTATATTCTAAGCGTTAAAAAGCTTGAGGAACGTTGACCAATTGATTTTTCAACCCTTGGAACTTCCAGAGAAGAATAACTATGTCTGGTATTCAACCTATGTGCAATTCGTTGCGAGTCACTTATTTTGTACGTATGTATTTCATTAGCGTGTAACAATACAACTGATGTAGGTCCCACACTTCAGCTATTAAACAATTGGTTCGTTGGGTAAAACATTTTTTTTGCATTACTTTGAGTAACCACTTCTGTTGTATTGTTAATTTGTTCAAAGTAGTTGAATATGCGTCTCCCCAAGCAATTATTCCATATCGCATTTGTTACTCAGCAAGGGCCTGATATACCATTTTCAAGTGAGTAGTCCCAATTACACTGGCCAGATATTTGAATCTAGGAATCAGACCTCTGAGCTTCAATATTAACTTATTAATATGTGGATCCCATTTCAATCGGGAATCTAGAATGACACCCAAGTATTTGGACTCGTAAGAACAATTAATTTCAAAATTGTTGCATCGTTGTCTGAAATTCTTAGGATATCCACAGCAGGCAAAGTTCTATTGTCTATTCCAAATAGCATATATTCTGTTTTTTCGTAATTAATAGTGAGTAGATGTTGATCTAACCAGTGCTTAACTTTAATGAAATCAGACTGAGTCAACTCTTTGAGATTTTTCCACTTTTTCCTGAATAAAAAACAACATCATCATCGGCAAAACTTATGATATGTCTTTTTCTTTTGATGCTTAATAAACCGTTCATATATATATAGTGAATAAGAACAATATTAATATGAAAAACACAATAAATAAAATGAAATAAAATATACTAACAAAGAACTCAATCTAATCTCAAAAAACTGAAAATTCAACAAATAAATAATAAAATGAAATGGAGAGTTATGTCTGTTGTAGATGTAAAGCCTGCAATTGATTGCAATAGACAACTCTAAAAGAAGTTGGTATTTATATAGTAACGTATCTTTCATTCGGCGAAAAAGTATATATTACTTTCAAAACACGAAACGTAGTAAAAATTGTGCAGGATAATTCATATATACATTAAGTTATCGGAAATAATCCATGAATGCCTAAATTCAGCTCTTGTGTTACATCGAAAGTGAACATAAATTGAATTTTTTTCTGGAATAACCTGATGTCTTAATCTCCTGCAATCTCATCGCCCATGTAATCTTTTGCAAACATTACAGATTAACATTGGAGTCGGGACATTTGCAACATAAATTATGGTAGTAGCCCCAAGCGTCGTTGAGGTCATAAAATGTTACCACACTGAACATGCACTTTACCGTTTGGAGCTGTCGATTGTGGCCACTCTACCTGCGGGGTGATACAGATAACTGCGTTGATAAAGTGATTTTTGTCGGTGTACATAGAACAATTTTCTACAGATGATGGCTTCGAATTGGAATAACTATATGGGATGATATATAGATATATATATATATATATATATATATATATATATATATATATATATATATATATATATATATATATATATATATATATATATATATATATTAAATACTGAGACTCTTAATCGAAATATTTCAAATAAAACTCTCAAGGATCTGTCTACATAAATGTTGTCAACGAGAACGAACCCATCACTATGGAGAGTGAATATTAAGAGCGTTTCGAAAACGCTTTTTTCGAAATTTCCGAAAATTTTAAAATTTGTCAAACCTTAACCGTGCACTTGTTCTCTTCTTTTCGGTTTCTGAAGGGTGTTTTTTTAGAGGTATAGAACTTTGAATTGCAATAAAACAACGATGGATCATCCGATTGACAAGAATTTTTTTGATTCGGAAGATAATCTTGTGGCATTACATTTCAAATATAATTTCTGGCATATGACCGCCACGGCTGGCTTGGATGTAGTCCAATCTGGACGTTCAATTTTCGATGACTTTTTCCAACATTTGGAAATTGTTGGAAAATTGTCTTCCAAATGGTCAGGCGTTTGTGGCTTATCCGCATAGATCAATGACTTTACATAGCCCCACAGAAAGTAGTATAGCGGTGTTGAATCTCAAGATCTTGGATTCCAATTCACAGGTCCAATTCGTGAAATTAGGCGATCACCAAACGTGTCTTTCAATAAATCGATTGTGGCACGAGCTGTGTGACATGTTGCGCCGTCTTGTTGAAACCACAGCTCCTGGACATCATGGTTGTTCAATTCAGGAATGAAAAAGTTAGTAATCATGGCTCTATATCGATCACCATTGACTGTAACGTTCTGGCCATCATCGTTTTTGAAGAAGTATGGACCAATGATTCCACCAACCCATGAAGCGCACCAAACAGTCAGTTTTTCTGGTTGTAACGGTGTTTTGACATACACTAGAGGATTATCTTCACTACAAATGCGGCAGTTTTGTTTGTTGACGTAGCCATTCAACCAGAAGTGCGCTTCATCGCTACACAAAATTTGCTTATGAAAATCGGTACCAACGGCAATCGCGCTTCGGCACATTCTACGAATCTACGCCTTGCTTGATGTTCGTTTGGCTTCAATTCTTGCACGAGTTGGATTTTGTAAGCACGCAAACCAAGATCTTTCCGCAAAATCTTCCATAAAGTGGATGGACACAGATTCAATTCCGGTCTTCCTCAATGCTACGCTCTACAGTAGCAATAGCTTCTTCTGTACGCACCCGCACGGCGTCTCTGGGGATGCGAGTTATCAATAAGAGTAAACGTGGTGCGAAAACGTTCCATGGTTAATCGAATTAACTGCTCTGATGGACGATTTTGTCGACGATAAAATGGACGTAGTGCGCGATACGTAATCCGCACAGAACCATTATTTTCGAAATAAAATTGCACTATTTGCAAGCGTTGTTCAGGCGTGAGTCTATTCATGATGAATTGCCAAACCAAACTGAGAATAAATCACTTCTCAGCTGTTAAATCGGTCGCCAGCTTCAACAGTAATGCCAACTTAAAGTTCTATACCTCTAAAAAAACACCGGTTATTATTCTGCAGTAGTGGCAAGTATAAATAGCAAATATTCTTATATCTTGCTCATCATTCAATGTATTATTTATCTTTGTCACTTGTTTTTGACTTTTGTTTCCTCGTACTCGATATCTAAATTTGAATTTTTTCGAATTTGTTTTTAAATTTGAATTTTGTGCTGAATCAAAATACTCCTTTGGACACTCAAGGTTCCAGTAATTTATTATCCTTTATCAGAAGTTGAAAGGCGAAAAGACAGTAGTCTTGAAATTATTGAAATTCATCAACAAAATCCTCATCTGAAGGTACATCGAGGTTTGTGTGGCTGTCATAGCTGATAATCTTCTGTAACAAATTTGAAGGCAGAAGTACAACCATTTAAATGCCAACAAATTGATTCGTTGTCATTTAAATATCAACAAACTTGTGAATAGTTATTCAGGTTAAAGAATTCACTTCCATAAGACATTTTTCTGAAAATCGTATATAAACTAAGAATTCATTTCACATTGGTGCTTTTCAATTTGTGCAATTCATTTCAGATTTTACAACAATGCACAATAAAACGATTATTTTAAAATATGAAAATAAATAAGCTTTTTTTAAACAAATAACAAGAGAAAATTGAAAAGAGAGACAATTCAAAATCAAATTGATAAACATATAATTGAACCTAACATGTAATACGTGATGCAAGGTGACAAATTACTCTTGAATGTTCAAAATTTTCATAGTTTTAATATACAATTTCAGATCACGAAACTCAATCGTGCATCCACACAATGTGAAGTTAATCATTCGATTTTTTATCTCTACGTATTACATAAACCGTTGAATTTACCGCTGTTGCTAATATTTTCTAGTCTTTTTTCTACGGTCATTTAATTAATTCAATAATCGTACTGATCAACATTCTAAATTAAATAAACACGAAACGAGTTCCTCACAAACAATGAAATGCTTAAAAATAGGAACACATTATATCAAAATAAAGTCATAAATCTCGCAGCAGACTAACAATTCAATCTGCAACAATAAATAACGAAATCCTGGCTGATATCATCAGAGTTTAAGCACTGGTTGGTATTCGACATTCTATTTATAAATTTCTCAATTCTGGTCTCATTCACTTTTCTTCGACCTTATAGAATACTTAACAATACAACCGGAACTCGCTTTTACTGACAGTTCGGTTTTTTCTCACCCCGGATGACATATTTCCCGTGTAACAGAAAAAATTGAAAAACACAGACTTTATATTTGCGCTAAAATTGATTGCATGAAGAATTAGTCGACATTCTATACGTGGTATGTAAGTTCCAAGGTTGGCTCATGGAATTCGAGAAGAAACACATAACAACATTTACTTCATCTGAATATTATAATTTTTGCATAGGTCTATGTAAAATGTGTTCGATAGTTGCAGTTGGAATTGAAAGTCGTCTACTATATCAAATCGAATCACCTACATTGATTTCTTCACTCCACTTTGTCACGAATTCCTAAATTCCAGTTGGTTAAACGATGTCGTCAATTTTTGAATATAAAATGATATTCTTGATAAAAACGTAAAAGACGAAACTAGTGGAATAAAGAATTGTAAAATTAGTGATTTTCAGACAATATATGTATATGTTATTACCTCTCATTTGAATATAATTTTTTTATTATTTAATAGTGTTGGCGTTTACTTGATGTAAATCCATTATAATTGAATATAAACTTAAATTGAAACACTTGAACTTATGATTTACACTTTATTGACAAAATAGCATGACGCGTTCGGACGTTACAAACGACTTCTTCAAATGCTAACAGAATACTGACCGCGTATTCCGAGTATCATTCAGTATTCTGTTAACATCTGAAAAAGTCGTTTATAACGACGAAACGCGTCATGTATGTTGTCAATAAAGTTTAAATCAAAAGTTCAAGTGTTTCAATTCAATAGTTTATATTCAATTATAATGGATTTACATTAAGTAAACGCAAACACTATTAAATATAGTTTGATTGAGTCCAAACGATTATTAAGCTATCAACACATAATAGAGGAATGCTGCAACGATCATACGAGGGCAGTCCCGAGGATTTCCTGTTTGCAACGCCAGAAGCGATTGAATACATAAATAATCTTGATGTTTGTTTGTAAACTACCTAAGTTTGTTACATTTAATACTTGATATGTAATGTGTATACTTGTTGTGTTGCTGCATAAGTGCTTGAATGTGTCGAAGCGCCATACGATAAATAAATAAATAATCTGATTATTCTTAGTGATGCTGGTTTATACAACCCACCCCATACTATTATTCCATAACGTTCAATTAATTGTGCAAAATATCAATGGTTCTTCACTCAATGACTGCATTGTTAAATAAAATTTTAAAAGTGAATATCTAGTTTCTCAGAGTACTTTTACTTTCAGTCTTTCAAAAATATCATTTTTTTCAGTTTAGTTTACTCCAGTAATTAAATCAAGTGTTCCACTCAGTAAACAACAGTGTCCACAAATGTTCGAATACCTACGAAGTAAATGTATATTTGAGTTATTAAAACATTTTTACAGTAAAAATATCGAACATTTCAAATCTATATTTGCATATTCAATTCTGTAAAAGACAGTCGAAGTTTTCATGGTCAACGAATGAGGTTATAAAATACTCTGTGACCACTCGGACTAATGTTGCGTTGCATAACGCATTCTTCCATTTGTAAAGCCGATGCATGATTTTCAACTACAGTTACTCGCCAAGGAATATATTACGATATGAACACGCTTGCACTTCTGTTTGGTTTAAGCTCCACTGAGCCATCACATAAAAAGCACTATATATTTCATGAAATATCCATGTCTCCGAGAGGCAGCCTTCCAGAAAGAATGCGGAAAGTCCGAGTGCTACCAGACGCAGCGTCCGCGGCTCCTTCTGTGATCTTCTTCTTTATGCCGTCATCTATGACCGTTACCCGCTTTGCCTGTCTACTTTTTGCGCTTAGTCAGCCATAAATACGTATCTTTTGCACCTGGTTTCGCGAGATTTGATCGTAAACTGAACGAAGATCAGCGGATTGAGGTTCGCTGGTGATTTATCTCTGGACAGTGAAGTATTTATAAGTAAATAAGAGCTAGAGTACGAGTTCAGTGTTGCATCCACAAGAAGACAACTGAGTGTTTGGGATTACAGCTTTTTTTATCAATCTTGTCTCGTGAATGAGAACAAATTGATAGCTACATACGGTAGTTACTCTACCAGATCTGTACTTAAGGAAATTAATAATGAAATTTATACCATAAAAGAAAAGAGGTAGCTACTTGAATGACTTCATATTTGACGTATGATGAGTCAAATGATGTGTGGAATATCCAAAAATTCATAATTCAAATTATATCAATGAATTGGAAACGCTACTAATCAACTATAAAATTATTCCAAATTCTTATCTTGAGGAAAATGATGTTTTTTATTGAAAAATTATGTTACTCACTTCAAACATATATCAACAGGTCTCCTCCTTAGAATTGAAGATTTTCAGTCATTGAGATTGAAACTTGAACAGAATAAAGTGTCCTATATAATCAGTAGCTCTTTTTTTGACAAATTTACATGTTACATGACATGTTGTATATATCTGCCGAAGTTAAAGACTATGTTGATTACATGTTGTATATATCTGCCGAAGTTGAAGGACTGTGTTGATTACATGTTGAATATATCTGCCGAAATCGAAAGTACAATCTGAATAAGTAAAATATTTCTAGACTACCTCATTGCCTTTGGTTGTGCACAAACGGGTCTCAGTTCTGTATATATTCATGAACTGGCTTCAAAATAAATATGAAAGCATTGTGCAACAGTATACATGAGTTTCCAAAAAGACAAATTATATCTTTATTTATTTTCTTCAGAAGAGAATCTAAAACACTACAGGATAGATACTATATAACTGAGCAGCAACAATGAATGCCTTGTGACTTTAAGTTTATCGAAAAAATACATATCGCCAATAATAATAATAATGAAACGTCTTGATTTTTTGACTCTTCTTTGACAAACCTCTTGCGGAATTCCAGCAAAAATTCTTCTTCTTTCTTAAGAATTCAAACATAGTCCATGTACTACCTTTGGGTAATCAGCATGACTTAACACTAATGACTCACAAAGTCTCTTTTTTAAGAAATGATTAAAGAAAATGAGACTTTTCAGATTTATGATCTTTATTCACAATAAAGATATCAGAATAGATTTAGATCATTCAGATGATAAAAAAGTCCAAAATAAAACTATTGATAGAAAAATACAAAACAATATTAGCCAAGGATGAATATGAGATAGGAACAGTAAAAGATTATGAAGCAAGTATTTATCTCTTAGTAGACAAATTGTGTAGTGAAAGACCATAGAGATGTATGGTCACACCACATAGTTATGAGATTAGAGAGAGAGTGTTCTGCATTCCTCCCAGAATGTTTATATGTATCTGCCAAAGATCTTTCGTATTTTTGGGTCACAATACTATTATGTACACCGATCGAGATTAAAGAACTCAAAAATATCAATATATTCAAAAGGCTAAAAGCGTTGCTGTTAAGACAGCAAAAGAAATTGTATGATATTAGGGTAGTGGTAAAAATAACTAGGGGTGTAAAAACAATTTGTAGAGGGCCTTATGCCTTGTATGGTGTTTTGGTGTAGGAGATATTTTTCAGTTTGGAAATTTAGTTGTGGTTTTTACCGAAATACGTAGGTATAACCAAAACAGTTGAACCACAGCGATCTGCTAACTTCGGGTTTATTTATTTATTCAAGTACTTTGGCCTGATTTGTAGAAGTTTTGGAAATTTTCAAGTGAATAAATGGATTATTATGCCAGGTGAAAAAAAAAATTCACTTTTATTCATAAGCATGAGTTCGTTGTCCATAATAACCTTTACCCTCTTCGATTCATCGAATGATCATCACGAAACAATTCAGGTTATGTTGAGAGGAAATTTCATTGTTCACCGACATTTAGTATCTAACGTCACCTTATCCCTCTTCCTAAACTTTCGTGATAGATATTTCGGATTCTTCATCTCGAATCGAATCGACGGAATTCGTAATAGACCATTGTCAGCGGTGTCAAGAAATTAGTACGATTGTTCCAAATCGCAGAACGGTTATTGATTTCACGGCCTTGCTCAATACCAAATTGCGTACCTGTCCATAATGGACGCCGTTGGCATTTATCTCCCCGTCGTTGAATTGTTTATAGAGGTCTCGAAGATTTTTATCTAAGTTCGAATTTATGGATAATCGTATCCTTGATTCCGTGAGGTAATATCGACAAGTTGGTAACGGCGACTAAAAGAAACATTCGTTTTCGCTTATCTCACCGCCCTAGCTAGAATTTTATCGACAACTTCCACAGCACCTAGCGATAGATCGAATATTTGATTAATCTGAATAACTGATCGCACAGAATAAGAATGAAATATCGAATAAGATTGAATTGAACAAATAACACCTACCTATTCAGAAGGCTTTCGAAGATCCCTCCATATGTTCCATTGGCTGTTATAAATTTTTACCACAAACAAATTCATCCTAATTTGTCGCAGCATACAAAATTATTTTTTGTTGCTGCTTCATAACTATTTTTTCCAAAAATCCATCTGTAGGAGGACTCGCTCGAAATATTTTTTACTCTTTTCAAAAAGTAGATCTAGAAAGATTTCAATGGCTATGGTTGATTTGCACTCCTAAAGCAGTTATCATTCAATTATCAACATGATCAGCTCCTACTGCATATTTCAGATCGAAGCTGTACAAGCTTGCAGCATAGATGAGTAGATAGATAATTTTTGATGCAACGCAAAATGTAACATTTTTAGCATAGGTACAGAAAGGAGTTAAAATGAGAGGAAGCAAACGAATAGAACTCAAATTACAGCAGAAAATTAATTATCCAGTACACGATCTGCTTCAAACTCATCACATGAGTTGTACTCGTAGCTCTTTCACAGTAAAAACGCTTCCACATGTCTTCTTCATTTGGAATGATGAGCGTTGCTCACTTGGAGAGGTACCTTGTTATGAAATTTTCCATTCTATACCAGTCTGCACATAGATCTTGTTCATTTTTTGTGTCATATTTATATATGTAAATTTGCTTTCAGTTTATGGCAGTGAATTATGCATTCGTGAATATAAAGACAAGATAAAGTCAGGATTTCTAGATGTGAAAATGCATTTCTGGAGCAGAGTCGATAGTCTGTATTTTATGATAATCTGATACACCTTCTTTAAAGTCCAAAAATACGCACTTCTCGAGAAGAGACCCAATAGAAGTATATCATGTCTTATGTGCGACTAAATGAACGCCAAGTACGCACGCTGTTCTCATAACATGGATCAACATCGAGCCAGATAAAAGGGCGGATGACACATACAAGCTTGTCCGACAATTGAGTCACATGTGTTTTCCATGTTGAACCAACATAAATCTAAACACCAAGAAATTTTACATAGTCATTAAGATCGATGTCACGACAATATAAACATAGCTCCGTCCGGTTGACACCTAACGTTAAATAATTTGAAGAGAACCATTAACCACCCTAGACTTGATCTAACCATCCAGCTGCGTTAAGAAAGACAAGCCAATATTCGACACAGACAACGCTGTGTCATCAGCAAGCTATTGTACCGAGACACCAGCAAGTAATCGGGGAGATCGTTGATGAAGACCAGGAAGAGCAAAGAGCCCGATACAGAGCTATGTGGAACCCCGATATCCACCTTCTTAGACTTCGAATAGTCGCCTATTCGAAGTGTAAGAGGGTTAGATTCCTAATGGCGGTGAAGGAACTTCATTAGGAAAAATATATCTACTATATACAACTGAATCAACATCAAACTGCTATCAGAAGAACCAAACTTCTGCAGCTTGCTTAGCAAAATCGAGTCGGAGATGCAGTCAAAAACATTAGTCAAATATATAAACATTGAAATCGAATGTAAACCCCTCTCAAAACTCGAGAACTGTATCGTATGTCTACCTATTCTATATCCATTTTGACAATCGATAATATGAATAATATATCCTCCATGTATTGCAATAGTTGTTCATTTTGATTTTTCGAAAATGTTTGAAAAAACTTATAGGCATCAAAAATCCACAAACATAGTCGATGTGTCCTTATTCAGCATTAAGATATAACGAAATATTTGACCGGTATATTGAGAACACGTGTTCCAAATACTCTGGATATAAAACACGTTCCCACTACACAAACACTGCAGTTAGTCCTTTGTGTCTCATGCTTTTTGAAGTAGTTTTCTGGACAAAGACAGAAAATATTCTATTTAATTTCGAACATTCGAAGACCTCACTAACTGAATCTCTATCTAGAAATTTCAGAGCATTTGAATCTCCATAGCAGCTGCAATCATCTAATACGTATACAGACACTTTCCCAGACAAATAAATACCAACCTCTAGACTCTTCACAACCGAACTAGATTAAACAGTCATTTCTAACTGCAGACAAAAAAGTCGTACGCTATAATGGCAACGTAATTTTATCCCAATAGAGATGAAATATTTCACCACTTAGCTAAATATCTTCATATGTACGTCAGCGTGCCCGGCGGAAAAACAATTAAAAACAACTTTAAACGGTAAAATGGTTCGAAGAAAAACGTTTCAATTTTACAATTACTTCATTCACCAAGTTTGGTGCGCGTTGCTGCGTGCTTCATAAGCAGAACTAAATGAGATCGTTGGATACAAATTATCATGGAATAAGAGTCGTTTGTAAAAAAACTACTCGGTTAAAACATCAGTCGGTTAGCAATGATCACGTGATTATACGTTTTTACTCGACGTCCGAGTGTTCTTCAGTTCTGCGGGAGACTCTCCATCAACAATTCAATACTGGAAGTGTGGTAGTGTTTACCAATGTATTAAATTTCTTCTTTTCATTATCAATACCACGTTAATTTCACTTCAATATTCGAGTGTCAACTTAGCATATTATGCAGGACGTAGTATTAGGTTTGCGTGCAAGTTGCTTTCAAAATGAAAAACATTATGTGCAAATATTGGTTATGTATACATATTCCGACATAAAACTTAAGACAAACGTTTTCAACCTTTCCATAGATTTGATGATTTGGATGATCATCTTGACATATGTCTGATAATTTAAAAACACTAGCTTTAATTTTTCACCATCCTTAGAATTTTCTCTGGCTTGCATTGCATGATTAAAAATAAAACAGCAGGAGACTTTCCTGAGATGGAACTAAATAATCTGAAACTCACATAATGGGTGATTTTTGAAGCGGAGCTTTTTTTCAATCGAATAAAATACTTACTTCGCATCATATATTCAAAATTTTTATTAAAATTGATAACTTGGCCTTTGCCATTTACATCTTGAAGATAACTTCATCTAAATGTTGTTCGCGTCTCCGTATCAAATGGTCCATTCGGAAGGTCCAATTTGACACATGCCCAATTCCTGAGAACGGCGACGAATTGACATTTCACGATCCTCATTAACACCGTACGCCACGGCTGCAATATTCTCTGCAGTACGCACTGTACGCATGCGAGACAATGGTTTAATGTCCAACAAAGTAAACTTGGTGCGAAATTTGGTGATAACAGCACGAATTATTGATTCACCAAGTCAATTATGACGTCCATAATATGGTCGTAACAAACACATTTTTCACAGAGCACGAATTTTGATTGTAAATTTCAACAATTTGCAATCGTTGCTCGTTTCGTAGGTCTTTCCATGATGAAATGGCAGAGTACACTGAAAACTTTTCACTTTGACAGATGACGTTTGGATGCCATTACCAACCAGTAGCGCCAACCTGAAAAACTTAACTCTCAAAAAATTACCCTATACAACTTTTCAAACTAAAAACAATACATAGCAATAGGAAATTGAATACCTTGAGTTCTCAGGCTGAAAAATGATATAGGAAAATTAGTGATTAAATAATATTTGGCATATATTCACCACTTGAATATCGACGTTGACTTGAAAACATTGAATTTATAACTGACATTGAATTCCCTCCTACCACTTGGTGAAACATTGATTGAATATTAATTTCAATTGAACAGTTTTTTTAATGATTCACGAATGTATCGGAAAATTATACGATAAAATTAATAACGTTAAGTCATCATGTTTCGTCATTATCAGTTTTGATAATGAGTTCACCGCTAGAAACATGTTATTGATTTTATTTCATTACTTTTCAAAACATTTGTGAAACATTAAGCTGAGTGTTTAAATCAATATTGAATTTATACTAATATCTGAATCTATAATATTTATTTATTGATTAATTATTATCAAAAACTAAATATTGAAACGGACTAATTGTTAATATGAATCATGATTGTTCTATTATTGATAACTAAAGAAAAAGAGTAATTCTTTTCTGAGTAATTCTGTTAGCCGTCATCCTTTTCATTCCCAAACAATTTTTCAAACCGTTCAATTTTGACATTATTTTCTTCAATATCACTTAGTTTAGATTCCTACTAATATTTTTCTCGATACTTAAATGTAAATATTGTTTAAAAAACACTTAGTTTCATAGAATCACCAACGCTTAAAATTGTTTCGAGGTGTTATTATCTTTTATCTATTTTCAAAAGTAGAACTGGAAATTTCCACTTCAAGCAACGAAACCTTCAAACAATACCTATTAGAGGCTTACAAAACGAATAAACATATATTTATTTATCTGGGACAAACATCTAAATCATCGAATGAATGTATATAATAATAATAATAAAAGTTATCGAGCAATAGTTCTCGAAATCGTTTATTGAAAATTTTTAGCACATTACGTTTTGGTCCATTTTTGGGCCTTTTTCAAATTAGGTTTATCAATATACTGTCATCACACGCAAACAAAAACGATACTTATTGTATTGACGATACAATATGAAACAATATTCAAATAAAGAAAGGTTTTTAATAATTATTATTCTTTCAATAAAAAAATCATGTTACTTTTCAATCGATACGATTTCGTTTACATTCAGACAGAGACTATCCGAATGACAGTCACTAAAAAAGCTATGTTTGCAGTCAAAGTTTGAATGTGCAGAGATTCTTCGTCATATTCTGCAGTCAGAGTAGGCCACAGTTTTTCAAGCATCAATTCTATGTGTATGGCTTCAGTTCTTTCAATGATTCCTTTATTTTTACTATGCATTTTGCTATGTCAAAATCCTTCCAGTATTCCATAACATTCATATCAAGATCACATTCCACATCATCCCATATGATTTTGAAGGTTCGTCTAATGTAATAGAGCTTCAAGGCCTGGATTATCTCTTGCTCCATAGGTTGAAGCAAGCCGTCATGTTAGGAGGAAAAAATTTCACTTTTATATTTGGATGCATAATTTCAAGTTCGCGAGGTTGACCTGGTGCTTTATCCGAAACTAGATCTGCTCAAAGTTATATTCTTTTTGTTTTCAATAAGTTTCAACTTCCGAAACAAAAAAATTCCGGAACCACTTACAAAATATACCTATTAGATCCGCGAATAAAGAAATCTATTGCCGCGAATATAGAAATTGGGTCGCATTTTTTCAATCCGCGAACAGGGAAAACGCGAATAATGGAAGCGCGAATAAAGAGCTTTACTGTACTACTATTTATGTTTTCGTATATTAATTCTAACGTCTGCATTTAGAATAAACAGAAAATTTTCATTTGCAACTATTTTAACTAATAAAAACCTTATTCTCAAAAAAAGATTAGATGCACGAGAACTTTCAGATTTCAAGAAACGTTTTGTATTCAAATTGAAATTTTACGTTCTCTAAGGATGCCTACCTATTCGAAATAATCTAAATTTTTTTTGAAATAGGTAAATCTGTATGTATTTGACTTTAATTTTATATCGTCTTTCGTTAAACCTCATCACGTAACATTCTTAAATTTCCACGTTAGCAATTAGTCTTCGGAAAAACCCTGAAACGCTGAGAAAAACTCTTTTCTTAAAAAAGTTTTTATCTCTTATTAAGTAGTATGGAGCAAAATGTTTGAATACTAGATTGCAATATATTATAATTAATATACAGAAGGATAACATAAATCTCTACCAAACTGTTTCAAATAAATTTAAACTTTTCTGAAACTAAACTTCACGGCATATAATATGAGAAAAAACGTAAACACAAAGAATACCACATACATAGAACATTTAACCCATCAGCATCGCTCTGTTTCAATAAGCGACACCGACTGCATTCGGAATTTCCTGCTTTTTGCGTTTCGAATCTCGCGTCGATTCTGGCTCCAAGTAATCGATTATTGGAAATTCATAATGCAAGAAATGGTCAGCAAACTCTCTCAATAAGGAAGCTTGACCATCTGCGGTCGGTAATATAAATCAAAACTTCAAGGCAGAAAATTATCAATATTGTATAAGTCGGGTTAGCTAGAAGGTACAGTTAAGCGTTATATAAGGATTCATCTTTTGTTGAGTACAAATGAAATGAATATACGACGTGATATACCTATAGTTGGCGTGTCGTGCTGTTTTAAGAAGGGGGATTGAAGGTAGCAAGATTTATCAGATAATTTCCATTAGAACACTGTAATTAACGAATGAAATCGGTGGGATGGTGCTACTAGTCAATTAAAATGGTCGCTTAATTAGATAAGAATGGTTTACTTGTTGGAGGATTGAGGATCGAGATAAGATCTGTCGTGACACAACATAGACAATGAAGTGTTTTTCGTTTCATCTCGTACGTGATTTGTTTCACTACACAAACTGTAACAGTTTTTTCTCAAAATGTCCGAGATATTATCATTGCAACCACTCATATTTCATAACTTTATTTGATTTCGTATTGATTTTATGACGAATGGTAATATTCGTGTCCTTATTGAAACATTACTCGTACAAAATATTTTGAGAATTTTTACATTACAAATTTATTTACTATTAATTGTTTGACATATAAATAATGATGATATGACCGAAAAAATTAAAAAGATATGATGGAAAAACATAAAAACTCTAATATAACTGAACTTACAAGAAATGGAAAATGTAATTTGAACAATGAGAAAACATCTAAACCAATATCAGTTTTTAATTGTAGTTTCGAATTTTTAGTTTCGAAGTACTACTTCTTTATCAAATGCTGGATTAATACTGTATTCAGTATTAATCCAGCATTTGATAAAGAAGTTGTAATTCGAAACGTTGTCATGTGTGTTTGTATTAAATTATGAGGAAATTTTAAATATGGTTCCATTATGGATATTGATTTTCTCCAAGTATCGGCCTCATCAATCATCAAGTTATGTTTTCAATATTTTTGACTATAACAGTATATTTTCAATGTTGAAAGCTTTATTTTTGTTGACATTTCGTTGTATATCACAACTTTGTCAAAATTATTATTATTATCATTTAATTTAAGCTAGATATTCGATATCAACATATACTATAACTTTTTTTCGATTTTTTGACAAATTATTCATAGGAAATTTATAGCAGAGCTGGCTATGTAAAACATGAACAATGCGATTTCTCCATTATCCTTCTAGGAATAAATGTTAGAGAATATTGAAATCGATGCCTACATTTATTGGAAGCGTAATACAGTTAACTGTTGCGTACTACAAGGTACTCATCAGTTACGTCACCAAATGAAAGGTAGATAAAGACTTCAATCCTCACATACCCTCCTATTGATTGAAAGTCAGAAATATAAAATAAGTCGTATGCATATATAATGCATAGATTAATGCACATCTCAAATCTTAGGAATTAATGAAAAGCATTTGAATACATCTAACATTGAAAATTTCACACGTCCTACCAATAAAGATACTACATTTTACAAGTCTGTTTTTTGTACAATTTCATCTAATTTGATGAAGTAATGCGCCATCTAGGTTGCTGTTGTAGAAAAGCTCGTTGTCATTTCTCAAAACATGAAAGAAATTTACCATAAGAAATATTACCCATATATTTAAATATATATATATATATATATATATATATATATATATATATATATATATATATATATATATATTGAATGTTTAACGACTGTAGATATGTATTTTCAGTGTTTAATTGGGATTGCAGTCTAGGACAGGAAAATCACCATCAAGGACCGAAAAATCCATTCTAAATACACAAAACAATCATTCTCTTTTCGTTAGTCATAAAACTTCGGCCAACGTTATGCATTTTAAGAAACGCCCTTAAAAACATCTGGGAAAACTCCACTTGAAAAGCGAAATTGAGAAATACAGTCATTGTCGTCGCTTCCTTCGACTACCCTACACGTAGAATGCAGTAATATTCCAACCCAATGCATTTGGGAACACTTGTACTTATTTTCAAAATTCAAAAAACTAATGTACTTTTGGACTAACTTCACAAAAATTTGTAAGAAAAAACTTTTTATAGTGCCTTGCTCTATAAACTGTTAATTTTTGACCTATTTTAGCCCTGAAGAAGAAAATAAACATTTTCGAAAGCTTGGAAAATACTAAATAGGTTACTGATTTTCCTGTCCTAGACTGCAATCGCAATTAAACACTGAAAAAAAAATATATATATATATATATATATATATATATATATATATATATATATTATTTTGAATGGGTAATTAATGAAAACATTTTTCAATCCGTTGTACGACATCGTTGGTTAAATGGCAGGTGGTTGTTTCTTCTTTCTTGTTTATCCATAATGTCTTCGTAGTGAAATTCTATCAGACACGCAGTGCCATTCAAAATTCGTATCAACTATCGCGTCTGTCCATCAAGAAAATTTAGAACACGACTTCAGATCAGCCGATGACTTTTTCCTATCCGTTGCCGCAACATTATCAGATGTCCTATGAGTCGGTCGTACCGCAGATTTGTACTGTGCGATGTGATTGATGGCATTTACCGCAACATTTATAAAATACCGTGAAAGTACAAAAGGATTTATCGTCTCATTGTTCGACATCCACTACCGAACTAAATGTCAAACGAGCGATCTCTAAAGTTTCAATCCGTGATACCGATTAAAACGGGCTAAAATCGTTTCCTTGAACATAAAATAAGTTTTGAAAGATCGAAAATATCCAGGCGATATTTTAATTTTTTGTCTGTTTCTGTTTCAGGTACTAGACCTTTACTAGTCATGGGATCAAGATAACCAGGCGAATATTTAAAGTTGGTGAGATGAAGTATCAAGATTGTTATGTTTTTATAAGTGAATTTGAGAGAAAACGTCAACGGTTATGCTGAAAATAAATAGATAAATACCATTCAAGGATACTACATAATATCATCTAAGGTATTTGCCATACTGTTCCACTTACTTTTTTTCATTTCTGTTACGTAATGACGATTTTATAGGTCAAATTCTTTCCTGAGATGGAACTAAATAATCTGAAACAAACATAATGGGTGATTTTTTAAGCGTAGTTTTTTTAAATCGAATAAAACACTCAATTTGCATCATATATTCGAAATTTTTATTGAAGTTGATATCTTCGCCTTTGCCGTTTACATTTTTAAGATAACTTCAAGTAAATGTTGTCCGTATCAAATGGTCCATTCGGAAGGTCCAATTTTGCGTCACTTTTTCGAGCATTTCGGCCTGTATCCCATGAATTGCGCGTGTTATGTTAACCTGTGAGGCTTCAATCGTGTTCGGCTTGTCCACATGATTTCCTAAATCTGAATGACGGAACAATTAATAGTTGGAAAATAGAGGAGTGTCTCACTTTCTTCGTATTCCAACTGAACGAGTGTCAAAATCTAGTTTAGAAACTTTAAATGAATTGTCTCCTTAAAACCATCAAACAATCTCCGCAGGAGGACATACTCATAAATCACAAATTTCATTCGACATAACTTAGTTTTGGTAACACGAAATTGCGCGTCGTCTATTATCGGTCCCTGACACGCCGAAGTGGTATATCACAGAAAAACCGTCGACAAGATGAAGTAAAGATATCACTAACTAACCAAGTAGGCCGGTTCGCTCATCGTTTGAATACTAATAGGAAGAACTGAGACATCTCCGCACTTACCGGATTACTCACCCTCTGAGTTATTGCTACGATGCCTGGTCACGTTTTTCCTAGCATAGGTATCTAACGTGTCCATTTCGGGAGTATCTTCTGTTCTAGACAAAATACACTTCTTTATTGTGAACTTACACTTATAGTTCACTTTTAGTATGTACACTAGTATACGAGTATAATACACATAAATATATTGAATAGATGGAATTCCGTGGAAATATGAGAGAAAAATCAAAAATATAAATATTACAGGAAGACTATATCAGTAAAATATTTCGAAAGTATTTTCCATTACTTGTCAAATAACCCCTATATAATGACTCACAAGATAAATAAATGCTATTTTTCAAGTTGCTAATGCATGCTAATTTATGTTAATGAATACGATTTTCATTCAATGTTCAGAATTTTAAAGCAAAATTCAATTATTGTGATAGAAAAGGATACCTCATGAAAAATGCTATTGGATGGTAAAATATTATTTTCGGAATAACTTTCAAATTATTATCATGGCCACTATACACATGTACACTAATATTTATACTTGTTGATAGTAATCGAAAGTTATAATACAGAATTTCATAACGATGATACATGCAACGTAGGGATGTCACAACCCCTAGGTGGATATAAAACATCCTCTTGAAATGAGAGTCACCTTTAAGAACTTTCTCTGCAGTGCCTGCAGGCGGTTTATGTGACAATTACACGAGTACAGTATATATTGGTCGCCAAACAAGACAGCCATACTCAATTTTGCTTCTCAGTAGGATATCGAATAAATGGACCAATGTTGAAGAAATCGAGAACAGTCTTGCGTTAAGGACGATGAAACCATAAACTTTGCTACATGATTAAAATATTTGGTTCATATTAGGTATGAATTGGAATTTTTTCATCAAACTGTACTGAACAAACGATTCTCTTGATTTAATATAAACGTTTCGTGGTTACAAACGACTTCTTCAGATGCTAACAGAAAAATAACAACAAATTCGAAAGAACGAGTATAAATATCAAGGGAATTTGAGACTCGAATTTGGATTTTTCCTAAGATATTGAATTGTGAAACATGTCCCGGTATATATATATATATATATATATATATATATATATATATATATATATATATATATATATATATATATATATATATATATATATATATATATATATATATATATATATATATATATATATATATATATATATATATATATATATATATATATATATATATATATATATATATATATATATATATATATATATATATATATATATATATATATATAGGTAAAACAAGTAGAAATTTCGGTACTAGATTCCAGGAACATAAATATAGTTTCGCGCATAAAAAAGCAATTCGAATTATGCTAACCATTTAGTAACAGAAAACCATACTTTTGATACGAATTTCAAAATGTTACATAATATATAGAAAGGTAGTCAATTAGATTTCTGGGAAATAGTGGAAATAAATCGGCATAAAAATTCTGAAATTTGCTCAATAAACAGATAGAATTGAATAATTCACCATTGTTCAAGTTTTTCAGGTGATAAAAATTACCTGAATAACGATTTCGAATGGAATATCTTAGGTAAAACCCGAATTCTCTAATTCCCTTGATATTCATACCTGTTTTTTCATGTTAGCATTTGAAAAAGTCGTTTGTAACGACGAAATGCGTTATACTATGTTGTCAATAAAGTGTGAATCAAAAGTTCAAGTTGAAGTGATTGAATTTAAGTTTATATTCAATTATAATGGATTTACGTCAAGTAAACTCCAACACCATTAAATATTTAAAGATTCTCTTGATGTCAGGTGGGTTGAAAAAGGATGATAAATTTGTTCGATTGGCCGAAGCGACTGAGTTTCTGCAGAAGAATGCCATGATCTTTTAATCATAAACCTATCAAATGTTTCAGTGAAATCTATATAGATTACGTCTACTTGTGAGGAATGGCCAAGTTCATCAGCAATATATTGTGTTATGCAAGTAAGGTTACCAGATGTTGATCTATCGGATGTAAAGCCATGGTAATCATTTACTCCTTTACTCCTTGGGCCCGCACAAGTGTGTACAATATTTCACTCTTTTCAAAGACTTTTCTAAAATTGTTCATGATAGTAATAAGTCTATAATCTTCAATGGAGTCTCTATTCTCTCCTCAAAAAATCGGTAAATTCTTATCCTCCACCCACGCATTTGAAAAGAGAGCAGTTTTCAAGCTAAAGTGAAAATTGAGGCAATGGAAAAGCAAAAATCCTTGCACAGTCTCTTAGGACGAAGGACAAAATTCTATCAGGGCCCGCTGTCAATTAAGATCTACGTTTCTTCAATGCCTAGATTACACCTTTTTCGGAAATAATTGAAACCAATAATAGTGAAACGTTTGATTCTAAGCTAAAATATTCTGTATCGAATGTAACTGATAAATAATGATTCCACATATTGGCAAATACATTGACAAAATTCTCAGGTTCCTGCTTATCTTACAACAACTCAATAATATTACTTGGTAATTTTTTTAATGCCTTCCCATGATTCGAATATAAAATCATTG